>OY754967.1:44255760-45455760 GCA_963576475.1 Molanna angustata
AAGTTTAACTGTACACCCAAATCAAACCGATTTTCTCTGATAGATCTATCTAGTTGTCAAAGTCGTAACACAAAAAATGTTTGATAATATATTATTAAATTCTATAGATTCTTTTGGCAATCCAACTGTTGTTGAAACGTCAGATGTTATGGTTTGTCGAAACAGCCTAAAGGACACTTCTTTGAAACTTTTGACACTTAACATAAGAAGCATTAACAAAAACTATGATGATTTTCTGGTAATGGTTCAAATGTTAAACATTGAATTCGACATACTCATACTCACTGAATGTTGGCTAAAAGCTACGTCACAGAATAAATTACTAACAGGTTATGATACCTTATCAACAAAAAAAAATAATATGCAAAATGACGGAGTTGTAGTCTTCATTAAACAAGAAATTCCATATACTGTCTCTGAAATTGACTTGACTGGAGCAAACTGTCTCCAAATTAATATTTATAACTCAATATCTATATTAGCAACTTATAGATCACCGTCTACCCAAAATATTACAGCTTTCCTTAAATCACTATCAAAGACATTAGAAAAACTGTCCACAATGAAAACACTAATACTTGCAGGGGATATAAACATTAATATTATAAATAACCAACATCCGCAATCAATTGAATACTTAAATCTGATGACTCTGTATGGTCTAAGAGTAATGGTAAATAAACCCACTCGAAAAACATTTGTCAGTGAATCATGTCTCGATCATATTATGTGCAAATCAGAAGAAAAATCTACAACCGTTATTTACCAAACATCTACAACTGATCATTATACAATAATATTTTCCATTCACACATATATAAAACCCAAACATAAGGAACAACTCTTAAAGAAAAAGCATACAGATATACTAAAACTTGTCGAAAACTTACAAAAACAAGACTGGAATACAGTCTACCAAACACAAGAAACTAACACAGCATTTAACAATTTTCTAGAAATCCTTAATAGCCAAATAGCTAACTGTACTACAATAAATATAAGTGTTGTACACAAAAAAAAGAAAATTAAGCCCTGGATCACTGAAGGGCTCACCAAGTCAATACATAAAAGAAATGATCTTCATAACTTATGCAAGAAAAATCCTGATGATATCCTTTTACAAAATCATTATAAAAGATATCGAAATACTTGTAGAAATATTATAAAGGAAGCAAAAACAAAATATTATACGGCAAAACTAAACGAATCAAGTAATGATATTAAAAAAACTTGGAAAATAATCAATGAAGTAAACGATAGAACCACAATACCTCAAAAAATTAACGAAATAAATTATAATGGTGAAACGTTGACAATAGACGAAAATCCACAAAAAATCGTAAACAGCTTCAACGAATACTTTGCAAAAATCGGTAAACAATATGCCACTGACCTCCTTGAAACTAATAATACTACAGAGGAAATTTTGGTCTTAAATGAAAAACAACAGAATTCAAATAAATTCCCACATAAAATGATTACATTTGACCTGACATCTGACGTGGAAATAATATCAACTATCAATTCCATAAAACAGTCCACATCTACAGGAATAGACGGCATAGACTCAAAGCTACTAAAAAGTATAAAATTTCAAATAGCTAAACCTCTTAAACACGTTATAAACCTTAGTTTACAAAATGGCATATTTCCAGATTTTCTAAAAAAATCAGTAATAAGTCCTATTCATAAGAAAGATTCAAGAGTCGAAATTTCTAACTATAGACCAATCTCACTTCTTTCCATATTCTCAAAAATACTAGAAAAAATAGTGAAATTAAGACTCAATAAATTCCTGGAAAAAAGTTCTATTCTTTCAAATAATCAATATGGCTTTAGACAAGGCCTGTCAACGAATGACGCAATTTCAGAATTAACAACAATAATCGCTGATAAAGTAGACAAAGGTCAAAAATGTCTTGCCATTTTCTTGGACCTTGCAAAGGCGTTTGATACAGTCTCACATCCTCTGCTTATATCTAAACTTCACAATATTGGTATCAATGCCACAGTACTAAACTGGTTCAAAACATATCTTAGCAACCGTAAGCAAATTGTCACTATTGGAAATTATCGTAGTGAAGAGCAATATATTTCCTATGGAGTCCCGCAGGGTAGTGTACTTGGACCAGTTTTGTTTCTCATATATATTGATAATTTGTGCCGTCTTCCTGTAGATGGAAAAATAATAAGTTTTGCTGATGACACTGTACTAATAGTCAGTGAAAAAACTTGGAAACAAAGCTACAAAATAGCTGGTATGGCAATTAACAAAATAAAAAACTGTCTGGATAACAGCCTTCTTACATTAAACAATAGTAAAACTAAATACCTTACATTTAGCGCCACACAAGCAGGGCAACCTTTACTAAATTCGATGTTTTCTATAAAAATACATTGTTGTGTACCTAGAGACTCTTGTGACTGTATCCCTTTGGAGAGAGTCACTGCTATAAATTATTTAGGTCTGACCATAGATAATAATCTAAGATGGCAAGACCACATAGAGACACTAACAAATAGAATTCTAAAACTTGGTTATATTTATAGAAACCTTCGAAAAATTCTAAAACAAAAAACATTAAAAACTGTCTATTTCGCATTGACTCATTCATTGATCTCATATGGAATTGTTGGTTGGGGTGGATGTGCCAAAACTATCTTGGAAAAACTTTGTCTAGCTCAAAGATGCATTGTGAAGATAATTATCCAAAAACCATTTGATTACCCTACGGAAAACCTCTATAACGATTTTAAAGTATTTGACCCGAGACAAATATATATCCAGCATATACTAACTTATTTTCATAAAAATATAATACATCACCAGAAAACACAACAATCCAGAACCACACGAACAAGCATTACTTTAAATTACATAATCCCTCATATGAAAACAACTTTCGGACAAAGAAATGCATCATTTATCGCTCCACGAATTTATAATACTTTACTTATGTCTCTCAAGGTAATAACTTCACATACATTATTTAAAACAAGAATAAAAAAATATATAGGGAATTACGGAAGGACAGAAATTGCCCAAATATTAAACATCCAACAATAATTCTGAGAAATAATATTAAATAATATAACTACACGCTACACAAGCTGGTTCGAGGAGAGGATTGTCTTTACATTGCATCTTATTTTAAGACAAATAAACTCTAAAACATTTCTCTTTTTTTATTAGATTTATTTCAAAGAAGAAATCTTGATTTTGTATTTTATTTGATTTGTGACTCAAGTCAAATAATATTGTTACTGAGTATATACGTTGAGAAGACCACAGAGCAAATTTTAATGTCAAACTGCTACATAACATAAATGACAACAACGGGTGTGCATATTATGGTAGAAATAATATTAGAATAATAACATATCAAAATTTACTGTATCAGTTTATACTTTTGTGTTTAAGATATTGGTAACTATGTAATATTGTAATTTACTGTGTTGTGATGTCTGGTGTCCGCTCTATGTAACTATGTATAACCAAAATGTCAAATATTTGGCTTGGTAAAATTGTAAACTGCTAGCCCTAGAACAGGGTTACCTAGTTGGGCAGCAGTAATCTTCATAATAGTCTTTGTGATAAAGGTGTGAAAAATAAATAAAAAAATAAAAAAATAAAAATAAATAAAAAAAAAATATATATATATATATATATATATATATATATATATATATATATATATATATATATATATATATATATATATATATATATATATATATATATATATATATATATATATATATATATATATATATATATATATATATATATATATATATATATATATATATATATATATATATATATATATATATATATATATATATATATATAATAGGGTTGGTAGAATTAAGCAATACAAAAAAACAAGAGTAATAACACTTCCTTGTATGCGAAATTATTGCCACTTGTCAATTTCTTCCAACTAACCAGTGTTTTCATCCCAGACTAGAAAGAATTGTGTGATACATAATTTTTTTCTTTTGCTGGGAATTGTACCCAGGACACTTGCACAGAAGTCAAACCGCTAATCAACTATGCCACAGCAGTCGGCTATTAAAAAAAATATCTTTACTAAAGCAGACCTTACATAAAATTAGAAATAAACTGGAAATAACTCACCTTATTCCATGGAATGTTTACATTAAAACCAGCCGCTTTTCCTGTTCCCACTTTGGTGTGATCACCGTCCGTGGAATGTGGGAAGAATGTACCTTGATCGTAACGATGGAGTGATATGTACAGCACACGGGGATCGTCCAGAAATATACTCTGTGTACCATTACCGTGGTGTACGTCCCAATCCACTATTAGAATCCTACCAACAACAGACATTGCGTGTTAATAATCAATATTTATTTACATATGGTCAAAATATTGTGATACATTCAATTAAATTTATGGAAGGAATGTATGTTATGGGCGACCATCATTTGTGTTGTTGATGTTGTCTTGAAAACACCCTGAAAATTCAAAATAGATTTGGCGTGACTCACAGCCATTGTTTTTCAAATTCATAATTTAAAAAAAAAACAACATACCAATATGAGAGAACTACAATAACTAGTTTATTTCTACACGAAAAAAGAAAATAAAAATACTACATTATATTTTATTCAACGCTTTCTTACACCCAGTGCAAGTATGGCTATTGCAATTTCATCCATATAATATAACATATATCATAAGAAAATCATTTATCTTAAAACTTAGAAAAACTAAGTTATCAATCATTATATCTTCAGCTTTCGTGGCTCAGTTAGATATCTGACAGAAAAGTCTCGGTGGAGACACAGTTTGGGTCTTTGAGACAATAAACATCAAGTTTCCAATATGTGGCAACTTGTTATTGGGTGCGTGTTAAATTAATATTTGACACAAAATTTTATATTAATATATATGTGGCTAAGATATTGTAGATATGAAGGTCGGTACCTAAAGTGGGATGTTATGAAAACTGCTGGTGTTTTGTTACATGATGTTTATTAGCAACTGGCCCTGGAGAATACTGAATGAGAACTGAATCAGGTTGTGATTGATGGGGATATATATATCAACTACCTCGAATAAATTATTTTAACCAAGTATTGTTAACTAAACAACAACAAAGAAATTTAATGTTAATGTAATACCTGTTGACGGAATGACACGACAATGCATATTTGGCCGCCACTGCAACATTGTTGAATATGCAGAATCCACAATGGACGTCCATCGATGCATGATGGCCTGGTGGTCTGACAGCACATACCCCGCTACGGCTTTCACCCCCCAACACGCTGTCCACTACCTGAACAAAAAATGACACATGTCATCTGTTTCACTCTGCTTTCGTTGATTTTCTTTTGATGATATTCCCACATAAACTACAATTATTAAAAAAAAATCTTGCAAGGAATGATATTATTCAGTGTTCTGTGAAAAAACTGCTAAAAGAATTTGGTGGAGAAATAATTGAAAAATAAAAAAACCAACCTGTAGAACACATCCAGCGGCCGTTGAAGCACTGAGATATGTATCCGGATGTAGATACAACGAGTCGTATTTCTGTTGATTGAGGAGGAGGGTGCGGGGTGGAGTGGTGGAGGTGTCCTTGGCAGCGCTCACGAGGCTGGTAGAGTGTGCCATCAGCAACTCTTCCTCGGTGGCTGCACGACTGGTAACACGCCGCATGCGTCCACACAGTCCCCAGTCTGACAGACGGGAGTGCACACGGGACAAGCGCTCCGGCCGCTCTACGTGACCACTGAACAAATAAACAATCCATTATAATCTTGAATGTGAGCATTTCAATTTGACAACAACCAACAATTTATTTGAAGGATTTATTTGAAAGTTGCATGTAACACATGAGATCTAACTGTCGATAGCGATAGTGAGTATAGTTGAGGAATACATACCAAATTATAAACCCATAAATCCAATTTTTTTTTTTTTTTTAAATGAATATGTCTTTGTTAAACAAGTACATATACATCTTCCTACGTTCCCTAAAATAAACAAATAAATGCTTGTGCTATAGGTGAACGAAATCAGTCGAGGCAGGATTCGAACTCGCGACCACTGGATTACTAGCCCAGCGCGCTAACCGCTCTGCCATCGACCCATCTAAATTGAATATTTTAAGGTATTTTGTTTCATCTATACAAAACATGTAGATGTAGGTATGTATGTCAAGATAGGATAATATGGAGGTCAGTCCTTTTTTCCTACCCAGAATATGAAAACAGCATGTTGGTATGTATGTATGTGTGGAGATTAAGTATCAAACTATTGAGAGTCTCTGTACAAATTATATGAAACAATGACGTCACTAAATTAAATTTTTATAAAAATTGTTAATAAAAGTTCGAGTAGTACGAAGCAGTTAAACACATAAATTTATCATACAAAAAAATATTTTTCTTAATCTCCCTACCTACAGAATAAATTTTCGAAGAGCAGGTAAAAAATAAACATATTTTTTTTCTTACAAATTACGCGCCCCTGACTTTACTACTGGTTGGTAGGAAACAGACTCAAAACGCTGACGACACATCCGTACGCCTCGAGTGTCCTCGACAAACTACCTGCTATGATGAATCATGATGTATTTTCGCCATAGCTTATCACGTACTGATTAAATAATTTTAAAACATATTTTTTTCCAATGCACGTACGTGATACGGGTTAGCGCAGAATGGAGCAATCGAAATGCGCGTATCATGTACGCTCTGTTGCTAGAAAATATATATGCTGCAAAGCCTCGAAGTTGGTGTTTTTTGAATTTTGTTGAAGTTGGAAAACCTGCCCAAAAACTCTACTACTGCATACAATTCCCTCACACGGAGCTAAGATTAATACTGTCAATTCAATAAGAGAAATAAATTCTCTTGAACGAATTGACAGTTGGAATATAATTAATTTCTTTGGATATCGAATAAAAGAACTCAACAATCGAAGGGAAAAATAGAAAAAAGTGAGTGCCCTTTCATTGATTAAAGTTTTGTTAAATATTTTTTAGTTCACACAACTGTCTGAGCCAAATAAATCAACAATAAAATAAGGTGAAGTGGCAAACCTCCTCAATAACATAAATAAATCAACAATAAAATAAGGTGAAGTGGCAAACCTCCTCAATAACATAAATAAATCAACAATAAAATAAGGTGAAGTGGCAAACCTCCTCAATAACATAAATAAATCAACAATAAAATAAGGTGAAGTGGCAAACCTCCTCAATAACATACATAAATCAACAATTCCCACTAGTGCATGTAATATTTATTTTTTCAGTGCCTATATCAATAATTAAACAGAATAATATCAAAAGCTATCAAGTATGTGATCCGGAGTGGCTTAATTTTGCTATACATAATATTGTGTGCTATAAATCTAGTCTTTTAAGGAATAGAAGAACATTTGAGGTATAATTTTCGCCAAACATCTTGAATGAGATTCCGGTTGCGCAGAGCGCAAATTTGTGTATTTTTGCTTCGTTGGTTTACGTGCAAATCGCCCCCCTTCTCGGCTAAAAGTTCAAGTCATTTGGCGACAACTATACTCAAGTTTAAAATTAGATAAAACTTATTTTAATACCTTTGTGAATAAAACATACTTTAGAAGGAAAGGCACTTTTAAATAATACTTACGGTTCGCAGATGTTCTTGTGTTTAAGCATAGCCTCATCATAAACATAGCAGACTCTATCCGGTGGTGAAAGTAAATTTGTGACTGAAATAGAAATACACATAATGAATATATTATTATTGAATGTTAAACATCACATTTTTATTTTATTTATTTAAAACAAACATGATATTCTACATGAAGAAGTTTGACAACAATAATAAAGGTATATAAAAAAATTAAAATAATATATACATTTAAGCCAGAGACAATGGAAGGCTACACATACACATCCATACCATTGACACTATCTTGCACTTTGCTGTCAATTAGAGTTTTTGCTAAGTTAAACAACATTATTTTAAAGTGAATTCAGTACAATTGAAAACAAACAGCAAGTTATAAGAAATAAAAAAAAATCTAGGTATGTATTTTCTTTTTATCTATGGTTTTGGGCTTTTACCTTTAGTGAGAAATATCTGTCTATTTCAGTAACATTGAACCTAGCAATTTTTTTTATATTTCAACTGATATTAAAGCTTTCCTTCCGAAATGGATAAATTTTTCCATGATTTGTGAATTCTGAAATTTTCATTTTCGAGTAATGGCAACCTTTTCGTTTATTTTTTCCGATTAGCGATTTGAATTTTTTTTTCATTTTTAGAAACAATAGGCGTGATGACAGTAAGAAAAAATCATTGAAATTATGATTTTATTAGATAAAATATGTTATAAAGATTTGAAAAAATATATTTATTTTCATTTTAAAAGAGCGAATAATATTAATATTATTAAAATAAAAATACAAAATATGTTTGTCCGCCATTTTATGTGAAACACCAATCAGAGCGCATGACGTCACCATATTGTCACTGTGAATTGTGTTTGTTACTGTCAACTGTTGTGTTGTTCGAAATGGCTATTTTTTTCATAACAAGCTATATGGAATATGCTGCTTATTTTTAACATGCTATTTTTATTTATTGATTTATTTGGTTTATTTGGGACAATAAACCAAATAATATCGCTATCCGCTCTATTGAATCGTTGACGCATCTGTTATAACACGCACCGAGTATTGTAACGTGGTGGAGAATATTTAACGTTTCAGAAATAAATAACTTGGTGGCTTTCATTGCTTGATTATAAAATAAAATGATGTAATTATATTGTTTGTGGGAGTTGTACAGTGTTACATGAGGTTGAAATGGAAATACACAATGTATTATGATGAATCTAATATACATATGGGATAACTGTTATGATTCATATACATATTATGATTAATATATTAAAATATGTAATAGGTGTGATGACTGTAAGAAAAAAATCATTGAAATTATGATTTTAAAAAATAAAACAGGTTATAAAGATTTAAAAAATGTTTTTTTTTTAATTTATAGGAGTGAATAATAATAATATTATAAATATAAAAATACAAAATGTGTTAGTCCGCCATTTTATGAGAAAAAACAATCAGAGCGCACGACGTCATAGTATGGTCGCGTCAATTCTTCTGATAGTCTTCAATACAATATACGCATTAATTGTCGGTCTGGACTATGTTTATTTTGGTGTTATCGATATATTAATATTTTAATTAGATACTTAAAACTAAAACAAATAAAATATAAATGGAACAAGTATTCATCAAAGCCAATAGTTTCAATTTACCTAGATACTCGCCTACCTATCGGGGGACACTATGGGTCGGTATTACAGTGTCAGTTTAAGAGCTAAACTCAAGTTTTACAAAAATATAGCGTATTACAGTGTCCGTTTAGACCTAATCTTCCCTCAAATACGTCACTAAAACGACAAATATTTAACTCAACGTTTCTGGCAGATTAAGTACTTAACTGTGAGTCATCTGTCATTTGCTAGGCAACTCGTGTAGTTTCAGTTTTGTATCGAAGGTGGCGCCACACAACAAAACAAACTGACAGCCGTATTGAAACGAACACGGGCATTTAAAAGCATTATTTTGGTGAAAAAAATTAAATTTACCATGTTGGATAATAAAACAATGGTATTTAAAGTCGTAGCGTCCCGTTTTGTATTTCGTATTA
This sequence comes from Molanna angustata, assembly GCA_963576475.1. Lineage (NCBI taxonomy): Eukaryota > Metazoa > Arthropoda > Insecta > Trichoptera > Molannidae > Molanna > Molanna angustata. The sequence continues at coordinate 44,265,457 of OY754967.1, forward strand.
TTTGAGGTTATTTAAATTTGACAGATAATAACCACAGAAAAAGTGAAATATGTCTATAATTGAAGATTTAGTAACTGACATGTCATATTGCACTGTAATACGGAAATGGATTCAATCTCCCCTTAACATTAATCTTGAGTTTGGCAAACTCAATGGGTTGAGGGCCGACTGTAATATCGGGCCTATGTTAATTGTATTTTGTATGTAACTTAGTTTTTATTGAATAAATAAATAAATAATGAACGCTCGCAACGTATGGTAAACTAATTTAGTTTTAGTATTCTACAATTTTGTCACGCGATGGTGAGCTGACGAACGTTCGACATGTTATGATGCTGGTCACTGCCAAACTAAACTAGCAAGCTATATTTTTTTCATGCAATGAAGCGATTTGCGAAACGACGGCGATTACGCGAAGCATGCGTTTTAAAACATCGTTACAATTTTAGCAGCATACGAATTATTACATAGCGCTCGTTATTTGTATTGTGTTCATAACAAGCTATATTTATCTGCTATCGTTATTTTTAGCAATAGCAGCCATAGTAGTTATTTTTCTGCCTGTCTTAACTACTCTTAACTAGAATGGAACTTTTGATGGTCGGATATTTCTTTGCGTCGAACAAAGACTTTTGTTCATCAGAATTTCGAAACGTAAAAACTTAATAATAAGTACATATAAGTACTTTATTTATCTGTAATTTAAATACAACTTACATCTCGAAAATCGATAAAATATGCTCCTTCTTCTCTCTACATTATGTGTTCATAAGCTAAAAACATACGCGGGAAACTTATGATGGCCTATTTTGACGTTTGGACATTAATGAAGTTCTTTATATGCTTATTGCCTAAATAATGGTAAATATTATATTATTGAGAGCTTAAAGTGGGGGAACAAATACTGTACTTCATTGTAAACGCGTACTTAATAAAATTCACTTGTGTCTCGCCGTGCGAAATTTAATCACTTATTTCTCTTTTTTTTCGCGTGGGACGAAAACAAATACCTCAGTAGGTGTTTTTTTCGTCGTGTTTGTACATTTAGGGACCGCACAACACTTATGCACTTTTGAATTGATTATAAATACACAAATCGTCTTAGAACACATATATTACATATAGTAGTGATATGCAGTTTACGATACCATGACGTCACCGTCAGGGTCGGCAGCCGCCATGATACTACAAGCTTTTTTTGGCGTAAATGTCAAATTTGATTTTAAAATGGCGATTTTTGCTACTAAACCTTTATTTTATGTAGAAATGTATATATATTTGAAAACAGTGAATGCGTAAAAACATCGTGAGATAGTTTTTCAAAATTAGTCATCATGCCTATTATGAAATGTATACAAAACATCAATTCGTTCATTGATCTAAATATCACCATCTCTTTTTATCTTATAGGGAGCGTATGAAGTATGACAGTGATCACAAATTAAATATTATGCTACTTGATAGTAGACGTTAAGAGAGTTGACATTTCAAAGTGCTCTAGGGTTAACACTTCATAATATTTTATAAATCATTGTATCGGATGTTCAAAGATAGGAAAAATTTGAATTTAAGTTTTTAAATAAAAAAAATCCATTATCTACTTTCATTATGTTAATGGGATAATGGAATGTTGTAGTCTTTGGTTGGGAGTAAATGACCAAGAATATGGATATTTTTTTTATAGACATAATAAGTTGACTTTTCAAACTGCTTTAGCAAAACGTCATCAGAGGAATTAAATACAAGCACGGAGAAAAAAGGACTTATTACAGTAAATTATTTTACTGTCAAATTCATATATCGATTTTGGGTAGAAATGTACTGATTTCCCATTTCACATTCGAGACCACTGGTCACTTTACCAAAATAATTATAATCAATTAAATATAGATATTGTCATCAATAAGTGTTTGTATAATTTTATTTATAACAATAACTTCATGTATACAGATTTATGATCCTCCAACAATTAACATTACTATAGAAATATAATTAACAACAAAGAGAATTTATCTTAGAGATTTTTACATACATACCATCACACCATGTCCCTAGATTAATGTAAATTAGTTATGCATATTCAGTATTTCAGATAAAATAGGCAAATGAGATCTTCTTTAGAAAGTATCTTCATATATTTATTTATTTAATATACAGAGACACCAACAGAACACTGAACAACACAAACAAAGAAATCATGATACAAAAACATAAGAATTTCCAGTGCTCCAATAACAGGTATCTCCCGCATGGCTATTGTGCATAGTTTGGTAGGTACAATCAACGTCTCCTGAGCATTCATATAATAACAAAAAAAAACATTACTTTGCACAGTTAAAAATAAAGTTTAAAATACACATATACATATGGAAGGAGAACAAAAAGAAAACAAAAGTTGAACTAAAAAGATAAAGCAAAAAAAAAAAAAGAAGGAAAAATTGAACTGAAACAAAAAAAAATAGATTTTAACCCATCATATTTTAAAGAATAAAAATAAACAATTTATCAAAGATCAATTTCTACAAAAATATGTACGTCAGAGTCAGTAGGGTCCTATAATAATACATTAAATTGTCACAACGATTCTGACGCGACACGTCAGCACTACCCGTGCATTGCAGGCAGAATGTCATTGTATTGGTAGGTGCATACGCGAGTGCAATGTAACGACGGTCAATAGAGAACGTCGCGGACAATATCGCGAATATATAAAATGATTAAGTATGATTCATATACTCACTAATTTTCAAGTGATTCAGGCGTGCGTGTATGTTATCTAAGAATTCTTTACTTTGTATTGGATAACATTTCCTTGTTGGATATACTTCAGGTACTTCTTCACTTCCCATCCATTTAACCTCCACTTGATGCTTTTCCTTATTGACATCAGACACGTTAAGGACTGATGAATCTGTGCTGTAAGTTGGCTGATAGTTGTAACAGTGCCAATATGGCTTGTGACTGTATATACAATTTAATATACTTTCTCGCACCCTGGAAACAAAAAATACAATGTTACTAAATATAATATGAAAAATTAACATACTGACATCGTCAAAAAACACTGACAAATTTTCACATCATACATCCCACTATGCCGTTTCCCTATTTGGAATAAGCGGAAAGAACTAAACAATTCTCTTTTTTTTTATTGACAAACATTTTAACATCTCAATAGAGACGAAGTTGGGATATTGTAGAAGAACCAGGAACTCAAGGCACCTACAGGGCTTACGGCCTGTCATTGGCTGGTTTACGTGATCACCAATTAAGCCTTCCTATTGAGTTTTCTTATCAAGCATATATGCAATTAAAAAAATATTCAATTTAAACACTTCTCATATGATATACATTTCTTACTTCATTCATGTCAATGCATTGTCTCATAAATGTTCTTTTGTTATTCTTACTTTTCCATCCATCAAAATCCCAACAATTCACAATGCACTACTGAAAATTCACAATTTAATACAATGTTATGTACTGTCAAAATTACGTGGTGTCAAAAATACACAAAACACATAAAAAATTTTGCATTATAAAAAACAAAGAAAAAAGGTGGGTACTTAAAAAACAAAAAAAATAAAAAGGCATACGTCATCAAAAATATATTGAAAAAGTTATGATATTTTTGTCAAAAAATACTATGGGTAGTAGACACATCACTAAGGCCATATTAAGACCATAATAAGTTTCAGAATTTTATAGAATTGCACATATTTACACAACTTACGATTGAGTAGGTGGAGTGAGTGTCTGTAGACTCGGTGCAGGTTCTCCCAGGAGAGCCCTCAGTGTGAGCGTTGCCCCTTCAGACAATGAGGCAGGACAGTAGCCCCCTTCCAGTACAACAGCCAGGGAACTGCACACTCCCAGTAGGAGTTGGGTCAGATGAGCGTAGCAAGCTGGACTCACTTCCATCTCACCCTGACCATTATAAAATTATATTTATATCTTGATAAAATACAAGACTAAATTGATCAGGTACAAGTCATGTTGTGTTTTTAAAGGGAACGAAATTGAATAAAAGGTTTCTGTTTAAATTATAATTTTACATTCATTTCAGGCAGTAAAAAGAAAGGGACTGCAGTGACTTAAGGACTGAAGTGAATGAAGGGACAGAAATGGCTGAAGAATATCATATATTAAAATAAAACACATTTATAATTTTCTTCCACATGGTTGAATTTGACTTACTAGTTTCGAAGATGCTCGTCTAGAGTGAAGCTAGTGATTCAAATTAAACCAAGTGGAAGAAAATTATAAATGTGTTTTATTTTAATACATAATAATGGAATTCCATCAAGTTTTGTCGATCGAAAAAGTAAACAAAAAAAAAATTAAGAATATCAATATACAATGGACATTGCTTCATATAATATATAAAAGGATAAAACTCATCAAGAACCCGGTTTTGCAGAAATTACATGAAATTATTGTTTCCGGAAAATAATCTAAAAGTTTTTGTTGTGTTGTGGGGGTGGTTTGCCCACGTGGTTTCTCAAGTTATTTGTCAAAAACTAAACTCAGCAGTAAGTACTATTACAATAATGCCTTGTTTTTAATAATTTTTATTCTGATAATATCAATTTCCTTTTAACCTTGTATTCTCTCATTGTGACCACATTTTTTATTCTGTCATTCATTGTATAATGAACGGTAATAATAGTTTCTAAATCACAAATCGGAATGCTTTGATGAGTGAAAACTGTGTATCATTTTGATGAGTGAAAACTGTGTATTATTTTGATGAGTGAAAACTGTGTATTATTTTGATGAGTGAAAACTATGTATCATTTTGATGAGTGAAAACTGTGTATCATTTTGAATAAAAGCACAAGTATGAACAAAGCATAATAATTTTTAAAGCAAATATTTTTTCAATTTTACATTCAAATGTTTATATTCAAATGTTTACATTTAAATGTTTACATGTAAATGTTTTGACCATGATCAATGACATTGATGAACTCAAAAGTATATCATAAAAGGTTATGACCTTTTCATCTCCCAACGCTGAGTCATATCCGGCTGATACAATGACCAGTTGTGGAGAAAACTAGGAACAGAAATAGAACAAAAAAATATTAGAAATATATATGTACCTATATATAAATATAATAGACCCACCTCTGGACAACCGAGTGCAGCATCATATCCAGCTGACACTAAGATCAACTGCGGTTGAAACTGTGGACATTATCAAAAGACAACTTTTTAAATAGATATGATTGATCATACTCATGGATTATTTTAGCACCTTCGGATAAATTTCTAGACAACTATCTATGAGGGTTAATGTACGCATAAGGAGCAGACGGATTTTAGTATTCTTTATATAGAAATTCATGCGCACATCATATCGTCGGCAATATTGATGTCGTTGCTAGGAAACAAAAATTCAATCCATATTCAAGAACGGGTGCCAACCACAAACTCTATAAACGTGAAATAAACAAAATTTCTTAGTACACATCACGTGACTGTGCCACCAAAATTTGGAGGTAATCAATATAACGTATTTGAATATTTTCGAAATGGTTCGGAATGAAAATTGAAACAGTACTCAACACTAATATAAAAAAGTAAATGTTGTTAACGAATTGATTTAAGTATCGAAAATAAAATACTTTTACTGCTATATAAATGTGTCATTAATATCCAATTAATATTTAAATATTGAATGTGTTTGAGATACCCATTCCACTTCACTTTGTGTACCAATCTCCTGGCCTAAAATTCTAACTCTGTTGTGGCAACATTATAATTTCATGCATTTTCAATGGCCTCTATGGTTACATAATAATAATATTGTTGCCAAATTCATTTTATCTATCTGATTTTTGTGTTGAATTAGCTATCAAGAACTTTATCTAGAGGTAGTGAAATCGTAAAAAGTAATAAATATAGTTAAAAAAATAACATTACATCTCCACAAAAATACATTTTTGGGTTTTAAAATTGTGCAAGCAGTAAAATTTTGCACATAAACCACACTACAACAACGTAGGGTCGTAAATTTACTATAGCATTTATTTGCTTATTTTAGGGAACATAGTAAGATGTATATGTTTAACAAGGACATATAACTTCGTAGGCACAAAACGTGTTCCTTTTTCGAAGAGCATTGTCAGAGTACAACAGAGTGATACCCTGTCATATTGTCAGAGTGCAACAGAGTGATACCCTGCCATATTGTCAGAGTGCAACAGAGTGATACCCTGTCATATTGTCAGAGTGCAACAGAGTGATACCCTGCCATATTGTCAGAGTGCAACAGAGTGATACCCTGCCATATTGTCAGAGTGCAACAGAGTGATACCCTGCCATATTGTCAGAGTGCAACAGAGTGATACCCTGCCATATTGTCAGAGTGCAACAGAGTGATACCCTGCCATATTGTCAGAGTGCAACAGAGTGATACCCTGCCATATTGTCAGAGTGCAACAGAGTGATACCCTGCCATATTGTCAGAGTGCAACAGAGTGATACCCTGCCATATTGTCAGAGTGCAACAGAGTGATACCCTGCCATATTGTCAGAGTGCAACAGAGTGATACCCTGCCATATTGTCAGAGTGCAACAGAGTGATACCCTGCCATATTGTCAGAGTGCAACAGAGTGATACCCTGCCATATTGTCAGAGTGCAACAGAGTGATACCCTGCCATATTGTCAGAGTGCAACAGAGTGATACCCTGCCATATTAAATTATTAGTGTAAATAAAAAAAAAACATTTTAATTCTAAATCATAATATTGAAGTTTCACCAAGAATTGTCGGACATCGACAAACTTAATAAATTAAAATTCATCATATTTGTCCAAAGTTGTTTATTTTGGAATGTTTGCTTAAATTAATGAAATTTTCTCAAAGATAGATGGGTGGTGACAGAGCTGTTAGTGCGCTGAGTTAGTAATCCAGTGGTCGCGAGTTTGAATCCTGCCATGACCGATTTCATTCACCTATAGCACAAGCACTTATGCTTAATTTAGGGAATGTAAGAGGATGTATATGAACTTGTTACAAGGACATATTCGTTATTTTAAAAATAAAACAATTTGTTTTAAATTCTACGTATATTTGTTAATTCATCGCTATTTCGCCTTGCTAGGGCATCTTCAAGACTATTGAAGATGCCCTAGCAAGGCAAAATAGCTATTGACGAATTAACAAGTATACGTAGAATTTAAAACAAATTGTTTTATTTTTAAAATTCTACTACGAAAAATATCCACAAGTATTAACATATTCATTCTTTTCAAAAAAAGTAATTTTTAAAAGATTTTGAGAAGTCATTTTTAATCACAGTTATTAAGTATTTCAATAAAACAGAACAAGATGCGATGTATATGAAAAAAAATTTATGAATATTTGAACAAATCATTTAGATCTGACAGATATTAATCGCTTTATTTGAATACTCATTATGTAAATCAACAATTCTGACAAAAAAATTCAAAGTATACTCACTTCAATAGCCATTGGTAGTAAAAGTTGATACCATATTGCCAGATAATCAGCATCCTGCATTTTGATTTGATTCAGTGGAACATTGAAATTGTATCCAGTTCCCGGTCCACACCCAACATAGTTAAAATTTGAATGTTTCAGGTTTGGCCAGAATGCTCCGTGTTCGTAGCGGTGAATTGAAAAGTATACAACTCTAAAACAACAGATATGACTCATAATGTACTTGAAAATTTTATTTTATTTAGATACAAGGAGAATTTTTCTCATATATCTAGTAAAATAAGTCGTAAATGACGGACGAGAATTTACAGGGCTGAAACAAGTCGAAATAAAGACAAGATGTCTGCCAACAAAATCGACAAACACTATTCTAAGCCCATGCCTTACAGCTGAATTTCTTATTTGCATTTACAGGTCAATTTGTTGTGGTTAAATAGGCTCTTATTAAATGATACTAGCCAAAATGATCACTCTGTGAATGAAAATAAACCTTTGTAGAAGCTAAATCAGTAATTTGATTTTATAAAACCGTTAGAGAGCTCTACAATATCAGTGCCATCCAAATTGAATAAATACCTGGGGTCGTCGTAGAACATCTGTTGCGTAGCTTGTCCGTGGTGCACGTCCCAATCCACAATAAGTATACGGGAGAGTCCAAGGTTAGTGATGGCGTGTTTGGCCGCCAGAGCCACATTGTTGTAGAAGCAGTAGCCGCAGGCCTCCGAGGACATGGCGTGATGGCCGGGAGGTCGCACGAGGGCCATTCCACAATCTAGCTCCTTGCGCACAATGGCAGACACCAGGTCTATTGTGGAACCAGCGGCCATGAGGGCCAATTCGTGAGTTGACTGTAATTTTAATATGAATAATAAGAGAATGAATCTAATTTTAAAATATGAGAATGAATCTAATTGTGAAATATGAAAATTAATCTAATTGTGAAATATGAAAATAAATCTTATTGTGAAATATGAAAATTAATCTAATTGTGTAATATGAGAATGAATCTAATTGTGAAATATGAAAATTAATCTAATTGTGAAACATGAGAATGAATCTAATTACATAATCTTTATTAGAGACAAATAAATGATTTTAAGGAAGTTATATATTTTTTTAGAAAATAAAGTTGGTGTTAGTGTACAAATTCAATTATTAACAGAGGGAATATAATGATTATATGTAAGTCTAAAATTATTTATGTCTTTTACTTCATTATTGAAAGTTTGTCAGAAAAAATCAATCTTCAGTTCTATACATTATATTTCACAGTAAGGGTTGGCAATAACCAATATTATGAATAATGATAAAGAATAAACAAAAACTTACTGGATGAATATAGACAGCATCAAATTTGGAAGAGATAGCTTCCAAAAACTCTTCATCTTTGGAGAGATGTGTACTGAGCAACATGTCATATATATCGGGAGAGTGTAATTCGAGGACTTCTTCTTTTGAAGCCAATCTTGGTGGTAGTTTTTTACATTTATCAAATAATCCCAACTCTTCACATCTGAAATACATTATTAAATTAATAATAATAATAAATTAAGATGTACCATTGACAGCATAGTATTACAAATAGATACTTACTTTAGATAATGTGTTTTTGAAGAATACATAATGTGTTATTTTATTTAATATTTTTGATAGAAGTAAATGAAATTCTCAAGATATATTATTAAAAAAATAGAACCTTCTCATAATGCAAGCCAATCTCTCGGGATTTTCGGGATAATTTTTATCCCATAGACATTGGTGTTCCAACATTCTTGGCTCTAAGATCAGACCCACGTCACCGCGTACCACAGTTTTCGAATCCATTGCCTGGAAACAATACATAATAAACATTCATAATACATTTCTGTATTTCGTTTGATTTATATTATTTCTAAGTAACTATAATATAAATTAAACAATTGGATAAGAATTCAAAAGATTATACACAAGCTAAACATAACAAAAGTACAATTGTAAATGAAACTACAAAAAAAAAATATTGAAATAATTTACTATTAGCCTGTGACTAAATTTGAATTTCACTAGGGTTTTTCAAATTATAAAAAAATGGCCTTAAAACATATGTCAAATGTTTTTTTTTTATGAAAATGAACTCACCGTTTGATAATGATCTTTTAATATAATTTCAAATGAATTTCTTTTTTTCTGCTGTGCCTTCTTTTTTGCTGCTAGTAGTGCTGATGAAGGCTACACATGTAATGAAAACAAATAATATTATTGAAATGAAGATATCAATTAATAAATCATAAACAACTCAATAATAACATCCAATTGTGACATATAATATACAAATAACACATCAAAAAACAGTAATTTAATTTTTTTTTTAATTTATTCACTCTACAAAAATATATGTACATAATTAAAATGACACATTGTATTGCAGAGAAATAAATACAAAATTAAGCTAACCTTAATGCAAACTTTCCCCATACTTTCCGAAGCCATGAAAAAAAATTGCAAACATGAGAAATTGATAATAGGCATGATGACTAATTTTGAAAAACTATCTCACGATGTTTTTACGCATTCACTGTTTTCAAATATATATACATTTCTACATAAAATAAAGGTTTAGTAGCAAAAATCGCCATTTTAAAATCAAATTTGACATTTACGCCAAAAAAAGCTTGTAGTATCATGGCGGCTGCCGACCCTGACGGTGACGTCATGGTATCGTAAACTGCATATCACTACTATATGTAATATATGTGTTCTAAGACGATTTGTGTATTTATAATCAATTCAAAAGTGCATAAGTGTTGTGCGGTCCCTAAATGTACAAACACGACGAAAAAAACACCTACTGAGGTATTTGTTTTCGTCCCACGCGAAAAAAAAGATAAATAAGTGATTAAATTTCGCACGGCGAGACACAAGTGAATTTTATTAAGTACGCGTTTACAATGAAGTACAGTATTTGTTCCCCCACTTTTAGCTCTCAATAATATAATATTTACCATTATTTAGGCAATAAGCATATAAAGAACTTCATTAATGTCCAAACGTCAAAATAGGCCATCATAAGTTTCCCGCGTATGTTTTTAGCTTATGAACACATAATGTAGAGAGAAGAAGGAGCATATTTTATCGATTTTCGAGATGTAAGTTGTATTTAAATTACAGATAAATAAAGTACTTATATGTACTTATTATTAAGTTTTTACGTTTCGAAATTCTGATGAACAAAAGTTCGACGCAAAGAAATATCCGACCATCAAAAGTTCCATTCTAGTTAAGAGTAGTTAAGACAGGCAGAAAAATAACTACTATGGCTGCTATTGCTAAAAATAACGATAGCAGATAAATACCTATAGCTTGTTATGAACACAATACAAATAACGAGCGCTATGTAATAATTCGTATGCTGCTAAAATTGTAACGATGTTTTAAAACGCATGCTTCGCGTAATCGCCGTCGTTTCGCAAATCGCTTCATTGCATGAAAAAAATATAGCTTGCTAGTTTAGTTTGGCAGTGACCAGCATCATAATATTTCGAACGTTCGTCAGCTCACCATCGCGTGACAAAATTGTAGAATACTAAAACTAAATTAGTTTACCATACGTTGCGAGCGTTCATTATTTATTTATTTATTCAATAAAAACCAAGTTACATACAAAATACAATTAACATAGGCCCGATATTACAGTCGGCCCTCAACTCATTGAGTTTGCCAAACTCAAGATTAATGTTAAGGGGAGATTGAATCCATTTCCGTATTACAGTGCAATATGACATGTCAGTTACTAAATCTTCAATTATAGACATATTTCACTTTTTCTGTGGTTATTATCTGTCAAATTTAAATAACCTCAAATAATACGAAATACAAAACGGGACGCTACGACTTTAAATACCATTGTTTTATTATCCAACATGGTAAATTTAATTTTTTTCACCAAAATAATGCTTTTAAATGCCCGTGTTCGTTTCAATACGGCTGTCAGTTTGTTTTGTTGTGTGGCGCCACCTTCGATACAACACTGAAACTACACACGTTGCCTAACGCCTCTAGTGATAGAAACTGAAACTACACGAGTTGCCTAGCAAATGACAGTTGACTCACAGTTAAGTACTTAATCTGCCAGAAACGTTGAGTTAAATATTTGTCGTTTTAGTGACGTATTTGAGGGAAGATTAGGTCTAAACGGACACTGTAATACGCTATATTTTTGTAAAACTTGAGTTTAGCTCTTAAACTGACACTGTAATACCGGCCCATAGTGTCCCCCGATAGGTAGGCGAGTATCTAGGTAAATTGAAACTATTTGCTTTGATGAATACTTGTTCCATTTATATTTAATTTGTTTTAGTTTTAAGTATCTAATTAAAATATTAATATATCGATAACGCCAAAATAAACATAGTCCAGACCGACAATTAATGCGTATATTGTATTGAAGACTATCAGAAGAATTGACGCGACCATACTATGACGTCGTGCGCTCTGATTGTTTTTTCTCATAAAATGGCGGACTAACACATTTTGTATTTTTATATTTATAATATTATTATTATTCACTCCTATAAATTAAAAAAAAAAACATTTTTTAAATCTTTATAACCTATTTTATTTTTTAAAATCATAATTTCAATGATTTTTTTCTTACAGTCATCACACCTATTACATATTTTAATATATTAATCATAATATGTATATGAATCATAACAGTTATCCCATATGTATATTAGATTCATCATAATACATTGTGTATTTCCATTTCAACCTCATGTAACACTGTACAACTCCCACAAACAATATAATTACATCATTTTATTTTATAATCAAGCAATGAAAGCCACCAAGTTATTTATTTCTGAAACGTTAAATATTCTCCACCACGTTACAATACTCGGTGCGTGTTATAACAGATGCGTCAACGATTCAATAGAGCGGATAGCGATATTATTTGGTTTATTGTCCCAAATAAACCAAATAAATCAATAAATAAAAATAGCATGTTAAAAATAAGCAGCATATTCCATATAGCCTGTTATGAAAAAAATAGCCATTTCGAACAACACAACAGTTGACAGTAACAAACACAATTGACAGTGACAATATGGTGACGTCATGCGCTCTGATTGGTGTTTCACATAAAATGGCGGACAAACATATTTTGTATTTTTATTTTAATAATATTAATATTATTCGCTCTTTTAAAATGAAAATAAATATATTTTTTCAAATCTTTATAACATATTTTATCTAATAAAATCATAATTTCAATGATTTCTTCTTACTGTCATCACGCCTATTGGCAAGATTTTTCAAATTTTGTAAGTAAAAAATAAATAATTAATAAATTTTCCACAGTGGAAACAGTTACATTGTTTTTTTTTTTATTGAATATTTAAAAAAAAATACTATCTTAATACTTTGACAGATAAAAATATATGCAACAATACTTTCTAAGGTTGTTATTCAATTTACATTCTGTTAATTGTCAACTTTTAAAATAATATTTTATGTTTTAACTGTGATAATTTTCAGAGAGAAAGAATTTAATATGTTAATGCCGCGTTGAAACATTCAGAGTATGCTCGGACCGAGTGGACTCGTATAAGTAAGCTTCATCCGAGTGTACACGGATAGCGGTTTACACACAAACTTTTTTACTCGGATTCTAAATCATAACTGCGACAGCTCTGTTGCTGTAAGGTGTTAGTTTACATTTAACACACAAGCTTTTTTACTCGTTTTTAAGGTCATAAATATGGCACAGACAGATCTGTTGCTACAAGGTGTCGGAGTTGTTGCAGACACATTAATTAAAGAGTTAGAAAACTACTACAAGGAAAAAATTAGCAACGCAAAAGGAAAATTTGGACTCGTCAATGGATTTTAAGGCGTACAAAGCAGGGCGCATCTGAAAATTTCCTTCGTGAAGTTCAAAATGCCAATGCCGTGTTCCTTGCGTCTTTTTTTTTATAATATTTTAATTTATCGTTCCATAGAAATTCTTCTGCTTCGTATAATTCTAAAAATTTAGCAGTATTGCGCTCAGACCACTTTTTTTTACCACGAGACGACATATGTTTGTTGTTGTCCGCCATTTTGTTTCACTACTCATATATGAGCTAACTCGGAACAATAGGACATGGTCCGAGTCTACACGGATCGGACGCCGTCATCCGAGCGAGCTCAGATTACCGGTTGACATAATACGAGTGACGTCCGAGTAGGTATCCGAGTGTGCTCGATCCGAGCGCACTCTGACTATGTCAACGCAGCTTAAGTGTAATTAAAAATGTTAGAGATGTATTGGCATATATTATAGAAATTCTACAAAATAATTATTATATGACGCAGAAAAGAAAAGCAAATAAGAAAACAAAATGGCTTTGGAATATTTCAATATTATAATATATTCTTCAACATAAGAAAAATGTAAAATAAAAGTGTCTATAAAATATATAAATTAAAAACTGAGTAGGGAATCAAAGCATGATAAATTATCTAAAACTTCATATACCTAACTATGTTGTATTAAAAAAACACTTAAGATTTGGTCTCATGAAAACTATATAAATTTATAAATTATAACTATATAAATTTTGCAATAATGAAATAAAAACATTACAACAAATTTATTCAATAAAATTACACAATGATATACTAACAGTTCTCACAACGATTCATTCAGCAGTAATGACACTTTTTAATAACTATATGATATTATATAAAAACAGAATGCATGTGTAAGTACTTGATTATGTAGAAGATAAGATAAAGAATAGGTATAATATTAATAAGACACATGATTAAGATTAAATAACAAACCATTATAAGATAGCATATAAACCTAAATAATAAAATTAAAATTACAAATTACTTTGTTTAAACCACTAATGATTAACATTAGTGGTTTAAACAAAGTAATTTGTAATTTTAATTTTATTAGTTAAAATGTGCCACAAAAATAAAGCTACGACGTATAAAGATATAAACCTAAATATTTTGAAAAAAAAAAAATCAAATATGTCAGTGTTTCTAAAAAATACCATAAATATATTAATAATAATAAACATTTCCTTGCACCTCATGCAAGTGGTGAGTTTATTGCAATTTCTTCCAACTAATTGAATATGGTAGTCACCTCTGGAGTGGCGCCCCCCAATATCTACTGAATACCCTCGACACTGTCCAAAGGCGTGCTATATGTATGATTGATGATCCATCACTGACTGATGGATTGCAATCACTAGAACACAGACGCAGAGTCGGTATTTTAAGTTTATTCTATAGATACTCCCACGGGAATTGCTCAGAAGAACTTGCATCTTTGGTCCCTCCTCCACCCACTCGCAACAGAGTCACTCGCTTTACTCAATCGCAGCACCCATTCACAGTGGACCTTCAACATATACGAGCAAGTCGCTTCTCGAACTCCTTTATTAATACAGCAGCCCGACTGTGGAACGATCTTCCGAATTCTGTGTTTCCACCTTCGTACAACCCGGGTCTTTTTAAAATCCGAATCAATAAATTCTTTTCTAGATTGCAAACCCCTCCCAACGCTACGTAGTGCGCTTCTTCGGAAGAGCAAAATGGACCCAAATCCAAATAGCTGGTGTCCCCCACGTAGACATGTTAAAAAAAAAAATCAGTGTTTCCTGCCCACAGAAGCAATATTTGCGTGAGAAATGAATTTAAATAAACTTCTTCTCTGCTGGGGAACAAACCGCGCAGATGTCAAACGGCTTACCATCTATGCCACGGCGGTCGGCACAGTTCAATTGGTAATTGGTAAAAAGATGGGAATGTACAAAGTCAGAATAATAGAAGAACAAGTATGATGCGATGCATGAATGTAAATGAGGTACGTAAAAAAATAATATCTGGATAGAATAATGAGGAGTTCGGTTCTCTCTGTCTACCCCAAATAGGGAAACAGCATAATGGTACATGTATCTAACACTCTGTTCTTATGTCCACATAGTGTCCTTATGTTATTCAGTCATATATTGTTTTCTCTGTCTACCCCAAATAGGGAAACGGCATGATGGTACATGTATCTAACATTCTGATCTTACATATATCCACATAGTGTCCTTATGTTATTCAGTCATATATTGTTCTCTCTGTCTACCCCAAATAGGGAAACGGCATGATGGTACATGTATCTAACATTCTGTTCTAATGTCCACATAGTGTCCTTATGTTATTCAGTCATATATTTTTCCTTTACACCGTTATTTTTCTTAAAATTATTTAATTTAAATTCTATTTCTTCATTTTTAAACTGATAGGTACGTCCTCCCTTGCAGGTAGGTAAAGAAAATAATTGTCCGCTCTAAGTATATCTATAAAATTCACCAGACAAAGCATTATTTATGTACAAAGACATTCTAATAAGTTGAATATAAAATGAGAATTAGCGGATATAAGGCAATAATAACAAAATTAATATTACTTTCTCATATTCAAATTGTGTTCTCCATATTCGATAAAGTGTGAAATTTGAATGTCCAAACTGATCAAATTTTTACACAAAATAAATAATTGACTAGTATTGGTAATAATATCACTAAATACCTATATAAAAACAATATTTTATACACAAATTGGAAAAAAATAAATTCTATTTTTTGGTATTACATACATATATTTAAAAGGTAAAAGGTTCATAATAAGTTGACCTGCGGTAATCCGACAAACGTTTTGCAGGGCGGTATCGGATGATCGAATTTGTCAGATTATAGAGAACTGCAACAGACACCCTGTAGTATGAAACTTTTTGAAAAAAGAATACCTCATAATCCCATAAATCACATATAAAAATGGTACGATTCTATATGTACTACAAAACATGATGTGGAATTTAATGAACTACAGCACAATTGATAGCATAGGCATGATGGATTACAGGGGGCGCCGGATTACCGGGGGTCCACTGTACTTTTTTTAACTTGGAATGAATAAGTTATAACTTGGCCAGCAACACAGCGAATAAAAGAAAAACAAGTTGAAATACTAAGAAATGTGATCTTTCATAGTAGGCTTCTGCCCAAAAAATACTTGAAAACGTAAAGGAACTTTAAATTTAAAATTAAGTTTAACACTCACATAAGCAAGTCATATCATACTAAGCGTTTACAAACAGTTGAAACGCTTGTAAAATTACTATTCATGATAAAAATGAACGCCATATAAATCTGTAATATAAAATGTTTTGAATTTTAGCCACAGTAAAAGTATTATGCTTTCTTCATCCTACTTTGGAATATATTTATTCTATGAAACAGATGCGTCTCTCATATCTCGTTGTAACCAAAAAAACATTGTAGTTCTCACACATTCTGTGTTTAAAAAAAATTGAAAATATAATCTCTAATGACAAGTTCACTAAAATTGTACCATAAAAAGTATTTGTAAGTCGTTTTACCTTGGAGGAACTTGACATTGCTCTTGTTTGTATCTTGGCTTTTCTTGCCCCATTTCTAGTTGTTACACCAGATGCACCCCCAATAGTAATAGACTTCTTACTTTCGTTACTAATACGTCGTGAAGACGGAGGAGTAGCCTTAAAAACAAGTAAAACAACGTCAAATACATACCATGTAATTAAAAGTTTTATTAAGTTTTGTATAGCATGAGTATGTAAGCCATGTATAAACACAATTATAAGTGTCAATATTAAGTGCAATATAACACTTGTGCAACCATATCGCTTCGGTAT
The DNA here is from genome assembly GCA_963576475.1 of Molanna angustata. Lineage (NCBI taxonomy): Eukaryota > Metazoa > Arthropoda > Insecta > Trichoptera > Molannidae > Molanna > Molanna angustata. The sequence goes on from OY754967.1 coordinate 44,282,635, forward strand.
TTGACTTACCATGTAAAATATTATTTAATTACACTGTAATTTCGGATATACAAAGTAAACACCACAGCGTAAAACGATAAACACTAAAAAAATATAACCTCAACACATGATTTGACGATTTCTGCGCGCAAATTTGACAATTGACATTTCCTATTACAGATTTCCCAATTATCGACAAATATGACAATTGAAGAAAAATGAGTTTGTTTTGTTTTGTTCTCGATGAAGTAAAGTTTTTGGAAGTTTTTTAAATTTATTTGTGAAAGCTGTGTAAGAAATATATCAACTCCGTCTCCCACGCCGGTGGCACTCTATTGGTAGCACTGGTTTTACTTTACGCTTACATCTCCAAAGGTGGCGCTATTTTTTTTTTTTTTATGTTGGTATTTTTGAAAATGCAATGTAAAATTTTCAGACCTTCAGCATACTTCAGTTGTGTTTTGTTGTTTGTTGTGACGCGAAACATTTTGATCCTTTAAAATCTTGAAGTAAACCAGATAATAAATATAACACGTGTGATTTTGTAAAATGCTTGTTGTTTTCGGTGTTCATCTACATACACACTATCACGCCATGTGATGGTGATGGTGTTAATCTATTGCCAGCTTTTTGTGTTTTTCGATTATCTTCGCAAGATGGCTGACAAGTTTTGTTGTGTTTTGAATAAATTGTCAAGTGAAATACGGCGAAGTGAAGTTATATAGTTTTCCAAAAATCAGTATTAAATCTTTCGTTGTGGAAAATAAATTTAAAAAACCTAATAATCTACAATGCACATTTTATTTAGAACAATGTATTTTATGAATTATTTGGCATGATTTTTGAAATATTGCAAATAAAATCCATCATATGTGTTTTTTTTTAATAAATAATGATTGAAAAATGGTTATTTTTTATTTAAGTTATCCTTGAATCCATTCCTCAAAGCTGGAAACATTTTAAAATGGAAATTTAAATTTGCCGTGGACCGGTCGCGTATTCATTGCCCCTATAGCGGAGATGCGAGAAACCTTAAGATTATCCGGTTACAGCTTCTATGTATTGAGTGACACATCTGAAGTATACTGAAAGTTTACTTCCATATTATCTGTGCCGTCTCCGATTGATTCACAAATCAACTGCTTTGTATTCATCTGGCTTTTCCTTTTTTGGTATAGCGATTCCTACGCGTCTGACGTAATTTTGTATACAAAACCAAATAAGTACAACCTACTTCCGAGTTTTATGTCATTGAATAAAAACGTGTGTATATTTTATCTACTGATGTATAATATGTCCTCATTCATTAAAGATCAATCAACATATTTTATGGCTTTGCTATCTTTATGCATAGTTCTTCAATAAAATTGATTTTTATGTCAAAATTTGATGTTACGATTTTATGCCTATTTTTGTGACTATTTAAAGTTTTGACCTCATGTCCAGATCAAAGTTGAACAAATCCGACCATGCAATGATTACTATTAGTAAGCCTTTACGCCTACTTATTTGATTATCAGTGGAAATAGGAATTTCAAAATAATGTATTGCCCAATCATTTGGACTATGTGGAGCTCTATGATGTATATAAATAATAGATATCTTTAAACTCGGTAAACAAAAAGTACGGCGCATACCTCACTTGATTCTTATAACACTTTAGTTACAAACAAGATGTTGTGTTGTCTGTCGCCAGTAGCATTTAATATTGTCTTTAACATCCTTTTAAGGGGTGGAAAGAAATTGGGGTACAGACTGAAGAGAGATGGGATATACACTCAGCCTTGTTTGGCATTTGCAGATGATTTAACTTTGCTAACAAGGAATTAGGCAAATTGTCAGAAAATGCTAGACCATGTATAGCAGTTTTGCGATTGGTCAAAGGGAATGGAAGTAAACCCAACAAAGTCATATGGAATGACATTGGCAAGACGGGGTACGAAATACGGTCCCATAGAAATAAATCTCACAATAAATGGAAATAAAATAACAAGATTGACTGAAGATCATCCATTTAAGTTTCTGGGTAGAAAATTTGACTTTGACGGAAAGTCACACTCAGTGGATTGGTTAGTGGACGAATTAGAAAAAATGCTGAGTAAGGTGGACGCCTTGGTAATATCGGGAACAAGAAAAGCATGGATATATGACAATTATATAACGACGCAGCACTGGTATGGAAACAGATAATACATGGATGGTCATCTGAGATGCTGAAGTTCTATCTAAACTCAATACAGGGTACGCTCCCAGACCCGCGTAACTTGAAAAGATGGAATATAGACAGAAATGACAGTTGCCGCCTCTGTGGGACATCTGCATGCACGGCTAGGCATATCTTGGCCGGCTGCAGGGTAGCACTACAGGAGGGAAGGTTCTGATACAGACACGATAAGGTGCTTGAAATTGAAATTGCGGTGGCAAGAGCAATCAAAGGTTTAACCACATGGAAACAGTCGATTGTAACATTTGTGAAACCAGGACAAAATGTTAGACCTACAACAAAGAAATTAATATCAATAAATGGGAAGTCCGATGACTGGAATATCCTAATGGATACGAGAACAGAGAGATATAACCTTCTAAAGGAGATCTGCATCTCGTCTCATAGGCCTGACTTGACAATTTACTCTCTTTCATTGAAAAGAGTTATTTATGTGGAAATGACTGTTCCATGGGACACAAATATTCCAAAAGACCACCAATACAAACTAAACAAGTACAAGGAACTGGTAGATAGAACAGTTCAAAATGGCTTTAGCACAAGTATATATGCTGTAGAGGTGGGGGCGAGAGGCCTGCCTGCAAAGTCTTTATATTCCTACTTTAAAGACCTGGGTCTCCCAAGAGGTAAAATAAAATACCTTTTGGATAGGGTGATAAAAGCAGCATTATCCGCATCCTATTGGATTTGGTTGCGCAGGGGAGTGGAGTATCAGTCGGAGATTGGTGGGTGAGTGAAGAGCGTGACTTGAGTCATAAAGGGGCCCCTTAATCCCGCATACATGGTCGCAAGCCCATGTGGCTCACCTGTTCTAGCTGGTACTCTGGTCCCCTGTGCTCGTGGGCCTGGATTCATGAATCCAGTGAAACCACGATTTCCTTTCTCTTTTGTATCTTATGATTTTAGAACTATGAAGGAACGACCAGATATATCATTTCATGCTGCATATTTATTCTTACAACACTTTATTTACACACAAGATGTTGTAGTGTTCGGACATATTGTTGTGATGATAACATGATTACACTAGAACTATGAAGGAACGACCAGATATATCATTTCATGCTGCATATTTATTCTTACAACACTTTAGTTACACACAAGATGTTGTAGTGTTCGGACATATTGTTGTGATGATAACATGATTACACTAGAACTATGAAGGAACGACCAGATATATCATTTCATGCTGCATATTTATTCTTACAACACTTTAGTTACACACAAGATGTAGTGTTCGGACATATTGTTGTGATGATAACATGATTACACTAGAACTATGAAGGAACGACCAGATATATCATTTCATGCTGCATATTTATTCTTACAACACTTTAGTTACACACAAGATGTAGTGTTCGGACATATTGTTGTGATGATAACATGATTACACTAGAACTATGAAGGAACGACCAGATATATCATTTCATGCTGGATATTTATTCTTACAACACTTTAGTTACACACAAGATGTTGTAGTGTTCAGACATATTGTTGTGATGATAACATGATTACACTAGAACTATGAAGGAACGACCAGATATATCATTTCATGCTGCATATTTATTCTTACAACACTTTATTTACACACAAGATGTTGTAGTGTTCGGACATATTGTTGTGATGATAACATGATTACACTAGAACTATGAAGGAACGACCAGATATATCATTTCATGCTGCATATTTATTCTTACAACACTTTAGTTACACACAAGATGTTGTAGTGTTCGGACATATTGTTGTGATGATAACATGATTACACTAGAACTATGAAGGAACGACCAGATATATCATTTCATGCTGCATATTTATTCTTACAACACTTTAGTTACACACAAGATGTAGTGTTCGGACATATTGTTGTGATGATAACATGATTACACTAGAACTATGAAGGAACGACCAGATATATCATTTCATGCTGCATATTTATTCTTACAACACTTTAGTTACACACAAGATGTTGTAGTGTTCGGACATATTGTTGTGATGATAACATGATTACACTAGAACTGTGAAGGAACGACCAGATATATCATTTCATGCTGCATATTTATTCCATAGCTAATGTATTTATATGGATATTTAGATAGTTATTTTTATTTTAAATAAACGAGAGAGTGGTGAAGTCATATTCGCTTATAGGTAAACAAATGTATTCTGTTGTTATATTCGCTTTTTCACACAGCTATAACTTAATACACGTTTGTCTCTTTCACAGTCATTCCTTTGTGTGAGAGATAATAAAAACGTGATTGCACTGGAATAAAAGAAAAAATATGTCTGCAGTGTCTATTATTGTATGACCTCTTTCTCACTTATGTATTTTGTTGTGAGTGCTCTTTCTCGGTGACATTGTAAAAATTCCTCAAATTGTACCATTTTTGTAGAGTGTTTTGTTCGCATATAACGTATATAATATAAAATGTCATAGATAGAACCTGATAATTTTTGTTAAGATGTTTATCAATATTTTAATATCCAAAAAGCAATTCATATCCCAACATCACATATTATTTCAGCTGCTGACCAAAAAATCATATTCCATTCACCATATTGAATCTTATTTTTTTTAAACATTTCAGTATCAAAATAATGAATCAAATATTACGACAAAATGGTACCATGCGGAATGCAGTATATTACTATTATAAGCATCGTTATGTAAGCACCTTGTCACCACTAGCGATTGCCTTCAATAACAGATCAAAAGTAAATCTTAACATAAAACATTACTTGAAAGAAGAAACTGTAAGTTACATGCCACTTATTATTTTTTATTGATATGGTATACAAGGTAATTAAAAATATAGTTAATAAATTAATAAATATTGTATGTACCTTATTTTGTTGAAATAGTAACATTGTGCGTCCATAAACAAATCTTAAAAACTCTTAAGAAATTTTATTTCCATTCTTAATTTAGGGAGAATGTATGAGTATGTATAATATGTACTTGTCTTAAGGACGTATTCATTGTTTTTCTTTTTTAAAAAATATTTTTCAAAATTATTATCAAACAATCGATGTGTAGATGCTATCAAACTTTTTGAGCCTTTTCACCGTGGTGGGGGCGGTTTGCACAAATACCAATGAAGCAAAAAGACCAGGTTCAAGTTGTTTTAACGAGGGTTTGGATGAGGACGAGGGGTGTAAAATTTTAAAATAAGTTGTTCTTATATTTTCATAGGGATTATTTGGAAAAAAAGATCTGACGAAACCAGAGAGTTTCCGTGTAATGCAAAATGATGCCATTGAACGTTGTGATCGTCTGATTGAAGAAGCACTAACTCCGGGCAAAAGAAGACCTATGGTGGAAGTGTTTGATGAACTGTCGGATACACTGTGTCAAGTAGCAGATTTATCTGAATTCATCAGGGTTGCACATCCCTGTAAACTTCATAGAAAGGCAGCCGAGGAAACATCCATCATTGTAAGTGGAATTGTTGAAAAGTAAGTCGTGTATAATCAAAGGTTCATTGTTCTTTGTATAACATATGATAAGTTAATTTAATAGTGCATTATTCCTGATCTCACCAAATAAGTTTAATGAAAATTCTAACTTAATGCCAACAATTAGGTATGCAAATGTAGCTTGATCATGGCAAATAACACATAAAGGTAGAATAAGTTCTGTGAAAATGAAATCATTAAGAAAAATACCCAGCGAAGGACTGTATGTTGAAGGTAAGCATAGTCGAAAGAGATGGAGTGAGAAAAGGTAAAGGCTATCATAATTGCCCTAATGAAGAAGTAGTCACTTCAAAGCTGGTCATATCAAATATCTCTCATTGTGAAAACAGTAATTAGTTAATTTCAAAAATAATAATTATAAACTAGGATGATTTGTATAGTACCATTTTCGTGATTACCTCACTTCAAGGGCACATTGAATAGATTACAAGTTGTTTTTATATAACTCGCAGAAGAGGTCAGTTTCCTGCCTCAGTTCAGATGGTAGTTTAATCCACAAGGATGGGCCAGCCGCAACAAAAGCACAATCGCCAAAAGTTGTGGTGTTAACGATTTCAAAAATATCATTAATATTTTCCCTAAATGTTCTGAATCGCCCAATTTGATTAACGTTTATGTTTTTTGTTTGTAGATTAAATACTCATCGTCCACTATTTGACGCATTAAAGAAATCTTTATTGAACGGTGATTACGGAGACAAGCATGTGTCAGAGTTATTTGTTTTTGACTTTGAACAATGTGGTATACATTTGGATGTTGTACCTAGGGAGAGAGTTGTCGACTTGAATGATGCAATACTTCAAATAGGACAACAGTTTACGTATGGAACGGGGCTCCCTAGAAATGTTCCCAGAAGTGTCATTCCATCACATCTCAGATCAATGTAAGTATAATTATATCTTCATACCATTTTTCTATTACTTTGTGACACATTTTTACAAATTATCAATAAATAAAAATATATACAATAACCAATATTTGTAAGTGTTGCATGTAATCTCGGTATAGTAATGGACCAATGGTTGAAATATGAAGAACATGTCAAAAAAAAGGTGCAATGGGGCTATTCAATTCTACGCCTTTTATATAAAATTCAGGAATATGTATCTGTCAATGTTCGCTAACTGCCGACAGATAGTCTTGTTTTATCCATATTAGACTATGGGGATGCGGTGTATGGTCCTTCTTTGTTAAAGAATACACAAAAACAAGTGCAACGTATTCTAAATGCATGTGTGCGTTTTTGTTTCAAAATACCTAGTCGAGCACCTGCACGAAACGCATCGATAATCAAATAAATTTCACTAGAACTAATACTAAGTATTTTTTTGTATTTTTGTAATATATATCTACATTTGCTGATATACATATTTTGTATTTTTGTAATATATCTACATTTGCTGATATACATATTTTGTATTTTTGTAATATATCTACATTTGCTGATATACATATTTTTGTATATTTGTAATATATCTACATTTGCTGATATACATATTTTTGTATATTTGTAATATATCTACATTTGCTGATATACATATTTTTGTATATTTGTAATATATCTACATTTGCTGATATACATATTTTTATTTATTTTACATCTCACAATGGAATTTATAAATTTCACTAGAACTAATACTAAGTATTTTTTTGTATTTTTGTAATATATATCTACATTTGCTGATATACATATTTTGTATTTTTGTAATATATCTACATTTGCTGATATACATATTTTGTATTTTTGTAATATATCTACATTTGCTGATATACATATTTTTGTATATTTGTAATATATCTACATTTGCTGATATACATATTTTTGTATATTTGTAATATATCTACATTTGCTGATATACATATTTTTGTATATTTGTAATATATCTACATTTGCTGATATACATATTTTTTATTTATTTTACATCTCACAATGGAATTTATGGAAAATGTTTGACATAGGAATAAGAACATAAATGTCATTAGGCTTTTACTCTTATGGGATGGAAGGTACGGACGGGAGTTACTGAAGGACCTGAAGGAATGAGAGAGACGGGAGGTATTGAAGGGACGGGAGGCACTGAAGGGACGGGAGGCACTGAAGGGATGGAATTATAATTTGAAATTTTAGATTATACATTGATCAACCATTCATTGACACAATCACCCTTTGTCCAGGATGAATTTCTAAGGTCACAGAACTTTCATACAATTTTCAAGTTGGATTAGAATTTAATGTATATTGAAATAACAATACAAGAACAGAATTATATTTATTTAAGTAAGTACTCTCATTTTGTGGGTATTTATTACTATTACTGTGTAACCTTTGTTTGTGTTTGTGTAATAACAGATGTAGTATAACATAAAATATTTTTGTTAAAGGTTTGGCAGCGAAGAAAATATATTACTAACTGGTCTAAAAGTTGAATGTGCTGATCCACTTGCGAGGGAGGTAGCTTATAAATTATATTTGGCACCCGATAAAGACCAAGAACTTGCACTTTCAACAATGTTGAGCTACAGGCATGAACTGGCAGAATTATGTGGTTTTCACTCCTTTGCAGAACGGTAATTATTTTTATTTACACATAGCAAAAAATGATCAACACATAGAACATAGTTTTACAACAGTTTATTCTATTTTAGCGCCCTGAAAGGAAGTTCATTGGAAAATCCCACAAATGTAAACAAGTTTTTGAATCTATTGTCTGACAATTTAAAGGATAGGGCCCAACAAGACTTTGATCAGATGTTGGCTATGAAGAATAAAGAATCTCCATTTTCAAAGACATTGGCCTGTTGGGATCCACCATACTATGCCCACAAAGCCAAAGGTGATTGGCTCAAAGTGGAAACGTCAGAATACTGTCCTTACTTCTCTCTGGGTGCGTGCATGGATGGTTTTAATCAAATATTGGAATCTATCTATGGAATTTCACTACAGCTTCAAGAGATGGCACCAGGTACATAATAATATGTGTATGTTGTGTTTTTATTATGATATGTGAGACGAGGGCATATCCAGGGGAACATTTTGAAGAATTAAAAGAGAATTAAAAGAGATTTTTATTTGGGAGTTTCCCTTCAATTTTAAGCAAGATACACTCTCAAATTAAATCTTATTTGCACAGTTAGTCAATCATCATTTTCTTGTTAAACGATCTTAATTCCAGTGAATTATTTTTTTAATACTGGAACAATTATTGCATTGCGAGCTTTATTGGTCAGTAAATCACTATTTCTTATCATTATCCTTACTTTTAATATTCTTTTCCAGTTATCATTAATAGACCCTTTTTTTTTCAGGTGAAAGTTGGTCCGTAGATGTGTACAAGTTGGGTGTAGTACACGAGACGGAAGGATTATTGGGACATATTTACTGTGACTTCTACGAGAGGTCTAACAAACCACATCAAGATTCCCATTTCACGATACGAGGAGGGAAATTGTTGCCTGATGGAACTTACCAGGTATATTTTCTATACATTTATATTTGAAAACAAATTAATGACATACATTTTTTTACTTGACCTTACTGACACTCAAAATGCAATTTATTCATATTCACAAATATCAAATTATTAACTTATTGTTACATTTTTTTTAACTTTGTGTAAACCACATTATTTATTCAACTTATGCAATCTGTTTTGGTGAACTAACCATTCCCTCTTCCGGCAAATTTTCAACTAATGCAGAATGTGATGGTTCGAATGCAGAGTCCTACCTAAATACTAAATTCTAAATACTAACCATGTTTTCATTGCACAGTCGCTCACTCAAATTAGGAGATCACGTGGCTTCCTAACTGGAGGATGCTACGAAGTTTTTGTATGAGAATTGCATTGCAGAGACATATCTAAATACTTAGCGCATGCGCGTTGGCGTAAACTAACATTTGCGAATTGTCAAAAAGTAAGGTTGATAGCGAGGAACCTTACGAGTGGTTTAATACTAAAATATGAGATTTTTTCGGTGGATGATGATTTTATCAGCTTCGTTGAATATGTATTTGGTAATTTTGTCAAATCAAATACTTAACAGAGTACTCAGCGATCCATACGAGATGCCGAAAATTCACTGGAATTTCAGAAAAATTGCGACATCGAGCTGTCAGTGTGATCTTGGTTACATGTGTTTGAGTTGTTATGACAAAAAACATTTTAAAAACCTCAGTCTAAACCCATAGAAAACTATCTATCTCTTTTCTTCATATACAATAATGTGCAATTCTACGCCATCGACCTTAAGTTTGGCGTAGTTTTAAGTATTTAGTTAGTGATGTCTCTGCAACGCAATTGCTAACTTAAGAATACTAAATACTTCATTGAGGTTAGGAGTTAGTATTTAGGTACCTAGGACTCTGCATTCCGGTCTATGAGATTGGAGGTTGAGTGGGAGGTTTTAAGGGGCGGTTGTTGTGTGGAGTGGGTGTTGATTGGTAGAAGGACTAGGAGAGAAAGGAAACATATTTAATAGCGGACTAAAAGTTAAGTTTAATTAGTTATTTATTATGATTTTTTTATATCCTGTGACTCTATATTATCAAAACGTAAACCTACTTTATTAATATGCAAAACTTTTGTTCCTGATTGAACATTAAAATTTTGATCGTTTAGTATTGATATGTTGTGCAAATTAAGAAAAGTTATCATTTTTTAACCATGTGATGTGTTCTCTACTCTAGTCTCAAATTCACCCCCTTTTTTCCAATTTATACACCGGAACAAATCACCAATGGGATGTTTTCGCAATAATTTTACAATATCATAAAAGTTCTAAAAATTATAATCAAATGGTAGATTTTTTTTTGTTGTGTTAAAATTAAATGAGATATTTAATCCATTTTAAATATCAATATTTTGGAGGACCCCAAAAACACCATTTTGTCAGTGTTCCTACATGTCGAACATATTGTGAAACTGAAATCATCTTGCTGCAAGGACTTTCTCTGATTTATCGAAATAAACAAAAGAAACTTAAATTTTCTCACTTCGTGGAATTTTTTGATTAAATTTATCGAGAAAATCAAAAGAAAACTAAAGATTGTTTCTCATTGCTGGGATTTTTTTTTTATTATAAGGGAATTACTAAAGTGAAATAAAATATTCACACTGCGTGGCTATCTATTTTATTTTGTTTATTTTTACGAAACAAATAAAACATAAAATAATAAAAGTGTACCTACTTATTTCTCCATATTTGTATTTTTTTTTTTGACATGGCTATGTAGATGACACCAGCTCTCTTAGGATTTGGGTTCAAGTATACTCTTCTGAAGAAGCGCACTTCGTGGTGTTTGGGAGGGTTTGCAATCTGCTCAGGAAAAAGTTAGTTTGGATTTAAAAAAGACCTGGGTTGGTTGTTAGAATATGGAAATACAGAATTCGGAAGATCGTTCCACAGCCGGGCTGCCGTGTTAATAAAAGAGTTTGACAAACGACTGGTTTGTGTTTATTGAATAGGTGTTGAGATTGATTAAAACGAGTGACTCTATTGTGAATGGGTGGAAGAGGAACCAGGGATGCTTCTGAACATATCTTGTGGTAATATCTATAGAATAAACTTAGAATACCAGTCTTGCCTAGTGCTTGCAATTCATCAGTCAATGATGGGTCATCAATCAGATGTACAGCATCGAGAGTATTCAGTAGGTGTTATCCTTGCACAGTCATGATTAAAATTATATAATGAATAATATTTTTTATTATACAATCACAAAATCACTGAATAATTCTGTTTAATATAATATTTGTGATACAAAATACTGTGCGTCAAAGTACCGTATTTTTAAGTCAAGACAAGATTACTGCTTGCAAACTGCAGACTATATAGTGTCATATACTGCGACCAATCAAAGTAGTCCCAGAGATTTGTAAAACTATAATTATTAAAGAAAATATTTATTTTAAGTATTGTGTATATGCCATTAAATTCAGAATATTTTACTTTATAAACTAGGCATGTTTTTAATTCAATTCGCCACACATGATAAGAGGCCATTCTGATGACAATATAATTTGAAATAAATTTCAAAGATAATTTTAATGGATTCATTAAACATGTTTTCAGAAACCAATTGTGGTTTTAATTCTGTCTGTTACGGGTGCTGGTGCATGGGGTGGACCTGCCTTACTGACTCCTGGAGCTGTGGACAACCTCTTCCATGAGATGGGTCACGCCGTACATTCAATGTTGGGTCGTACAAAGTACCAGCATGTATCGGGCACAAGATGTCCTACAGACCTCGCTGAAATACCTTCTGTTCTTATGGAATACTTTGCTGGAGATCCCAAGGTTTGTTTATTTAAAAGTTTGAAAGGTTTTGAACCACAAAATTAAAATCCATTTATATTGTTGCATTTTTTAATTGGAGTATTATTTGCTTCCATTTACTTAATGAATATATTTATAATTTTTAGGTTTTACGACTGTTTGCAAAACATTTCCAAACTCAAGAACCAATGCCAGAAGACATGCTTCAACGACTTTGTGCTTCCAAACAAGTGTTTAGTGCCAGTGAAATGCAACAACAGGTATAGAAAATTGTTTTGTTGAGATTCAATAAATAAATTTCCTTATATTTAATTTATTGACAGATAATTCTTGGTGGAATCCCATTTAAAATTATTAAAATTAAACCAATATATAATTATTCCACTTATTTATTTTGTTGACTACGACTAGTTTCATGCAAAGCACATTTACAAGTAGTAATATAAATTTAACTTCTGTACTGGTACTACTCGTAAATGTGCTTTGCACAAAACTAGTCGTAGTCAACAAAATAAATAAGTGGAATAATTATATGTATATTGATTTCATTTTAATAATTATAAATAAATAAATTTATTTTTTCTCGTGTAATTGCTACATTCTTCACCCTTCATTATTTCTGTCACTCATTCATCTTCATTCTTTCAATATCGCCAACCACCTTAAAATAGGAATTTCCAATCCAGTAATTGCTTTCTTGATGTTTTATTGCCTTGCTTTCGAAAACGAATCAGGTTTATTAGAAAATTTATCAATATAAATTGTATAAAGACTAATCTCCAGATTGGATGACTGCAATGGCATATATGTATATAATATATATGTGCTAGCTATTACATCCAATGTGATCATATTGTTAGTACATAACTAAATGGTGCATTTTATTATTTTTTAGGTATTCTATTCAGCATTAGACCAAAAGTATCACAGTATGGACCCAATGCAGTACTCTTCAACAACAGATATTATAAAAGAAGTACAGAAGCAGTATTATAGTCTTCCATATGTAGAGAATACGGTAAAGACATTTTCTATTTTATTGTTGTAGAATAGTAGTTTTGATTCATATAAAGGAAAGTGAATAAACTTGGAGCTGATTTTCAAAATACTGACACATTCTGGAAAATGTACAATTAAAATATATTCAGGGATTCTCAGCTGTTAAGAATAAAGTCTACACTTACTAAAACAGTGGAAAGTTTAGTGTGGGGTACAACCCATTTGTTTTTATGTTTATTTGTTCTTTTTTATTATTTATGTACACTTCTTTGCAAGCACAGAAATTAATATGTAATTATTTTTATCGTTTTCTTCTTTTCAGGCATGGCAACATCGCTTCAGTCACCTGGTAGGATACGGTGCCAAGTACTATTCTTATCTGATATCTCGAGCCATAGCTTGGACAATATGGCGCAATGACTTCGCATCCGATCCTCTCTCTCGGAGTAGCGGAGAGAAATTCAGAAATGGTATTCTTAAATACGGTGGCTCAAGACCAGTCAAACAGTTGCTATCTGAGTATCTAACACCAGAGATGATAACTCCAGAGTCTCTAGCTAATGCACTAGCCGATGAACTGGATCATCACAAAGATCATATTGATCGAGTGCGATCTATCTGTGATAAATAATAATTTGTATTTTAAGTCAGTATTGTGTTTATTCTGACAAGTATCTACAGTGTAAATTGACTTCTCATTCGTATTGGATCTCAAACAAATTTACTCTATAAAAATACCTTTCGAATGTTGCAATGTGTCATTGCAAATAGAGCGATCATCAATCTCTTGGAGATGGGTCAGTGGTGGAGCGGTTGTGTGCTTGATTTGCAATACTCTGACCTGTTTCACTATTGAGGAACTTTTAACAATAATTAAATACAGCAAAACATGTTGTAATTATTTAAGTATTTGTGAAGCAAAATATTTATAATTGTTGTAAATAAGGTGATGAATGTACAGAATGTGTACATATTATTTTATTTTTATGTACATACTTATTTATAAATCTTGTAAATATTGTTAAACTTGAAAAATAAATAAATGTATATAATTTACATAAAATTATTCTTCAATATATATTTTTTTTATTGTGAAATTTCACCGTGGTGTGTGGATGAGAAATAAAATGATTAAGAATGAAAAGTATAATCCTCTTTATGAGCAAGAATGAAGACTTACGCATTTAAAAAAAAAATAATGTATTAAATTAACTCCTCCAAGGTATTAAATAAAAAATTACCATTTTCAATAGAATTTATTTGTTTAAATTAAACAATATCACTTTTTAAAACACTTAAAATACAATACAAAAGGTTTGACAAAATATAAAAGCTAATTATATTAATATATTTCATATAAATATTACTATTTTATTATTTAAAAGGCAAAGTTATCTGATAAAGGTACTAATAATTGTATTTTCAAATTTTAGAATATCCATTATTAAAAAGCGCATCGTATTTTCTTCTATAAAACAAATTCATTAAGTTTTACAAGTAAAAATAAACATTAATTAAGTGTACAACTTCATTGTTATAACTTGTATAAATAACTAGACTGGTTTGTGGGCACACACAGTGTCGTGCTTTTGAAAATTTGACAAACCTATTTATATTTAGTCATTTCAATTATTCAAAATCTTTTTTTATGATATTCATTTATAAATGATCTGAAAACAGATGTTTTCCAAATATGTATTACGCTTTTAATATTCTTCTGGTAATATTGTTTATTTTTATTATGCAAATTTAATATATTAAGACAAGAAAAGTATATTCTAGATACGTATTAGTATTTTTTAATTCTATTTATTTACTCTTTTTAAGGCAGGTTTATTGCTGTATATAGTGTTATTTGGGTCTAATTGAAATAAAACATCACTGAAAGATATTAAAATTAGCAATTAATAATGGAAGAATGAAAATCAAAGAATTCAGGATAATTATATATCAGAAAATACTTGTATAACATTATCACTAAATCAATATTGTTCATATTTGATTTTGTGCAAAATCTTACTTAAATGTACGCATCATGGTAATGTTGGTACTACTGTCAAGTCAGTCCAATAAACTAAATAATGTTGCCATATTATCTCTTAATAATAAGAGATTTTAAAAGAAAACAAACTGATTATATAATTATTTTAAACAACACTTATTTATTTTTTTAATGATTTGCGCAGATTTATCAGAAATTACGTTTACAAATAATACAAAAGAAAAAATTCCCTAATTGTAAGGAATATCCTGTTTATAATGTATGACAACACCAAATACAATCATACCAACTTAACCACAAAGTGCACTTTTGAATGAAATGCATTCTATTAAGTTATTTTCAACATCAGGGGGGCAAGTCAGGGGGCCTACGCAATATGCCAATTTAGCGTGAGAGAGAATAAGCAAAGATAAATGTATGGAAGTGACAGTTGTCACGTGACAGGGTTAGGCAACATGCCATTGATAAACGATACGCTATACGTTATCTTATATTCGCTACGATTCGTATCGACGCCTAGCGACGGCCATATAAACTGGTTACCGTCGGTAGGCAACGTGCCATATTTCTGACGTTTGGAATGGAAAAATAACGTTTTTTTGGATAATAATGAAACGTCATTAGTGACTAAAATTTGGTCTGGAACGTGGTATTTTGATAGGTATTTCTTTTTATATTTCATTTATTATCATTATTTTGTCGTTGAACCTGGTAAATATATACTTGAAATACATTTTAGTTTTAATAAATTATGTGAACATGTATTAAAATATACCTATGCAAATATAATTTTTTTGCATATTAAAAAAGAAGCATTATAAGCGTGAAAAAATTACCGCGCAAATTGATATTTTGTTTGATGATTTTTGTATTTAATATAATATTTCGGTTTTATATCGTAGAAATAGTAAACATATACTTAAAATACCAAAAAAAATTAAGTCAATACATATTGCGTAGGATAACAAATCGAGATACATTTAATTAAATAATAACCGAACGCACGCCAAAGAGAATATAACCTACGGATAATGTGCGCCACATAGGCGATGACAGTCAGATTGAGAAAATGAACAGACTGCCAACCTAACCATTATAATGTTTAATTATAGTCGATGGTTTTAACTTTTGGACGCCAACGACGCTGTAGCGTAGCTTATTCTTGTAATGTGTCACTTGCCTATGAAATTTATTTCGCTGATCCAATTTAAGAACACTCTTTTCTTGAACGAATATAAGATAACATGGCATATTGCCTAGGCCCCCTGGTCAACCGGCGAAATCAAAACCATCCATGTTTACCCATATCATGATATGGGTAATCATGAGGGTTTTGATTTCAACATTTGACCGGACTTGCCCCCCAGAATGAAATTTGTATTAATAAAAAAATTGGATTGATTAGGTAACTCCAATAAAAATCAACTAAAATAAAGTGAAGATGGATAAGGTCATAAGCTCCTATTGGTGCAAATTTTTATCAATTTCTCTGTTGAAAAGAAAAATATTTCTTCATCTCTATCATATCACTTATGCTATTCTTAAGTCTTGTGAAATTGCACATAAAAAAATATTTTTACTTAAAAATCAAGTTCTTGTGTAATAGTTAAACCTACTATTTTGCAGTGCATTTTAACTTTCATTGAAAAATTTGTCAAACCTCATGTATTATATAAATTTTATTATAAATAAATCATACAATGAATTTCAATCTTAGAAAATACATTTTATTATTATTATTATTGAAAAATGTCCCAACACTAGTTTATACTAAAATTACATATCCATACCTAGTTAATTAGTGGATCTATTGGACATTTTGTGTTTGCAATTGAAAAAAACTTTCAGTATTAGAAAAATGTTACAAATATATCCCAGACATTCCACAAACTTTAGACTCTTTCCAGGATGTAAATTATACTTAATTATATATATTATACAACAGTGACTACATCTTAAAGTAAAGATACAAGATGCTTAGTTATCTCTGCATTTTCATGTTAAGTCAATCTATATGAAAATTTCCTATTTAAAAACATAATTTATTTTAAATATTGGGAAATTCTTCCAACCAATCAAGTTTACATAAACAAAGTGCGGCCACTATGTGACAATTATTAAAAAAATAAACTAGATGTCTCAGTTTTTGACCATTTATGCAGTACCACTCTCTGTGTTCAACCATAGTATAAAGGCTGATTTTTTTCTATAAAAGGATACCACAGCAAGCAACAATGATTGGATAATATGAATCCTGAGTAGTTGTGACTTTCGGAGATAACAGCCTTCAAAGTGATCGACGAAGTTTTTATTTTGTAGAATTCCACTATAAGTTATATCTATAATTAAAAGTAAACCATTTTTTGATTCTACATGGATCACACTTTTTGATTCTACATACAATCCATGTAGAATCAAAAAGTGGTATACTTTTAATTATAGATATAACTTAGCCTTCAAAGTGTTGAAAATTGATAGTTTAACACATCAGTTATAGTATGAAGCTTTATAATATAAAGCGTGATTTATTTTATATTTACTAAGAGACACAACAATTTATTAAACATTAAAGGTCAGAGGGTTTCGACCATCGAGTGTCTGTAAATGTCTTTCATAGTGCCACAAAAAATAGCTTCATAATATATAACTGACGCGTAAAAATAACAATTTTCAACACTTTGAAGGTTGTTTTCTCCGAAAGCCACCTGCTGTGGTATCCTAATACAGAAAAATAAATCATCCTTTGACATGACATAAATTTCGTTGTCGCTGGCTTTTAGTCTATTATATTTAATAAATATTTTGTAATGTTTTATATTCACGAATATATTCCTTTTATATCTGACCTCTAAAAAAATAGTGTTTGGCTGCTCATATTTTTTACTGGTGGTGTTCATTTTAATAAATGACTTAAACCTGGTCTGTGCTTAAAATATATCTTGGACTTTTAATAGACAGAGAAAACAATACTTGAAATAATATGTCTCCAAAACTAACTCATATTTGATCATCTGATTTGCATAATTATGAATATTTCATTCAATCATATTGTTCCCAATAGCTGTTTTACAAATAATTAATGTTTCAATTAACAAATGTAAAAATAATTCAAAATACTTGAACATGCTATCATTTTTCTGTCAAAATTACTCGAAAAAATGTCTATTACGATTGCTTACTTTTTGAAAAAATCACAAATTCAATGATATAATTAGGGTAGGTTCAGTTAAATCCAACTCAAAATAAAAAACATTTAGGACTCATAAATAAGAAATTTATTAATTTAGAAATATATACCAATATTCATGTATATATTATCACTCAATTTAAATTATATAACCTAACCTAATTTTACTCACAAGTTACAGTAAATTAGCACTCGTCACAACACATTGATAAAAATATATGAAATATTTGATGGACAACTCTTAAAAAATTTAAACATTACAATTTATACTCATTTAGAAATGAAAAAAAAATATATGCACACTATTGTGTCAAGTTTCTCATGGGATAGGCAAAGATAACAGACCTTAACTCTAATTTGTCTTTCAGGTTTATGTATATTTGAAATGTGTTCACTTTAAATCTATTAACAATATTTACTATATTATCATACTTTCCTTATGTTCTCATTTCTTACCGTTATATAAATCATCTCATTACACATCTCCATTCGTGATCATATTTCCGTAATATGTATTCAGTATGTTTTTATGCATACCTATATATTCTGGTGTAGTCACATCTTGCAAGCATACATAGGCACAACAATTGAATTGTTTATAGTTAATTAAGCTTTTTTAAATATATTTAATCAGATATCAGAAAAAAAACACTGCACATAATATTTGAGACAATTTTAGTTAAACAAATGTCCGAGAACAAACATGAATGACTAGTCTAGTGTTTTGCAGGTTTTCAATGCAGAAGTGAGGGTATAAATATGCATTTCAACTTAACAAATTTCAAATAGAATAAACAAATACCTTACACGTTTTTCTTACAAAGTTCCATATGAAATACTACAAGTTGTATACAATTTGAATCATTTTACATGTCTGTATTATTTGCACAAAAATACTGCATTAGTAATAAATAACAAATATCTTTAATTGCAGGAAAAATATGGCAATGTCACCCAAAGATCCTACTTTGGATGTACACTGCAATAGTAAGACCTATCATCACCTATGGTTCAATAGTATGGTCAAGCAGAACCAAGCTTGAAACAACGAGGAAATCACTCGAGAAGTTGCAAAGGCTGGCCTGCTTATGTATAACAGGCGGTGTGAGGACATGTTCGAGTACGGCAATGGAGGTCATTTTAGATCTCACTACACATATTAGGGGAGGAAATCGCAACAAAGATCTACCTCAGACTGTACAAAGGGTCAATAAAGGGCAGGCATGCTGAACTAGCTTTGCCTAATTATGCACACCTAATCGACCTACCAGGAGACAAAATGGTCAAGAAGTTCAGTCTTGAAAAGAACTTTAACATCAAACTGAACACGAGAGATGATTGGAACAACCACACCATCCAATCACTATTAAACGGTATAGTGATGGATAAGAAACAAAAGAGGGCACTGGAGCAGGAGTTTATGGACCAAGAACAGAATATTCTGAATCAATGGGCAACCCCCCCTAGTGTCTTTCAAGCGGAAGTTCACGCGATTGAAAGATGTGACCAATTCAACCTCGACAGAAGTTACAATAGGCAAGATATTGTTATTTTATCTGACAGTCAAGCAGCCATTATGGCATTGAATTCCCCAAACATTGACTCAAAAATGGTTTGGGAATGCCTATTAAAACTCAATGAACTAGGCAAGAATAATAAGGTCTCCCTGGTTTGGGTACCAGAGCATATGGGGGTCGAAGGAAATGAACGAGCTGATACTCGTCAGGAAGGGTGCGAGAGGGCACCTGATATGACCAGAGGCATTCTGCGCCCTAAAAGACCTGCTCGGTAACTATGACCGAAAAAGGTCCAAAACATGTGTCAGCCTCGACGGGAAAGTCCTTAAAACTCAGACAGGGTTCTTCTTAGGCCATTGTAGACTTGGGGAACATCTGCGGAAAATAGGATTAGAAAAGAAGAGCATATGGAAATTTTGTACGGAAGGTGCGGAAGGTGTGATGCTGCGACACAAGTACGAATGAGGACCTTGGGCAAGCCCCAAATCGACATCAAATCCATACCCTCATTAAATCCCCTGCGGGTCCTAAACTTCCTAAGAGGCTTGAGACTCAAGGGGAAACTAACAGGACACCCGGTAAGGAAGTAGGGGGTGCGTTAAAGGTTCTAAGGGTCACAGTACATAAGAACACTCCCTAATAATAATACATATATCTTTTATTTGTATATTCTAGTCAATAATTCAGCAAGTCCGTTTAAAAATTAACATCCACATAAACGCAGCAGACGGATTCAGTGCATCTTTTTTCGACGGATTTTAATATTCTTTATATAGGAATTATGTCCGCGCATTGGATCATCGACAATACTGAAGTCGTTGCTAGGAGACAAAAATCCGATCCGTACACTGCGACTATGTGGACACTAAGATCCATCAAGATTAAAAATCTAAAAATAATTCAATTAAATTATTAAACAAGATCTCCAATAAAAAATGATAATAGCAAACATCTTGCAACAACAAAATATTATATTTCTAGACATTGTTACCAGCATAAATATAAGAAAAATAACAAACCGACATTTAAATGACCAAAAATCGGTTGTTTGAGTAACGATGATACAAAAGCTAACAGTGAATAAAAAAAATATTTATTATTTGACACATTATGGTCAGGTAAACATTTATCTTGGTTATCTTCAGCACAGATCATTTTGTAGAGTTGCGATGGAGAGCAGGCAGCATAAGACATGGGTCATGATGAAAATATATTTTATTTGACACATTATGGTCAGGTAAACATTTATCTTGGTTATCTTCAGCGCAGATCATTTTGTAGAGTTGCGATGGAGAGCAGGCAGCATAAGACATGGGTCATGATGAAAATATATTTTATTTGACACATTATGGTCAGGTAAACATTTATCTTGGTTATCTTCAGCGCAGATCATTTTGTAGAGTTGCGATGGAGAGCAGGCAGCATAAGACATGGGTCATGATGAAAATATATTTTATTTGTATCACTTCAATACGGGTAAGACTTAACAAGTACGCATTTTTTTTTAAACGACAGACTGAAAATTCTCAAACAAACCTACAATAAAACTAATATATATTTCTGCAAATTTACAAAAATTGATTAGCATTTCAACACTTTTTTTCTGTGTCAGATATGTAATCAATTTAAATAATCAGATATCAATTTGGAAACTAAAAATAAATTATCACTACTATTTAAAATTTAATAAATTTGGGAACAACAGGTTTGAAGATTTACTTTCATATAATGTCTGACATTTTTTATTCAGATGACAGATAGAAATTGTCAAAAAATTATTCTTCAATTTGTTAATAAACTATTGCATTGGGTGGTTTATGTTGAAAAAAATAAATAAAATGTAGTCACTATTGGTGCAATATAAATTATACTGTTAGATGTGAAATAGATCATTTAGGCAACATAATTATACTGATTAGGATTATCCTTGTCACGTTCCATGTAATCTCTGTCTATGAGGGACTCTATCCGTTTCTTTAAATCAGACGGCTGCAAATAAAAGACAAATTAATTATTAACACACACATCTAGATACTAATAATACTAATGGAGGGTATCTTGACAATTTTTGACAGGGTGGGGTCAGTTTACACATCTACCAACGAAAGAACATATGTATTTATATTTGCGTTATGTAAAACCCGCATGATTTTCCAAGATGTTTGCCGATAACATACATGTACTTAGACAATTTTTTTTGCGGATGGCAGTTCTTTAAGGAGACCACACTTAGGCTAATTGGCCCTTTGTGATACCACAAACGGGGCTGTCCTCCCACTCACTCATCCACCTTGAACCATCCTGAGTGGCTAATGAATGTCATAATGTCTCCGATGTCGGCCGACGCTATGTCAATCAAATCATCATAGAAGAAACTTCCCAAGGAGCTTCTCCTAACTCTTACTTAGACTAATGCTTCGACTCTTTTCTATTATCATCGTTTTCGAAGCCAGATAATTGAATATATCACAGACGAAATAACATATTGCATAGTTCATATATGAGGTTCACCGTCCATTCCGAATGTAGTGCCTTTTAAGATAAGACAATATGTGTATGGGGATACACACATGTGGAATATGACATGATGGTATGAATGAATATAATTACTTGTATGTGATGAAGAGAAATGACTCGTGAACATCACAATGTAATAAGGATAGCATGAGGGTTTTTCGTCACTTCTACCAAAGGATGAAGAGTTCACTTTGAAAGCAGTCGTATAAAATGGCTCATTTGTAGTTACAAAGTGAATTATAATAAATTATCATTTAAAATCTGTTTACATAAAAACAAAACAAAGTACATTATGTATACATAAATATAATAATGAAATTACCTTAACAGGAAATTTGAGTTGGTTGTAAAGTTCAGAGATGAGTAAATTGTGTGATAAAGTTTTCCGCATCTTCATAATACGTACTATGGCTGCATCTATTTGATATTGTCTATCTTGGTAAACTCTTTCCTCAGTCGCCTTTTGTTCTTCATTCTATAAACAATATTATTATTTCAAAATAGTAAAAATGTATTCCATTCATGTCTTTGTCGGATTATTGTCAAAAGAAATTCATAAAATTAGTTCTGGTTGGGAGAAATTGCCATATGGCAATAAACTCTCCACTTGCGCAGGGTGCAAGTAAGTGTTCATTATTAATATTATTATATATTTTTATATTGAACTATATCAAGGCCGATGCCAGAAAATAATTTCGGGAGGGGGGTTTAGCTTAGTGGAACAGTAGAAACAAGTCGTCCCGCGAGCGTATCCCCATGCGAGTACCAAGCGAGCATAAAGCACAGTCATCTTAAGTAATAAAGCAATGATAGTGTTAGTGTGTGTGCTTGTCTCACGCGTCCTGGAAAAATAAGAATATCTAAAAATGTAATGTATGTGCGAGCATGTATTAGTATACTTGACAGTGTCACGCTAAAAAAATGTGATAAAAATGCTGAATTTTTATCACATTTTTTAAACTTTTTACAAAAGTTACTTACTAAAGAAATATCTTCTTTTTTCATTTCCCTGGCTACGGCCTTGAACTATATGTACTACGTACTAGAAGCGGAATGTTCATATAAAATATATAACCGAAGAGGTAAATCAAATCGACTTCATTTAGTAGTGGTTTAGTATGAAACAAGTATTGCTATCGTAACGTTGTGTGTATTGCGTTTTTAATTGTCATATTATTATTAATCTAATATTATTATTTTGATACTTTTTCCAGTCAATGCAAAAAGTATTTAAAAAAGTTTGTTGTTTCACTTACTACATATTTAAGTATGAAGCCAGAGAGGGATAGCACAATACAATACAATACAAATGTTACATGTTGATATTATCAAAATAGTATAATATTAACATTACTGTAATGTATCTTTATACACAGTTACTATTCCCTCTCCCCTATGCTCGCTTGTTTCCTCCCACACCTCATAACACAAAAATGTGACATTATAATTTACCAATTTAATTCCAAGCGCCTAAACACAGTATGTATGAAACACAAAATTGTTCAATTTCATGAAAGGAATCAAGTTAGAAACAGTTTTAACATATATTGTCGTCGGTAATACACACATTAAGAAAGTTTCAGAGCTCTAACTGGTCAGAGAGTTAGTTAAAAATGAATTGCATAATTCCATTCAGACAGACGGGTGAAGTTAAATAAAAGCGTGTAAAAAGATTCTTGTTACAAATGAACTAATTAAGCAGTTTATGGACAAAATGAATTATGGTTTAAGTTTTGATGTATTTCATAATCCATAGTCATATGTAACAAAGAATATGAAATTTAATTATGATATTAACAAAAATGATTTATTCAATTTTTTTTGGTATATTTGACAATTTTATATCAAATAAGATATATAAATTATTCCGATTGGCATAATATAAAATCCCCATAAGGAATGAATTCTCATTACACTATTTGTAATGCCCGATTTAACTCAATTATGTTTAAAATATCTCCAATTGGACTCCATTAGGTACATGAAATAATTAATAAATTGTATTTTGTTGGCAATTCACAGTATTATAGAGCATCAACTGGATCATGCGAAGGCAGTCGGATGAGATGTTTTAGTATAATAACAGTAAAAAGAGTTATAATAATACTAACAGTTTCCTTCATTTGTATCTGATTGATTTTGATACGGAAGAGTTTGTTGGTGAAGTCTCCATTGAATGTGAACCTGTCCTGATCTTGTACTTCTCTGCCGCGAGGTGTCTTTGTCAATACTCGGGCCTTACCACAGGCCAGAGACTGAAGGGTGCGACGGAGTTCTCCATCCTGATTCAATACAATTCATAACACACAATAAATCTTTTGTTTTAATTTGATTATCAATTTACTTAATAATTATATTTTTATAACTTATAATACAAGATATGTAATGACCACACATTTATTGACGTAACTTTGGCTACTGGTTTCGGAACTGGCCCCTCCCTCATCACAATAATTTAAAAATAAAGGTACAGACTGGTAATAAAAAAGACTATGGGGTTGAGTGAGGTACATAATTAGGGGTGGATATTGTCTTTTGGTTTTGATTTGATATACATATTTTTTATTAAGTTATTTACTGGATTCTGAAGTTAAGATGTATACACTGTTAAATTTTCACGGAAAAAGGGTTCATAGAAATGTTTCCCGCTAGTTCATTACAAATGATGTTATTTTGTAAGTAATACAAATTTTGTATGCATAGACAGTAACATTATTATAATTTTTATAGAATTGATTATGTTAAGTTCAAGATATATATATATATATATATATATATATATATATATATATATATATATATATATATATATATATATATATATATATATATATATATATATATATATATATATATATATATATATATATATATATATAATAAGATCAAGATATAAACTTACTTCTATATTAGTTGCTGTTTTAATTTCCTCTAATGATAAGTTATCTCCATCGTTGAATAGTAAAAGGACCAACACTTGGAATAATGACACCTGCAACTCTTTGTTACCCTAAAAACAAAACATTTCAATTTTGTATATTCATTACAGATATTTCCCCTTCGTCTGTCAAATTTAAGGATGCCCTAGAGACATCACAACTGAAGAGTATAAATTAATATAACATCATGCTGTATCTTAGACATAGGCCCGGTATTACAGTCGGCCCTCAACTCATTGAGTTTGTTAAGCTCAAGATTAATGTTAAGGGGAGATTGAATCCATTTCCGTATTACAGTGCAATATGACATGTCAGTTACTAAATCTTCAATTATAGACATATTTTACTTTTTCTGTGGTTATTATCTGTCAAATTTTAAATAACCTCAAATAATACAAACTACAAAACGGGACGCTACGACTTGAAATACTATTGTTTTATTATCCAACATGGTAAATTTAATTTTTTTCACCAAAATATTGCTTTTAAATGCCCATGTTCGTTTCAATATGGCAATCAGTTTGTTTCATGGAGAAAGGAATATAAGGAGAGCTCATTTCGTACAAAATTCTACGGTACTAGTGAAGCAGCTCGAGGGGGAGAGTAGGACGCGGAAGTGGCGCGGGCGGGTGACACTTCGACAGAGCCGCATTATCACTTTTTAAAATCAATTATTATTTTTAACATAACTAGGACGAATTAAATTAAATTATTTAGTTAGCAACCGTTGTTTGTGCACTCCTATGTTGGAAAGTCTTTGGACTTTCAAGAATCTGAAACAAAAAATGGCCAGCAGTAATATTCTTTATATTAAAATGTGAAAAATGATGTTATCCGACAGCCTGAATTAACCCGACGACGTCTTTTAATATATGTTGTCATGGAGTTTCACCATATTATATTGCTCGTGAACAAATAAAAAATGATAATTTAAATAATATTTTGTGGTTCAAAGTAAAATAAGAATGATTATATAATATATGTATTTATATTATTGCCCTTGAAATAAAACCATTCTATTAAAAAGTTAACGTTTGCTTTCAATGAAATTATTCTTAAATCATTATTAAATAATTTCTCGGTAGAGATAAAGCTGTCGATACATTCCGTATATCTATGTTTTTTTGTGACACTCGTTACTACATACCCAGCAATATACGTAGCTATTTGGTTATTTAATTCTGAAAGTTCAAGAGATTAAAAGTAGTTTACATAGATCATTATTAGGTGCACAGATGTATTACGCAACCGGCCTTTTCAGTATATTGTCTTTGTGTATTTTGGAAAGTCCATACAGCTGTAGCGGCCTGGCGTTTCTTGTGTAATGTTATTATTGGAATTTCCGCATATTATATTATTATAATATTAATGATATTTAAAAGTGCTTCTTGGAAATTGTTGGATATTGTACCTAGGGTCTATTTTTAAAATGTCAAAGTTATCACTCTTTTAGAAATGTAAAATTTTGTTTTTGTATTCAGCAATTTTTAAAATTACTTTAGTTACAAGCCAATTTAGCTAGTGTATATTTATCCATAAAAAAGTAATTGATTTTTTATAACCATACTGCAAATAAGATAAGAAAAAGAAAGTATATTATGTATATACATACACGATCAGTAGAATATTGTTTAATTATTTTCTTAAAGATATTATATTTTTAAGCCTAACTCAACGGGAGTTCATTAAACCATTTAGCACATTTATACATATAAAAATCTTGTGCATAAAATAGGAATGGTTATACATCCTTGTGTATTTATTCTACTGCTTATAGAAAATAATATATAAGAACATATTTATGGATTTGATACAATGAGATTTTTTTTATACATATTTTCCCCAGTTGAAAGGTAAAATTCTTGAACAACATTAAGGGCGTAGATCAAGGATGTATACATTTTTCGAGCTTAATGAAACTTTAGATTCATAAAAATTATGTATTTTTAATTATTTTTAAAATATCATTAAATATTTAAAATCAATTTACAAACTGATATTACAATAACAAAATAAACGTTGTGGCAGGCATTTGGTTTGACCATGCTTTTTTCACAAATAAAAAAAAATAATTCGTCTGATTATATATGTGGAGAAGAACAATATCCTTAAAATGTAGTCTAAAAAATAATGCTATGTAATCATAATTTGATAAAATATAGCATTAAACATGGAGGAAATAGACAACACTGACATATTAGAATTTTATTAAAAAAAAATAAAACTAACAACGACAGATCATTGAGATATACAAACAAAAATATTTAATAATAATATTTTTATTGCAAAAATATATTTGATCAATTTATTGCATTTTTTATAAAAATTAATCATTTATGCACTGATTTCAGCGCCATATTGGTGGTTCATTCAGATACTAAAA
Source organism: Molanna angustata (assembly GCA_963576475.1). Lineage (NCBI taxonomy): Eukaryota > Metazoa > Arthropoda > Insecta > Trichoptera > Molannidae > Molanna > Molanna angustata. Next base: position 44,310,135 of record OY754967.1, read on the forward strand.
AAATATTAGATTCGAGCCTGCATTTTTTGTTACGCCATCTAGCGTTAAGCGGTATATACGATTTGTCCTATACAATAGCTTACTTGACAACGCTGACATCATTTGACCGAGAACTCTATCTTCCTCTTACACACACTCTCTCTCTCTCCTCACATGTTGTACAAAAAAATAAGTACGTGTTTTTCAGCGATGCATAATACACCAGACAAGGCACTTAATAAAAATATATTCTTTATTCATAGCGTTTTTTCCTTCGCATAATATATGGTAATATCTTTTTATTAAGTAAGCCCTTTTAATACTATTTTAAAATCACAACCTAAAACAGTTTATCAGTTTTACTTTAGATAATTTTTACCAATGTATGTTTTTCATAATACTATTCTGCGACAGATATCGCAATAATTTTCATATTTTGTTGTATAATAATTTATGAGTCTTTTTAATAGGACTCAACACAACCTATTATAGTTTTACTTTAGATAACGTTTACCAATCGTCGCCTCAGTATTTGTTTGTCTAACCGACCCACAGAGTAAACAGCAAACTACCATTTTGGATAGGGAATTTTGAAGATTAGGTTCTTAATGTTGGCTAACCTTAGTTTGTTGGTTTCTCTATATTGGTATTTTGATATGCCACTATTGTCCAAACAATTTTTTTTTGTATGGAAGTTGTGCCTCACTGCCAGCCGGGACCGACCAAAAGGAGGATATAGAGTAGGTAAGGGAGGACAATTCATCGAAAAGGAGGACATGACCTCCTTTAGGATACCATCTGGCAACCCTACACTAAAGGTGCAAGAAAGTGTTGAATTAATAAATAAAACATATTTTTTATATACTTGCCTACAGTTTGAAAATAAAATATAATTAAGAATATTGTCTTTCTATTAATAAATATGTAAAAATGCCTATGTACTACGTATATGCGAGAATTAAAATTCCTCATCTTCATATAGGTATTCCCTAAAATAATTATTGTACTATATGTAAACTACTGCGAAATTCGATGTACTTGGGCCAAGAAAATAAATTTCAACTGTATCGGACGGATGGCAGCCCTAGTCATGCCGAGATCCGACTCTATACTATAATAATCCATCGCGCTAGCCATCAACTCGTCTAAACAAACTACCTATTAGAAAAATATATTATACTTAGGTATAAAAAATATATATAAGCAGACGTAGCGAGAGCTCGGTATCCTCTAAAATAAAATATTTTGTGTAGTTCCGTGAATTATGTATAATTTTCTGCCATTTTATTTATGATATTTTTGTATTGCTTCTCTAATTGTCAGCCTCATTATATAGACTTTATGTCAATCTTTTGTCTCAAAGATACAGTACAGACTAAAAACTGCTAAAAACACACAAAGTAGGTATAATAATATGTCAGTATAGGTACCTATTATAGGTAATGCATATAATATACGTCGCATCATGTTCATGTCAATCATAATAGTCTGCTTCTAAAAATTTAAACTAGGTATATGAAAAAAAGCCTTGCTTTATACTGTCGATACCTCAATACGCGACGCGACGACTGACAAAATAATTGAAATATTCTTATAATAATAATAATAATATAGAATCTTAGAGTAGCATTATCGTGTATACTGGCTATACATTTGTAGGTTAGGTTAGGTTTGTTTTGTAATAATAATAGCGCTTTATAATATATTGAATGATTTCGACTTATAAGCGAATGTGTCGCTATTATTATTGTAAATAAACCAAAACTAACCAAAGAATGAGCATTTGAATTTGATAATAATCGTTGCGTAAAGACTCTTCGCGAGCCTGTGCGTGTGTGTGTGTGTGACATGAAGCGTATTACTTATAATACACACTTACAAGAAACGAAGCATCACACATTGTACTTTGACCTTGAAAACATCGAAACATCGAATATAAAAATATTTTTATTTATTTAGCTTTTTAATATTCGGATTGGTATTTATATTTAATTCTAATTTATAATATCAAATAATGTTAATTATATTTTATCAATCAGGAAGGTATGCGTATTTGATTATGAATTTATTATTATAATATATAGGTACCTACATAATATTTTTGCAATTCGTTTTTATACATTATCCTATAAAAAACTTTTCACATTATCCGACAGATAGCGCTAAAACTATTTTTTAGCATTCAGCCGAGTATTTTTTAGTTTTGTATACATATAGTAAATATGAAACACATTATGTATAAAATACATAAATAATAAATTAAATTAAATAGCTCTGATAACGCGTTCAAATATTGAAGCAATAAAAATATAATTTTATTCCAAAGTAACACCTGGTGGAAGAAACCAAAAGTTTTCTAAAAAAACTTCCTAAGGAAATTGGTATATTTGGTTGATCTCTCGACTATTTTACGATTTTATCGCTACTCAATTATAGCGATGGTTGAAATACCCCGTTAATAGTTGGATATTAAAAAAATAGTGGGTATAGCAATTTTAAATATTTTAATTAGGTATAATTATGTATTCTCACAAGGTTATCGCTGAAACAATGAATATTCTTTAGAACATTGTTTTTGCTTTTACTATTAGTTATCATATATTTTTTACTAATTTGTGATATTATGAAATTGAATAAAAAAGGTGAAATAAAACTTTAAAATTTGTTTTCAAAACAACAGAAATAATAAGAGAGTTTAATAATGTATAATTAATTATACCCAATGCGCCTCTGTTACTCGGGCACTCGTAGTTAGTCTTGTCCCGTGCATACACTAGATACGCGGACAAGAAACACGAAAACTATTGACGTTTCATCAACAAAATATATCAAATTATTTGCGCTTACCAATGATAGTTCTTCTTAAAATATACTTTACTACGAGCTTGACAAGTTGCCACAGCGTCCTGCACCTTTTTTTTGTAAAAAATAACAAATATTTTCCAAAAAACAAGAGATTATTACCCCACGAACGCTGTAATACGACTGAATCCCGGTAGCGGTGTTGACCAGGATTTTGCTTCAGGCCTGAGCCTTCCATACATTTATTGTTCCGTGGTTTGGTTTGTTGTGTGGCGCCACCATCGATACAACTAACGCCTCTAGTGATAGAAATTGAAACTACACGCGTTGCCTAGCAAATGACAGTTGACTCACCGTTAAGTACTTAATCCACCAGAAACGTTGAGTTAAATATTTGTCGTTTTAGTGACATATTTGAGGGAAGATTAGGCCTAAACGTACACTGTAATACCCTATATTTTTGTAAAACTTGAGTTTAGCTCTTAAACTGAGACTGTAATACCGGCCCGACAACCAAACACCACATGTTCCTGTCCTGAATTAAATTCATTGCTTCTTCTACATCCATAAATTTTATTTATTTATATCATCTCGACACTTATAAAATCATTTATAAATACTATCCCAACCTCACTAGGACTACGCCTGTTTCGAAGTTGGAGATTTACAATATTATATGTAAGATATTTTATTATTGTTTACTTATATTTCCATCTTTTGATATTTTTAACTAACTTAAAAAAAAGAAAGTTATATTAAGATGTCATCTGTTCTGGAGTTGACCTCTATCTCTCATTAACTTCATTTAGCTCTAGACATTTTCTTCGTCAATCATTCATATTTTACCACCTTGGTGTATTTACCATAATATTGTATTCCATTCATGACTTTGTCAATATATATATATAAATAATGCAATAGTTTTGATGGGTCAATTGCAGAGCAGTTAGCGTGCTGGGCTAGTAATCCAGTGGTTGTGAGTTCGAATCCTGCCTCGACCGATTTCGTTCACCTATAGTACAAGCATTTATGCTTAATTTAGGGAATGTAGGAAGATGTATATGTACTTGTTTAACAAGAACAAATTCATTTTTTTTTAAATACCTGTGGGAAATGTGCCCTTAAGACACAGTGTCCCAATGTAGGCTGCCACTGTAGCTTCCGCCCACTATGCTTGGCTAAATAGAACTTGGTGAAGACAGCTTGATGTCTCAACAGATTACTCGGCAGTGTTACTTCAACAACAGGATACGTCGGCCAGTAACCCATTGTCAGAATTGACACTGATAACTCCAATTCTGACTCTGCAGAGTTTGATATATGCTAGAACAAAATTAAATAATCCCAACATTGTACACAAATATATCGGCAATATTCATTTCTCAGATTTACATATATGTTGAATCTTAAAATATTATAGGAATCTTACACAGAATTACAGAACACACAGAATATTACACAGCAAGTCTGTAAAATTCTGGTGCACAATATATGGCTGAGCTTATTTTACAATAAAATACATATGTGAATTTAATAAAGTGAATCAGTGACATTTGTTTTAATTAGCCTCTAAAATCACTAAAAATATAATGTTACGATTAGACAAAGTTTTTCATAATTGCCTTTAAAGCTTAGCATCCACAGAGACACAATGGACAGATTAGATTTTTGTCTCCTAGTAACAATGTTGTCATTGCCAACGATCCAATGTGCGCACATCAATTCCTAATTAGAATACTAAAAATCTGTCTGATGTGGTGCATCCGTTTGCTTATGTGAACACAAAGTAAGGTTTTGCATTCAATTGGAGTTAACATGCAGAACTCATTTGCTCTAAATTAATTCAATCATTTTTATATGTTAAGGTTTATTGTTTTTCGGGCCATACTGTATTGAATGTATTACACTATGGTCGACTCGATTGTTGGCTACGCGATAACATGTTACGGCTTAACATACCCAACATACACAAATAAAATAAAACAAACTCAAATCAATTTCATGAAAATGTTGGTGGACAATTATACAAAAAAATCATGTGATAGCCAATATGAATAATTATTTGAAATAGTCACAAATATGGGACAAAGCTGGCGATGGAGACCGCCCTGCAGGTACCTAAGTCAAATAATGTGTATGGAGATCGTCTCGACCAAGAAACTGTCATCTTGTACCGCATATCGAATTTGAATAAGGAGTATTTTAAAGTCTGATGAAACTTACTATATAAAATACTCTGAAATGTCTGTATTTGAAGTCAGCTATAAAAGAAGTACCGAGAACGCTACCAAGCAATTCTCTGTGGAGTTCCCGGTTGATTCACACGCAGCGTTATCGTCTCCAGAATCTTCATCTTGTTCGCGAGTATCGCATCGTAATCTAATTAATTTTATAAGTTGTAATTGTGTTAATCGTTATTATCAATAAAATGAATGTAAGTTCTTTCAACTGTTTCATTATGATTGATATACCTACAGTATCTTGTTTCTTGCCTTTTACATTGTACTCTGAATATGCTACACGGATACCCTTGGTACTTCGTAGTATAATTGGGGAACGGTTTGGCCATATAATATGTGTGGACAAAGCGTACAGCTGACCAACCGATTGGTTCGAACCCAACTAGTTGTAGTTGATAATGTTTTTTTTCTGTTATACTCAAAATATTAGTTAAATGACTAAATATAGGATATTTAATTACCTGTTTGAATGCAACATTAATATCTTTGGACAACTCCATATCCTTGAACATCCCTTCCAACTTGGAAGTGAACCCACCTCCACACTCCTGCTTCAGTTTGCTCAACATTGACTTCTCAGCGTCCACGCTGGCTGACTTACCTACTAGAAGGCGCTTTGCTAAATCCTGTAAACATTTTTATTATTATTTGAATTTGTCTTGACGAGTAAAATGTTACTACTATAAATATATTGTTTGATTTTCATTAACACAGTTTAACATATCTAACAAGACTACAGGGTAATTTTTTTATTTTAATCAATTAAAAAACAGAATAGATGAGTCAGTATTTTTTATAAATTGAGATATTGATATATATTTGCAAGCAAACTTTAACCAATCAGTCTAAAAATTAAAGATTTATTTGAAGATATTTTTAAAATAAATGTGTTTTTTATGTTTACTGAAAAATTGAGTTCCACTGTCTTATTCTGTTTCTTTATTGATCAATTCATTTGAAAATGTTTATAAACACAATAATGCTGTTTTCCTCACATAAATGGTAAAGATAATAATTGAGTACCACACTTTACTGTCTATACTCATTCTCATTCAGGTTCTTCTATATTCTCATGTTCTTCACAAATGAGATCTCGTTTACATGTCAGTGTCAGCCATTCTGCGGATGCCTTTCATTCTATACCTTTTAGCTTTATTTATTGTCTGTTATTCATTCATCAATATGGTCAAACCACTTCAGTGTATTCTTTATATTGCAGTCATATCTTATTAATTTCTACATTGTGAATTCTGTCATACACTTAATCTTGTACTGACACCCAAGGTACACTCAAGTATCACAGGTATAAAATTGAGATAAAAGCTGATAATTCAAAAATAGTAAAATGATGCAATTTTGTTATGAAATACTTTAAATTAATGTATACGACTAAAAAGGATATTGGGAAATGTGATAACAAAGTTTACATAGTAAAATTGTGAAATTACTTTTTTATAAAAAGCTTCAAAGACATCTTTTCCGTGTATAAACCTAAATTGCACCATTATTTTATCCAACAGCCTTTCAAGTTCCTCCTCAGTAGCTTCCTTATTTCCAGCACGAAGTTTCACATCAACAAATTTGGCTGAAAAAAAGGCGACAGGAAAATTATTCGAATGCTCAATTTTACGAATGGCAATTATTCGAATCACATTTTTTCGAAAAACAATTTTCCGAACACACAATTATCAGAATTTACAAATGTTCGAATTTTTATGACGTCATGTTGGTAGTATTGTGAGAGGAATAAACCATAGATTTTTATTATAATATACTAGATGTCGTAGTTAGCAAATTTTGTATGAATCGAAAACAAATGACTCACTTTTTGCACGGAGTACTACATCTACATAGTATATTATGTTTAATAAAAATCTATGGAATAAACAACATGGCGACGCACCGCGCTGTCAGATATCCTAGGATGTACACCTATTTTTTAAACCTAAACCTACAAAACTTTGGTAAAAATAGGTCTGTTTGTAGTCATAATTGCGACTGGCGTGAGCCAGTTGCATTATATATTTAAAAAAGTAACTATAATATTAAAATAAAATAACTAAATTGGTGTGAATACTAGATAAACATAAACTGGTGTACAAACTAGGCTATCCCGCGCTGTCAAACATCAGTTATTAAAAATGTGCAAACATACGTACCCAACAATAATACAACAAGTAATAATAGTCTTCATCGAATATATTTTACTGGCAACAAATATGTCAAAGGAGGCAACATAATGGCACAAAAATATATTTAATTCGGTTAATTGGTTTTCCAACAAATGTTAGTTCGAATAATTTGCTTTCGGACAATTGTCATTCTGATAACTGATTTTCAAAAAATTGTTATTCATACAATTGCGCATTCGAACAATTGTTTCGAAGAATTTTCATGTAATCGAAAAAAATACATATAATTATAACTTATAATTCTACAAAAAAAAAAAAAAATGGGTTGTGGCTAATGCTATACTCCTCACAAATGAGTCACTTCACAAAGTATTCAAATTTTGAATTTTGAAAAATTTTGAATGGAAAATTTTCAACATTTCACAAGAAATTTTCAAGATTGCTAGATAAAGAACAAATACATCCTCATAAATTTCCTAAATTAAGCATAAATGCTAACGCTATAGGCCAACACGGATAACCATTGCACAGTTGGTAAGCCATTTGGCTTCCGTGTGAGAATCCTGGGTTCGATCCCTAGCGGAGGAGAAATTTATTTCTCATGCAAATATTGTTTATTGTGCTGGAAACACTGGTTAGTTGAAAGAAATTGTCATATGGCAATAAAGTGTTTATTATCTAAATGAAATTGGTTGAGACAAGATTTGAATTCGCGACCTCTGGATTACTAATCCAGCCTGCTTATTACTAAACCACTCTGACATCGGCCCATCTAATTAGTCTATTAAATTTCATTTTTGTACTGCATTCCTTTGCAAGAAACCCCGATAAGACATGTAGAGAAATCTATAGTTTACTCATCGTTGCCGTTTTAAATATACTGAATTTAAACTCTGATTTATTTTTAAATACTTACCAATAAGTTCGGCGGGTTTGTTTGTTCTTTGATTTATAAAATATTCGAAAGCTTCCCTCAATGAGTTGATGAATTTGTCGTTTCTGTGAAAACAAGTGACAACAATATGATCCAATTTATCTTTAAATTCAAGTAATTCTTGAACCATACTCTTATCTTTCTCCGGATCGATAACTATCGTTCTTCCCTTTTTCTGAAAATATTAAATTGATTAAATATTGATTGTTAAATAAAATAAAAGCCTGTAATTCAAGAGAAATATATTGTCAACAAGAAAAGTTTCAAATTTGAACATTTAATAAATATGACAAAAAAATGAATAAGCAATAATTATGAATTATGTGCAAGTTGAAAAATAAAAATGTAAATGGGTTTTCTTTTTTTAATTAAATTTATAAAACTTGTTTCTAAACTAATTCTAACAAACGGATATAAAATTTCTTATATACAATTTTATACAATTAAATTACATCATACATGCGCACATACACTTTTTTTAAGTAAAAAAATGAATATGTCCTTGTTAAACAAGTACATATACACCTTCCTACGTTCCCTAAAATAAGTAAATAAATGCTTGTGCTATAGGTGAACGAAATCGGTCAAGGCAGGATTCGAACTCGCGATCACTGAATTAGTAGCCCAGCGCGCTTAACGCTCTGCCATCAATCCATCTATACCCACTCAAGCTCTTCATTGAATTTTTTTTTTGAAAAACTTGTAGTTTAACTTTATATCGCTTGGGAGAGTATTGAAGTATAAGGTGTTGAGATATATGTAGTGGTGTGCAATTGTTTTATTATAGCACGGCACTATTATATTTTCAAGTAGATTTGATACGAGGCTACGATTGTTTCTCGTTTTTTCATATATTTGAAAATCTGTAGGATATTGACTTAGTTGTATTTGAAAATCAGATAAAAATAAATTAATAAAAACCTTAATATATGTGTTGAAATGGGCACACAACTCAATGAGTCCATTTTTGACCTTGGAGAATAGATTATATAGAAGAGAGAGATCAGATATTCTTGGTCCATCCAGTAGGGCTGGCAGTCCTTTGCTCAACACTCCAGTTAAATGTTCGCTCACTAGCTGTTTCTCTACACAGTGAATCAACTGACATCTAACAAACAGAATAAATTTGTGTAAGTTGTGTATTCTAAGATAATATTAAGAAACAAGATAACAAAAATAGAAGTTATACAAAATTTTGTGTTTATTTTTTTAAAATGAACTAAATTTACCCACACAAAATTCAGTGAAAATATAAAGTAATATATAACTTAGTAATCCCAGTATCTTGATGAAAACAAATTCAGCTACTGATAGGAAACTTAGAAATAATTTGAATGCACTAAATTGCAGTACATATATCCTACATTGATGATTCTATAAACAGAATGGCAAATTTAGAAAAGACGATACAATGTGCACCAACTATAACAGATTTTTTCACTAGAAATTCATGAAAATGTTTTTTTTTTTTATTCAATTTGATTAATCGATGTATCATCAATTTAATAAATTATTTTCTTTTTCCTTCATCTAGATCTTGAAATCTGTATATGCTAAGTTGGCAGTCTCCTGTGATGTGGATTCATAACTATCATGCCATCGTTTTGGAGGTTTTCCTGGTATATATTATAGAATCCCAGAGGTATAGTATGATAATTTAACTGGCCAATCTATAGTGGCTCAATGCTTTAGTTGAAATTCCTGAGCTATAAGTTCAAGATGGAGAAAATTGGCTGCTTTTGATTAAGAAATGGAGTAAAAAAATAAGAAATGAAAAGATAAAAATAAAATTACTTAGTAGATGGATCGAGGTAGTGTAAAAGTCTTTCCTGCTCCTCTTTGAGACGTCTTTCAACATGAGCCAAATACTGGGGCACCGTACACTCCTGCATCAGAGTCTGACCTTCAGCTGCATACAGGCGCTCAGTAGCCACCAGAAACCTGACAACAGTATAATACATTAATATATGTCACCATAGTTAAGCCGGTTGCAGTACAAAAGCTAGTTTAGCTGAGCTTAGCAAACTGCAAACTAAGCTATGTGAACTAACTGAAATATGTCAAGCTAAGGTAGTTGTAGAAATTGATACTTATATTAATGAAATGAACTGTAGCTATGTTTATCAGCAAATCACGTGGGATACACAGAATACAAATTTGTGTTTTTTAGTAAGTATTTGCGCAAACTGCCCCCCCTCTCTTCCGAAATTTATGACAGTTATTTAATAATAATTATAATGAACACCTTCTTTCTTCCTTGTACCCAGCACAAGTGGCGAGTTTATTGCCGTATGGCAATTTCTTCCAACTAAGCAGTGTTTCAAACCCAGGGAAGCAAAATTTGCGTGAGAAATAAATTTCTCCTATGCTGGGAATCAAACCCAGGACGTAGAAGCCAAACGTCTTACCAACTGTGCCACGGTGGTTATTTGTCAATATTTATAAAATTGTCATTGGTTATTACATAGTCTTACAGATCGTACTCGTAATTTTTATTTTATTGATATAACAAGAAATATTCAAAAAACACAATCAGAAAAAGATACACTAAAAAAATATATTGCCCTTTACCAGAGTGCAAGCACTCGTGTGTAAAGGAGACATTTAAAAACAAAAATTTAATTTCACAGAATTATTACTATATAAATATTGAAGTGAATACACTTTACCAATAAGACATAATTTTAAATTAGTTTATTATATTTTTCTTTTGAATTTATTAAATTCAGTTGCCCGTCTCAAATCTGTTTTGAGTTGGTTGAATCACACCACCTCATTGTATGAGCAGTAGTGTTGTGCAAAACTTGTATGTGTTAGCGGGGTACACAATTGACCTACTATATTTTGTCAATTACTCTCTACACGCACAAAGGTATGGCGTGACTTATCTATGTATTTGATATAGCACATTTTTTTAATAAATATATTTTAAAGGTGGCACTTGAAAATCATGAAATAGTTGAGTAGTCAGATGGTTTTTTTAAGATAATTTTTATAATCAACCTTTGTGCAATTTCTAGAGGCAAAATGGAACAAGAACTTGAGGGGAAGAAGGAATGAATATATGGAAACTAGTGAAATTGAGGAACTGTCTATTTTGTAGGGAAAAAAAAACAATTATGTGCTTGCATACTTGTGTTCAAATGCCTCCTGATATATTTGCAAATCTGAAAGCATTCTAAGTAATGACTTTAACAGAGTGCGATCGACGGCATCTCCACTCCTCTCTTTCTCAATTAGCATCAGAAGACCCTCCACAGTGCGAGTCTGCACCAGGGTGTTGAGAGCAATATGGTGACGGAACAAATCTAATCCCATATCCCTGAAAATATACATCGTCATATATAAGATTACCTGTGAATGAAAAATCAACAAAATAATAAAACCCACTATCTGAGTATTCAACAAACTAAAAGGAAATCCATCAATCTTCTTATTAACCCAGATGATCCTATTGTACGATTTTTCCAACACAAAAATACTCTTAGTTTATTTTTTTATCGGTGATGTCGCTAGTGTATTTCTAATGCTAAGACAATACTTTCTCACTTACAACAGTTTGCAACAGGTTGTCGCTGTTAATTTCCGTGTTTTTGGAGTTTGTTTTATTGATACTTATTTTGCAAAATGTCGATATCACCTTCAGTTCATAAAAGGTAAATAATTTTTAAAATGTTACAATTATAAACTTCATTTTTGTAATGTATATATGAAAATGATTAATTAATATTACTGTATGATTAAAATTAACTTCGCTTACAGTTTAGGGTAGTTATAACTTCTGAAACAATAGTGTATGTTTAAACGTACAATAGGATAATACACAGTACAAACAGTGGTGTATACAGTACAAACGTGAAATGTGTCAAATGGATAATACACAGTACAATAGGATAATACACAGTACAAACAGTGGTGTATACAGTACAAACGTGAAATGTGTCAAATGTTGGATATATATATTTTATGTATTATGATTTCGTTTATAATTATTATTTTTTTCAAGCTATATTTTTTTTATTTTTAGATCATCATTAACTGTTGATGAAATATTGACACTCTTAGAAGAGGATGACGAAGAAATTGAGAAAGAAAGATGTGTCGTTATATTAATGCTTCCTCCAGAAAATGCATGTGATTATAATAGTGATGAAGATTCAGGGGATGAAGAACAAATGTCTCCAAATCAGTTACCGGGATCTCAGTTAAGAGCTCCAGCAGAAATGGTGATTCATCAAAATTCTGATGAAGTAGAAGATGTTATTGGAACAACTAGTGACGATGTTCAAGAGCCACGTTCATTACATGTAAGAAAGAATGAGTCATATATATGGAGAAATAGAGAATTTCAACCTGAGACAGTGGAATCTTGGCCACCACTTACATTAGTTCACAACGAACAAAGTCCAGCAGAACTATTTAAACATTTCTTTGACAACAATTTGATGGAAATGTTACTAAATTTTACTAATTAAAATGCATTTCAAAAAAATCAAGAAGCCAATATCACCAAAGAGGAACTCAAATCATTTTTTGGAATTCTTCTGAGTGGCTATGTGACATTACCTAGAAGACGCCTTTATTGGGAAAATATACCTGATACAAAAAATGATCTCGTAGCAGCAGCTCTATCTAGAGATCGTTTTAATTGCATAATGTCAAATATTCATTGTTGTGACAATACACAATTAAACCAAAATGATTGTTTCACAAAAATGAGACCATTATCCAGTTATTTAAATAAAAAAATGCAAGATAATGCTCCTCATCATGAAAACCACAGTGTCGATGAGTCTATGGTGGAATATTTTGGGAAGCATGGATGTAAACAGTCCATTAGGAATAAGCCCATACGATATGGGTACAAAATGTGGGTAGGTGCTACCTCAAATGGGTATATATTATGGGTTGAACCATATCAGGGAGCCAATACGTATATTGAAGACATTTACCGACCATTAGATCTTGGCCCCTGTGTAGTACTAACCTACACAGATATAATACAAAATATAGCGAAATACCCGTATCATATATTTTGTGATAATTATTTTACCACAATTCCACTCGTTGAGGAGCTGACAAAAAGAGGCATCAGAGTAACCGGGACAATAAGAGACAATAGGATGTCGAAATGTCCATTAAAATCAATTAAAGATATGAAGAATGAATCACGTGGTGCATCTGATCAAAAGGTTACTCTCGGTAGATCCATATCAGTAACTCGTTGGCACGACAATAATGTTGTCACAGTCGCATCAAATGCTGTAGCAAGTGACCCATTCCACATAGTTTCAAGATATTCCCAAGCGCATAAAAAGAAAATAACTGTGAAACAACCAAATGCAGTTTATGTTTATAATAAAGGAATGGGAGGAGTAGACAGATGTGACCAAAATATAGGTTTATACAGGATTGGTATACGTGAAAAGAAATGATATTTTTGTCTAATAACTTTCCTGCTTGATGCAGAAAATCCAAGAAAAAGGGCGAGACCATCAGTCTTGGAAAATCATGATTCACGATACAATCGAATGGATCATTTTGCTGTCAAGCAGAATAAAGCAACACGATGTAGAATATGTCACAAAACATCGTTCTACAAGTGTAGAACGATAATTAAATAATTACACGTTGATTGTTTTATTAAATATCATGAAAAAGAAGAATAATTTTTATTTTACTTTTTTCTGTTTTTCGCTATAATTCTTTTGAACCTACATATGAGAATAATTTTGTAATACATTGTAATCTGGTTGGTTGGAGAAGAAGAAATTGCCTAATGGCAATAAGTTCGCCAGTGTCCAATATATTTGTTTATTTTATATCTAAAAAAAAAACTTAATGAGACAACTTTTTCATGATGAATACTGTAATAGGTGGTTTATGATCCTATTGTTCGAATAATCGTACACTTTTCTTTTGGCAATAAAATAAAAAAAAAACATTTTTGTTTTTCTTCTTCTAGGACCTTATTTTTTTATCACAAATTACCATATATTCGAAAATCAAGAATTTTCAAACAAAAAAAAGTTTCAGGATTATCTGGGTTAATTATTATTGAAAAGGCATTGCTGATGGTGTGCTTCTTTGTAGGTATGTATATTTTATTTAAATGTAACAAATAAATACATTTTCTTACATCTACTATAAACAAAAGAAAATAAAAAACCATGGGGGTATATAAAAAACGTTGGAATTTTTTTTTTACATATTATATCCAATCTATTCTTGAGACACTAATAATACATTATACCATACCATACCATCACGCCATTTCCCTATTTGGGGTAGGCAGAGAGAACCGAACGCCAGACTCCTCTCTCTTGACATACATTCCTCGCTTCATTCACGTCCATACATCGTCTCATACACGCTCTTCTATTATTCTTACTTCTAACATCTCCATCTTTTAAAATCCCATTTATGTGATCGTGCCAACTCTTTCTTGGCCGACCTCTACTTTTCATTCCTCTTTTATCAGCCTTGTATACTTTTTTTGTCAGACGGTCATCACTCATTCTTTCTATGTGGCCGAACCACCTTAGGGCATTTATTTTCATCTTACTCCAATAATAAAATAATATATCCAATCAATTCTTGAGACACAATATTCTCTGGTAAACTGTTCCACCACCATTGGTCACGAAGTGCTTCCTGGGATTTCTTTATTTTACAACTTTTAACATATTGAAGATGTACACACCATGCATATTATTAAATTTAAAGTCTTCTGTCATACCATAAGTTCAATCAACTTTATACTGATATCATATATGTGTAAAGTAAGTCATTAAGTTTACATTACAAGTACATACACTAAGAGCTGATTAGTTTATTAAACAGAATGCTTCATTTTTTCTCTCCATAATGCATCGAGGAATTGTTAACCTTTGATGAAGAAAATTCTAGTGCTTCTATAGAGCCCAAATTATAAGTTAAATTTACTACAAATTATGTCCAATTCAGTAACTTTTTGAACTAAAATAGAAACGTTCTAAAATTTTAGAAATTAGGTCATTTGAACTTAATTTTGTATTCTGTAACTGACATTGTTCCAAAAAGTAAAATCTCCAAATTTGTGCACCGTAGTTTATAATTTGAAACCAAACTGTCTACAGAGCAGACTACGCATGCATACTGCCGACTGTTCGGCCATGTTTATTTATGTCATGTCGACACAATATCGTCTAACCCAGTCATGGGCAAAGTACGGCCCGCGGGCCAAATGCGGCCCTTCGGGGTAGTCAATCCGGCCCACGACTTCTTTCAAATAACTCCTAAAATTATACCTAGAATAGGACAAAATGTAGGTATTTTCTGCGTTGAATTGAAGCAACTATTTCTCAACGTTTCTAAAATTGAGTTTTACAAGGCCCTCTCAAATTATTAACGCGTTGCCGATTAAAATAAGAAATAGATTTTTAATTATCTCAATAGAGACGAAGTTGGAATATTTATTGTAGGAGAACCGGGAAATCAAGGCACCTACAGGGCTTACGACCTGTCATCGGCTGGTTTACGTGATCACTTTATGCGCTTGCGCAACGTTCACCAATTATGCCTTTTTAATGAGATCTCTATCAATTCAATTTTGAAAGTTCTATATATTGTAATACTGAAATTTTTTTCGCTTGAAAATAAGGAATTTTTACTACAGCCATCTATGGGTGAAATTATGAACAACAATCTTTTTATTTTTTATTTATTTTGTTGTAACGCCATCTATTGAGAGAATTGGTTTTTTGTA
This sequence comes from Molanna angustata, assembly GCA_963576475.1. Taxonomy (NCBI): domain Eukaryota; kingdom Metazoa; phylum Arthropoda; class Insecta; order Trichoptera; family Molannidae; genus Molanna; species Molanna angustata. The sequence continues at coordinate 44,325,969 of OY754967.1, forward strand.
AATATCTTTGACTCCCGACAGGAAAAAAAATCCAATGTTTGCGCATATGCAATAATGAAAATATTCAAAATAAGAAATATTTTAAAGTCTGACGAAACAAAAATAGTACATATAAAAATTACTCTTCAACATCTGTATCTGAATTCAAGCGTTCGTTAGACTGTGAATTATTATTGTTGATTAATTATAGGTAGGTATAATGTATATTACGTGTAATGTATTAAGGTTTATTTCAATTTTTTTTTTCTTTCAAATTTCAATTTTTTTTTCTTTCAACTTTTTGTTTAGTCTCTGTTTCTTCAATATTTGAGATAAGTTTATTGAAATAATTATATGTGAAATTTATAATATTATGTGAAAGAGAGAATCTGCTCTGCCAAAAAACTGTCAAAATCAAGTTTCCCCAACCCGAAATCTCACGCTTAGAAGATAATAGCAATATGTGCATCTTCCTACATCTGTGAACAGGTGTTTTCTACTACTCTGAAGCTTTATTTAGCTTCACTACTGCGAATCAGCTCATCTCAGCAATTTTTAGAAGCTCGGTCACAGTTTCATCTGTCACATAAGCCATACTCTCCTAAAGAATAATCAATTTTTGAAACTTTTTTCTTATAATATGAGTGTGATGTCAAAATCAAAAAGAAGCTTTATCACTTATAGAAATCTGTTTTGTTCAATTTTTTTCGGCCCGGCTAGATAATTTTTTATTTTATCTGGCCCTCCCCTTAAAAAGTTTGCCCATCACTGGTCTAACCTAACATTTCAATTGATCTGCACTGATTTTCTTATAATATCAATAGTTTTTATATTACAAACTTTTACTTAACTTACATCTGTCCTTACTAGAATTTTTAAACAAATTTTTAACTAACTTCTGGGCTAGTTAGAGCTCTGAAACTTTCAGAATTTGTGTATTACCGATGGTAATGCATGTTAAACTTGTTTCCAGCTTAAAGATAAATTTGATACTTTTCATAATAGATTATGTATGTTTTATATTTAAATTTGTTTTCTGTATAAAGCAAGTATGTTTGACATTGGCAGTATAAATGTAAACAATCCACGGACTGACGTGAAATCTTTTTTTATTCTTCATTTCAACATGAAGAAAACTCTAAGTGTGTCCTCAGAATTTTTTTTGATTTACTGTTCTGTCACATTGATTTATTTGTGAAGTATTCACTGACTCATGATAAATTTCAATGTTGTCAACATTTAACTAAATTTTTTGCACAATAGCTATGGTGAAATTCAACACAAAAAAATTGTGAAGCTTTTTGTATGCATTCCCTGCACCTTGAGTAGAGACCCTAATATTGAGTATAGTAATCCCCAAACATCTTGAAATTTTTCGACATGGAGATGGGAGGTTTGCGCACACACATGAACAAAGTAAGTGCCTTTTCACAAGACCCGGTTGCCGGGTAAGCGCCGGGTCATTGTATGGGCATGCATGCCGGTGCGTGTGAAAGCTACCATGCGTGCCCATATACTTCGCTGCCAGTTACCCGGCGCCGGCTACCAGACAACCGGGTCGTGTGAAAAGGCACTAACACATAAACCCAAATCTGTCTTTTGTGCACCCATGTAATTTTTTTTTATTTATTCATTAATTTATTTACACCATTCATCTTTATATATATTCAGTTAGTAATATTCTTATGTTCATGCTTTGTAATTACTTTATTTTATTTGAGTTGTTTTATTTATTTATTCTTTGGTTCTTAATGTATGTACTTTTGTGTTTAATTTACATTTCTTTATGTGTTTTTATTTTTTATATTAACTGCTAACGTTGATATGTATAGATGTTATGTATGTTTATAAATTGTATTTCTTTGGTAAAGTTTATGCTGTGTCATCAAATATTTTTTTTTTGTAAAGGGATTTAAGCCGTGAATGTATCAATAAATAAATAATTTATCTTTTGTACATAACATAAACAAATATAATGCACACTGGCAGGCTTATTGCCATTAGGCAATTTTTTCCAACCAACCAGATTACAAAGTACAACAAAAGAATGAAAGAGAAATAACAAAGAAAATATACATAACACTAAGATAAAGATAAACAAAAAAACACCTCGCAGGAAAAAAGGATTGAGAAAGAAAGGGGAGGGTGGGGATTAGGAAGTTTTCTAGATGTTTAGTAATAACTATACTAATGTTTGATTGTTAAATGATAAAATAATAAACAAATTATAACTCACCATATAGAATGAATGGATGGATTTTGTAAAACATAAGTACGATCTAAATAAAGAAATATACTCCTAATCATTATCATCTGACGACAATGAGCTCTCCAGCAATCGTTGATTCTCTTCAGGAAGACATGACGGTCCATACTCTCCCCTAGGAACTGTTCAATATTCCCTTTCACATGGGTCTCTGTCAATCCAGTTAGATTCACATATAACTGAGATGCCATCTGAAAATATACCCATTAAACACATTCCTGTCTTATTTTATAGCATTGAAATCCGAGGAAATAAAAACTAACTGAACCATGAGCACGGACAAAATGTTACCACTACCATAAACCATTCACTGTCAGCTACCCCACATACGAAGAATGGGATGGGGAAAAGGTATATACACCAAAGAAACAGGGATTGATCTGGTATACAGATGGATCAAAGACCAGCACAGGCACTGGTGCGGGGGGGCATTGTTGGGGAACCAAGATTAATTTTTCATGTAGTCTTGGACAATACTCTACTGTATTCCAGGCAGAAATGTACGCAATTATTGAATGTGCATGTGAGAATATAAATAGGTACCTACTATAGAAGTAGGAACATTTATATTTTATCAGACAGCCAAGCAGCCCTTAAGGCGCTAGAATCATACCAGGTCACTTCAAAACTGGTATGGGACTGTCTAAAGTACCTTGATAGGCTAGGGGAAAACAACAAAATACATTTGGTGTGGGTACCTGGACATAAAGGTATAGAAAGAAACGAAAGAGTAGATAAGCTGTCAAAGAAAGGATCAGGGATGCCTTTCATAGGACCTGAACCAGCGGTAGGCTTGTCTGCAGCAACGATCAAAAGATCAGTCAAAGACTGGATAACAGTCAAACACAGAGAGTTCTGGGAAGCTAGTTGTGGACAACGGCAGGCGAAAGAATTCATAGAAGGGCCCTCCAAAAAGAGGACAAGAAAGCTGCTGAGTCTCAGCAGAGAGCAACTAAGAACGATGACTGGTCTATTTACTGGGCATTGTCATCTAAAAAGACACCATTACATAATGGGGATCGCCGATGAACCAAATTGTAGAAAGTGTCAACAAGAGGAAGAAACAGCCTCTCATGTGATCTGCGAGTGTCCAGCCTTAATGGAATCCAGACACAGACACCTGGGAGCCTTCATGCTAAGACCCCAAGATCTGGGAGGCATTTCAATCTGCAAAATATGGGACTTTATTCAAGAAACCGGATTGCTGTTGAAGTGACATCCCCCTAAGGGAGGCACAATAGATCAACCTATGGTCGTGGTGCAGGGGCATTTTTTTGGACCCACTCCTAATAAATAATAATAATAACTGAACCATGAAGGCCGATATTTATACCCATCTGTAAATAAAATTAAAAAAAAACACATACTTATATTCCACAACGAATTTGATGTGGCATAAGATTTTGACAGACAACAGGACTTCATTTTGTACACCTTTAGTTACAAGATTAAATTACCTATAACTGTCTAAAACTTACTAATATGATTATATTTCTTTTGTTTATATTGATAGTTTTACCTTGTGACTGCACATATTTTCAACTGCCTGATATAATTCTTCTAAAGAATAATCAATTGATTTTGATGTCTGTATAGCTACAACCGCCTCCTTTAACTTACTCCATGTATGTTCTTGGTAATTATCCGGTAAATTTGGTTTACCTAAAACAAAATGAAAGTGATATTACATGCTGTTTGCCAATGAACCTACGATTGACAATGAAATATTGAGGTTATGTTAACAGACAAAACACATACTTTTGAAATTTTTAATAATTAACTTCTTAGTTGCACCGGGTTTTGTAATTGTCATTGAAGTCATTTTTAAGGCGCCGTTAGTATTGGAATTAATTAATGAAAAGTTTGTCCTTTTCTCACTAGAACCCATGTTTTCGTCTCGTTTGCTTTTATGGTTGATTTGTTCACCGTTAGAATAAGTACGTTTTCTACGCTGATTAACACCGTCTTCGCCCAAAACAGGCGATTTACCTATCATCGACATATGAAAGCATTATCTGGCCGCAGCCAATAACATAATAACAATTTGTTAAAGTTTTTTTGACACTACTAAACTTCCTTCTATCGAAACCAACAATAAATGACGGCCATTACACAAATTTTATTGTACCAAAGAGCAAGAGACAATTGATAGGTATTATTTTTATTTGAAGAAAACAACAACACTCAAATAAGTCAAAAGGTATAAAGTACTATAACGTTATAAATAAATAAAACATATAATTATAATTATCTTTTGCTGACATTGAAAACTTTTGTCTATGGTACTATTTTTGTGAAGTAAACAAAATCGTTTTCTAACCAACCTTTAGAGATATAAATTATTTTTAACAATAAAAACATATTTTTAGATTTTGATATTTCCATAAGTATTGCGATCGATATATTGCCATACATTTAAATAGCAAAGAAACCCAATAAACATTATTTCACTTTGGCCTAAATGTATTTATTTTATTAATACTAGGAACGGCTTATGGCGGATCTCCAGGCCTTGGTTATATATTTGAATAATATCCATTGTTTTCAAACTAGGTAAGTAGCATCAAATAAAACCCTTAAACAGATTCTTTGAATGTTGGTTTTTATGTAGCGGCGTCGCTGATTGGAGCATTGACTTGTCTCTATCTCTTCCTCCCTCTCTTTTTGTTCCACTGACACTGGGTCATATAAAGATATTATAGAACTCCATATAATAATTATATCCATGATATGGGTAATAGTGAGGGTTTTTATTTCGCCGGTTGGACCAGACTTGCCCCCCTGATTCTATCTGTCAGTTGTTAGCAAATCGCATCCGAGAGTTCAGCCATGGATACATAGTCTAACGCTAGTCGAGCCGAATTCATTATATTGTCCGCAAACGGTGTTATACCATAAAAAGTTGATTGGTTGGGCGGCCTTAGCATTTTAATTGTATTAAGTTTAAAAAATTAAGTTCTTTTCACATCTATATAATCATCGGGGGTGAATATAATAAGTATTAACAATAAAATTTCTTTCAGATACAATTAACAACGGGGGTGAATTTAAGTTAGTTTTGATTTGTAAGAAAAGTAATAAAGTGTTAAAGTGTAAGTTCTTCATCGCAGTCCTGCCCCCCTATGCAATGTGTCATTTAGCTCAAGAAAGGAAACGAGAAAAGATAACTCAATGTATGGAAATGACAGTTGCCAGTCACGTAACATATAACTGTCATTAGGGTTGCCTCTACAGTTTCTGCCCTTCGTCATTCCCTCGGCGATAGTAACAAGTAGATCTGGATGCCTGATGTCATAAATGGCTTATTCATTTGGATCGTTGTTGGGCAAGCCTCTTTAGGAGTTGTCTCGTTTCTCCGACTCTGCTCAGTATAACGTTGTTTGGAATGTGGTATGACCAAAGAATCCAAGCCATGCACTTGTACATTTCAAAGGCAGCCAGACATCCAGATTCTCTCTGGCTAATAGTCCCACGTTTCGCTGCCTGACAAAAGCATACTCCAGACTAGAGTTTTGATCAAGTTCTACCTAACATTGATATTGATGTTAGGAGATTCAAATATCATAGATATTTTGTTGAAGGCAGTGCTTGCCTGTTGATTTATTTCTGCCTTTGAGCGGCAATCTTGAGATATTCTGCTGTCCAGATATACAAATTCTTTGACTTGTTTTACTGGGGTGTAACCTAGAACAATATTTGTAGTCACCTCTTCTCTTCCAGCACCCATGCACTTTATTTATCTTCATGTTTGTTTTTGAAGTTCAAGATATTTTTCATCTTTCTCAAGGCTTCATTCAATTCCTCTTCTGTCTCTGAAAGCAATGCAAAATCCCGATATACCTTATCTTATCAATATATTTTCCTTGGATCTTCACACCAGACCAGTTCTCATTTCCTCCCTCAACTCATCAATAGCTTGTTGTATATAGCAATTGAACACCGTCACCGTCCACATCTACATGATACATTTCTGCAAAAATATGAACATCAGGCGCTAACAGTGCAACCCGATTTTGATAACTGCTGACACCTACCTTGTTTACTTGACAAACGTGAGAACTCAAAATCTGCTGACGTCCACGAGAACACCAAAACTGACGATTGCATCATCACAGATTGTTTACGTCAAGAGATGGTAGTTCAATCTCCAGCTAGTGCCAACTTCAGCGACAACATGCCTTCGACGATTTCTGCCAGCATCGACTTCCCAGAGTATTAAGTATACAGCGAGCTTCTTGAATAAATATTTAAATCCCAGAGAGGAAAATTGTCATTTTTATTTTCCTACTTTTGATTGGAAATATTTACACTAGGATATTTGCCTAAAAGCATAACAAAAAAAAAAGAAAGTTTGGATGAAAAGTAATTGTAGGTATGTTAAAAATTTTCTCCTTACCAGAAAAGCAATAAAAATGTCAACAAGGGTTTTCATAAAGATATAAGATAATAAAACAACATTTAAACAAATTTTATTTATTTGCCACATTCATTACATGAGTTACACGACCCATTTAATGTTTTGTGCTAAACATGTAAAAATTAATGACTTATTACACTAATAAATAAATGCAAATACATACATAGATATAACATGATACAAAAAGATTTTACACAAAATGTTGAAAATGATCATAATAAACAATTCAACCAAATATAACATACAGTAAAACCTCTAATTTACATTCCTCACATTACATAATTTCATATAAATTTTCCCACATTTTACTCTATTGTAATACGTGTAATAATTTCTAATATAAATTTATACTGATTAATAGAAAAATTATATTCCAAAATAATTTAAACAAAATTATTTTTCTTTTTTGTATTGTTTCTTGGGCAAGTGACTTTGGATAGATATTGTCAGGGGCGGATAAATCATAGAACAATCAGGAACAAGAAGTCAGGGCGGTTGTCTTAAAAAGGGCGCTTAATATTCTAATATATTAATCATATAAATCAAAAATCCGCAGGTATGGTGCTCGGTTCTCATTGCGTACCCGGATAGAGGCAAAGAAAATCCCGCTTATTATAATTCACCATTTTAGACCCGATGTAATTTTACATAATTTTATATTGTTCTCCATTTAAAATTTCAAAAAAAAAAATGGTGGGGGGGGGGGGCGGATTAAAATATATTGCTACGGGTGCAATAACAAGTTTATCCGACCCTGGTTATTGTCTCACAGATATAGACTTAAAACACAATTAAAAACTGTGTCTCCACCGTCTAACAAACCATGAAGTCCAAAATATTTAAAAAGCGCAGTCGTAAAAATAATAAGACAAATAATAATATTCTGGCATTTTGTATTATAACAATATTGCAACCTCTAAAAAGATGTGCATCAAAATACAGAATAGATAAAAAAAATACGAGATGAATTAATCTTACTTCTTCAAATTTAAAATTCTTTAGATTTACACATTTTTCCCTCTTATAAGGAAAACTTAAATTGGAGGTTTCACTGTATTTCAAATTTATATTGCATTTGGTGTAAACTTTTAATGATATTTGTTGTTTTATGAAATTTACACTCGAAATAGTTAAAGTACAGAATTCTAACATTGAAATAATTTTTTATGTGCCGGTTAATACAGCAAATTGATTTGATTTCCAGACATATTATTTGTAAGATACATTTTTCCAACCATTACTACTAATTTTCAGATTGAATGTAAATAAACAAAATAAAAACAAAGAACGTTTTAAAATGATATAGAAACATGGCTAGAAAAATTCAATATATCATATCAATTATCACAGCCTTGTATCTAAGCTGGTTGTCATTTTTTTATGAATAACATTTGTGCTTATATAATTTTAATTAACTAGATTTATAATGAAAATATCAAAACTTCCCAAGATGTTCTCTTTATGTAGGAACGGATGTTGGTAGTGAACACAAAAAATTGAAATAAAAAGAATTAATAAGAAGCGCCCTTGAACCAACTTCTTTGAGAAGCACTGTACTAATATAAATTGTACAAGTTATAACAATTATTATTTATTTGATTTAATTTCGGTATTTATTGAAATGTGTTTCACATAGAATTATAATGTACAGAAGCCGCGTGTAGTACAAATTTCGAATTCAAATGTATGCCAAGTTTTTTTTACATGTGTGTGTGAGGCGGTAGATCGGTTGGTCTACGTATTATGTAGGTGTGCGTATCGGTAGGTGTACGTATACTAGAAATTCGTCTGTTTCAGCGTAGTTTTAGTTGGCATACATTCATTGCGCTGACTAGGTATCTGTATCATATATAATCTAAGGTGTTTCAATATGTTTTTGTTAATTATTTAATCAATCACATGCAAAAACATAAATAATTGTAAATATATTTTAAGTACCCTTTATTGAAATCTGACCTTGAGTTTTTGAATCCATATCAAATAAAGAATACTTTATTAACCATTAACAAATGAAAATATATCTTTGTAACAACCAACAGTAAAATACCAGTATGAAATAGCTGGGAAGATGGCAGTAATAATACATTGAAAGGAGTTAATAATAGAATTCCGGTTAATATGAGAGTGGGTCGATATTAGGGTCTGGTCTATATGTATACAAATAACACATTAACAGGAACATACTCATAAAAGAATATCTTAGGAAGGTTTTGCTGTGATGTTTTACTTAAAATTTCAACATGAATCACTGAATTGTCGAGATAAAATGAATTTCAATACATATTGTGTAGTTACATATTTTTATAATGTCAAAATTAGAAACATATGGACAGTGAAAGTGAGTATAATATTCAATAAAATTAAACAGTATGTAGATATATTTTAAAAAATAATATTAACAGTCAGTGTATACAAATGTCCTTTGCAATATTTCATATAATATTATTATAGACGGAATAAAATTTTGATAACAATGTAACCATTTTATACACATTATATACGCACATACAAGAGTCACTTTTCAACGTTTTATATCAAAAGAAAATAAACTGTTTGAAAAACACATCATATAATTTATTCATTAATTTATATTTATAGTATTTTTTACATATTTTGAATAACATTACCTACAATCCTATATATTATTTGGAGACTAACAAATATTATAAATTAAATATTAAAATAAAAATACATTTTTATTACAAGCGATATGAACTTAAGTTCTATAACAGTGCAAATATTAGAAGAAAATTTTTATTGAAACTGAACAATAATTTGTGATAAGTTTTTGAGAAAACAAATGTAAATTGAGCGGGCTGAAATTGGTAATAATATAGCTGTAATAATTTTGTATTCAATTCAATTTTATATATTTCTCCTGAAAAGTTAGATTGTGTAGCACATTGTGAACGTTGATTTAAGTTAAAAACATACCATGCCCCCAAGTCAAATTGAAAACGCTGTTCGTTATCGCCAAGCTCTAATTTTTTTTTGTATGGGATTTGACGTTTGTTGTTTGTTATTGTAGAAAAAATTTCTACAACAAACGTCAAATCACATACAAAAGAAAAATAGCGCTTGGCGATAACGAACAGCGTTTTCAATTTGACTCAGGGCCCATAAATTGCTATAAATTCAATTTAAGGTGTGCATCAAACTGGCCACTGTTAGGGGATATCTGAAAATGTAGAAAACATTACATCTGATCTGATTAGGATTTTTTTGATAATCCGCAAACCGTCTCCCTTTCCACAGAAAAAATTTAAGATGTTTGTTGATAACTAAACATATTTATACTGTCTTTGACCTGTAAAAAATGCACATATAAAATAATATTTAAACAAGTTCTGTGCGTAACAATGATATAACAGATTTGGATTAGAAAAAAGATAAATATAAAAAATGGTAAATTGTTTGACCACAAAAAAAAAAAAAATAAAATTATTTTCATCTTAAATGTATTTCTGATATATATCATTACAACAGAAAACAGATATGGGTGAATAATGTGTATGATACAAATCTGTTTTCTGCACTTTGGCATATTACATTGAGGTTATAAAAGTTACTGTTGATAGTAATAATATGTATAGCCATTGGGAACATACAATATAATAAATATGTAGCATTAGTTTTATCATTTGAGTAAATATATTTACATACTTATACTTTGACATTAACCATAGACACAGACAAGTAACTCATCTCATTTTGGCCAATACATAAAAGGATAATTATTAATAATCTATGTTTATTGTTAATATAAATCATAAAAAATACAACTTTATCTTATATATTACGTCAATATAAAACATTTATAAAATAATTAGACCAAATACATACAAAAATGAAGTGATTCCTTCGATAAAAAAAGGTTTTTTTATAAATTGTTGATAAATTAGAAAATGAAAAATAGATACAAACCTTTCGATCAATGTAAATTCAAAACATGTGATTGAAAGTGAGTTGAAATAAAAAAATTGTATAAAGCAAGTCTGCAGATGATTTTTTCCATTGTCAAAGAATTAACTTCGATTGGAACAATTTATTAGTTCATCTTTTCCACAGATTGACTGTTTCAATTTCCAACATTTGAATTATAACGATAAAGAAAATAAATTGTTAGATATAATTATATGGAATCTAATAGTTTATTTGGAGTATTAAGAATCAATTGAAAAAGGGGCACAAAAAACTTAAATATACGTATTGTGAATTTTGAACCACATTTAAAAATTTTATAGAGAAAGTTGTGCTTGAAATTTGTGCAGTGTAAAATGTGTGATGATTGTTATAACTTGAATCGAAAATGTTGAAAGGCCTCAAAGATCTCCATTATATTTTAATAATACATAAACATTGTTTAAATAATGTTAACTATAAAACAAATACCGATTAATGAAATTTCATATAATGTATGTTTTATTCCTATTTGTGTTAAATATGAAAAATACAGACATCGATATCTTTTATATTTACCAAAACAAAATAAATATGAGTTCTAATGTATCATAGAATAGGTATAAAAGTAGAAAATTTGGATGTAAAAAAATTCAAAAACAAAAGCAAATCCAAGAAAATATTATATAAGACCGATTGATCAGTATCGCACAAGTGTTCAATTTGATTGTCCACAATTTTGATTAGTAAAAATATTATAATTAATGTACCAAATAAAGAACAGAAATTGACATTCTCAAACAAAATTTTTGATAGTTGTGAAAAAATTACACTTTTTTAAACGAGTTATTATTAAAAATTATTTATCTCACAACTACTAGGTAGTTAAAGAGAGTCTTTCAATGAACATTATTTTAATGTTCGTTAAATTAGGTTTCAGTTGGTGCATAGTTTTATACAACAATATTAAAAAAACAATACAATAATGGTTCTTGGCACATACCTACTTCCATTCTTGGCAGATAATCAAGAAAGACATTTTTCTATCTTCCATTAGTAACTTGAATCATTTTTAAAGATAAATTATTTAATTATTACATAATAGTCTAATCATAAATCATCTCTTCTTTAATTTTTTTGCCACAAAATCGTGCAATATTGCTACACGAGACCACATTAAACATTCACTATAACATTTTATATATTAAAAAGATTCGTCATTTCGTTTTTGAATTTTTTATGTCCAAGAAAAATAACATGAAGAATGGTGAATTTGATTTGAACTTATAAATTATTAAATTGGAAATAGTCTGCAAATGTTTAATTTCATTTAAAGTCGATGGATATTGTAGTTGACAAATGCTAGATTCGCAGAAAAGTTATTCAGACATTAATGATATTATCACAAGATAAGTATTCGGAATACAAAATTATAAAACACTCACGTATGTATGTACAAAAATTAATTTAAAGAGATATATATGTATCATTAAATGTTATACAAAAAGAATTGACATGTAATTCCATTGAAAATATTATATAATATAATATATAGGTATAGGTATATATATATATATATATATATATATATATTTTTTTAATTTGCACACCAGCCAGGATCGGGTCAGGATTGACCGATTCTCATTTGTGCCCATGTCCGCCTCGTTTGTTTGGAGGCTTATAGTATTTGTGAGTTGATTGAAACAGTTGCACGTCACGTTGTATCACGTGGGACGTTTTATATTGACATGAGCTATATCTAGTATCCCAGTTTAGATTGGCATGATGTTGACTGTGACAAATCACCCGGAGTTTTCAGTTCAGGCTTCAGCTTCGCCACCTTTCAATCGCAATCGAGCAAAGTCTTCAAATATTATATCGTCATCGTGATCTTGGCCATTGCAGGCATCATCGCTGCAAAAAGAAATGTTAAAAAAATTAATTAATATTTGACAATAGATGAATTTATGATGAAATAAGTAAGAGAAACTATCTACATACAAACCATCATGCCATATCCCTTACGGGGTAAGCAGAGAGAACCAAGCGCCATACTCCTAGGACTATTTTTGCCCACATTCCTTTCTTCCTTTACATCCAGTCCAAACCACCTCAAGGCCTTCTTTATCTTGCATTCTGTCCTAACGTCCTCATTTTTTATTCTATTATATCTGTAGTATGAAAAATTTACTGAGTTTATATTTGTCACTTCAACCATCATACCTGACCACACTAATAATGACTAAATTCAAATAAGTTTAATTTTCATTTGTGGTATTACCTTTTATTTTAATCATGAAAATAAATAGAACTATCAATAATTGGTGAACGTTGCACGTTGGTGAAGTCCATAAAGTATAAGCCCTGTAGATGCCTTGAGTTCCTCTTTCTCCTATAATATTACAACATTGTCTCTATTGAAATGAAAGACGTGAATATTGAAAATGAAAAAAGACTATTCTGTTCTAAAACATAAGATTTTGTCTGGGGAAGGTTTATTAAGGTATTTTGGTGAATTGATAATTAATTCTATCACACGATTGTGTACAAAATAAAATAAAACATACGTATCAAGTTGAATGAGGTTAGTATCAACGGGAACCTCCGGTGTTGGTCTGTCTGTGGGGGGAGGGAGACGAGGGGGCGCCTCCTCTTCAGGCTTTGGATGCATCAAGATGAACGGCAGTTCTGCTACTAAGTCTCTGAAATTGACAAACAAATCACATAAACAAAGTGGGAACTCCAGATGCAATATAACAAAAGATGACGTATGATTGTCAATTTGCCAAATATTCATGTTTGTACAGTTTGAGCAAACAATTTCTTAATATGCTATATAAGCCAGAAATATCAAAGGTCGTGGTTGAGCAACAATGAATATTGTTATCATTTTTCATTTATAATACAACAAGCAAGTCGGCTATTTAATCGATGGTCATTTATTTGTGATTTATTTTGAAATCCGAACATACACAGAGGGCAGATCTATGGAGTTTTGACTTTTGTTTTTTCTGCTGTAAACGTGACATTTAAGTTTCGTCGGCCGACTATTTTGCGGCTCACATATTTATCGCGTACTTTTGGTGTTGTGTGCATTTGTGACCAGATCCTGTTCTGTCACACTATTGACGATCCTACCCCTTCCTGTGAGCAAGATAATTGAACGTCGGAGTTGTTCCTGTGTTTCTGTGAAGATATAAAGATACGTCTCAAGTAAGTGACTGTCTATATTAACAGGTGACAACAGATATCGATTTGTAGTAGACTTGCTCACAATAATAATTCTTGGTTTGGAGTAATTAAGCCCCAACAGTAATTAAGACAGTGGGACATTTACACGCCTGCTCGTCCAGGTCGTCATGAACCAGACCTAATTGATTTATTCAAAGTCTAGATGGGACATATTCTAAAGAAACATAAATAATGAATATTACCCTCCGAGTGCTCCAAGACAAAGTTTCACTTTAACTTTGTACTGAACAATTATTCCAAGGTTTTCTCTCTGTGATGGATCAGCAACTCTGTTAACATAAAAATGTACATATAAATTATATTTTCAAAACAAAGATGCCACAATTGATATACAATGGAGCAAAAAGTTTGCTACTATTAAAATAAATATCTTTACTATTTCGTTTAGTCTTTATTGAAACACTAAATGAAAAGATAACCTTAAAAAATGTACAAGTAGGGATTTTCGATAAATATTTAAATAAGAAAATCTTTACTTAAAAGACTGTCACTGAATAAGAACTAAAATTATGATTATAGCAAATATAAATTATTTATGTAACTATTCAATACAATCAATCGTGTAGGTATTTAGAGAGTTTGTAGGATTCGATTATTTGTACAAAAATATTGTAATTGTTTGTTTTTTGAATAAAACTATGCCAAAAAAATATTAATGAAAGAGACCACTTAAAAGCATAATAAAACAACTATGAGGTTTAAATCAACTGGTGTTTACTTGCATTTTCATATATAATACTGATTTTATTAACGTTGGTAAGGTATAATTACTTCATTATGTACTTGTGTGGGATGGTTAATTAAAGAAAAATCTACCCACACTCACAGTACTGTAGGTATAGTAAATAAGAATGTTTACTCCACTTTGTGACTGTGGTAGAAAATTCTTTCTGCTTTTGACTGTGCTTAAAAAATCATTATGTATGTACATGTTATTTCACCTACACAGCTTTGATATAATATTTGATATCTGAATAAAATATCATTATAACTCCTTTTTCAGAAATAAAAAATGCAAATAAATACCAACTGCTTTGAACCACCTGAAATGCAAATAAACTAATACAAAAATTATTTACACCATAGAACAAAAATTAACAACAGATTACATCAATAAATTGTGACACGAACAAATCAATACCAACACCCTTATTTATATGAAATAAAAAAAAACGCTACTCACCAAAAAATTAACACATAAAGAGGCATTTCTGTTGGATACTAAACATATATATATACATATTATGCACTTAAAGATACAACAAAAAATAATTAAATATAATTATTGTTTCACTGAAAACACAAAACAGAAATAAAATGGAGTATAGTATAGATGAAAAATAACCTATTTCTCAGATTTTAAAAAAGAAATTGTACCCCAACCCACCCCATAATACAGAGCTCAATAAATGATATTGTCTCATTTAACACAGCTCAATAAAGGATATTGTCCCATTTTACAGAGCTTAATAAAGGATATTGTCCCATTTTACAGAGCTCAATAAATGATATTGCCCCATTTTACAGAGCTCCAAGATACAAAAGATAAAAGACAATCGTGGTTTCGCTGGATTCACGAATCCAGACCCACGAGCACAGACGACCAGAGTACCAGCCAGAAAAGGCGAGCCACATGGGCTTGCGACCATGTATGCGGGATTAAGGGGCCCCTTTATGACTCAAGTCACGAGGATATTGCCCAATTTTCCGTAACTCGATAAAAAAATGTTGCCTCATTTTTCAGAGCAAATAAATACAAAGACACAATTTCCAGATAATTATAAAGTGATTAAATAAAATATGAAATGGTATAGAACAACAACTTCATGATTATCATAAAAAGCGAAAAATTAACACTGCTCCTGTTTTATTTTATCTTTAGCCACAAATTGGAATAATTATATTAGAATATTAATTATAGTATAGAATATTACTGAAGGGCAAGATAGAAGGATGCCGAGGGACTGGAAGGAGACAGATATCCTGGCTGCGCAACATTAGGGAATGGACCGGCTTCAGGACCGTGGAACAGATATTCCGGGCAGCACAGAACAGAGAGGGATTTGCCAGAGTGATAGCCGACGTCGGGGGTTCCTGACATGGCACCGGAAGAAGAAGATTAATTATAGTGGGTCATTTGTCAATTCACCAGAATATATCAAATATTGAACGTTGCAGAAATCAACAAAAATTTACAAAACATAAAAAAAACTATAATTAATTTAGTTTAAATACTCTATATACTATAATTAATTGTTATATATATAATTAATTGTTGAAAACAAACTTTTATTATAACATTGATGTGCCACAAGTTATCATAAATAATATGAATGGTAAAATTGACACGAAAAAGTGCAGAAAAACAATAATGAAAAATTTACAATTCTACACCTCATAGGCTAATGATTTTTTTGGTTTGCTGAAGAATTACTAGAATTACACTGCAGTCAAGAATTTTTTTATATTTTTCTCTTATGGGAAATTACATTGAATTTCTAGTTCTATAATAATAATAATAATAATAATAATTTGTATAGCGCCGTTTAATGATTCAAGATCATTCCAAGGGCGCTAATAGTAGTAAAGCAGTATCTAAGCAAAGCAAAAATGCAGTAATTTCAGTAAAACAATAATAATACCTAAGTAGTTAGTCATAAATTTAATTTTGTGTAATTATTTTAATTTTATACAAATAAAAAAAATATGGCGCATCCACCTAATATTATAAATAAGAATGCATTTTTTTCAATATGTAGTTTCATGTAGGTGGCAGGTCTGTTATCCTTGATTCAGAGTGAAATTTCAAACAAATTGAGCAACAAGGACCAATATTATTATATATGGTACTAACACCTACATATATACGTGTAAAAATAAACCAGTAACAAAATGAGTTTTTCCTCTTTTCATAAATGGATTTCATTTTATTATTTAATACTTCCTTAAACCCTGCGCAAGTGGCGAGTATTCCAGTGTTTTCAGCCTACAGAAATAAGAAATAGTTTTATATAAATTTCTCCTCTGCTGGGAATCAAACCCAAGACGCCTGCACAGACATCAAACGGCTAACCAATTATCTCAGGGTGGTCGACACCATCACGTGTCTAATGTCTAATATACATTTTTTTTCTATTTTTAAAAAAATCATTCAGTTCTCCTGCACAACTGAGAAAATAATGGTAATTTTATCTTTCCAGTTTCAATTTATTTTAATTTTTATTAAACTCATTAGCCATTCAAGATGTAGAAAAGCATCCAATGACAATGAATAAGCAATGCAGGTTGGCGGGTGATGATCGTGTGTGAGTGTGTGTGAGTGTGTGTGTGTGTGTGTGTGTGTGTGTGTGTGTGTGTGTGTGTGTGTGTGGTGTAACTTACAGTGTACTGGAGGCGAGATTGGTGTCTTCGTGTTTGAGCTGACCGTCGAGAGCGAGTCCCCATTTGTCCTTGTTATTGGCCAGCAGCGGGGTCACACTGAATATTTTGCTGAGGGTGAAGCCCGGACCGATAGGACACCCCTCTCTTTGTTTGTGACACGTAACCACCATCACCCACCATCACCAATAGACCAACAACGCAAACCAAAACAAAAAAAAAAAACAAGCAGATATTTTAGTGACTACAGGTTATATGTAGAAATATTTTCAAAAGATACAGTGGATGTAATAATTTAATATATAACCGAAATCCACTGGCAATCTTCTCAAGAATAAAATATACACAAAAATGTGGTGTTTTTTTTATTTTATGTTCAATAGAAAAATGATGTTGATCGTCTAGGATTGTATCATTGTGACAAAATAATAATCTTCTTAAAGTCAAATT
Organism: Molanna angustata; assembly: GCA_963576475.1. Taxonomy (NCBI): domain Eukaryota; kingdom Metazoa; phylum Arthropoda; class Insecta; order Trichoptera; family Molannidae; genus Molanna; species Molanna angustata. The sequence goes on from OY754967.1 coordinate 44,343,611, forward strand.
GATACAATGAAAATCTTTCTAACATTATAGTGACAATATGTAAATCATCCTAAAATAATTGTGAGAAATCAAAATCTCCCTTTTGGTGAAAGTTAAACAATTATGAATTGACTTAAATTTGAAAAATAAATAAACATGTATTTACATATAAATTAACTATATTTGCTAATAAGTTATTTTTAAAACATATATTTATATTTAAAAGTGCAGTTATTCCGTACAATGACTGTATTTTTTCTATTCCATAGAATATTCTAGATAAGACATATCACATTCTACATAAAGTGTTGCCATTTTAGACAACCACAGTGTCAACTATATGAATCTTAACAATATTTGCAAATAATGAATTATTCAAATATAACCTTTAAAAATATCAAATTGCTTGTTACATTTTTATGTGTTTTTACTCTCGAGAAGTGCAAGTGTAAAATACGGCTGTGTAACTATATAATAATAAATAAGGTGAAAGCAATACATTCTGTGTGGAGTAAAATGCAATACACAACATTATAACAATTTGAGGTTAAGAGGGAATACTACGGGTGAAGTGATATAATCATATATATATATATATATATATATATATATATATATATATATATATATATATATATATATATATTATAGGTTAACAGTACCAACTACCACCAAGACCAAAATTCAACACTTCAAACTGAGAGAGAAAACTCATCTCTGGTCTATAATCACTCTCGCATCGCATGACTTTCCACTTACATCATCAGACAATAATCATTTTTAATTGTATTCAACATCAAAAATTTACTATACAAATATAAATTTGATATTTGATAAATTTTATAAAAAATGTATTAACAACTAAGTTTTAATCCACAATGACGAGTATAAGTGATAGGCTAGACAATTTTCAATCAAAATGTGTTATAATGATAGCTAGTGTCACGGAGGCTAGAAAAATACAAGTGATTTTCTAATATTTCCTTCAGTATTTGAAATAAATCACTTTCTTCCTTTAGAAATATTAGATTAGGCTTAGTTTAAAACAGATAAGAGAGACATGAATATAGATATTATATCAATATCATCGTCTTATACAGAAAAATTTAGAACACAAAAGGAATAGATTGAAACAAAATGAGTACAAATTTTAAATGTTAAAAAATGATTTGTCGTAATTGACGGTTGAAATGTCAAGCGTGAGCGAGCCCGTGGTGTCTCACACTGTGGATGAGGCGAGGTTAGTGTCTTCGTGTTTCAGTTGTCCGTCCAACGCCAGACCTCTCTTGTCCTTGTTATCAGCCAGTAGGGGCCGCACAGAGAACACTTTGCTCAGCGTGAAACCAGGAGCCACGGGACAACCTACACTGAAATTACCACCACGCACACGCACATAACAATAATTATTCTATTATTAAATTAAACATGTTTATTCACCAAGCAGCGTCTCAGCCAATTTTCTAACATCTATATTTTTAAGTAATTTTAAGTTTTAAAGTAAAAAATTTGACGGTAATTTTGTAATAATCCATGATAACAAATCAATATGGAACATATACTTAGCTTAAAACTATTTAGAAAGTTTAATGTATTTGCAAAATTTTAATCTTTTTCTATAAAATAAATATTTTTTAAAATAAAATAATTTCTCCATATTTCTTTTTACTTCTCCTATCCCTTCATTATCCTTCTGTTAAATTTCATTCACATTCAATAAATTCTAATTATAATTACAAGTGTTCATTACACAAACACATTGTTATAATAATGTATACCTACAACTTTTAGTTAAGTAAATATATTCAATTCCCCAGTTAATGAAATATTAATAATATTGGATAATTTATTCTTAAATAACTTATTTAAAATAAAATGATATTGTTTTATTTGAAGCCGTGTCAATGGACAGATTGAAAACTGCTAAAATTATATTGGTTTTAATTAACATTTCACTTTGTGAGTAACTATTTTGAAGTTTGGAAAAGGTTAAAATGAATTTCAGCAAATTGATAATTTGTAATTCCCAGAATTTACCAGAAAAATATAAGGTATTTTAAGATGATTTGTTCAAAACAGATTAATTTGTTCTGTACCTGACCTAAGAAGCTCCACTAGAAAACATATTATGTGTGTGACATATATTACAAAAGTAAAGGAGATTCTAGCACCTACAAATATTCTAATTAATATCCATCTGATTTCACTGTCAAAAATCTGTAGTTAAAACTCTCATAGATATATTATTAAAAATATGTTAAAAAGCAATGAAAAAAAAACATCAAACAGTTAAAAAGAAAAACAACACAGAGAAATAAATATCATTAATGATTATCAACATTAATGATATTTAATTGATAATCGTGTAAAATATTTATAGGTTTTAACCTGTTATTTTACCAATAAATGAATAAATAAACATAACATAATATATTGAACCGTTCAAATTTAAAAATGTCAACACAAATCAAATAAGGTATTTTAATATTGACACAATTAGAGATACATAAATCAACATACATTCCAGTCAAGATTACTCAAAATATTAAAATGAGACCTGAATTTTCCACAGGGATATATTATGTACTTTGAACAATATTTTATGCTAAAATCGATAAAAAAGTAATATGTAAGAATTAATTGTTCATCTGATTAGTTCAAAATTGATATCAAATATATTTCCCTAATTAAATAAAGATGTCAATCACAGTATTTTATGTCAATCACTATATTTTTCACATGCATAGGCATCAACGAAGGATAGTTTATTTAAAAATAATAAGAAAACATAAGTTAAACTATCTGAAACTGATTGTTCTCTTACTGGGTCCAGTTCATATATGATTGGGTCTTAAGTACTCTAATGTCACATTCGAGAATAGGTCGTCACTCTTAAGAAAATGAAACAATGGGATGAAAGTCTCAGTTTAAGAGCTAAACTCAAGTTTTACAAAAATATAACGTATTACAGTGTCCTTTTAGGCCTAATCTTCCCTCAAATACAAGGCACTAAAACGACAAATATTTAACTCAACGTTTCTGGCGGATTAAGTACCTACTTAACGATGAGTCAACTGTCATTTCTTGACTCGTTGCTAGGCAACGGGCGTAGTTTCAGTGTTCTATCATTAGAGGCGTTAGTTGTATCGACGGTGGCACCACACAACAAAACAAACTGACAGCCATATTGAAACGAACATGGGCATTTAAAAGCATTATTTTGGTGAAAATAATTAAATTTACCCTGTTGGATAATAAAACAATAGTATTTCAAGTCGTAGCGTCCCGTTTTGTAGTTCGTATTATTCGAGGTTATTTAAAATTTGGCAGATTTGACCACAGAAAAAGTAAAATATGTCTATAATTGAAGATTTAGTAACTGACATGTCATATTGCACTGTAATACGGAAATGGATTCAATCTCCCCTCAACATTAATCTTGAGTTTAACACACTCAATGAGTTGAGGGCCGACTGTAATATCGGGCCCTTAGATTATATATGATACAGATACCTAGTCAGCGCAATGAATGTATGCCAACTAAAACTACGAGGAAACAGACTAATTTCTAGTATACGTACACCTACCGATACGCACACCTACATAATACGTAGACCAACCGATCTACCACCTCACACACACATGTAAAAAAAACTTGGCATACATTTGAATTCGAAATTTGTACTACACGCGGCTTCTGTACATTATAATTCTATGTTTGGGCCATAGTGTCACATCATGCATTTGAGAAATCATCGAAAAACCTTAGATAGCTCATAACAATAATTAGGCTGCATAATTCTTATATTAAAAAAAAAAAAACAAAATGGCAAATTTCAGATCTCAATTAATTAGTAAAAGCTACAAATAAAATATAAATATACAGATAAAAACAAAATGAATGACTTTGATGATTGTGAAAATGGCATGATGTTGTTTAAAAATAAATAAACTCTGAATTAAATTTGTTTTATGAATTATCTATGATTGTATTTTTTAAATGAAATATAAAAGATGTTCAAGGAGTGTATGAATATAAAGGAGGCAAAATGATGATGGACTATTTGTTAGATTAATGAATTATCAATCGCACACCAAACTCCATACATACATATATCATAACTCACGTTTCTCCTTTCCTAGTTCCCCTGAACCATCCTTCAAATGGGAAAATATATTTTTTCTTTGCTCTCGTCATTATTTTCCTAACACAACATTCATTAATGATTAATGTACAATGGGATGTAGACGTAAAAAAAGAGATTCTCCCGATAAATACCTTTTTGCTTTACAAACCTTTCAATTGAACTTCAAATTTTCAACTGTTTCGCAACTTAAAATATGACAGTAAAACTTTGAACTTTACATTTTTCGAGGCTAAATTATATCATTCTTAACATTCTATTTTATTTCATATAAAACAAATTTCACCAATGTAAATATTGACAAAATATCAAATCCTTAAAGTAGTACACAAAGATTTGGAACTTTTTTGGAGTTAAATGATAGTTTGAGGTTCATCATAAAAGATGATTTGACGATAGCTACTTTACTTATACATTTAGACTAAAAACTATAAATTTAAGACTACAATATAACCAGAATTATAAAAAAAATCTATGATTTATTTTTCCATTATTTCCTACACTAAAAATAACACTACAGAATAAATTATAGAGTGAAGATTAAAGAACGCTTAAATAGAAATGTCTGCCCGGAGTAACCTCATTTTCATAAAATTTTGTTAGTTCTTATTAAACCATATCATAAATATATTATAAAAGGCCAAATAATAAAATTATTTAAAAAAAGACTGCGCTGGATAATCTGCATCACATCCTACTAGGTACAACAAAATAATTATCAGAATATATTAATAAAATATGTAGTTAGTTAAGAATAAAATAATATTCAAAACACAGACAGTGATATTTACAAACGTGGTTCAAATATTAACTAAGGTTGAACCCGAGTTTGATCAATTTTATTATTTATAAACATGGATTAAGAGTTGAACCGTTATTCAACTCAAATGTCAAATTGAACCGGCGACGGGGGTAGTTCAATACTGGTTCAACTTGACATTCCACATTTTTGAAGAAGTTATGGTGATTTTTATGATAGTAGTTATGATGATCCTTTTAAATAATTTTGATAGACATAAAAAAGCGATTTGATCTATTAAAATTATTGATTTACGTTAAATTCAAACAAAAATATTGAATGTCAAAATGTGCAATAGCAAGAGTTTGACAGAACTATCATGTAGCACAGTGGTCCCCAACCTATGGGCCGCGGCCTGGTACCGCGCCGTGGACCAAATGGTACTGGGCCGCGCCGTCTGCTTAAAAGTCAAAATAATTTTTTGAAAAAATTGTATTAAAATAATTATTCCTTTAAAACCCCCTTCACGCTAAGTACATTCAATGTCACCCCCCTCCCCAATGTAACCCCCCCTACCCTCAGTAGGCCGCGGTGAAATTATCAAAAGCTGACCGGTCCGCGGCGACAAAAAGGTTGGGGACCACTGATGTAGCACACACATGTTCCATGTAGCACATACTATTATGTGTTCATGGCAACCAACTTAACAAACCTAAATTTCTGTAGTAAGAAATAAAGCTCAAAATCTACTGAATTGCGGTTCAAATAGTTTTATAAATGAGTTTTCAGTTGAATGTGAAATACAACTTTGAACCTGGTTCAATTAAACCGTGATTCAAGGGATATTTATAAATAACACTGATAATGTTTTGTGATAAGCCTTACTATATATGGAGGCAACAAAAATGTGAAGTTCATATTCATAGATAAATCATAAAAATGTGAAGTTCATATTCATATACAAATCTTACAAATTTTTGCATTAAGTAATAAAATATAAAATATACTCTAACAGATATTATTACTATGATAAGGAAAATTTTGTTGACGAACTTACTCGCTTTCCGCTTCAGCTACAGTACATTTATACTGAGCCGTTGAAAACAGGCAGATATCGGCAAACTGTCGAACTGACACTTTGATTCTCTTCACTGTTCTGTTACTGTTGTTGGCAATGTGAACATTCACAGCTATATTCTCTCCGTGGTGGTATAACTGAAATTTTGAAAATTATGGATTAAATTCATGTTTATATCAGGTTTTGTGCCCAATCATTCTTCTTCTGGGTCACAATCCTAAAGTGCACTTTACACTGACAAGGTTTTCAATGCGGTGGGAAAAAAATAGAATGTGTTCAATTTTTCAACGCGTTTTGTATTGTTTTTCGTAAAACAGAAATCTGTACAATTATTTGTTGCCAATGAGTCAACATGGCTGCCGTTTATATTGTGTTGAATTTGACGATCGCGGTATCTTTTGTTTATTTGGCATCTCTCGACCAGAGAGCAATGTTTTAAAAACAAATCGAATTGTGTCCAATTCAAGTCAAATGCCGGGTAGTCAAAATGCAAAGTCAAACGAAGAAAATGAGAGAAAGATAAAACACTGTTGAACAAAACGCGGAACAAGCGAAAAATAAAATGTTGCAACTTTTCACATAAATGGCATATTTAATTTTTTTGTAATTGCAATAATAGGGGTCGCAAATAAAGGAGAAAATAATATTCGTGTAAAGCAATGTTTCGAGTTACCCGTATTTTTGATGCTGTTTCAAGCATTGAAAAAATCGTTCCTGTAAAGTGCACTTAAGACTCGTTTACACCAAGTACACTATATCTCCACTTATCTCTATCATTTGTCAACCTCTTCATCTCATGGTAGCTGCTACAGCGCACATCACTGATCACCTGGTACAAATAATTAATGTCTCTAGGGCAACCTCTATGGTTTTTACCTCCCACATTCCTTCGGCGATAGTAACGAGCAGACACGATATCATTATATAGGGTAAACAATCAATTGTTGATCAATTAAAATAAAATTCTTCTTAGTTTTGATTTATTTACATATTCTGCACATGGTCAGAATAATGCTCTACTAATGTTGGTAAACATCATATTAAATGACTATGTTTGGTACAATATCCTCCACTCACCTCCTTGTCCAGCGAAGCTTCAAGGTACAATTTATTGGGACTCATCATAAATTCTTTGGAAACTTCTACTGAAGGTTGTTCTCCCTGTTTACTGGGGGCATACATAATCTTGCGAATAGCCAGCCGGACAGAATTTCTGCAACAGTTAATAATTAATTATTTTATTGAATAACGAAAATGTACCACACTATGTTAAAAAGAAAACCAAATAGAAATAAGAAAATTTCTGTAAAGAACTGTGGTGGTCAAAACAAATGGTTGTGTGAAGTCATCATTGATTGCTGTTAATATAAAAATTGACATAGAATTTGTATTATCTACTTTTATTTATTTTCGACTCTAAAGGACTCTTCTTTTAAACAATGAAAATTCTTTTAGTGTTTTAACATCACCACGATCTCCATTTTTTCATGCTTGTTTCAACACTGAAGGGAAACGACCACCTCGCAGCGAATTATTAAATATCACCAATATAGGTACAGATATCTCTGGTAAACAATTCTTAAAGAAAACCTCCGGTATTTTGTCGGATCCTAGCCCTTGTTTATATTTAAATTTTTTATATACCTACTTACTAACGTAACGTCCACCTGCAAGTTGTGTATTAATAATAAATTGTTATCACCAATAGATTGCTCGTCGCCGTTTTCATAATTAATTGTGTTAGAATTTTGAATAAGTACCAAGGTAAAATAGTCATTAAAAGCAATACAAATAGTGGCAGGTTTTGTAAAACGTTGTTGTTATACTTAATTTTGTTCGGGATATCAACCAATTTCTGTTTAGATTTTATATAAGAAAACAAATATTTGGGGTTAGATTAAATATTTCAATGTTCTTTAAATAAATTTCATAACATTGTCTTAATATATGCCTTGTCTTAATGGCTAAAATATTAAATATTGTCTTAATGACGCCCACATAATAATTTGAAAGATAAGTAGTCTAATGGATTATTGAATATTTTCCACTTGTAATGAAATATTGACTTCTCTTTCATAAGAAATCAGTGTAATAATTTCAAAAACAAGTAGTCCATAGTGGTTAAAAGTTTGGCCACCTATTGTATAGAAGACACCTAAAGCATCTGATTACATGATCGTTTTATATACACGTTTTTTATTTGTTGGCCTTCATGGCTCAGATGGTTTGATATCCAACTCATGAGTTAAAGGCCCCAGGTTCGATTCCCAGCAGAGAAACGATTTTCAATTGTGTTACGATAAACATCATCATTGTTATTTAAAAATGTGGATCAATTGTTGAACTGTTTGATCCCTTTTCTTATTTATGAACATGGATCAAGAATTGAACCATGATTCAACTCAAATGTCAAATTGAACCGGCGACGGAGCTAGTTCAATATGACATTTCAAAATTTGGAAGTAGCTATGACGTGTTTAAATAATATTGATAGGTTTTTTTCACATCAGGTATTAGAAAAATGTTTAAAAAGCGATAAATCCATTAAAATTATCAATTAACGTTGAATTCAAACAAAAGTTTAGAATATCAAAAAGTGTTACTAAAGCTTTGACAGAAATACCGTGTGGCACGCACGTGTTCCGTCCAGCGCATACTGTTCTGTGGTCATGACAACCAACTTAACAAAACTAAATTCGGTTCTGTCGTATGAAATAGATCTCAAAATTGAGATCAACTGAACTAGGATTCAAATATTTTTATAAATAAGGTTATAGTTAAACATGGAATAAGTCATTGAACCAGGTTCAATCGAATCGTTATTTCACCACGATTTAAGGAATTTTTATAAATAACACTGCATGAGTCTCCAGAATGTGGGAAATTGTTTTGGGTGCCTGTTAAATTAATATTTGACATAGTATCTGTTAGTTGTCCGAGAAGCAATAAAATATAGTAAATGTGTTTGGAAAAACCTGGCACTGCAGTAAATTTTATAAGAACTGTGGCAGAGAAAAGTATGAAATAAATAATGAACTTTTATCCAAACCTTTTATGTGGTTTGTCATCTTGTGTCTCTGCGACGAAAGCCTTCAATTCATAGTCCACTCCGCACGGCTTTCCTGTGTCTCCCGGCGCTGGCTGCAGCGTCACAGATGCCGGACAGTGAGGGGGGAGTTCAAAGTAGAATGGATACGCGTACGGTCCCAGCTTCCTCACTAGACGCTCCTGGAGGCGAGTCAGCGGTCTCCTGATGCCGGCCGCACCGGCCCCGACTCCCGGCGCTCCGGCCAGTCCAGCCGCACCGTTGGGAACAGGGAATATCTGCTCGGCTGCCAGATATAGATCCTTCCGGAAGGTCAGTCCCAGCACATCCAGGTCCTCCCGACCATAGCGGAATGCGGCCAATACGTGACCGAACACTTTGCGGTCTTTAACATATTCGGGGTCTATTAGAACTACACCATCTGAAAATTAATCATAAGGTTTTATGTTTATTAAAGATTTTTCATTTATGACAGAGGATGGTGGCTGTAATCAATAGCTCTTTGTATGACCCGTCTTCATGCTAATCTATTTGGGGCAGAAAGTAAAGCACCAGTCACTGAAGACCCCAATGCAAACTTAACAAGATCACTCCATCTAGTCGGCGAGTGACCACTAGATCTCCACTAGACAAGCTTTTTGAGGCAATCTGGTTCTCTACAGGAAATGTAACATTTTTTATAAAACAACACAAAATAGAGGTCCTTTTACAGAATCTTGTTGAGATGATGAAAATGATCCGAAGAGACAACAAACCTTGCAGGTAAATTGAGTGAACTTGAATAACAGTAAAGCTGATAGTTTGACTAACAGATTTCTTAGCAAAATGGAAACTGTATTAAGCTTTACAAAAAATATTTTTTAAGAATAAAACTAATTTATGAAAATATCGAAAAAATCAAACTCAAAATTGAATAACATTAACTCACCAATGGGATCAACATGTGAAATGTGATCCACAAAATCTCTCTTCCCTAAGTAAACTGTAATCTGAAAAAAAAGACAATCAGATTAATTTAAAGTATGAGTTGAATAAAAATGTAAGCTTACACTAGACACACATAGCATTAGTGGCATTAGTTGTATCAAGTGAGAGGTAACAATTGTATCAAGTGAGAGGCAACAGATATATCTAGTTAGAGGTAACAGTTGTATCAAGTGAGAGGTAACAATTGTATCAAGTGAGAGGCAACAGATATATCTAGTTAGAGGCAACAGATGTACAAAGTCAGAGACAACAGATGTATCTAATTAGAGGCAACAGTTGTATCATATCAGATGCAACAGTTGTATCAAGTCAGACAACAGATTAATCTAATGAGAGGCAACAGTTGTATCATATCAGATGCAACAGTTGTATCATATCAGATGCAACAGTTGTATCATATCAGATACAACAGTTGTATCAAGTCAGACAACAGATGAATCTTATTAGAGGCAACAGTTGTATCAAGTCAGACAACAGATGTATCTAATTAGAGGCAACAGTTGTATCATATCAGATGCAACAGTTGTATCATATCAGATGCAACAGTTGTATCAAGTCAGACAACAGATTAATCTAATGAGAGGCAACAGTTGTATCATATCAGATAAAACAGTTGTATCATATCAGATGCAACAGTTGTATCAAGTCAGACAACAGATGAATCTTATTAGAGGCAACAGTTGTATCAAGTCAGACAACAGATGTATCTAATTAGAGGCAACAGTTGTATCATATCAGATGCAACAGTTGTATCATATCAGATGCAACAGTTGTATCAAGTCAGACAACAGATTAATCTAATGAGAGGCAACAGTTGTATCATATCAGATAAAACAGTTGTATCATATCAGATGCAACAGTTGTATCAAGTCAGACAACAGATAAATCTTATTAGAGGCAACAGTTGTATCAAGTCAGACAACAGATGTATCTAATTAGAGGCAACAGTTGTATCATATCAGATGCAACAGTTGTATCATATCAGATGCAACAGTTGTATCAAGTCAAGTGTAAGAAGTATGTACATAAACATATTAATGTGTACCTTTCCATTGGGAGAGCTCTTCTTAAAGACCCTCGTGGCCTGCCTTTTACTGCTGGCATCATCCATGTCTGGGCTGCCAGAGGACAGCCCCCCTGCCCCCGCCCCCGCACCCACACACTCCGCCACCACCGCCGATATTAACTGAAAAGTTAAAAATAAATTATATTAAAAATTTGTGGTACCATTACTTATTTAAATGTTTTTTGTTAAGTAAAAAAATAAATTATCTTGCAATACAAGAATAAATATTGCCCAATCACATTACCATCTGAGGATAAGGAAGAGAGACAGTAAGAGAGAGAGAGAGAGAGAGAGAGAGAATCATCAGCAAGCATACATGAGAAAGTGCAAAAATGTATTTGAAGGAATGAGTGCCTTCAAGAGTACAAAAGTGTGGAGTTCAGTTCTCTTTGACAACTCTATAAGAGACAGCATGCTATAAAATGCATATTTTTGTGTTTGTAAGCTTGTATAATTGACAACGATGCCAATCTAGTTCTACTCTGTAAATTTACCGAGACTTTGCTTTTATAAATAAATTTATGTTTAAAACTATTTTTTTATTTATTTAAGGGATGTCAAAAGGCATTTACTATTCTTAATTTGTGATGAATACTATATAATTAAAATATTGAATAAAATATACTGGTACAATGTTCAATTCAACTTTTAATTTTATATTTTTTTTCACAACAAATGTTTCGGGAATCGACCGTTCCCTTCTTCAGGTGGGTAAAATAAATAGTGGAATTAAACAAAGTACTAGTGTGTTTTATTAAATATCTTAAATAATGAATTATCACAAAGTAGAAGCCTCAATATTTGATTATTTACAACATAATTAATTTATCCAACGTAACGAAAACGTTATTTTTTTTAAATTTCCCCTTGCGATACTATTAGGATTGAATATAATTTTATCAAAAGACAATATTGACAGTGTACAGATATGTACAGATATACAAATAACTTTGTAGACTGTGCAAAAATAGCGTCACTATGAAGAAACAGAACTTATCAATATTTAAACTGAACGTAGGTACATATTGCACGGTGAGAATGAATGAGACTTAGGCAAATAGTTAAATTATTATAAATAATTAAATAAAAAATTAGTTAAATACATAAATCAAATTAAAAAAAGATATTTCATAATAAAAAAAATTAAATAGTCCCATTTCCCAACTTGGTCTCTATTGAGATGATAAAATGTTTGTCAATAAAAAAGTCCCATTTCCGTTAAAATTTCTTTCTTTAATGGAAAAGAGACTTTTTTATGTTTAGATGGTAAAATATGTTTAATTTGATTTATGTATCAAACTCAATATGCCAAAATTCTGGATTGTGTCACTGAATGAATCTAACCGTACAATATTATGCGGTATTAATTTTTCAGATTACCTTCGTTCTTTGAGACAGTCAAACCACGGAATTTTTGATGGTGGTACCTGAAACAACAGAGAAAATTTAAAATTAATAAAAAGTGAGATGTGACCAACACTAAACTCTCCACTACATAAGTTGGTGTACCTATACTTCATAAATGTCATAGGGGATATTTCACCACCTCTCAAGAGAATTAATTGAACTTAACATATTGACATAATTATAACCTTAGTCCCGTGCGTGAGGGTATTTTTTATGGCGTAGTGGTTGAATAGTTTGATACTTAATCTTCATACATACCATCATGTTTACATATTCAGGTTAGAAAAATAAGGATTGACATCCACACTATCCTATCATGACAAAAGTAAATATTTAATAATTCGGATTTAAGGGTTTATAGTTAGGTATGTATTCTTCAACTATACATACTAACGCCATCGGCAGTTGGATCTCATGTATTACATGCAACTATTTAAAATCCGATTTATATTTAAACTTTGAATGTGTTTGGGATATCCCCGTTCCACCTCACTTGGTGTACCAATCCCCTGGCCTAAAGTAGTAGCTTATGTCAGCTCTGAAAATTACTTACTCTGTGGTGGGTACTAATCGATCAATTGGCGGGTTTCGAATTTAAAAATGACGGCTATGAGAGACAAAAATCCAATTTAATTGACACCGTCATCTCATTTATAAGGACTGTTAAAATTAATTTCTCAATAGATCGCGTTACAAAAAGGTTTCTCCGTTACCCCATAGATGGCAATAGTAATGATGCATTATTTTCAGGTAAAATGTTACACACTATTCAAATATATAGAACTTTCAAAATGAATGGATTTCCGATAATTTCAATCACTTATAAACCCTTTTAACGCACGCGATTGTTACCCTTACATGTCACTTCATAGTGCATTTTGCCGTTTTAATATTATATCAAGTTGTTGTCATGTGTTATGCGATATCAGTCGCTGCTTATTGGAGTGGTAGAGCTAGGCCGAACACGAAAAAGAAGAAGATATATCAAGTTTTCAGTCACTAGATTTAACGTTATATGTCCTCTTAAATGAATACCTCTCCTAAACGAAGATTTGCTGACGATGTATTTATTTTGTTTATTCATTTATAGTGTACCTACATTGTACATGAATGTTACAAAAAAGGTTTGATAAGAAAAATAACTATACAGAGATCACAATAGTAGGTATTATGTACGTACACATTAACAATATGTAGTTATGTATGTATATTTTATTCAGATGTAAAAAATAAATGCATTTTCTTACATCTAGTATAACCTATAAGCATATTAACAATTTGAAAAATATAAAGTTTATACAGTATGAAATATATAAAAACACCAAAAAACAAGAAATATTCAAATTTACACAAAAATACAAAGGAAGCACACAATATATTAAAATAACTTTTCCTTTGTGTATTTCATACTTAGGCGACGAAAAGCGGCAAGACCAGATGCTTCCTTCACACATTCTGGCAAATAATTAAACAGATGAAAACCTTAATAGACGTGACGCGTTTGCGAACTACATAAAATAGAATGTAAAATTATATATTATTTTTTTCATCATAATTCTATGTGATTATGGAGTTCTTCCATGAAATGACAGTTTCGAACATAAATAGTTAGAAATTAATTAAAAAGTACAGTGGGGGCTCAAAAAATTAGAGCCACCCAACATTTTTACTATTTTTAGACTTTTTTGGTATAATTCTCTAATTTCATTTTTACGGACCATTATATATCAAATATTTTTATTATTGCATATGCGCAAACATTGGATTTTTTTCCCTGTCGGGAGTCAAAGATATTTTTTAACAGATTTTCAATTATCTCAATAGAGACGAAGTTGGAATATTTATTGTAGGAGAACCGGGAAATCAAGGCACCTACAGGGCTTACGACCTGTCATCGGCTGGTTTACGTGATCACTTTATGCGCTTGCGCAACGTTCACCAATTATGCCTTTTTAATGAGATCCCTATCAATTCAATTTTTGAAAGTTCTATATATTGTAATACTGAAATTCTTTTCGCATGAAAATAAGGAATTTTTACTACAGCCATCTATGGGTGAAATTATGAACAACAATCTTATTATTTTTATTTATTTTGTTGGAACGCCATCTATTGAGAGAATTGGTTTTTGTAAATAATGAAAGCTACAATTCTTATATCTCAATTGTATTTTAAAAATATGGGTATATAGAATTGAAAAATGTATATAAAAAAGGAATTTATTTATTAGAATTGAAAAAAAACATATGAAAACCAAATGCGTGTCAATATTTTGTATGTCCACCTTTTGCAGCAATCACTGCTTCTACTCTTCTAGGCATGCTGTTTATTAAATTTTCACACTGTTTTTTTAAATTATCATTATGATGCCAAATATTTATCAATCTCTCTATCAAATCCCTTTTATTTGTGACCAATATGGTCGAAATCCCTCGTTTTAGTAGTTCCCATAAATTTTCAATGGGATTTAGGTCTGGAGAGTTTCCTGGCCAGGGTAGGACATCTATTTTTTGTGCCTGTAAAAACAACGTGACTCTTTTTGCCTTATGGCATGGTGCAGAGTCATGTTGGAATATAAATTTTCCATTTGGAAACCATTCCATTGCCTGAGGAATCAGTTTATCTTTGAGGACATGAATGTATTGGTCCTGACGCATGGTATTTTTAACAATGTACAGTCTTCCAGTACCCTGACCACTGATGACAGACCAGACCATAATCTTTAATGGGTGCTTCACCCTTTGCACGAGACATTCTTCCTTAAATTTTTCACCCTCTCTTCGTCGTACAAAATTTGATTTATCCATCAAAATTTCAATACAGGACTCATCGGAGAAACAAACCTAGAAATAGAGAAAATATTCACATAGAGTTGGTAAAACATTCTAATTTACTGAAAAATGAGCCTTTATCCTTTTAAATTGTAATGGTATGATGACTACATCATCAACTTACATTTTTCCAATCCTCAATAGTAAAATGGCGATGATCTTTGGCTCATTGGAGACGTTTTTCCCTCATTGCTTGCGTAAGTCTCGGTTTTCTTGCTGGTCTACAAGCTTTGAATCCCTGTTCTGCCAGTCTTCTGCGAAGCGTACCAAGAGATATTGCAATTCCTTCTTCATTTATTATTTCTTTAAGCATTTTTCTTGACTTTCTTCTATTTTCAAGAACAATATCCCTTATTTTTCTTTCAGTTCGTGGTGTTGTAATACGCTTTCGCCCACAATTTTTCCTCTTAACTGATTGTATGGGCTCATTATTGTCCATTTTTCTCTTAATTCTATCAACAGTTGCTCTGGAAACCTTAAGAGACTTGGCAATCTGTCTATTTGAATGGTTTCCACTCAATATGAAGCCTTGGATCTGACCAAGTTTGGATGAAGAGATGTCCTGCTGTCTGCCCATTTTTGAAAAACTTGAAAAAAATGAGGTTATCAAAAAGTGTAAAAAAAGTATATAAAAAAGCCTTGATAAATGAAATAAATAATGGAATATGGTAAAAATAACTTACTTGCATATAAAAAAAGAAAGAAGTACGAATATTCTTGTAAAATAAAAATTATAAACCATAAAACTTCAGAATAAATTGCTATTGTTCAATATCACACGTGGTGTAAAACTGTGACATTTCTCATTGTAACGCAGCTAACTTCATAACAAACAGTAAAACAGTGTTGTTATTCTAAAAAAATATTCACAAGGAATGGCGTGATAAACTGAAACAACAATAAATAGCATATCTAAAGTTTTTAATACTGATTATGAACCTGAAACACAATTTTTGTGATAAATTATGGGTGGCTCTAATTTTTTGAGCCACCACTGTAAATCACTATGTTTTGGATTCAACATATATTGTTTATTGATGGTCGATAGCTATTTCGCTTTGTTAGGGCATCTTCAAGACTATCTACGAAATAGCTATCGACCATCAATAAACAATATATGTAGAATTTCAGTATTACAATATATAGAACTTTCAAAATTGAATTGATAGGGATCTCATTAAAAAGGCATAATTGGTGAACGTTGCGCAAGCGCATAAAGTGATCACGTAAACCAGACGATGACAGGTCGTAAGCCATGTAGGTACCTCGAGTTCCTGGTTCTTCTACAATATCCCAACTTCGTCTCTATTGAGATGTTGATAAAAATGTTTGTCAATAAAAATACCAATTTAATTAAATGTCTATTGGAATCTAACATTATTTTCCGTCAATTTCGCAATAAATAATACAATTATTTATAATTCCTTTTACAGAAATTGGAATATTTCGCGGAAAGGAAGGACGGAATTACTTGGGCTTGAATGAGAAGCGTGGAAAATTTCATTAGGTGCTCCTATAGGCAACCGTTGATGGAACAAAAAAATAAAAAATCCGGAATAGACAGAAAGGATGGAAAAAATACTTCCCAGAAATACTTACACAAAAAAAATCAATTGAATTTTATTTCATTTCAAGTTATTTAGTTGATAGAAGCATCTAGATTTTTTGTGTTACTAAGTTGAACAATTTTAAAAATTACGTTTCGCGTATCTCTTCAATTTCCGGGCTGTAAAATTGGCTACCCAAAATAAAATGTCATTCGGATACTAAGGACGACAGTAATGTATTTTTTTTGACAAAATAGAAAATTACAGATCATTCATAATATGGGAATGAGAACAATTTTAAAATGTAAGAATAAACCTAATGTTAAATAAACTAAAATTAATGACAATAAAGCAATACATTATAATATACTAGTTGCATGTAACACATGAGATCCAACTGTCGATAGCGATAGTATGTATAGTTGAAGAATATGTACCAAACTATAAACCCATAGATACATATTATTATTGAATATTTTCAGATATTTTGTTTTCTATACAACATATGTAGGTATGTATGTCAAGATAGGATAGTATGGAGGAAGATCCTTTTTCCTACCCAGAATATGCAAACAGCATGATGGTATGTATGTATGTTTGGAGATGACGTATCAAACTATTAAGTCTTCTTACATATTGTGTATAGGCGACTGCCATACAAAATGTATGAAGCGATGTCGTCACTAAATTCAATTTTTAAAAAAATTGTTAAAAAAAAATTGAGATCTTCTACTACAATGTTAATATTTTTTATAGAAAATTAAATTATCTAGTTGGGGTGTTTCGGCTTTTTTCGATAATTGTAAAAGTTTTGGAAATATAGGCAGTTAAACTCATAAATTTATCATAAAAAAAATATTTTTCTTAATAAAAAATGTTTGAGAAACCCTGGAATTTTTTTGAAAAAACTAATTTGAGATTTTGTATTTTTCTATGTTTGTACCAATTTTCAGCGTTCTAGCGTTTATGGTTTCTGAGATATATGGAAAAATAAAATAAAAATTCAAAAGTTGATAACCCCTGACTGAAACAAAAATTCAAAATTCCGAGTATAAAAGTTTTGTAGGCCTGTAACTGTTTATATATTCTGAAATTTTAGGCTCTGTAAGTTGAGCGGATCAAAAGTTATAAGGGGGGGACGGACACACAGACACACACACACACAGACACACAGACACACACACAGACACACACACACACAGACACACGAAATGTTCTACTCCGAATTCTGAGTAAATCCGTGTATGGAACATATATGCTGCGAAGCCTCTAAGTTGGTGTTTTTTGACTTCAAAGTTGGAAAAGCCGTGAAAAAAGTAGACCTCTCCATACAATTCTCGCGTATTCTGGCTTGATACATTGTCGATATGTTAAGAGAACAAAGTTCTCCTGAACAAATCGACAGTTGGAAAATTGTTAAAAAAAAATTGAGATCTTCTACTACAATGTTAATATTTTTTATAGAAAATTAAATTATCTAGTTGGGGTGTTTCGGCTTTTTTCGATAATTGTAAAAGTTTTGGAAATATAGGCAGTTAAACTCATAAATTTATCATAACTAGTTGCATGTAACACATGAGATCCAACTGTCGATAGCGATAGTATGTATAGTTGAAGAATATGTACCAAACTATAAACCCATAGATACAAATTATTGAATATTTTCAGATATTTTGTTTTCTATACTAGTTGCATGTAACACATGAGATCCAACTGTCGATAGCGATAGTATGTATAGTTGAAGAATATGTACCAAACTATAAACCCATAGATACAAATTATTGAATATTTTCAGATATTTTGTTTTCTATACAACATATGTAGGTATGTATGTCAAGATAGGATAGTATGGAAGAAGATCCTTTTTCCTACCCAGAATATGCAAATTGCATGATGGTATGTATGTATGTTTGGAGATGAAGTAACAAACTATTAAGTCTTCTTACATATTGTGTATAGGCGACTGCCATACAAAATGTATGAAGCGATGTCGTCACTAAATTCAATTTTTAAAAAAATTTTTAAAAAAAAATTGAGATCTTCTAC
The DNA here is from genome assembly GCA_963576475.1 of Molanna angustata. Taxonomy (NCBI): domain Eukaryota; kingdom Metazoa; phylum Arthropoda; class Insecta; order Trichoptera; family Molannidae; genus Molanna; species Molanna angustata. Next base: position 44,362,479 of record OY754967.1, read on the forward strand.
TACAATGTTAATATTTTTTATAGAAAATTAAATTATCTAGTTGGGGTGTTTCGGCTTTTTTCGATAATTGTAAAAGTTTTGGAAATATAGGCAGTTAAACTCATAAATTTATCATAAAAAAAATATTTTTCTTAATAAAAAATGTTTGAGAAACCCTGGAATTTTTTTGAAAAAACTAATTTGAGATTTTGTATTTGTCTATGTTTGTACCAATTTTCAGCGTTCTACCGTTTATGGTTTCTGAGATATATGGAAAAATAAAATAAAAATTCAAAAGTTGATAACCCCTGACTGAAACAAAAATTCAAAATTCCGAGTATAAAAGTTTTGTAGGCCTGTAACTGTTTATATATTCTGAAATTTTAGGCTCTGTAAATTGAGCGGATCAAAAGTTATAAGGGGGGGACGGACACACAGACACACACACACACAGACCCACAGACACACACACAGACACACAGACACACACACACACAGACACACGAAATGTTCTACTCCGAATTCTGAGTAAATCCGTGTATGGAACATATATGCTGCGAAGCCTCTAAGTTGGTGTTTTTTGACTTCAAAGTTGGAAAATCCGTGAAAAAAGTAGACCTCTCCATACAATTCTCGCGTATTCTGGCTTGATACATTGTCGATATGTTAAGAGAACAAAGTTCTCCTGAACAAATCGACAGTTGGACAACATATGTAGGTATGTATGTCAAGATAGGATAGTATGGAGGAAGATCCTTTTTCCTACCCAGAATATGCAAATTGCATGATGGTATGTATGTATGTTTGGAGATGAAGTAACAAACTATTAAGTCTTCTTACATATTGTGTATAGGCGACTGCCATACAAAATGTATGAAGCGATGTCGTCACTAAATTCAATTTTTAAAAAAATTGTTAAAAAAAAATTGAGATCTTCTACTACAATGTTAATATTTTTTATAGAAAATTAAATTATCTAGTTGGAGTGTTTCGGCTTTTTTCGATAATTGTAAAAGTTTTGGAAATATAGGCAGTTAAACTCATAAATTTATCATAAAAAAAATATTTTTCTTAATAAAAAATGTTTGAGAAAACCTGGAATTTTTTTGAAAAAACTAATTTGAGATTTTGTATTTGTCTATGTTTGTACCAATTTTCAGCGTTCTAGCGTTTATGGTTTCTGAGATATATGGAAAAATAAAATAAAAATTCAAAAGTTGATAACCCCTGACTGAAACAAAAATTCAAAATTCCGAGTATAAAAGTTTTGTAGGCCTGTAACTGTTTATATATTCTGAAATTTTAGGCTCTGTAAATTGAGCGGATCAAAAGTTATAAGGGGGGGACGGACACACAGACAAACACACAGACACACACACAGACACACACACACACAGACACACGAAATGTTCTACTCCGAATTCTGAGTAAATCCGTGTATGGAACATATATGCTGCGAAGCCTCTAAGTTGGTGTTTTTTGACTTCAAAGTTGGAAAAGCCATGAAAAAAGTAGACCTCTCCATACAATTCTCGCGTATTCTGGCTTGATACATTGTCGATATGTTAAGAGAACAAAGTTCTCCTGAACAAATCGACAGTTGGACAACACATTAACTTTGATTTTCAAACTAAAAAATAATATGCTTCCAAAATATATGCAGAAAAATATATTATACAATGCCAATGTTCACACTTACCCTACGAGAGGATTTCAGGATTTTAGACTTCCAAAAAACGAGATTAACATGTACACAAAATTGTTTATACCATAAAGGTCTCAAAATATATAATAGTTTGCCACCAAACATAAAAGAAACCACAAGTCTTGTCACCTTTCGTAGGCTAGGTGCTGAACACATAGTTAAAAAATATTAATGTTCTCCATAGTTTTACATGTTTTAATAATTTAGTGTCATACTCCGTATCATAATTTATTATTGTATAAAAAAAAATGATATACTTTTTGTTTACACTAGATGTATTAATTTTGTATTTTTTACGTCTAAATAAAAGTTACTTTTATTATTATTATTAAAATGATGGAACCCGGTTATATCATGATGACAATCCTAGGATTGGTTGACTCCAACTCTTGATAGAGGCTAGAGTGCACAATTAATTATCACCAGCGGGCCTATTCCGGTTCTTTTATCGCGGCAATATACACAAGTTTTTACGCTATATGTGTTTCTTATAGCAGATCGTTATTCTGTTTTACGCGAACACTAGCCCGCGTAAACTTCCACGCATTATGTCGAGAAAACTTCAGTTCGCCGTTCGTAACGCGGTATTCTGATTGGAGCGAAATACGTATGACATTCGACAGGTGAATTTATGTAATGCAATGTTTTATGCGGCATATCGAGGTGGTGTTAAGTTTTGTGTAAAGGCATAAAGCGACGCGTACACACATTCGTTCGTTTCACAGATAATAGTTATGAATGACAGCTCCTGATATGTAACTTTCACTTTACTCTCTGTGATACGTAAAGATTAGCGGAACTTATCGCAAAATATTATACGTGAATATAAATAAGGTCTCTGGTCCTGGCCTCTAAGACGACCTCTATATTTTCTGCCCTCCGTCCTACTCCAAACGATTAATATTTTTGGTTAAATGAAGTTAACTCGGTTATATTCGAACGGTGAAAGATTGGTCCTGCGGTGGTTTTGCAGGACCAAGACAGCAAGACTTATATGTCGCTGCAAGACCAAGACTTAATGCAACAGTGCAGTCTCGCAAAGTTTCATAAACTATTCTTCTTCTTCCTTACCTCTTCCCAGTTCATCTGAGGTCGGCCCTTCTGGTACGCAAACGCCAGACCTTTCGATCTTGCGTCATCTCTTGGGTTAGTTGCTCCTCACTCAGTTCCCTCTCAATATTTTTCCACCAGGTGGCCTTTAGTTCTGGACTGAGTGGGTATGTCCAGTGCGAGTCTAACCACGTGATCGTCATTTCGTCTGGTTATGTGTCCGTACCATCGGAGTCTGGTCTCCTCTAGTAACACCTGCAGACTAACTGAGCATCTTCATTTCTGCTGTGTGCATCTATTGTTCATGTTTTTTCTTCGTGGTCCAGTATTCTGAACCGTAGAGCATAACCTGGCGGATGGCTGTCTTATATACTTTGCCCTTAGTTATTATGGGCATCCTTGGGTTACACATAACACCCGGCAGGGCTCTCCACTTCACCCAGCCCGTATTCACGCGATGTGTTATATGTCTGCATCTGCGGAAGCGTCTGGTGTTACAACGGATCCGAGGTATTTGAACTGCTTGACTATTGGAAGAGGCGTGTTGTCTATGTGTATATTGTGGATACCTGGACTCCCATCGAAGATGCATGGCATGTAAAAAGTTGCGCAAGACTTGGTATACAAGATCAAGATTCGATTGAGTAAACTGGAGGTGCAAGACCAAGACCACTCAGGTCTTCGTCTTGCATTTGTTCATCACTAATTCTAATGACATTCACAAAATATAACACTCGTGTCAATTCCAGTTACAGTGGAATATTAAATTAGAAACTTATATTCGCAATGCTAAACTGGTGGCACACACTGCAGTACTCATACTTACGTATCACCTCTCATTCATGATCTAAGGTCTAAACTGTTATAAACCTTATATGTACATCCCCAAACAAAGCTAAAACTTTACATTATCACGTACAGTCACAGGCAGCGACATCTCCAACCAACATTTATAAAATTACTGAACATTTCAAGTTTTATAGATACACATAAAAATATTAAAAATGCTTGTTGCGAATTCTCCATAATAAAGATATTATACAAGTTAAAATATTTTCCCTTAATGCTGACTACACACCCCACTCCCACATTCACACCATTTTATATAAACGAGGAATATTCCTCTACCTGGGGAAAAATAAAAAAAAGACACGAAAAAGAGTGCGTTGTGACCAACACTAAACTCCCCACTACACTTTTCAGTGAACACTTTTTTACTCCTCACTAACCCAAAGGGATATAGTGGGGAGATATGATTTCGCAATTTTTAAGGCTATTTTTTTAATGCACATTATCAACTAGTATCATGCTGAGATTGTATTCTGAAAGTTTCATCACAATGTATCTCTGTGTGTGTGCTATGTGCTGTGTGCTATGTGCTATGTACGGCGTGTTTATTTTACTTTATCAATTATAGACTAAAGTACTCGATTCTTTTCAAATTTAGCGAATATGTATATCTAATACTCGCATAGACCCCATTAGATTTTGAAGGATATCTGAATAGTGCTTCTCAATTTTTTTAAACGTCAAATATTTTAAAGAGGCCCCAAGCTCAGGATACTTAAAATATGATATTTTTATTTTCAAATTGGTAAAAAGACACAACATGTACATAAAATGGTATCAAGTTTTTATAATAAAATATGAAAATAAAAAAAAATAATTAAACGAACTCATTTCATGAAAATGTTGAAAATTTTCCATACAAAATTTTAATACTTTGTGGAGTGACTTGTTAGTGAGGAGTTAAGCGTTGGCCACAACCCACTCGTTTTACATAATATTGCATGACACATAGGTATGCAAAAAACTGCCATCGGCACTTAAAGGGTTAAAAAGAATTAAAATGTCATGAACTATTTGAAGTACATAGGTAGAAGTATAAAAGAAATAAAATTTCTGCAATAATAATTTAACTAATGTCTTTCTACTCCATATTGTCTTTTTGGTGGATATTTTTACTGTTTTTTTTATTGTAACGATTGTTATTTTTTTTGTTATTTTTTCTGTACAATGTAATAATTTTTATATATTTCAAAATAATAAAATGTAATAACTAAGCCAACTATAGATACAGGTAGTTGGCAGGGGCGTGCCTAGAACCTTCGGACTAGGCAAACCCTGAAAGAAAATTGGGAAATGTCGAAAATTTATTGTTTTTTTATCATCGTTGTTCATTCGAGTGGCCATGAAAATATTTTAAAATCACATGCCAAAATAATATTTAAATTTGTGGCCTTGTCAAGCATCTTATTTACTTACAGTTCAATTTTCAATATTGTAGTAGATATGGTTTCAATAAAACAGACAAAAAAATATTTGGTCTTGAATTTCTTAACATAATATTCATAGGCAACCCAAGATTTTCGACTGTTATAAGAAATTCAGCTACTGTAGTTGCTTCGGATCAGACTCTGTCTAGTGAAGCTATACCTTCTTTATAATATTAAGATCAATAAAAAAATATGAATCTAGTCCTTTGTCCCAAAAATTTGCCGAGCCCTGCTCCACGTGATATCTGCTGAGAAAATGACCTAAGATATGGTTAAAAATGATGAAATCGTAACTCTTCACTATACCGTAGAGTACTTAGTGGAAAGAAAAATTAAAAATTAGGAATTGTGTGTATGTATGTATGTATGTGTGTATGTATGTAACATGTTGGAATGAGATAATCCCAGTGGAGTTAATTTAATGTTCCGTGAACACACCCAACGTTTACGGAACAAACATTATTTTTAATAATAAATAATGCCAAGAGAATATTCATTAAACCCATGAGATGAACACATTTTCAATAACAAATTGTAAAAATATATACCTATGAGAAGCAATATCATAATGAAACACAGAGTAACAGAGTAATATGAGGAATTAACAGAGCTGACATACGTAAGCTACAACTTTAGACCAGGGTATTGGTACAAAAAGTGAGGTGGAAAGGGGGGTATCCCAAATACATTCAATATTCAAATATAAATTTAAATTTATAAACTAGTTACATATAGCACATGAGATCCAACTGTCGATGGCAATAGTATGTATAATTGAAGAATACGTTCCAAACTATTAACACATAAACACAAATCAATAAATATTTTAAGATATTTTGTTTTCTGTATAAAACATGTAAGTATGTATGTCAAGATAGGATAGTATCGAGGTCAGTCTGCTTTTTCTACCCAGAATATGAAAACAGCATGACGGTATGTACCTACATATTATATATGTTTGGAGATTAAGAAGGTATCAAACTATTGGGTGAGATATTGTGTAGTGTATACTGCTTTACAAATTGTATGAAACGATGTGGTCACTAAATTCAATTTTTATAAAAATTGTAAAAAAAAGTTTGAGATGTACTACTTCAATGTTAATATTTTTTATAGACTAGTTGCATGTAACACATGAGATCCAACTGTCGATAGCGATAGTATGTATAGTTGAAGAATATGTACCAAACTATAAACCCATAAATACAAATTATTGAATATTTTCAGATATTTTGTTTTCTATACAACATATGTAGGTATGTATGTCAAGATAGGATAGTATGGAGGAAGATCCTTTTTTCCTACCCAGAATATGAAAATAGCATGATGGTATGTATGTATGTTTGGAGATGAAGTATCAAACTATTAAGTCTTCTTACATATTGTGTATAGGCGACTGCCATACAAAATGTATGAAGCGATGTCGTCACTAAATTCAATTTAAAAAAAAAAGGTTAAAAAAAATTGAGATCTTCTACTACAATTTAAATATTTTTTATAGAAAATTAAATTATCTAGTTGGGGTGTTTCGGCTTTTTTCGATAATTGTAAAAGTTTTGGAAATATAGGCAGTTAAACTCATAAATTTATCATAAAAAAAATATTTTTCTTAATAAAAAATGTTTGAGAAACCCTGGAATTTTTTTGAATAATTTAATTTGAGATTTTGTATTTTTCTATATTTGTACAAATTTTCAGCGTTCTAGCTTTTATGGTTTCTGAGATATATGGAAAAATAAAGTAAAAATTCAAAAGTTGATAACCCCTGATTACAACAAAAATTCGAAATTCTGAGTATAAAAGATTTTTTAGCCTATAACTATTTATATATTCTTAAATTTTGGGCTCTGTAAATTGAGCGGATCAAAAGTTATAAGGGGGGGGGGGGACACACAGACACACACACAGACACACGAAATGTTCTACTCCGAATTCTGAGTAAATCCGTGTATGGAACATATATGCTTCGAAGCCTCTAAGTTGGTGTTTTTTGACTTCAAAGTTGGAAAAGCCGTGAAAAAAGTAGACCTCTGCATACAATTCTCGCGTATCCTGGCTTGATACATTGTCGATATGTTAAGAGAACAAAGTTCTCCTGAACAAATCGACAGTTGGATAAATGTTTACCTTAATAAAAAATGTTTGAGAAACTCTGGAACTTATTTAAAAAATATGATTTGAGATTTTGTATTTGTCTATATTTCTACTAATTCTCAGCGTTCTAGCTTATATGGTTTTTGAGATATATGGAAAAATAAAGTAAAAATTCAATAGTTGATAACCCCTGACTGAAACAAAAATTCTAAATTCTCAGTATAAAAGTTTTGTGGGCCTATAACTAATTATATATTCTGAAAATTTAGGCTTTGTGCATTGAGTGGATCAAAAGTTATAAGAGGGGCGGATACACACACATGCACACTAAAAATATTCTGTGAATACTGAGTAAATCCGTATATAGATATGCTGCGAAGTTGGTATTTTTTGACTTCAAAGTTGGAAAAACCGTGAAAAATATATTTATCACGGTTTTTCCAACTTTGAAGTCACCTGGCATACAAATCTCGCGTGTCTTGGCTTGAAACCTTGTTGATATGAAATAAATTCTCTTGAACAAATCGACAGTTGGATGACTCCTGAACAAGATGTTCCAGGTTCGATTCACGGGGGAGACACATAATTTAATTATGTTTTCTGTCCGGATCTAGATAAATATCGTAAGTCTGCAAAATGTGGCAACTTGTTATTGGGGGCGTGTCAAATTAATATTTGACATAGTACCTGTTAGATGCCAGAGAAGCAATACAAAATAAAATAAAAAATCTTATAAAATAAGGTTTTTGTTTTTCATATTTAAAGTTATTCCTTTGTAGCACATTTTAACTAATAAATTAAAATTACGACATCTATATTTTCACCACTATAGAGTATTCTGTGTTTACCGGTTTTAACCGATGAGGGAGCGGGTCAGCTCCGAAACCGGTAAATATAAAATACTATAAAATAATGGTGAAAACAAATAAGTTGCAATTGTATTTATAAAGGTTTTGTGAATATCGTCAGACCGCATTGTTTGAGGTCTTCTAACCTTTCTTTTGTCCGTTCTAGGTTGCCATTCCAACAATTTCTTGGTCGATATGGAGTCTGTGGCGGGCTTCGGGCGACATACCCTGCCCAGCTCCACTTCTGATTGGCAACCCATTGGACAACGTCGGTTATTTTGGCTTTCTCTTTTATCCACAAGTTGGTTAAATATCCAGCATTCTCCTTTCATGGAATCGGATGGATCTGCTCAGGATAGGGAGCTGTGGAGGTCTTAGGGGGAGACCCTCCGTGTCCATTACTGGACGAAGAAGAAGAAAGTTTTGTTTTTTTGCACGTCACTAGATGTATAAAATTCGACAAGATAAAAAAATACTAATACAGAATCTGTACGTCAGTATATTATACTGAGTTGGTCCCATTTATTTCAATCGTTGTAATGTGGTTTGACATTTATGTAAATTTCCTACGACCGCTATACGCCTCTTATGTTTTATAAATTTCATCTCATTATTCCCTACTTTTTATTCCAGTAACAACCACAATATAATATATATATGATGGATACTTTTTTGAATTCTACTATATTATTCATTTGAAGTTGAGGGAGAGAGATCTTTCTTTGCGGCCACTCTTGTAGTAGGTACTTATGGTTATTGTTGCCATCAAGTGAAATGTTGTATTGTTATTTTGAAGTAGGTACCTAGCATAGTAGGTACATATCTAGGAAAGTGAATACTCTATAGTGTTCTTTAATACTCTCATAAGTATAATTACTTACAACAGATATTGTGTGTATCAAAAAGATATAGAGATATAATAAATATTATAAGTCTCGTCCAGTAAATATTATAAGTAGATAGAGAATAAGTCTCGTCCCGTCAGGAGTCTCGTCCCGTCAATCGCCGCGCGCGCACGCGTTTGCGCGCCGCTCCGTAACTGTTTGTTTGCTAGTGCCGTAAAGTAGTTTTTAGTGTTTAATTATACCTAACTTTAGACTTACCTATTGACCACGTGTCTCTAGTGTGTATATATCCGTGCATATTGTGCTCCTAGAAGCGCCGTAAAGTAGACTTTTACAAAAGGGTATAATTCTACCTACTCTTTGACCACGTGTTCTATAGTATGTCACCCACGTGTTGTTATGCGTGCATACTGTGCTCCTAGAAACGTGCCATATAATTTAGCCATATGTTTGTTTCTGGACGTGCTGGACGTGAGATCATCGTTCGCCGCACTATACACAGTGGAGACCGTCATCCTCGTACGACCTTTTGACCGACATTCTTCTCTTCTCACACTGTACACAGTCGTCGAGACCGTCAACCTGTACGACTCTTGGCCCACACACTTCATTTACTTCGTCATTTGAGCAATTCTGTGATGCGGCACATTGTACGCGTAAGCGACCGTTTTTGTGAACTACAACTAGGACGACATCCGCCACAGCAAATTCGTCACCATAGTGGGTCAGGATATTTGTAGAAATGCTTGTAACAAAAAGGACATTCTTGCTAATTTTAAGTATTTTTTTTTTAGTGTTTTAGTCTAATGTATACTTAGTATGTAAGCAACAAAACCCCCTGGATTCCTTCGGGATACATCGATGCAGCCTGCCACTCGTCATGTAACGGTCCAGGGGGTAGGCAAAAAGAGGAGAACAGAATGCAGAATAGGAGTGTGGAATATTAGAGGTGGAATGGATAGAAAGATGAACGAAATGTGTGACGTGATGAAAGAGAAAGAGATTGATATTATGTGTGTAAGTGAAACAAAAAAGAAAGGTAAAGGGATGAACGTACGAAACGATGGTATGATAGAGCTTTGGTCGGGTGTGAAGAGTGACGATTTTGCATGCAAGGGAGTCGGGCTGATTCTAGCGAAACGAATGGGGACATGTATGAAAGAGTACAAGCTTGAATGGTCTAGACTGATGTGGGTAAGGCTGAAGATTGGAATTACAAGCGTATTTCTAATTATAGGATACGCACCTGTGAACTCCGATAGCGAAAGTGAAAAGGATGAATTCTGGAACAGGCTGACTGAAATAATGAACATGAAAAAAGATAATGAAAGAGTGATTCTGGCTGGAGATCTTAATGGGTGGGTGGGCGTCCGTCGGAAAGATTTTGAGTCTGTCCTTGGTCCCCACGGTGATAGTAGAGTGAATGAAAATGGTAAGAGACTTCTGGAAGTCTGTACGGAAGGAAATCTATTTGTGGCGAATACTGTATTCAGCCACAAAAGAGTTCACCAGTATACATGGCAAAGAGGGAACGAAAGGTCGATAATTGATTATGTATGTGTGGACGCCGCACTGAGGAAAGCGACAGTGGATACTAGGGTGTATAGGGGCGCGGAGCTGGAAACAGACCATTACTTGGTGATATCCAAAATTGATCTGTTCACCGGTTGGCGCTCAAAAACCCACCGTAGTGATCCACCGAAGCGAACCAAAGTGGAAAGGCTGCAAGATGAGAATGTAAGAAAACAATATGTGAAAGATATCGGAAGCAAACTTCTTTTAGCTATAGACAGTAAAGGAATCATCGAAGAAGCATGGACGACCTTGAAAGAGACCGTATGTAAGACTGCAGAGAGAGTTTGTGGTGTTGCTAAAAGAGGCGGAAAGAAAGGCGACGCATGGTGGAATGAGAGAGTAAAATTTGTTGTGGGTGAGAAGAAAAAAGCATGGATGGCATTAATAGCTGCGAAAGGATCTAACAGTGAAGAAAGAGCAAAAGAGAAGTATAAAGAATGTAAAAAAATGGTAAAAGATATTGTAAAAAGAGAAAAAGATTTTCTGAAAGAGAAAGAAAGCCTGAAAATAGCCAATGACTTTCCTGGTAACATGAAAATGTTCTGGAAAGGCGTGGCGAAAAGAAAAAATGGAAATGTCAAAGTATCGCAAGGTATAAATGATAAAGATGGAAAATTAATTATGGATGAAGATGGCGTAAAAGAACGATGGAAAGAATACTTCAAGGAGCTGTATGATTGCGGTTTGAGTGTTGACATGAATCAGAGAGCATGGCAAGTATACGAAGATGAAAAAGATGAAATTACGAAAGACGAAGTGTTTGAAGCAGTTAAACACGCGAAAGCGGGAAAAGCTGCTGGGTATGACAGTGTATCAGCTGAACTTATAAAGTATGGCGGCGATCAGATGTTGGAGTGGTGTCACTCTCTTTTCAACAAATGTTGGGAAGCAGGACGCACTCCTTCAGACTGGAGAAATGCAGTCGTTGTCCCCTTGTACAAAGGTAAAGGATCGAAGCTTGACTGCAAAAACTATAGAGCCATAAGTTTGCTAAGCTCAGTTGGTAAGATGTATGCAAGAATTTTGGATCAAAGAGTACGAAAGGTTACAGAAAGCAAGATATGGGATGTCCAAGGAGCGTTTGTGGGCGGCAGAGGATGTATAGACCAAATTTTTTCTCTGCGTATGGTTACAGAAAAGGTCCTGGATAAAAACCAGAAGCTTTTTTGTGCTTTTATAGACCTTGAAAAGGCCTATGATAAAGTCAACAGAGAAAAACTATGGGATATATTGTCAGTGTACGGAGTGAAGAGCAAGCTGATACGCGCAATCGCGTCATTGTATGAGAATAGCGAGGCATGTGTTCGTGTCAACGACACAGTAACGTCGTGGTTCTCTATTAATAGTGGCGTAAGACAGGGGTGCGTGTTGTCACCATGGCTCTTTAATCTGTACATTGATTTCTGCATAAGAGCCCTTAGGGATGAAAATAAGGGTCTGAAACTGAGTACTGTAACAGTGCGTGATTTGATGTATGCAGACGATAAAGTCCTGTTAGCAGAAAGCGTGGAAGAGTTACAGTATCTAGTAAGCATGGTATATGAAGGATGCATAGAGTACGGACTGAGGATGAATGCTAGCAAATCAAAGGTAATGGTCTTTGAAAAGTGTGAAAGCAGAACATCGTGTCAAATAAAAGTAGAGAATGAATGGCTTGAACAAGTCGACGAATATGTTTATCTGGGAAGCATGTTCCAACGGAATGGACGGCCTGATGAGGATATTGAAAGAAGAGTTATGGCAGGAAACAGAGTGAATGGAGCACTTAAACCAGTTATGAATGATCGTAACGTATCAAGCTAAAGTTGCCATTCATAACGCAATTGTAGTGCCAACCTTGATGTATGCAAGTGAAACCTGGACATGGCAGAAGTCGCATGAAAGTAGAATAAATGCAGTGGAAATGAGATCGTTAAGAAGAATTTGTAATAGAACGATGTATGATAGAGTTAGAAATGAGGTCACTAGGAAAGAATGTAAGATGAAGAAAGATGTAGTAACTAGAATGAAAGTTAACACACTTAGATGGTTTGGTCACGTGGAAAGAATGAATGAAGAACGCTTGACGAAAAAAATATATAAGGCTGACAGGAATGGAAAAAGAGGTCGGGGGCGCCCAAGAAAAGGATGGCACGACCATGTGAACGATATTCTGAAAGAAGGAAATGTTAGAAGTCTGAACAATAGAAGAACATGCATGAGACGTAGCATGAATGTTGACGAGGCGGTAAATGTATGTCAAGATAGAATAGTGTGGCGTTCTGTTCTCTCTGCCTACCCCGCGAGGGACATGGCGTGATGGTATGTATGTATGTATGTATGTATAAATATTATTTTATGATATATTTAATATAATATGTAAAAAGGCGGTAATCCAACTGTCGATTCGTTCATGAGAATTCAATTCTTTTAATGAATCGACATTATTAAGCCAAGATGCGTGTACGAAGGAAAATTTTGTATGGTGTAGTGGACTTTTTGCATGCTAATAACACCAACTAGAGGCCTCGCAGCATATATGTTCCCGTACATGGATTTACTCAGAATTCGGAGTAGAACATTTTATGTGAGTTTTGTGTGCATTATTAACTCAAAAATCGGATTTTTTGACTAAGGTCGTTGTTCTCGCCAACGAGCGATATACCTAGATACTCATTTGTGGAATATTTTCATAATTTGGTTTATATTTTTATAGATTTCATAAAATAATGGTTGAGTCATATAATAAACATTCGTTCCTAGATATCGAGATGACTCAAGGGTTGCGCAAAGCGCGGATTTAGGTTTTTGCTTGGTTGGCATCTGTACAATCTGCCCGCCTCTCCTTCGAAATTCATAACAGTTATGTACCGATATTTATAAAATTGTCATTGGTTATTAAATAGTCTTATAGATCGTACTCGGAAATCTTTAGTGATTTGACAGAAAACGTAATATTTAGTTTGGTTCTCGGTTCTTTCTTTAACAAGATGTCTGTAACAAGATTATCGGGAAAACATGTTCAAAACGACATATTTTGCAAGCGCACAATGGGTCTACGTATGGTACCTTCATAAGTTATTAGTTTTGTCGTGAGGTGTGGTAGATATAGGGCCGATTCCACTGTGGGTTCAAATGGTGCTTTTGCGACCGGTACAATGTGATCTGGGGCGCCAAATACAAAGAAAAAAATTCAAAATAAACAAAAAGAAATATAATAATACATTAATCATGCCATGGAAAAAATAAATTGTCGAACTTTAATAATATGATGGCTGGATGGCAGAGCGGTTTACGCGCTGGGCTAGTAATCCAGTGGTTGCGAGTTCGAATCCTGCCTCGACCGATTTCGTTCACCTATAGCACAAGCAATTATGCTTAATTTAGGGAACGTAGGAAGATGTATATGTATGTACTTGTTCAACAAGGACATATTCATTTTTTATATTTAAAAAAAAATATTGATACTGAGTAGGTACGTAAAAAAGTGAACTACCATTTTCTCAATAGCTTACGCTTAAACTTCTACATATAATATTTCAGCTTATTTATTGTTAGTTAAAACTAATTATATCTGAATGTAGGAAGAACAACAGCTTGGCTAGATTATTTTAATTGGATTTAATTGGAAGCGCCAAAAAAATGTCAGGTTAATCAATGAAATATTGTAAAATTTCAAAACAGTATCGAGGCAAACGGTAAAATATCGATGGCCGATTTTCAAGGAAAGGGGTGCGTCTTTAAAATGAGCGTTTCGGGCGACGAAGACTGTAGATACGGCCCTGAGTGGATTGACATGACCAAGTAAATAACATTTTAGTTCAGGGGTAGGTTTGGTCAACAGCCGACAGGCGCCCTCTCTTGTAGAATGTACAAATTTTGTACATGACAAGTAAAGAGATATATATTATGTATATGTAGGTAGGTATATTCCATGAATCACATTATATTTTCCTCGTGATTTTTCACTTCCCGTGTATTTATGACCTCGATACCAAATTCCTCGCCTATTAGTTATCTCCTTGTTGTGTCTTCTTAGCCTTCCCTTTATTAAATAGCTTAAAAGCCCGTCTTCACCCGGTACTTATTCTTTTCTTGTCACTTTTTGGGTTGAATACGCGAGAACGATATGGAATCCTCAATGTAACATACATAATATATATATCGAATCGAACGTGTAAAAAAGTTTGTGAAACACCTCAATTGTAGAAACGTGCTCCCCTGTGCATATATTTTTTGTTTATTTTATAGTTTTCTTCCGAAACAAATATGTGTTCTGAATGAGGAAAATATAATTAAACAATAGATAAATGCTGCACCCTTTAATTTTTTTTTATTTTACTTTTATTATGTATAATATATTTTTCTCTTTCTCTTTTTGTAAACTTTTTCTGTTTTTTTTTTTGTTTTAATTGTTACACGTTAGTGTAATGTATGAATTTAGTGGTAGGTACCTAAAACATAATTTAATTATAGTGGTATCTAAAATATGAATATTGTGTGTTCCAATTTTAGATTAATATGATTTTGAATATGGGTATTGTCTTTTGTTTTAAGAAAATTATGTAAGCTTCTGTCATAGAAGATTGTAAACTGTTAACCTTGATAATATAAAGATTGTTTTATAAATATATTTATTGTGCAGAATAAAACTGTTTCTTTTATAAAAACATCTTTTTTAAATTTTTCAAATTCAAATTTTTTTTTTAAACATTATAGTTAGTTTTAAGTTTTCATTGTTATTTTTTTAGTTTGAATGAGAATTGCTCCCCTCAGCGAAATTGTGTTTCTTGGGATCAAGTAAATAAATAAAAAAAAATGCAAAGTGCAAAAATGAATGTGGTCGGTGTTTCTCCCTGGGGTCTCAAAATATACAAACTAATCGAGTACTGCATACTATTGCTCGTTGTTCAAAAACTAAGTTTGTTGCGGTAGGGGAGACTGCACGTTTATATACTTATAGACGAAGTTTGGAAGTGAAAGTAGAGGATGGGATGAGATTGATTTACGGAGCAAACATTCGACCTCTTTTTAATGTTTATTGACCTATATTATACTATACCTACTATTATTATTCGTCCACTTGGATGTGGGACGATTGCCATTTTTAGAGGCCATAACTCTGACAATAGTTATTAGTTGTATGAATAAGAAGAATTCATTTCCTTTTACCCTCTTTTTAGTGGTAGTTAATTTTTGATTTAGAGTTAGCGGTTGTGTGGATTCCAATTTAGATATGTAGCCCCATTCGAAGATTAATATATAATTTGTCAACAGTTAATAGTTTCCGAGTAGATTATATGAGTAATTAACTTTAATATGTGCTCTTCCGCTCTGAGGAAGAAGCGATCCAATAAACTATCTCATTCGTGGTTTGAACAAATGATTTATAACAAATTAAATTGTTCACATTTTTTTGAATATTTGACGGTATAGTTTCCCGTAATTGACTCGAGTGATTTCTTCGTGGAGTGGAGCAGTACGCGCATAATATACATAGGTACCATCCAAACAAATTAAAAATACAAATTTGACGTGACGTGGTCAAGTTGCTACAAGTAGTACCTTAACGATTTGAGCAATGCATATTGCATAAAACTAGGAGTAATTTTTCATACATACCATCACGCCATGTCCCTTACTGTATAAACAGAGAAAACCGAGCGCCGTACTCCTCAATTTTTACACACATTCCTGGTTTCCTTTACATCCATGCATCGTCTCATATTTTTGTGAGTAGCGCTTTATACTTTTAATATTTTTATATTTTTTACGCTTTTATACCTAAAAATTAATTGAGAATTATGTAGCAAAAATGTATTGCGTGATTATTGTTAGTGTTACCTCAGAACAGGCTTCGCCTAGTGAGGTAATTAAAGCCATTGTAGTGTCTAAGTTAAGTTATATTGCATTGATTTTATGTATTATTGAAATAAATAATCGACCTTCGTGGCTCAGTTGGTCAGGTACCTGACTGTTGATCCAAGGGTACCGGGTTCGATTCTCGGTGGAGACACAGTTTTTAATTGTGTTTTCAGCCTGAATCTGTGAGAGGATAAATATCGTAAGTCTCCAGAATGTGGCAACCTGTTATTTGGTGCGTGTTAAATAATTATTCGACATAGCACCTGTTAGTTGCCCGAGAAGCTACTTAAAAAAAAATATAGTAAAAAAATGTTCATTATTCACACTAACACTCACATAAATCCGTCTCTGTGTACTAGCAGTACACAGAGCTCGATAAACCAATGAATAAAAAGAATATTAATTGCCGTAAGGCACCGGCATAGAACAGTGCTTCCACTCTTTTCTATCATTATCGTTTTCGGTTGTCTCGTAAGAGCCGGGTAATAGAAAATGTGTACAACAGGCAACAATAACATCTCACATACTTCAGCAATGAGGTTGATCATCCATTCTGAATGTTGCATTTCAATTGAGACGAGACTGGCGTGTGGGTAAACACGTATGTGGTGTGCTTCCTATGAAAATGTTATTCACACCTGTCGCTGGTAACCCCACATTGTGGTATACGCCGTGATGAATGAAATTAATATATGGCCCCCAAGTCAAATTGAAAACGCTGTTCGTTATCGCCAAGCGCTAATTTTTTTTTGTATGGGATTTGACGTTTGTTGTTTGTTATTGTAGAAAAAATTTCTACAACAAACGTCAAATCACATACAAAAAAAATAGCGCTTGGCGATAACGAACAGCGTTTTCAATTTGACTCAGGGCCATGGTCTTTTCATTACATTAGCTCTAACCAGAATAATTTGATTTTGATCTTATCTCTTAAATTTTTAATTTTAACACTAGTTTGTGTATTTTAATTTTAACCAGAATAATTTTAAAATATGTTTTTTTTATTGTTTGCTTGTTCCTTTTACTTTTGCTATGAGAATTACAAATTTTAGCCGAAATAATATTTGATGTTCCCTTTCTCATCGTGTTTAGAATGTACCCGCCTAATGATAATCAAAGAAAAAGAAATAATGAATAAATAGAACAAATAAAAAATATGTTTAGGTATAACTACTTTTATATTATAAGTGATAACATGTAACTTAGGCATGTAACTGTATGTATCATTTTTGTTTTTTTATTGTTATTAGGTATGCTGTATGTTTTCCAAATAAAATAATATAGAGATGGGCGTATAATTACAAAATGCCTCATACTGGAGCCGGGCCTGGGGGTATATCCTGTTAAAAGACGTTAAAACCAGACGCGTACGTTATAATTATTATCATGTTCCCCTAAACAATTTAATCCTCTCTCAAAAATATGCGCATACTCATAAAAACATCGTTGTTGTTGTTTACATAATTCGTTATAACAATAACATAATGTTGTTGGCGCTGAATTGTAATGACTTTCAATTTATTCACAAAAAAAATACGCCAGAAACAAAAACGTGCCCACGTAAATAATTAATCTGATACAACTAACGTGTAGTAGGTACAGCATATTTAGGATTTACATAGATAAATACAAGTATAATGAATTTGGTTATTATTATTTATTTATTTATTACAGTTTACGGCTTATTAGCCGGTAAAACAGTATTTAACATGATAATACATACAATAACAATTTACATTAAAAACTAACAGAATTGTATAAAAAAAAGAAATAAAATAATATATGAAAGAATAAACTCATAACAATAAAACATAATGTAAAAATTCAGATTACAAATAGAAAAAAAAAGAAAATATAAATCCCAATAACAAAAAAGAAAAATAAAAAGCTGTCCCAAACAAATACCACAATGTTTATTCAAAGAAGCAAGAGAAAAAAAAAATTAATTAATTCTCACGAATAAAAGTGTTGAATAAATTTTGCACAAAAAAATGTTGATTCAAAATGATTTTATAGTTTGCCAATGACAAGTAATAAATATCAAGCCTAGGTTAGAATATTTGTTCCCCAGATAGTAAAGCCGTGCTATTGGCGAAGAATAATGTGAAAGTGTACGAGCGTTTGTATAGTAAAAAGGTACCGTTTGCCTGTTAGTACGTTCCGGAACATGATAGTTAATTTGTTCAATAAGTGCAGTTTATACGACACTCTAGAGAAAAAAAATTATTGATCAACATTAATTTCAGTTTATCGATTTGTCAGTTTTCGGGTAACGCATAGATACAACCTATAAACTTAGTAAAAGATAATAAAGTCGTTTTTGATTTTATTTATTTTTATTTATTGGCTAATTTACAGAATATATTATACGAGTATAACATTGTGCACATAATCTTTAAATATGAATGTATTACAAATACGAATTTGCATATGAAATATTACATATTTAATGCTTGGTATAAAAAATATCATATCAAAATATCATATAAAAAATATTCTTCGGCGGAAGCCTGCAACCGCTAGGAGACGCGTCCCCAGGTGGCGGATAGGGGAATGCTTGCCAGATATGGAGGGTAGGAGGGAAATAAAATACCTCCCGAGGACCAACAGGCACGTAGCGTCTGACCCAGAATGGGCGGCTACAAACAGCGTCTGTTCCCCATGTTAGGGGCGGCTGAACTAACCCCAGGGAAGGCAACGGGAAACCACCCTGGTCTTTTTACCTCCTAAGATAGCTGTATGATGACGATAAATAAAAATTTGGTTATGTCTGGCGATCCAATTGACACCCGGCGCTCCAATGGTTCCGGGCCACTGAGTGTGAAATTAGCTACCGGCCACGTGGTGGTGGATAACCAGGCTGCTCGTGGAAAATGTACTGCTGGTCTAAATCAGTTTCGTTCAGTTTCGTTTCGTTCGAACGAAGTTCGAACGAAGCTAAATCATAGTGGTGCAAAGTTCGATATTTTTGTAAGATCCTGTCTTTTAAAATCGATTCATGAAATTTATGCGGATCATCAATTCGCTCTTCGATTCAATATGATTCAAATATAGCTATCCTTATCTATCGTACATAGCATGTACGTAGTATGACAGAGAAAACAAAACCGATTCAAAATATGATATGCAAATGTAGGCGTTAAAATGTTTGCATTTCAATGTACTTAATGGTCAATATTGCTTAAATATTTTATGAACCATAATGAATTAGTCGTGAATCGAAGATCGCCTTCAAAATAGTATATTCAATTATAGACGTTACGTATTTGTTTTTCAAAGTATGTTGCGGTCAAAATTGCTTAACATATTTAAGAACCGCAATGAATTAGATTTTATGAACCATAATGAATTAGTTGTGAATCGATGATTGCCATGAGTCGGTATGTGTATCGCATTTTAACGATATATTTTATATGAGATAGAAAGTGTGAGAGTGATGTCCGGTTCATGAGCGGATCGTTGTGGCAACGTGAACCGTGAGTCACCGATTCAATTTAATGATCCGGTCAAATAATACGGATCACTCATTTTTCCCCGTCTCTACTAAATCAGTTTCGTTCCGGCCACCGCAGTGAACGGACGTCTCCGGGGCAAAGAAGCCCCCACCGATGGAATTATTTCTCAACACCTACTCCACGTCAGTTGTGTTCGCGGAATTTTCCGAGTTTTCATTTTGTTATTTATTTATTTGTGCAGTGTTTTAAGTTTTCTTTTCTGAAAGTGACAGTAATTGCTAGTGTTTAAGTGACCGAACCTTCGTGAGGGGCGAGTCCCCTCTCACCCTGTGACTTTGTGAAAGCACCGGATTTTTTTTTTTTTTTTTTTTCCGGAAAAGCCGGAAAAACTTAAGACACCTACAATCTCGGAAAATCTCGGAAAAATCTCGGAAAATTCCGGAAAATCCGATTTTGGAGTTTTTCTGACTTTTCCGAGACTTTGGGTTTCGAGCTTTACCAAGCGTTGATTGGTGCCTCTGAGGTTTCAATTCGTTTTTGGACCAAGCGTTGATATCTCCTATATTAATTTTTTTTTTTTTTTTTTTCTGAGTGGTAATACATTGTCACAATGGCCAATGTGCAATGTGTTCACTCGGAATCGGAGGATGAGGATGCTGGGATTACGCCTAGGAAGGCGCTCACCCGTTCCCCGCAGGCGATGGTAATTGGCGAGCATGCCGTGCCGGAGAGCCTGTCTGCTAGCCAGACTGAGAATGAAGGCCCTTCTTCTGACATTACTGGTGCCAGAAGAAAGAAGAGGAAAAAATGTGCGTCGCCGGGTGCCTCGCCGCCGGCGGACTGTATCGGGTCCCCGGAGGCGACTGTGATTGGAGGTGCTGATTTCAGTGGTTTCGACGTGGTTAAGACGGCGAAGGAGATAGCGGAAACCCTAGACACGCTGGAGCTTGGCAAGGGCACCAAAAAGGAGCAGCTTAACAGAGTCAAGTCGGCGTCTTCCGACATCGTGAGCCTGGCGGTGAGAGCGGCAGAAATTATTGCTTCCCTCAAAGGGGAGATACGTGGCCTGCGCGCTTGCGTGCCGGCCTTGGAGGCTTTGAAAGCGATGAGGGTAGCAGGCGAGTCGGCGATGGCGGCCGTATCTGTGCGGCCCTCGGCCCTGCGTTTGGATGATGGGGAGTGGCCTGCGCTGGGACCAGCGACTCGAGTGAGGGTGGCCGACACGGTCAAGGTAGGAGGCAGGACCGTTGAGGCTAAACCCGCAAGACCGGTTGTCATTATCAAGCCGGCGGACCCTACTAAGGGCACATCAGACGGGACCAAGAAGGTTCTCTTGGAGACCCTGAAGCCGGATGAGGATGGTTTCCGGGCGGTTCGTGTGAGGCGAACCAGGAACGCAGGCGTTGCGGTGGAAACATCGAGTGCTGCCGAGGCGGCAAATTTGATTAAGGCTGCGGGTAGATTGGTTGGGAGTGGCTTTGTCGCCGAGGAGGCCAAGGGTCTCTCCCCTAAAATGAAACTAATGGGCGTGCCGGTGGAGCTCGGTGACACGGCGAAGCTCGCGAGGGCTATCTACGTCCAAAATTTGAAGGGGAAAATGGAAGAGGCGGCATTCAACAGGGATTTTGCGATTCTATACAAATTTGGTCGGCCATCGCAGAGCGATTTTTGCTGCGTGGTCACGATGAGCCCCGCTGCACGGAGGTTTTTGCTCGAGCAGGGCTCTGTTTATGTCAATTGGAGCGCTGTCAGAATCAGCGACTCTGTGGGCGCAACGAGGTGCTATAAGTGCCAAATGTACGGGCACACGCAGGGCAGATGCGCGCAGAAGGAGACGGTCTGCCGACACTGCGCCGGCAGCCAAACATGCGTCCGAGAGGATGGTAGCCATGACCAACTATGGCTAGCTCCTCTCGCCTCAGGGTAGGGCAGATCAACATGCATCGTGCAAAGGCTGCTGCGCTGGAGCTCTCGAGGGAGATGATGAACTCGTCTTTCTCGCTGGCTCTGGTGCAGGAGCAGTATGTTTATTTCAGTAGAAGCGTGAGCATGGACAGTGACTGTAAGATTATTGAGAAAGGTTCCAAGCCATTGGCCGGAGTGGTGTACCGGCGGAGCGTTATTTCTCCGGTGCTGGTCGACGGTGGACGGGGAGGAGATTTTCTTCATCTCCGTCTACTTTAGATACGGCGGGTGCATCGATGGCTTCCTGCGGGGCCTGTCGGCTGCACTGGACAAACTGAGAGGGAAAAAAGTTATCATTGGCGGAGACTTCAATGCTCGCTCCCCCCTGTGGCACGATACGGTGGAGTCGGACAGCAGGGGCTGGGGTACGAAAGTTGAAGAGCTGATTGCCCAGTATAATCTGATTGTGCTGAATGAGAGTGGCTGTCCCTCCACCTTCTCGAATCACATGGGGGAGAGCAATATAGATATCACTTTGGCAGTGCCGGGTATTGCGGCGAAGGTTAAGAACTGGTCTGTGCACGAGGGTGTCATATCCTCAGACCACAGGCTGATTCTCTTCGACTGCGGTCGATCGGGGGGCCTGCCCCCGAGAGGCCTATGGAGTTTCCGAAGGAATAATGTTGACTGGGTCTCCTTCAGAGACGCCCTCAGAGCGCGTGCTCGTGATACGGACTTCTCTAGTCTGTGTGCCGAGCGCGCAGGTAGCGCCTTCTCGCGATTGATACTGGAGATCTCTGAGGAAGTCGTGAGACGAGTGAAACCGGGTGGCTCGCGCAAGCCCTCTTACTGGACGGCCGAGCTCTCTGGTTTGCGTGCTTCATTCAAACGAGAAACGAGAGAGTTTGGCAGGGTGAAGAAGCGGATGGACGAATATGGTCCAGAGAATGTTGATAGAGCGAGGCTCATGATGGTCGAGGCTAGGCGGGTATATCACTCTGCGCTTTTGCGCGCCAAGACCCAGCATTGGCGCGATTGGGTGTCTGAGGTAGGTCGTGCGGATCCGTGGGAGGTGGTTGGTGTTCTCTCCAAGGATGGCAGATCGGCTGGCACAGACAGTTGTCTGTCCACCATCATAACAGACGCGGGCCATACTACGGGGATCCGCGACACACTCGAGGCTCTCCTCAATAAGCTGATTCCGGACGATACGCCGGACTGCGTCCCTCACCACGGGGCGGTCAGGGCTCTGGCCGACCTTCCCCCGTCGGCTGTGGGCGGTGATCCGGCGGTCTGCAGGGATTGGCTTGAGGCTAGACTCGACGTGGTCGTGAGGAACCTTGGTCCGTCTAAAGCTCCCGGATATGACAGAATCACGGGCCCCATCGTTAAACAGGTGTGGGCTGCGGTGAAGGATGTTTTTGTCACCGTGATTGAGAAATGTTTGAATGAGGGTGTCTTTCCGAATGAGTGGAAGCCTGGTGTCCTGAGGATCATACCGAAGGGCAACGGTAAGTCGATGTCGGACCCTGGCGCCTACAGGCCGATTACCCTACTGCCGGTGCTGGGTAAGGTCTTAGAGGTGGTGATTCGCGATAGGCTGGAGGAGAATCTCTCTCCCCCATCGAACTTGCAGTTTGGGTTCGTGCGTGGTCGCTCCACTGAGGATGCCATTCTTCATGCGCTGGAGTGGAAGAATGAAAGAAGGGAAAAGTATGTCGTGGGTGTCTTCCTTGATATCTCGGGAGCTTTTGACAATGCGTGGTGGCCTATGATACTGGTAAAACTGAAGGCAAGGGGCTGTGGCCCGAGGCTCTACAGCATTGTCAAGGGTTATTTCTCTCAGCGGAGAGTGTCGCTGACGTATGGTGCGACGGTGGTGTCGAAGATTACGACGAAGGGGTGCCCGCAGGGGTCTGTCCTGGGCCCATTCCTCTGGAATGTGCTGATGGATGACTTACTGAGGCTCCCTTGGCCTGGGTCCGGCATGGTTGTCGCCTATGCCGATGACGCTTTCCTACTGATGGCCGGTGACTCGCGGGCAATAATCGAAAGGGACACTGAAGCAGCGTTGAGTATGATTGCTGACTGGGGCGCTAGAAATAGGCTCTCCTTCTCGGCGGCGAAGACTGTTGGGATGGTCCTGAAGGGCTCCCTGAGCGTCAGGCGAAACCCTTGTATTCGGATGGGATCGGGGACTGTGAAGTTCTCCGAACAAACCAGATACCTGGGAGTCATAGTCGACCGTTCGGGCAACTTCATGGAGCATGCTAGACACGTCTCGCTGAAGGGCAGGAACCTATTTATGAAACTGAGGAGAATAAATGCGTGTGATTGGGGTATGGCCTCCGCCGAGATCGCGCGGGTCTACAGGGCAACTTATGTTGCTCAGGTGACCTACGCGGCCGGGGTGTGGGCACATAGGTTGGATGCAGGTGTGGTGAGCCTGAGAGTTTTGAGTGGACAGAGAGTCCCTTTGATCGCGGTCACCGGGGCGTACAAGACGGTCTCCACAGATGCTCTGCCTGTTCTCGCGGGCATGCTGCCTGCGGATTTGGAGATCAGGGAGGCGGCAGTAAGGGGCCGCCTTAGGAGGGGGCTGAATGCTTCCCACCTGGGTCTGCACGTTGAGGCGACTGCTAGTAGCGGGGATTTCCGCGCGCGTATGGAGGCTTGTAGAGTGAGATCATTGCAGGTCTGGCAGGGGAGGTGGAACAGGTCGACCAAGGGCCGACTGACCCACCTCTTCCTGCCTAGTGTTGCTGATCGCCTCAGTATGCCGCATCTCAGACTGGACCCCGCGGTAGTGCAGATGATCTCGGGCCACGGTGAGTTTAAAGCCAAGCTGTTTCAGCTCGGCCTCGCTGCGGATCCGTGGTGTGTCTGCGGTGGCGGGGCCCAGGATGCGTTGCACATACTGTGGTCCTGTGAGTGTTTAAGTGCTGAAAGGGAACGTATGTTGTGTGCGCTGACGGATGTCTCGAGACCGGTTTGCATGTCGGAATTCCTGCGTTCTCGACAAAGCTTTGCGGCTTTTCGAGAATTTGTGCATTGTTGGAGAGAAAAGTGGGAACTGCTTAGAGGAGATGGCGCTGAGTCCACCGAGGAGTCTTTCTTTTCCCAGTGATGAATGTGGTTATGGAATGAAACTCGTATGTTTCTGTGTGTTGTTTGTCCCCCTGGGACGCGGTGGTTGTTCGGATGTGCCCTCAGCCATGCATGCTTCCGTGTGCGACTGGTCTGCGTGTGCTCTGAGTCTGACTATTTAGCATATTTCATGTTCTTTTGAATGCTATTTCTTTTGTTTTTATTTTGTTATTTTCTTGTTGCTATATATTCGTTTATTTTCTATTTCGTGCACTATTCCTATATACTTTTGACTTCTTGTAGTGCTTTAATTTATGTATTTTAAATCTGATATTATATTTCATTTGCCTTTCGTTATTTAAATTTGTTTGATACCTATGTATAAGGAGTTGATGCCTCTGTTCTTCTTATTTTGCCTCTGTTATTTGTATTATATGTTGCATATTTATGTTTTAACTTGCTTATTATGACCATCTTTATTATTTTTTTTTTTTTTTTATATGTATAAGGAGTTGATGCCTCTGTTCTTCTTATTTTGCCTCTGTTATTTGTATTATATGTTGCATATTTATGTTTTAACTTGCTTATTATGACCATCTTTATTATTTTTTTTTTTTTTTTTTTTATATGTATAAGGAGTTGATACCTTTGTACTTTTATATTGCTCATCTTATGTTATAACTTGCTTACTATGCTTTTCTCTATTTATTATTTGTTTTGCTATGTATAAGGAGTTGATGCCTCTGTTCTTCTCTGTTTGTTTTCATGTCAAAGAAACAAGACATTTTGTGTCAAAATAGGTAGACACTGTGGTGTATATAATATGGTATACAAAAGAGATAGTATACGATAGTATATGCAGGGCTTTTGAGGGTAAACTGATTCTTGGGGTGCGCATTCCTGGAGGCCGCCCTTCTGGCGGTTGCGAGGGGATGCTGGTGGGGTGTTGACGTGCAGGCTGCCCGGGGGTAGCTGGTAGCTCGTAGGTCACACTCCTCGCACCTATACGCATCTTTGCCGGCGTATTATCAGCGGACTCGAATAGGAGACTTCTTCTCCTGGAACGAGTCTGGGCGGATGGTGGGATCGCCTTCAATGCTGGAAATAGCAATAAACAACTACCACTGCGTATGAACCAAAGAATAGGAACATGGAATGTGTATGGTCTTCTCCACCCAGGAAAGCTTGAAATAATCGAAAGGGAAATGTCCAATCACAAAATCCCAATCCTTGGATTAAGCGAGACTCACTGGCGTGATGAGGGTTTCATTACTACAGACAACAATAATACGGTTTATTTCTCTGGCTCAAAAAATGAAAGTCGAAATGGCGTAGCAATTATAGTCTCTCCTGAAGTACAGAAATGTGTTTTAGGGTACAAACCTGTCAACGATAGGATAATATGCCTCAAAATAAATTCCAAGCCATGCAAACTAAATATTATTCAAGTATACGCACCCACATCTGAATCATCTGACGAAGATTTGTCTAACTTTTACAATAAGCTTGACGAAACTATATCAAAAGTACCAAACAAAGAAATTGCAACCATCATCGGCGATTTCAATGCTAAAGTAGGAGATACAAAAAATGATAGTCACACTCGAGACATTGTGGGGAAATATGGAATAGGACAGAGGAATAGTCGTGGCGAAGAACTTATTAGCTTTTGCTGTGACCATCAACTCTTCATTACTAATACTTATTTTAAACAACATATAAGAAGGCTCTACACCTGGACCTCTCCTGATAGACGTTACAAAAATCAAATAGATTTCATACTAATCAATAAACGTTGGAAATCATCTGTAAGCAATGTATAGACCTATCTTGGAGCAGAGTGCGGTACTGATCACCAGCTCCTTGTGGCAAATTTAAAAATGAAATTGAAGACTATTAAAATAAGCAAGCCCACAACTCCAAAATTAGATAATAAGGCTTTAGTTCTATTCAAAGACAAAATCTCAAAACACCAAAACTTCATTCATAACATATATATTGACGACACTGAAACACTGTGGAATATTTTAAAACTGACAATCCATGAAGTGATAGATGAAATAAAGAACTCACAAACACAGCCACAGCAAAATAGGAAAAAAATGGATAACTGATGAGACATGGCAGCTGATAGATGACAGGAAAATTCTGAAAGTACATGGTCTCAATTCAAAACTGGAGATTGATGCATACAGTGAGCTGGGTAAAGAAATTCAAAAAAGTGCATACAAGATAAAAATAGCTATATAAATAGTATATGTGCAGATTTAGAAACTCACTCTTGCAGAAATGAAACAAAGGATCTATATCGCAAACTAAAGGAACTGATACACGAATCTAAATGTAAAACATACATAGTGGAAGATAAAAACGGGGACCCTATATACGAACTCATCGAAGCTCTCGACCGCTGGAGGGAATACTGTTCAGATCTATACAAGAGTGATGATTCCAATGCTGTCGTTTTACAACCACCTGGAGAGGACATTGAACTTGAAACCGATATCCTTTTGTCTGAAGTTGAACATGCTTTACAACATCTGAAACGGAACAAAGCTCTAGGCAAAGACGGAATTGACGCAGAAATCCTCTCATGTTTGGGTGACAGAGGCATACATCTATTGCACTTGTTATGTAACAAGGTCTGGAAAACTGGTATCTGGCCGAAGGAAGGTATCTGGCCGAAGGAAGGATGGCCGAAGGATCGAAGGACTGCACAAAAAAGGATCACCTGCCAAATGTGACAATTACAGAATGATTGCTCTTATATCACACGCCAGCAAAGTTCTATTACACATTTTGAACAAAAGGCTGAAACACTATCTTGACTGGCAAATACCACCTGAACAGACTGGCTTTGTGAGTGGAAAGGGAACAAGAGAACAGATCCTGAATGTGCGACAGATAATTGAGAAGAGTAGGGAGTTCAATGCACCAGTTATTCTATGTTTCATCGACTATAGCAAAGCTTTTGACTGCGTCAGATGGAGTAAGCTGTGGATGGTGTTGGATGAGATGGGAGTCCCTACGCATCTTATACATATCGTAAAAAACTTGTATGCAAATAGTTCTGCCTCAATAAGATTAAATAATGCCTTGTCCGCTGCCTTCTCAGCCCAGAAGGGTGTCCGCCAGGGATGTATACTGTCCCCTGCTCTCTTTAACATATACGGAGAGTATATAATGAGGAAAGCTCTGGATGGTTGGGAGGCCGGATTCAGCATTGGTTGCAAGAAAATCTCCAACTTACGCTTTGCAGACAACACAACTCTAGTAGCCACAAACGATACCGATATGAAACAACTTTTGGATCGTGTTGAGAGGGAAAGTTTATCACTCGGTCTGAGCATAAACCAATGCAAAACCAAACTGATGGTGATTGATAGAGCATGTAAACTTCCCCCAATAAACTCTCTAAACCATCTTGAGATAGTACATGACTTCACATATCTGGGTTTCAACATATGTAACACCGGTGGTTGTGAAGCGGAAGTGAAAAGACGCATCGCCATGGCAAAGGGAGCACTGGGAAAGCTCACAAAAGTATGGAAGGACAGGACCATTACGAAAAACACGAAGGCTAGACTCATCAGGGGTCTGATGTTCCTGTATGGTGTGGAAACATGGACACTTAGGGAGTCAGAGCGAAAGAGGATCGATGCTTTCGAAATGTGGTGCTGGAGGCGTATGCTGCGCATCCCATGGACAGCCAGAATAACTAATGTGTCAATTCTAGACGAGCTAAGGATCGAGGATCGTCTATCGACGATATGTTACAGACGTATCCTTCAATTCTTTGGACACATTGCCAAAAGGGAACCAGACTGCCTCGAGAAGCTTGTTGTGATGGGCAGCGTGGAGGGACGGAGATCTCGTGGTCGCTCACCGACCAGATGGAGCGATTTGGTTAAGTCCACAATGGGGTCTTCGGTGACTGGTGCTCTGCGTTCAGCCCAAAACAGATTGTCATGGAGGCGGGCCATACGTGTGGCGAAAGACTACAGCCGCTATCCTCAGTCATGAGGAAAAGGACGAATGATGATAAAAAATATCGACGAATGATATAAACAAAACTAAATTGACAGAGGAAATAATAACAAATTAATTAAATAATAACGCAAGCAAGATGAAATAAATACAATTATTATACAGAAATTAAATCATATTAAATTGAAGAATAAAAAAAAATGTTTCTTGGTCAATTAATAGGTAGGTACTATGTCAAATATTAATTTTAAAAAGTCGGTAAAAAATCACTCAATAACAAGCTGTCACATGGTACACAGTGATCCCCAGCGGCTATCTATCGAGACCAGGGGGGTAAGTCTGGTCAACCAGCGAAATCAAAACCATGCATGTTTTTACCCATACCATGGATATAATTATTTATTTATTTATTTATATAAACGCCCTAAATGGGCTTTTACATACACAATTACAAATTATTTAAACATACGTTCATGAACCACGAAGCAAAATACATACATAAATAATTATAAATAGGTACATATATATAACAACAAAAAAAAATATCAAGAAAAAAATATATATAAATTTATAAAATATATAATTTTTGCCAAACGTCTTGAACGAGCTTCCGGTTGCGCAGAGCGCAAATTTGTCTCTTTTTGCTTCGATGGTTTATGTGCAAATCACCCCCCTTCTCGGCTAAAAGTTCAAGATGTTTGGCTACAACTATACTGTATAATATCTTAGGATGTTGTAGAACTCCACATGAATAATTTTTTCCATGATATGGGTAAACATGGATGGTTTTGATTTCGTCTGTTGACCAAACTTGCCCCCTCAGGACATTTGACTTAGTCACATAACTGACTGAGTAGCGAAGGTCGACTTCACAAATCAGGTTTATCGAATAAAACTTAAATTATTAGCAACGAAACGATGTGTGATAAAACGAGGAAATACGGAATTACCTAATAATATACATAATATGATTTTTCATACGGACTTTTAATTATCCAGGATCATCCCAAGGCCGCTAAAGAAAGTGACAAATATCTAACATAAGATCATGAGAAAGATCATACGTGTGAATAAAGATAAATGTACAGGACGCACGCCTACTCCTTATAGAGTAAGTCTTCGAATAAACGCAGTTGAAATGAGATCGTGAGGAAGGAAAGGACACAAGGAAAGAATGTAAGATGAAGAAAGACATCACTAATATAATGAAAGTGAACACATCGAGATGGTTTGGCCACACGGGGAGAATGAATGAGGAACGCCTGACGAAGAGAATATAAAAGAGAATATAGTGCGGAAAGGAATGGAATGATAGGTCGGAGCCCCCAAAGAAAGGGATGGCACGACCATGTGAACAATATACCTACTGAAACACGGAAATTTAAGAAGCGTAAAAAACAGACGAACATGTATGAGACGATGCGTGGATGTTGACGAGGCGATGGATACGTGCCAGGATAGAAAATATGCATTTCGGTTCTCTCTGCCTACCACGCGAGGAACATGCCGTGACGGTATGTAAGTAAGTCGGGAGATTCGGGAAGGAAATCATCAAAAAATTGAGAGGATAGACTCTTCATATGAAATAGTAAGGAAAATAAATCGCTCGATATAATGTGTATATCTATGACTGCCCTATAAAACTGTATGGCTTTACATGCTCGTTAACTTCAACGACAGCATATGTAACTTCCCTCATTAATTTTTATACAGGAATTAAAAGCCGATCGTAAAAACAAGTAATAGGAAGGGCGTGTACTATCCAATTCCAAATTCGATTTTTGAATTTGAAGAGCGAATATATTATTTCTGTGGAATTTCGAAAACACGGATTCGAGTAAGATTGGCGGAGACGACCATTATTTGAAATCGAATTTCAAATCTGAAATATACCGAAGACAGGCACAAGTCCGAACAGAATACCGTAAAGATAGTTTGACTGCATACAAAAGATAATCTTTCGAGTAATATGACAAAATAGAAATATGGAAACTGACGCGTTTATTTTGTTAACAAATATTACAAATATGCCAAAAAAATATCCGAACATTCTATAAATAATTCCTTCGTGTCGCAAATAAAATTTTGGTATTTGAAAAAAAGAACATATAATTCTGGCATTGTCATATGTAGATACAACTATAATATATGCATACAAAACTAGTCGCATATATAATATATAATATTAATCCTTGTCTGATAACATGCTGACTTATAAAAATTCTAGTTCTCTACCACAGATGGCATTAATTTAGTATTCAATAAAAAATCGCAGTTTGCAGAAAACAGGAAAATAAATAGAACCATTTTGAATATTGCTGTCGTTTGAAACAGCGCAAAGTTCGCTTTGATTTATATGTATTTATTTTAACCAGCGGCAAAATTCTCTCGCTTAAGTCCAGAACAAACTCTAGATATGGACTGCGCGGTGGCACAATACGATATAATTTTTAAATACAATAAAAACACGATAAAACGTAAAAACGGCCATAGTCAGTAGAGCATTCGACGTAATTATAGTAATAATAATAATTGTTTATTTACTTTTTAAAAACAGATGACATTGGAACAATATTGAATGTATACAAAGAAAAAATAATAATATATACAATATATATATATATATATATATATATATATATATATATATATATATATATATATATATATATATATATATATATATATATATATATATATATATATATATATATATATATATATATATATATATATATATATATATATATATATATATATATATATATATATATATATATATATATATATATATATATATATATATATATATATATATATATATATATATATATATATATATATATATATATATATATATATATATATATATATATATGAATAAGTATATAATACATGAATTAAACCATTTTTGTGGTAGGTATATAGGGTGTGTTCCACTTTTTACCTTTGTCTGCCTAACTAGGAATAATTCCCGTTTTAAGGCAGCCAATTTATTTTTTGTTTATTTTATAGTTTTCTTCCGAAACAAATATATGTTCTGAATGATGAAAATATTATTAAACAATATATTATCTAAATGCTGCACCCTTTAATAAAAAAGAAATAAAAAACAAAAAAATATTTTACTTAAGAAACAGATTGACCATAAATATCTAGTAGATTAAGGGCCGATCTTATAAACGAAAGACCAAATATTCGTAAGTATGTTTACGATTTACTAACGGATGGATGTTCCTAAGTAGATATTACTATCGACGGTATTATAAAACTATTTTAACTGTCCGTTTATTTGACAGTTACAGTCTAATTGGACTACAATGGATTTTCAATGGATTTGTAATGGACTATAATGGATTGTAATGGATTAAGCGGAGCTGTCATTGCAATATATAAACAGAGAGTGTTTAATTTTTTTGCGTACTTAAACAATATCAAAAATTTTAAAATGCTGATAATCCTTTATTATTTTGCTAGCGCGCTGGATTAGTGATTCGGTGGACACGGGTTCAAATCTCGCCTCCACTGATTTTGTTCACTTATATCACAAGCATTTATGCCTAATTTATGGCATTAAAATGAATTTTAAAAAAACTTAATGCATATGTAGGTACCAGTTACAATTATTTATTCATTCATTTTTTAAATTAAAAAATAATAATTAAAATAAAATAAAACGAAATTCAGTGTCATCAATGTCATGTTGAAATAATAAAATATTTGGTCAAACACAAACTTGTAATCAAATTCGTTTTGGTTATTCAAAATCACTCTCGGCCGACATTTTTTTACCGAAAAATAGCAATTCAATATAAAAATCCAAAAAATATAAAATAGTATATTTCAAAATATTCGTAATATTAAAAATGTACCGCAACATAAAAAAAACAAGTGTGGTAAAACTCAATCCTTCCATAACTTATCGTTAACGAACGCTAAATCGGTGGTCCGACCGTCAGTAAAGGCTATCGGTAAAATTTTACTAAAATTTAACTAACGGATTGTTATAAGACGAAATATAGAGCATTTGTATCAAATTTCGGTTTGTTTGGTCTGAAATCTAACTAACGGACGTTTATAAGACCGGCCCTAAGTCAGATAGTATAGATTTGAAACATAATAATAGTAATAATAATAATAAAAAAAAAATTTTTTTTTTCATTAAACAAACTACAAATCACATCAACTGGGAAAAGCACTTATTAACACAAAAAAATATATCAAGATATAAAAAGTAAAGTGTATGAAACATTTAAACATATATATACGTTAAGTTTAGTTCTGATTGTTTTCTTCCAATGTTTATAAGCCAGTTTTTTATATATTTTTTTAGGAGAGGTATACTCATACTTTTACAATCACTAGGTAGGGAGTTATATATTCTTGGACCCAGGAAAGTATAATGGTTTTGTCCAAAAGTCTTGTAGGTTTTTTTTATATATAGTAGACCTCTGTTACTAGACCTTGTTTCGTATACATTATTTTGTGTTGTAAATATAGTATTATAATAGATATGCACATAAAGAATTATTTTTTGAATGTATACTTGTCTCACATCTAAAACACCAAATTCCTTAAATAGGTCATCACTTGGATATCTGTAAGGTTTATTTAAAATGACTCTCAAAATTGATTTTTGTGCTTTTTCTAAGGGATCCAGAATAGATTTGTAAGTTCCTCCCCAACCAATTATACCATATCCTAAGACTGAATTGTAAAGTGCATAATATAATTGTTTAACCTGAGTGACGTTAAGAATGGATCGAACCGATAAAAATATGAATATTAATTTCCTGATTCTATTTGATAAACATTCTATATGTGAATCCCATTTCAAAAAGCTATCAACAATTATTCCAAGATATTTAATTTTTTCAACTGGTTTTAGGTTAACTGTGCTTACAGTGGTATCTGAATTTATTGTTTTGATTTTTATATTCATATTTATATTTATCTTAGGTTGTCCTGCATTCGTTGCACTAAATCTTAAGTATTTCGTTTTTTCAGCGTTGAGAGTTAAAAGATTATTGTCTAACCAACTTTTTACCAGATTAAACTGATGAACTTTTTACCAGATGAACTGCAACATAGATTATATAGCATCTAGCTGGCTTACTGTCGATATATTTCGAATTTTCGTATAGAACCAGGCCCCTAGTATATCATCACATAATGAACCTGGAGAGATTGAGATGGGATGGATATGCCCATTACTTTTTTGGGTAAGAGAAGGAAGAGCAGGCGGAGAAGGGAAGATGTGGTTAAGAGGGATTCGTCGTAACTACTCCAGGTAGCACATTGAAAATTGCATGACGACAACCCAGTAAAATGGCTCACACTCTCCACACCGCAAGGCCAGGAAGGCCCAAACTACGATGCATGGACCCATCCTGATGTATCCATTCTACAAATCAGAAAATGGAAAATCAAAGAAAGAATGGAATATATTGCTGGATTCGGCCAAGGCACATCTAGGACTATCGGGCTAACGATGATGAAGCAAATATATTGTAATTTATTTATTACTTCTCGGGCAACTAACAGGTACTATGTCAGACATTAATTTAACAAGCACCCAATAACAAGTTGCCACATTCTGGAGACTAACGGTATTAAATGTGTGACAGATCAACAATATAATATTTATATGAATAATATGGAACGAATTCAACACATATTTATGAGAAACATGAAGTATAAATATTTGGTAAAAACTACAAATATGAATTGAAGACTTCACAGACACGACGAAGGACCTCAGACTTAATATATGTTGGTACCTTTATGACATAATAAACTCACACAATATTGACTGTACAGACTTTCTGAAAATTATTAACTTCAGCATACGAAAACGACGAACAAAGCATACATCCACGTTCTTTTTAGAAAAACATTAACGCCGCTCAGAATTCGCCATTGTACCGATGCCATACCACATATACAAAAATTAGGAAAAGATCAGGTCCTTGGACATTTTTGTATGTCCAAAGCCCTTTTCAAAAGCCACATTATAGACGGGAATAATCCATTGTTATGTTAACAGCAGTGAATTCATGTAAAATGAAATCAAAATAATTGTTTTTTTTTTATTTCTGTACGTTGCAATTTTTGTTAAATAAAAAAAAATATTAATATTTTCATAACATGGAATCCGGAAGAAACAAGTTCCGATTATGTCTCTTAAGAGTGGCTGGACGTAAAAAGACCATTATTGATGGGAACAGAACTCGGAGCACCAGTACAGGATATAACACTACGCCACGTCAGCTAGTGTTGATATCCAACAAGTTGGAGCGGAGAAATAAAGCTCCCCATTGAAGATAAAAATATGATAGTAAACAATGGCGCGTGCGAGACTTCACACATCACACTTGATTTAGTGCCACAAAAAATAAACGCCGGCGTGATCCCTAAGACGAACCACGTGTAAACAAACAACTAAGAGTCGACGACGGTATAATTTGACTATAAATCATATCAATTGTATTCACAAGGTACGTTATGGTGCTAACTGGTGCAACCCGCGACATTGTGTGTAGCATAATAATACGGGTGTGATGATAGGTCGCAACATACATAAGATACCAAATACAATAGGACAGGAAAAGATCAAAGCTAATCGGTAAATCTACGGGACAGATAAAAGATGTCTCCTAAACGAGCTACATACATTGGATGAGGTGTCCGAAACATCATACATTTTTTATTCTTGTAATAACTTGAAGGTTTTTTCGTTGACACAGTGGAAGTTCATAATTATAAATTGTAAAAAACACTTAAAAATAGAAACACAGTTAGATTCCACAGTGAGTATTTTTATTTGCCTAAGCGCTTTCGCCAGTCACAGCTGGCATCCTCAGAGGCACACTATATACATCCTCAGAGGCACACTATAATACATCCTTAGAGGCACACTATATACAGTATATAGTGTGCCTCTGAGGATGCCAGCTGTGACTGGCGGAAGCGCTTAGGCAAATAAAAATACTCACTGTGGAATCTAACTGTGTTTCTATTTATAAGTGTTTTTTACAATTTATATTTATTCTTCTATGTAATCTGCCGATCATTTGTATTTCAATTTGTCAACAACGTCATTGGTTACGTTACAAAGTCGTTACATTATTTCTTCAGCTTTAAGTCCATGCGGCCAAATCGCCTTACCTTTGGCAGCCCGTACACAATTCACTACTGGACACGGCAGTCTCATTAAATATATAATTCAGCTTTGTGATAACTCTGATAAGACATCTGAGGTCGGATATCCTATGGGAATGCACTAACTTCTCCGTGTCAACTTTCCGACGAGAACTCTACAACGATGACCGAGGAAATTTCATTGGAACCATTGGACATGTGGACCTAGTAGCTACTAAGAGCAACTTCAGAGCTTTCAAGAGTTTTTGTCACAAATATGGCTAACTCTTACCTTCACTTTCACCAGTGAACGGTGAGTCCTCTTTGGCACTATGCGTTCTTTTATGTTCATGATGTGTTCTTTCAATTTTTTGCAAGGGGCCTTTATCAAGAAGCAGAAAGGGTGGTTGTGGAGGAAGAACAGCCCGTACACAGTCAACCTGGACCACGATCCGTGATCAAAATCAATTATCGCGATCCAGATTGACTTAGTATTGACTGCCGTACCTTATTAATCTGATGGATCGGAATCATTGATTTTGATCACGGACAGCGATCCAGATTGGCTGTGTACAGTCTTATAAAGTATACAAAAAAACATGCACTATGTAATAAACAAAAAACACAACAATAACGTTTGTCCACAGATGATGATCATTGAGCAATCATACTAAAACAATATACAATAAATATATAACATTTCTTGTATATTGTAAGAACAAAGGATGGGAGAAGGATTCAATTTGTTACTGCTATGATAAAACAAAAAAATTAAAAAAACAATTTGTCAAAAACGTCATTGGTTAACTTACAAACGTATTATTTTTTAATTTTGAAGTTAAATATACATTTTTTTGACAAACTTTTTAGCTTCTCAATAGAGACGAAGTTGGTAGAGTCGAGGAGCAATAAATGAAAAATTTCTTTGACCAAAAGATGTTTTCTGTGTGGGATCGGGTAATTTAGGTTTGTACTTGTTCGTGTGTTTGTAGATTGTTGTGTTCTCGGGTATTGTAGTGTACTTTTATGAAAGTATGTCAGAATGTAATGGATGTGTGTTGTAAAGGAACTCGTTGTAAAGGTTTTCTGTATGATAGGTAGTCAAAAGGTTTCTAAAGCATTTGCCATCGGGAATACAAAAATTCCGAAAGTTTCAGACCCTACCATGTCCAGTGCAGACAAGTGAAGTTAAAGAAAATAATGGTAATTTATAAAAACCGAGTAATGATGAACCTTATTGTCTTCAAACTAAGATGACGTACGACAAGATAATGGCTACTCCCAGGAGTCGTAAAAAACCACTAAACCGTTTCTACCGAGGAAATTCACACAAAGGAGATAAGCGAGCGGTAAATATCACCCGTCGACCTGCAATACACCACATGAAAACTATCGAGAAACTTGAACAGTTGTTGGGTAACTAAAGTTAGCTAACGGTAGGCGAAACGTTTCCATTAAAGAAAAACTTACACAAGTGGTGCATGAATTAATTCTCATCAACTTTAACTTCAGCGAACAATAGCACACAATTTCTGAAGGAGAGAAACTCGCTACTTTGCACTCGAGGAGATTTCAGAGAAAGAACAAACGTTGCCAAGGAGATTACTATTTATGATACAGTCAATATTAAAAGTACATTTCGTTTTACATAATGTTGCTATAAATTTAAAACAGGATATTCTGGATAGGTATTCCCAATAATTATACATTTTTACTTCTTTCATAATTTTTGTAATAAAAATTGCACAAACGAAAGTTGCGGAAGCGCATAAATCGATAACGTAAACCAGCCGATGAGAGGTCGTAAGCCCTGTAGGTGCCTTGATTTTCCGGTTCTCCCTTAATATTTCAACTTCTTCTCTAGCGAGATATACAAAAAATCGTGTCCGGACAATTGGCCGTAGCCGATTGGCCGTGGACAATTGGCCGTACGCCCTTTTTACCGTATGGACAATTTATCGTGAGGACAATTGGCCGTGAGGACAGTTGGCCGTGAGGACAATTGGCCGTGGGGACAGTTGGCCGTGAGGACAATTTATCGTATGGACAATTGACCGTATGGACAATTCACCGTGCGGAAACTATTTTTAGCATCAGAAAGTTTTTTCTTTCTTTTTTCGTTTGAGTTAAATAAATTGCGTGAATAAAAAAATGTTCGTTTATGGCGACGAACCGATTGCCTTATTTTTTTATTTCAAGATACGAGGAGAAATCCAATATGTCGACAGTGATTAAAACGAAATTTTACAAAATAAGCGGTATTTATGTAGTTCTAATTTACTATATTTTGAGATATAAGAAGACGTCTGTTTTTAGACTTCTTCTTGTTCTTTTTTTCATTTTTCGAGATGGATATCGATTTATACTAATAAGAAGGTGTAGATTTCGAAACAAATTAAACTTCATTGTTTTCTTTTGAAATGATGAGAAACCAATATGGCGGCCGTTATTTAAGGATGAGTTTTCAAAGTGAATGATTATGTTGGGTTTCTCGAATATTGATTTGCTACATTTTGAGATTTAAGAAGACGTCTGTTCTTAAACTTCTTCTTTTATTAAATAAGAATTTTAATATTCAATAAAATTGTAATGAAACATAAATAAAGCTGAGTCAGATGTGATTGTGGGGAAGACTAAGTGATGAGAGAAACGCAGAAATACAAAAGAAATCATAATTTATTTATATCATGGTTGGCAAGGAGTGTTATAAACATGATGAATTTATCTAAGCTACCTGAACTAATCCAAATATTTAACATTTTGATAAAACTAATTAATCCTTAAATTATAATTTACAAGTTTTCAAATATTTTTTTAAACCATGCGATGTATAATAAAAAAGAAACATGACATGATTAAACAGATTGAATCTAAATTTTCAAATAATAACAATATTTCATATTTTTTTATAATCAATTAAAAATGAATCAATCAGTTTTGTGAATTTGCATCTTCTTGAAGATAATCAGTAGGTATAATTGTTGAGATGAAAACTACCATCGTAGTATTTATGTCGATCAGAAGTCCAATTTACAGGTAATTTAGTCATTTAATAAGTCTTGATGTGCAAATATAAGTGATGCACCAACCATGATATTAAGAATTATCCATTTTCAATCATCAATGGTATCAAACGAAAAGTTCATTAACAAAGAAGAAAAGAAAAGAAAGGAAAGAAAGGAGGCGGTTATATTTCCTGCAAGAATTCAGTCAAATTAGCGAACGTGACTCATGCCAGATATTTTATATAGACGAGGATCGATGAAACAAAATAAAGAAACTTACCCAGCCTCCTTTAAATCTGTATTTCCAGTCTTTGCTGGTTAGTTTTACGTTCGCCATGCTTTCTGGCGCGATGCGACACATCGTGTCGGCTGACAGAGTTGAAAAGGAAGGCATAGATACATCGATCCGCCTATCTAATTCGCTCGGAAACGGCTGCGTTCGCCTTACAACTTATTAGAAATATTTTCAAATATTGCGAGGTAACGCACCTCGCATAAGATATTTTTATAAAAATTAAAATTAAAATAATCAAGTAGTGACGTGCAAATACAAAATAACGTCACAACATATAGATCTTTAAAATATCTGGATTGATAAGGTAACGCAATAAAAAGGCAGTATCGGACAGGTACTCCTATAAATATACGTTCCCGTTTCGTCTCTATTGAGATATTACAGACTTGTCAAAAAATAAAGTTAATTTAACATATTATAAACGCATAAACCTAAATCAATCATACAAATGAATAAAAAGCTAAATAATGTATTAATTCAAGTGGCACCGCCATGTTCTTGAAAGAAAAACTCTTCGTATGAATTATTGTATACTCACTCATCTCCTTGAACAAAACTTCATGGAAACGATATCTCAAGAAGGGACACTCAACACTGTTGTGAAAATCGATATTTTAAAGGGGAACACAAATAAACACAAGGAGAAAATGATTATATCAACAAAAGGCCTGACTCATTAGTCAAATTTCAAAACAAGGGAATGTGAAGATATATTATAGTTTATTTTATTTTTATTGACATGCATAATACAATGCAAAAAATATCTAATTTATTGTCAATTATTCAATAGTTTTTTTTCATGCATAACTTTGTATAGTTAGATTTGTTTTTTTTTATATATCTTTTGTAAATAAAAACTTAGATATATATTTTTTATTACATTAGGTTTTCTGTACATAACACAAAAAAAATCCTTAATCATTTTATCTCATTTCAAAATTCCAAAAAACATTATTCAAGAACATATATCAAGATCATTTAATATTTGAAATGTTGTACTAAACTTGTTGTACTAAAGTTTACTTATCACTGTACTATGTTAACTGTCAATATGTAATTTTGAAATCGATTTTTAATTAACTTCCCGACCAGTTAAAGCTCTGAAAATATCAGAATTTGTGTAAATACAAAGTAAACAATAATGCTATATAGGTACTTATTGCATTAAACCAGGATCAATTTAATTATTATTTTATTTTTTCAGTTTGAACAGTACCTAATGAATAATTTAACAAATATTTTATCAACAGCTATGAGTAATTTAACAAATAAAATTTTTACATTAAAAGTGAGCCAATTATAGACTAACAGTATGAAACTAAATTATACACAAACTTGTTTAATAGTAGGTAGGTATCAAAATACTTTAATTATTATTTTTACTCCTCACTAACCCAAAGGGGAGTTATGATTTCGCAATTTTTAAGGGTATTTTTTTATTGCAGATGATCAACTAGTATCATGCTGAGATTGTATTCTGAAAGTTTCATCACAATGTATCTGTGTGTGTGCAGTGTGCTATGTACGGCGTGTTCATTTTACATTATCGATTATAGACTAAAATACTCATTCGATTCTTTTCAAATTACGCAAATATCTAATACTCGCTAAGACCCCATTAGATTTTGAAGGATGTCTGAATAGTGCTTCTCAATTTTTTTAATTGTAAAATATTTGAAAGTGACCCCAAGCTCAGGAAACACAAAATTTGAAATTTTTATTTTCACAGGTAAAAAGGCACACCACTTACATAAAATGGCATTGAAGAGTTATAAAGTTTTCGTAATAAAATAATTTATCAAAAAATAATTTAAGAAACTCATTTCATAAAAATGCTGAATATTTTCCATACAAAATTTGAATACTTATGACTTGTTAATCTAATATACAATAATATGTACAATGGTTGGTGTAGCTGCGCTCCAGATTGCGAGCTGCAATGTGTATATCCTTAACAATTCCCGACAGTTTCCGAGGATTGACGAACCACAGCCCTTCGCTGTCGATGCAGGTCAATGCGCAAAATATTCATGCGTTTACCGTTTAACTGAATAGAGTCGCGTAAACATTCATTTTCTAGTTCCGACCCACGACATCACAAACGATTTAATTTATTATATTATTGTATCTACATATATTAATTCCGAATATATTAGTGTTGATCATCTAACTATATCTTTTATTTGAAACCCTTCATCATGATAAATTATATAAAAGAAAGTTTATATTTGAACTTAGAGCGATATGTGGAGATGGTAGACGACTTATTGGTGCCTGAACTGCTAAACTTTCCTAGCTATAACCAAAGAACATGGTTCCAGTAGGATGGAGCAACGTCACACACGTCCAATACATCTCTGCCACGAGTTCGTAAAATTTTCCCAGGCAAATTGATCTCCAGGAGAGGTGACATAAATTGGCCTCCCCGCAGTCCTGATTTAACCCCTATGGACTTATCTTAAATCTAAAGTTTACGCCAATAAACCGACTTCCCTGGCGCATTTGAAAGAAAATATCCGTCACGAAATGGTAGTCATCACTGAGTCCAACTGTCAAGCCGTCATAAGTAATTTTACTGTTAGATTAAATGAGTGTTTTTTTTAATCGATCCACTAAATATAAAGTTGAGACACCCTGTATTATCAAATATTTATTGAACTGACATTTTGCCATGTTATCATATTTGGAGGTAGATGTTTGAAATTATAAAATCTTTTTGAACACCTACATAATAACATATAATCCTTTCTGATAAAATTATAGATAAACATTTACCCCCAAAATTTCTATAAGGCAATTTCTTCCAACCCACCAAATGCGAAGAAAACTTTGAAAGGAATGTTTTTGTCAACTTTTTCAACTTTTGTCAATGTCAACTTTTTTTTATTTTACGACTTATTTATTTTGATAAGTGACGCGTTTCTGTGTTGACTTACGGATGCGAGGCTCTAACACTGACCGTGAAATCCGCTGAAGCATTAGATGTTTTCGAAAGGAGAGTCCTACGCCGAATATGTGGTCCTGTGAAGGAAGGAGATGAATGGCGCATAAAGAAAAATGAAGAACTGTACAAAATTTATGAAGCACCAAATATCTCAACCCATATAAGACTGCTTAGGTTGAGATGGGCTGGGGCTAGGTTGCGGCCATAGGGGCCTAGCCAGTAAAGTTGAGGGTGGCTGCAGCCCCACCCTAGGATTCTGGGTAACAGGTCAGTACCCTCTTCAATTCTTACCTATGGAAGAGCAGGGCAGACGCCTTAATGCCTCGCTCGGTGGTGACTCATCAAACGTGGCGATGAGTAAGTCTGCATCATCGGGCGATGGAAATCGAAGCACTGAAAGTACTGTCCGGTGGTGTACCTGAAATTCGCCAACATGAGTTCTAAGGGGTGGAGGAGCCCCCCGTGATGATTGGTCGGCACGACCCACTCGGCGGTACCCGAGCTGATGACGAGACAGGTGCAGCTAACGCTGCGCCTGGTGTGGAAATCGAAGAACTGAAAGTACTACGGGCGTGACGAAGGC
This sequence comes from Molanna angustata, assembly GCA_963576475.1. Classification (NCBI taxonomy): domain Eukaryota; kingdom Metazoa; phylum Arthropoda; class Insecta; order Trichoptera; family Molannidae; genus Molanna; species Molanna angustata. Next base: position 44,405,096 of record OY754967.1, read on the forward strand.
TCCCTGTGGCAGTCTGTTGTTCGTGGAGCTGCTGGGAGGGTAACCACTGCTATGATTCACGGGCCTTCACGAGTGTGGTTGGACTCTTAGTGGCAGTGGTATGAAATATGCATGGTGGTAGTTCTTGTTTTGTCCGACGAGCAGCCGCTCCGGGGATGAACAGAACACTTAGTTCTATAACGTTCCCTATGGAGTGGGGTAGGTGACTGCGACTTTTCCTAAATGGCCATGTACAGAGAATGCCAAACACGCGACTACCCAAAAAAATCATGTTTGGTCACCCGGGAGGTAAACGGAAGATGGGGAGACCAAGACTGAGATGGGAGGACGACATACGGAGAGATGCAGAAAAGCTCCTGCAGGTCCCTAACTGGAGAACGGCGGCTGAGGATAGAAGAGGTTGGAGGCGCGTGTTGAAGGAGGCCAAGGCTCGATTTGGGCTGTAGCGCCATCGAAGAAGAAGTGACGCGTTTCAGTAACTAAATAAACAAACAGAATAAACCAAAAATATTTAACAATACACACTGTTTTTATTTCAATTAAGTATTAATATGGATTATAATCAAGAATAATTATAGGTCGATAAAGTAAATTAAGTATTGCATAAATATTTGCATTCAATGTTGATAAGTTATCAGAAGTAACTAATTATAAACAATAGCAAAAATGTGTGGGTCGTGTCCAACACTTTTTTATTCATTTACATAAAATAATATCAATATAAAAATGAATCAAATAACAGAATAAGGATTTTTTAAATGGACTTTTATTTCGTTCAGTGTGGAAATGAGATTAAGATTAACAAGGAAATAAGTTTTTTTTTATTTACATAAAACAAACAGTAATAAAACATATATTATACAAGTGGCCGACAGCCACGGCACAGTGTTGGTAAGCCGTTTGGTTTCTATGCGGGCGTCCTGGGTTCGATCCCCAGCAAAGGGGAAATTTTTAAAATTAAATTCTTACACTAATATTGCTTCTTTGGGTTAGAAAACTTGGTTAGTTGGAAAAAATGCCATGTGGCAATAAACTCGCCACTAGCGCAGAGATTATTATAATCATTAATTTGCAAACGTTCAAATACTGAACATACATAATCAATTGTGAAACGGGCTTAAATAATTACATTAATTTTGTTTGAAATACAAAACTGTTCAATTTTATCAAATAAAACAGTTTTTAACGTGCATTGCCATCGGAAATACACAAATTTTGAATGTTTCAGAACTCTTACTGGTGGGAAATTAGTTTAAAAATTAATTTCAAAAATCCATTACGGTCAGACAGGTAAGGTCAAATAAAAGTGTGTAAAAAACACACCTAGACCATAAAAATACGAAATGAAAAATATCTTATAAATGTCTATTGAGTCTGAATCTGTTTCACGATAAATATCAAATCTCAAGAAAAAGGCAACATATTCTTTCTTCAATCTAAAACGAAATTATATTTATGTACATTATAATACATACCTATTTCAAACATTTTAAATGCACATTCAGATGTTATGGTTCCTCGCCCCACCTCAATACGACACAATATTATAGCTTAGAATGTTTCCCATTTGTAAGTCAAACCTTTCTTGTGAAAACATCAACATACGAAGGAATTGTAAATAAATGATGAAGTAAAAAATTTATCACATGTAAGCGTGTAAGTACCTACACACTTCAGGTTTAACAGAAAATCTTGAAAGGAACAAACAAAATCTACACAAACATACAATAAATATTAAATAAGAAAAATGAATGTTAGTGATGAGCCATACCCAGTCTTGGGCATGCGAATCTTGCAACTTTTATAAAAAAAAATTTTGTATAAAAATTCAGATGATACTTTGAACTTCACCCCGGGGCTAGGTCCGTCCCGAGTGTCCAGATAATAAGAATAGCTGGTCTCTCAGTATCTTCGGCCCTTAGAATGGTAGAGATCTGAAGCGCATGGAGATTTTTTTCGGGAAGGCAGGATTGGCTTATCGAGATGAACAAGTTTTTTTCAAGAATGAAGAACAAGACCAAGAACAGAAGAAATAATTGCTTAATATGAAAAACAAAAAAAAAACATAAATTTACCGTATAACTTCGATACCGTATAACTTATTTTTTATTATACAAATATAAAAAGAGACTTCTAGAGGTCGAATTAACTTCTGGATTATTCTAAATTCTTCATTTTTAAATTATTAATTTTGTTTTTGGCTTATTACTTGTTTATTTTTTTTTGTTATTATTTTCTCGTGTATGTATGTATTTTACTTCGTGATTCACAAATCTATGTATTAATTTACGATTTATGTAAAAGCCCATTTAGGGCAATTAAAATAAAATATACCAAAATACTTAAATGTAATTTCTGGTTGGTTGGAAGAAATTGTCTTATGGCAATAAGCCCGCCTGTGTGCAATTTATATTATGTATAGAAACATGAATAAATAAATAAATGAATAAATTTTTTTGCTTTTTACTCTACTGACGAGATACTAAACATCAATCCAACTAATCTGTGATATTTATGAACACTAACATACTAATTAATTAACTATTATATATGTGTATTTGTTTGGTTTGTCGTCCTTGACTTTGTTCTTGTATTCTTTCTGCTTTTTCAATGCTATGTACCTTACTTTTATCTTAAATAACCGTTTATTGGACATGGTGCTAGTGGGACCCTTTACATCCTCCTAGCACTCAATTTTTTTTTTCTGAATTTTTCTTTCCTTTTTTTCCCGAATTACTCTGTACTCTGTTAAACCATGATGTCAATGTTGTCGCGTCCCTATGAGGGTCGCGGGATTGTGACGAAAGGAATAAGGACTGACCTGTCTTCCGTCGCCGGTTTCCAGATGACACTTTCTTCCTCTGCTGTCTTGAGGTTCGACGAGTCTTCTGACCTTCCAGGAGCAGCCCGGAAGGTACCAATTCCAATTGCCGTCGGGAATTTCACGATGCTTCGCGACCGGCAATATGCTCCGAAACTACGCTTCGCTGCGATAATCCACGAGATTATGTCACACACACGACGTGTCGACTGGAGCGCATTCGGACGCAGACTGATTCGATACAGCCTTGACATGGTCAGGCCTGGATGGGTGGGGAAAGGAATAAAGTGAGGAAAGGATTTGTTTCAACAGTTCCAACACTGAACAAATGTATTATATCAATTATTGTGACCATAATATTGTGAACCATGTAACGATGAACCCAAGTGTTCTTTAAAGAACCTATGGGGGATAAAATACAATAAACAATTCGATCATTCATACCATATTAAACAATGTGGGTGTGCATTATCTTATAGACACAAGCACGGCACAAGCGTTTTTCCCTTTATCTCTTACTTAAAAAGGCACTACATTCAGAATGTGTGGTGAACATCATTGCTGATCAATGAAATAGCATATTGTTGCCTGTTGTATTTTCGATTTTCCGGCTTTTAAAGGAAAACCGGAAACGACGATAATAGAAAAGAGTGGAATAGATAAATTTTGAGAAATGTAATAAAAATTGCTAGACCGAAAGACGTTCACGTCAATGTTTTGCAAGATATTTATAACCAAGGACTGCAAGGGTTGTGATACCTTTGTTCATCACTAGAGTGAAGAAATAGACGGAGTAAACCAGAGACATAGTTGAAGAGATAATTTGAAGAAATTAACAATAATCACTGCGAGTTACTAACTACCAAATAGCTGTATACAAAAGTTGAAATGCGATTTAATTTAAGGTAAAAATGGCCAAGTATAATTGCAATATAAGGGTGCAGTTTAGTTCGCGTGATGACGTGCGATTGCTGTGTTCAGTAATCTCGAGCATATGTCGCAAGAGATAGTTTATGTTAGTATAAACAGAAGTCAGTTCTGTAATCAGTCTAGTGGAATCATAACATATTAATTTTATGATTACACAAGACTGAATGAGGAAATGAATTTCCAAATAGGAACGATTGTTCATAGTATGTGTATTACAAGTATTTTTTTAATGTGGTTATTATTGTGATTGGTAAAAATAATGGAAAATATCTTTGTAATTTCACTTTTTATCTCATTTTAAAAACGATAATCCTTTTCTCTTCTTATCTCTCAGTAATACAATAAAAGAAAAAAAAAACTATTTAAAAATTTGTATAACAGAAATGTACTAGAATTTGTAGAAATTAAAGAATTCAGTATGTTATATCTATAATTAAAAGTAAAGACTTTTTGATTCTATATTAATTTTATTATGCGCGATAGGCCTATTTCGCCTTGTTAGAGCATTAACTAGCTTATAAAAACTTCGTCGATAGTTAATAATTAATTCATTATGATTAAAATGTGTAAAATGAATATATTGAATTAACATAATATGTAAATGTAAGAAGCGAGAACCTCAGACGATCATGTATAAATGTTGACTTAAGGATGTCTGAATGTTGACTAGGCGATTAATGTGTCAGGATAGAAAATGGCGTTTGGTTTTCTCTGCCTACCCTGTGAGGAACATCGAGTGATGATACGTATGTATAAAACATATCGATATACAAAAATACGGTCTGCCCAAGAGGCGATTTATTTTAATTAGAAGGATGACATTATATTTTGTGTCGTGCCAGACGCAAAACCAAAACTGACTTCAGGTGTAAAACACAACGTAAATAAAATATTGTCGTACAGCAGATGTCGCACGAAATTAAATGCGACTTTATCTTATGCACGGCGAAACTACTCCTTAATTTGATATTACGTCTCAAGTCTCGGCAATTGTTCACAAATAAAATGAAGTAATTAATGTAACGTAGTATGAATAAGTATGTAATTATATAAAACTCAACAGTTGACATACAAAGCGACTGGAACGAATTAATTTTATAATATAGTGCCGCGAATTTTATATTTACCAACAATTAATTGGAAGCAAAGAACAACGGTGTATTGACGGCGTGTGAAAACCGAGAAGAAAATAATGTTCAAAAATAAAAATTTGGTTCGAGCATAAACTTCAAATTATAAGTATTAACGTTCGGTAAAATCTATCAATCGAATTATCCTTTTAACGCATATTTGAAGTCTAAAAGCACTATGCAAAACCACTGACTTATCTATGATTTTTTCATAGATAACGACGTGAATTACTTCTGTGATTTCATCTGTGGAAAGTATCACAGTATGACCAGCGCGATCAATAAAATTTTATGATTAATTCTGTCAAAAAAATTTCAAGAAATCAGTATAAATTACATCAACCTGAGACCGCCTGTCCATTGTGGACAGAATATACTCGGTTAAGGAAACCAGGTTAGAGGTCGTTGATCTACCTGCGCAAAACCCATTTATTTATTTATTTATATTCGGGAAACAAACAGCTTAATACAATATAAGGGATTAACAATAAAATAATAACAACTATGCCAATAACATGTTTCCACAAGTATACAGATAAAATTATATTATGTAAGAAGTAGGAAGTAAATATTATTGAGTTAGGAGGGAGTTAAGAGGGAATAGGGAGGGAAGAGGGGGAGTACAGAAGGAGAGGGATTAGTTTATATGAATAATTATTGTAAGAGAAGTTTTGATTTGATATTAGTTATTGAGGAGTTGAATAAGTCAAATTCGTTTAAGTGCTCATTGAAGAAGTGTGATGCTCGATATATGAATGCATGCTGTTTAGCGCTTGTGTTACAGTGAGGCAGGTGTAATAAGTGGTGGGATCGGGTAGCTCGGGTGGGAACTCGAAGAGCTAATCGTTCAAGCAGTTCCGGGCAATCCACGATGGAGTTGGCGATTTTATGTAAGTAGACGGCGTCGGAAATATTTCTGCGGTCTTCCAATGTGCTAAGTTTAAAGAACTCAGCAGAATCAGAGTAGCTAAGATAAGTTCGGAAGGAACGAAAATCGAGGTACTTTAGGAATCTATTCTGAATTTTTTTTATTCTATGTATGTAGGTAGAGTACCTAGGATTCCAGACTTGTGAAGAATATTCTAGAATGCTGCGCACATATGTAAAGTATAATGTTTTCAATGTAGATATATTGTTAAAATGCTTGCATGTACGGAGGATAAAGCCGAGGATCCTAGACGCTTTGGATACAATGTAATCAATGTGCTTGTCAAATAATAGTTTTGAGTCAAGGATAGTCAAACTGTGGAAAACAGCCACTAGTGCACAAATTTTTCAAGTCGTTTGACAAATATAGACAGCTTGGACACGGGACGATAGTTTTGCACATCGCTCTTTGTACCGGACTTGAATTTGGGAACTACATATGCTTACTGCCATCTCAGTTGGAAAACGCAATATCTCGGTGACTTTTCGAATATCATGACAAGCGGATGCAGTAAGTTCTTGTCACATTGCCACATAAAGTATTCAAATATTTTTTTCTAAATTTTGGATTGAGTCGCATTAATTCTCACCATGCGATATGTAGAAACTACATCATGGATAAACATAACACAATCAAAGAGAACCAGATAGCGTAATAGTTATTAACACACATACACACACACACAAGCGATATAGAGAGCAATCTGTTATCTATGAAATGAGAAACAACGTATGTAAAATCTTAATATAGAACAAAAACAATATTTGGTCAGACAGCCATAAACAATGCAGAGATCCGCAGCTCCCACATTAGCTAGCTCCATTCTCAGATACAGAGGTTTATTAATAATTGCCAAGATACACTTATCATTCCTTATCACAAAAATACTGAAATAATATTACATGCCTAGGTGAGTTCTAGACAATTCCTCGCAAGATTCAATGAGTTTTGCCCCTTGGCAAAATTCAGGAGGCATTATGATGACACCTTCGGTTATTTTTTTTATGGCTGAGAATATTACCTTGAGTCAGAGGTGCTGTAGAAAGATCTTTTTGGTGCCACTGATGTCTGCTATCATAGGTATTCAGATCATAAATCATTCTGTGTTTCTCCCACATACATACATCACGATAATATAAAAAAAACACAGAGAGCCGACAACATTCACACGTGCCTAATGAAAAACATAAATTGCAAAATATCTACAGGATTCGTACCAGTATATATGTCTTGAAAAATGGCAACTTCCTCGTATTTTCACGACTGTAATAATTCAAGCGAAAAAATCTCGAAAAGAATTATTACTATGAAAAACGTTGTATACACATTGTTTATTATACTTATCTTCGTAATATTATAATGAAATATATTTCATGTGGATTTTCAAAGAATTTCTGGAATGTGAAAAAAAATATTTATTACACAAAATGATTTGATTTGAAGAGTTTCGGAATGCTGTCACACAAACGTGCTTTGCTGTGCTTGCTTCGCCTGAAGGCCATTATTACCATGACAAAAGATTCGATATTATTTCTCGGAACTCAAATATGAATCGAGAAGACACAATTTATTAACTAGTTGCATGTAACACATGAGATCCAACTGTCGATAGCGATAGTACGTATAGTTGAAGAATAAGTACCAAAATATAAACCCATAAATACAAACTAGTTGCATGTAACACATGAGATCCAACTGTCGATAGCGATAATATGTATAATTGAAGAATAAGTACCAAACTATAAACCCATAAATACAAATTATTTAATATTTTAAGATATTTGGTTTTCTATACATGTACCTAGGTATGTATGTCAAGATAGGATAGTATGGAGGTCAGTCCTTTGATCTTACCCAGAATGTGAAAACAGCATGATGGTATGTATGTATGTTTGAAGATTAGTATCAAATTATTAAGTCTTCTTAGATATTGTAAGTAGGCTACTTCCATACAAATTGTATGAAACAATGTCGTCACTAAATTCAATTTTTATAAAATTTGTTGAAATAAATTTGCAATGTGCTAATAGAATTTAAATATTTTTTATAGAAAATTAAATTTTCTAGTTGGGGTGTTTCGGCTATTTTCGATATTTAAAAAAAAATGGAAATATATGCAGTTAAACTCATAAATTTATCATAAAAAAAATATTTTTCTTAATAAAAAATGTTTGAGAAACCCTGGAATTTTTTTCAAAAAACTAATTTGAGATTTTGTATTTGTCTATGTTTATACCAATTTTCAGCGTTCTAGCTTTTACGGTTTCTGAGATATATGGAAAAATAAATCAAAATTTCAAAAGTTGATAACCCCTGACTAAAACAAAAATTCACAATTCTGAGTATAAAAGTTTTTTAGGCTTGTAATTTTTTATATATTTTAAAATTTTGGGCTCTGTAAATTAAGCGGATCAAAAGTTATAAGGGGGGGGATAGACAGACACACAGACACACACACACACAAAACTCACATAAAATGTTCTACTCCGAATTCTGAGAAAAGCCATGTATGGGAACATATATGCTGCGAGGCCTCTAGTTGGTGCTATTAGCATATAAAAAGTCCACTACACCATACAAAATTTTCCTTCGTACACGCATCTTGGCTTAATAATGTCGATTCATTAAGAGAATTGAATTCTCATGAACGAATCGACAGTTGGATGAATGTCTCTCAATTGTGTGTTTTGATTTATCATTTTATATTTACTGGTGATTAGATGATAAGATTATTTTGAAATTGTCGATATTGACGGTATTTAAGGTGTAGAACTCCATCAAATCAAATAAAATTCATTATGTTTCTATATATATTTTTTCCTTGTATCCGGAAGACGGTTTGGGCTGACAAGTCCCTAATCAATAGGCTTAAGATAATTTATTTGCGACAAATATACATATATCATATTAGAAATCCTGACGTAAACAGGGGGGCAAGTCTGATTAACTGGCGGAATCAAAGCCATCCATGTTTACCCATATCATAAATATAATTATGTTATGGAGTTCTTTAATGTCTTAAGATGTTATAGAAATCCATAAGATAATTATATCCATGATATGGGTAAACATGGATGGTTTTGATTACGCCGACAGACCATACTTGCCCCCTAGAACAGTATCACGACTACAATATCCGAGATATTAAATGGCGACGGGATATGCTCAAAAGTTACGTCTTCAACAAAATATGTTATTCTTTTTTTATTATTTGTCTTTACATTGGACCGATACATTTTTTAAATTTTGTATTTTTTTGTAATTTGTTTAACTATCGCTGGACTTGCAAATCTCAAAAACTGTTAGTTCTTGTTTCTTTCATCTGAGGCAATTGAAAAGTATTCGCCGGAGCTTACCCAAAAACGAAGCTAAAACGCTTATTAATTCATTTGTGGTGTCACGGCTGGATAACTGTAATGCTATTTATGCGGGTTTGCCAAAGTATCAGCTTGATAGATTACAAATAGTTTTCAACGCAGCTGCGAGGTTGATATATGGAGACGACAAAAGATGTCACATAACGCCTCTTCTTAACGAACTGCACTGGTTGAGATGTCCAGAGCGAGTGGATTTTAAGGTATGCCTGATGGTGTTTAAAGCTCTGAACGCCTTGGCTCCACACTACATTCATGAATTGTGCCAAAGGAATGTTCTATCGGGGAGGCAGCTTACGCTGAGATCGTCTGAATCACAGAGTACAAACTCTTTAAAAGAATGGGACAAAGTCAATAAGGCGGCTTACTATGATCGCGGTTTTAGTGTGAACGGGCTTTTAAAATGGAATAAATTGCCTCTTGACATACGTGGAGCTCAGAACATTGACACCTTCGGTAAATTTCTCAAGACTGCCTTGTTTCGTAGAGCCAACAAATAAGCTACAGCGCCCTTGGAGTGATCTTGTATCACTAAACGGTGCTTTATAATTTTTTATTATTATTATTTTCAGATATATCACCCATAACTCAAAACTTACGAGGCTTAGAAACATAAATGTTTGATTGCGAGAAAATATAAGTGATATCACTTGTGTATGTATGAGAGGTTGATAGCTAATTTATCAGGGATCATTTTATTCCTACCCACTTTGTATGTATCGTGTACGTTTTTCTATCTGAAAAAACCGCGATTCTGGAATTTTGAAGGGGGGGAGAGTTGAAAATTTTTATTCTAGCTAAGGAAAATTCTACCTAACGAGCATGTTGTGATCGAAAACAGAACTCCATATTTTTGTCAATTTTCCCATACATTGCAATCTAGAATAATTGAACTATTAATTATGTACGTAGATCGTCATATAATAGTTTCAAAATTTGTATTTGACCCACCTACATTTCCGTACCCAGCGGTTTATTTTGTTGGTAAAATCAAGCTTGTATCAATATTCTACGAAATTGTATTTAAAGATAAAATAAAAATAAAATTCATTGTATGATATAACAGTGTGAACATATATTTATTTTACATGTTTGATTTATATCATACAATGAATTTTATTGTTTATACAAATTATGTATGTCAAATTTTATTGTTATATGTAGCGTTATCACTTAGAGGGGAGCACTGTTGGGGATTGAAGAGGCAGCCCTTCTGGCTTGCCTATATAAATCCCCACCAACGGCGAACCAACCAGTTCTCATTTAGCATTCTCGCGGGCCAGTCATTTCTAATAAACACAATGTAACCCAATAAGCAGTTTCAATATCTTCCCACTATAGGTAGCCGACATACTTATCCATAAGAGGATGATCGGTTTGCCTGATAAGAGTCTCGTTAACTAACAAAGGAATAAATTTTCGTAGTCTTGAATCTTGCTTGATTTTATCAATGATTCTACAATCTATACGTTGCCTCAATCCCTAAAATCAAACAAAAGATAATATAGTTCTTGGGCGGCAATTGCTAGAGTACATAGTTTTGTGATGAATAGTTTTTTCTCTCGCCGAAGGAATGATGGAAGGCAAAAACCATAGAGGTCGCCATAAAGACAGGTTATATGGATCAGGTGATCGGTATCGATAGCATCTACCAAGAGATGAAGAGGCCAGCGTGTGATAGAGATGAGTGAATGAATCGAATGCTTAGCGCAGACCGATCTAAGGGTAGTGTCATAAGAAAGAAACAAAATATTATAGATTTGATGACATCATTTCTATATTGCCCCTTGTACTTTGTTGTACCACAAACTGTTGCTGCAACTAATGTAACAACCATGCCAGCAACAGTAACAAAGCTGGACTAACCAGGTTGTGTTTAATTTAATAGTCAGCCTAGATCGCCATCTTAGACAATTTTCTTTTATGAGTCTTCTCTGAATATACCGTGAAATAAATGGCAAAACGTTATAGATATATGAAAAAGGTTACAGTAATTTGGTATATATTCCACGAATATTTTGTTTACTTGAATTCGCCAAGAGTTAACACTGTTTAGATTGCTAGTGATACATTTATTATTAAGATAGATAGGTGTTTATTCTGAATCGGTAATTTATATTCTATCGGAACACAAAACACCTGATTGAGGATACACTAAAGCGTATGTTAGCAGGAAAACGACTATATTCAAACAACCAGATATATGTAAATAGTTACTACGCGTAAAATTGTGTCATGGCCTCCAAATAAAGATGTGATAACACGAATGATAAACGTCAAACCCTATTTTACGATCAATTATAATTCGATGAAGGTGAAAGTAGAAAAACATTTTCCGTACGTGAAATGGAATTAAAATAATTATAGAGAAATAAAGCCGTATTGAAAACTTCACAAATTGTATACAATAATATACGACACAATCTTGCCCTAACAATATTGAGTGGACGGGGTTCGGAGAAAAAAGGATAAAATTACTATCGTTAGCCATTAGTACAATAATATTCCGTTATATATTTATTTATTTGGGATAGAAAACAATAAGCAACAACAATATAATATACAAGACAATAAAATAAAAAGAAAAGAAAAACATTAAATAGAATAAAAAAACTGAACTTCTCAAAATAACAAATAAAACAATATAGTAGTGTGTAGAGGATTTTATTTGGAGATGATGGGGTAGAAATGACAAAGAGGAAAATTAAGGTTATGAATATGATGATGTAAAAATTAAACACTTATTTTTTCTTTCTACATTCTACATTTATTTTATTTCTCTCCAGGACGAAGAAAAAACAAGTGTTTAATTTATTTCAAAAATGGAATTCTACATAGTCAACGCTGTCAGTGTAAATAAAATTAAAAGGACTGTTTTTTTACAATGGAATTCTGCGTAGTCAACGCTGTCAGTGTGAAAAAATAAAAAGTGCATGAATATGATACTTCATTGGATTCTTTGTTCTTCATTTCAAGATAATCGTATAAATTAAGATGTTACATCGTCTAAATCTGTACAATATTTGAGAAGATACCAAAAAAATTATATTTGTTAATAAATTCTGCTTCTGCGTCGTCCAATTCTCATCTGCCTATCTTCATTGATGTATTAATTGTATGGCGTCAGACACTTCAAAGATATGTTATGTGATAGAATTTATAGTAAAATATTTATGTAAACCTACCTTTCTGAAGAATTTTTTTTCAGTATGTAGCTCAGTTACTGTTGAAAATAGACCCCCACACCTCCCATATATTTTTCTACTCACAATGAGCCATGGAATCGGTACTTAATGTTCAGTATCGTACAAATTGAGGACAAAATTTGTATTGTACTTTTCCGTTAAAAATGACGCCACAAAATGCACGACTACCACCGATAAATTAATCTACGAGGATATGGAATGTTTGATGGGTACAGACTATGGATTGGGTGATGAATTGTTCAAACCCCGTCACCCATAAAACTCGTTTAATCCGAATTATTTGATTTATAAACGTAATCTCATACCATCCACCCATGGCATGCCATGTCTTGTGACAACGGTCAAGTCCAGCGAGATATAAACTTATTGGCCCATAAAACTCAACTCGTCCTATAATCGGGTCACAGAAAGACCACACTGATTCAGATCCTACAGTGCTATAAGACACCCTTCCAGTACGGTCTAGTACGGTGCAGTCAACTAAGTTGACCGGAAATATCTCTAATAAATTATACAAATATTTTTAATTATCAATTTTATACTAAACTAGCTAACACGGCGAACATGGTACCGCCTAAAACCCCGTTCCCACTTGTCTCTATTGAGATTTTTATTTATTTATTTATATATCTTGAAAAAAATGTCAATAAATATTTAATGCCTTTTTACTCAGTGCTTCCTTGACCTTGGCGATTACCCTGTCGAATTTCTCCCTGTCTTGTGTCGCTTGGAATATCATTTGACTCCCGACAGGAAAATTTGCAATTAAAAAAATACTCGAATATAGAATAAATTTCTGTATTGTTTTATTTACGTGATATTATCCGATTTTTTTGTCCTTTAAGTTTTCTGACATTTTAATAGTTATTCTGCTATTCGAGGCGGAGACGAATCCAACAAATAAGAGATCATTACAATTGGTCCAGCCGTTCTATAGTTATAAATTGTCTAATTAAACCGTGGTCTATACAAAGTAATTTTATTTTAAAATCTTTAACTAACCCGACTATATTTTATTTATATAGATTATGTATAAGCATTTAACAAGCTATATTATCTATTCAATATCTCAGCCTATCCTGATCATAGTTTTCTATTAACCGATATCAATTATTTTAATATCGTATTTCCCTTCTCATTTTTTTATTTTTCTAGAATATTACCCCGTATTCAGTAACTATTGGAACTAAATTAGGAACGTTCTTAAATTGTAGATTTAAGATTTACGGTCTTATTTCAGTGTTATAAAACATAAACTAGGACTAAATGGAATAGGAACTTGCCTATATTGGCCGGAACGTTCTTAAAAATTCATCAACAGTGGAAATGGTTGACTCTTTTTGCTATCTAGGCGCTATTGCAGCACCGAAATTAAGGCCGCTGGCAATAGGTGCTATTGTGGTCTTCTAAATTCTAAAGCACATAAGGTCCAAAATCCTAACAAGGAAAACAAAAATCCTGAGTTATAAAACTCTTCTCAGACCTGTCGTAGTGTATGGAGCTGAATGCTGAGTCTTAACAAAATAGCCTCATGATATCCCGAGAAAGATTTTTGGCTCGGTAAATGATAATAGACTTTGGAGGATGCGATGTAATCACGAACTACAGGCATTATATGACGAACCCAACATTGTCCAAGTCATAAAAGTACGTAGAACACAGTGTTTGAGAAATGTCAGCCGTATGAATAATAATAATAAACACTTCCTTGCGCCCTGCGCAAGTGGCGAGTTTATTGCGATGCGGCAATTTCTTCCAACTAACTAGTGTTTCCAGCTTAGAGAAGCATCATTAATGAATTTGCATGAGAAATGAATTTAAATGAATTCTGTTCTGCTGGGGATCGAACTCAGGATTCCCGGATAGCAACCAACGGCTTACCAACTGCGGCCGGCATGAATAATGATCGTATCCCCAAAAAGATTCTGAATACCATTTCAGAGGGCAGAAGAAGTATAGGCAGGTCCAAGCTAAGATGGGAAGCTAAGATGAGAAGTATAGGAGGCCAGGGCCCACACAGGGCTGTAGCGCCAATGATGATGATGATATCAAAACCTTGATTTTTTTACTGTGTTGAAAATTTCATATTCAAATGAAAATGTTTTATGGGAAAAAGAAAAAATAATTCTTATTCTTCTTCTTCGTGCCATACCAGGTCCCCCCGATCACTACTGAGAAGGTTTCTCTATCTACCGTCTCTGATGCCGGTCCACTCACGAATGTTGCGGAGCCATCACATCTGACGCGTCCCTCTATTGCAGACCTCCATAGTCATTTTCTTTTAATCATTTTTCTTATTAGAAAATTAATTTGTTAGATATTAAAAAAAAGAAACTGTGCTAACAACGTCGGGTAGCAAAGGTCAAAACTGCGTACATAGTCAAACTACCAATCTGGGACTTGTATGGAAATGTCGAGTTGAAGTAAACTGCTGATATAGGATCGATTTCAAATGAAAAGGAAATTGCAGACGAAGCTGAATACTGTAAAATTCAAACGAGACATACCAGACTAGGGTAAGCCGCTAGTTAAATCTGTTGATAACAGACAGATTTATGAATAATATCATAATTGTTCAGATGAAAGGGTTCTCTTAAAAATTTAGTACTTATCCGAAATAATAAAAGTGAGTAAAATAAACATTCAAGATGAACAAAAAGAACCCTCAGGATAATTCAACAAAGATTTATTTCAAGGAGTCCCGAATCTTTACGTGTAAACAACAATTCTTGAGGGTTCACATTGAAAATTTACTGTACGTAAAGAACTTGAATAAGTAAATAAATGAAAGAGGCATAATTCGATTAAGTTTTTTTTCCCAGATTCTTATTTATTTTTAAACTAGCTTTTATGTCCCGCCGTTGGCCAAGAATGTAAATTAGTGAAGGAATAAGCATTCGTTTATATAATATTGTCATAAAAAATATTTGCTAATTCGTAGTATGAAAAAGTTGTTTGAAATTTAATTGAGTTTAAGCGATGTAAAATGTTCAAGTGATGGCCACAACCCATTTGTTTTTATATATAAGTAGGTACATACAATTTCTGCACGCATGGACTATGGTCAATGGTTTTAAATATGACTGATTATAAAGAGACAACGTTGTAAAGAGTTTGGATTTGGCCACAAACCCTATTTTTATATATTGTCATCGAACGCAAATGTGTTTTAAATATTTAGTAATTTTGGATGATGAGAAATGGCTTAAAAATTAAATAAACAAAAGTACTGAAAAGATTCTAGTGTTGGTCACATCCCATTCGTTTTTATATTTTTCGTCAAGTGTGCATACCTATAGATTATTATATTTTTGCACAATAAAACTGATCTACATTACAGAAGAAGACTTAAATAGTTTTTAATTTGAATATAAACGTTGTGAAGAGTCCAGTAATGGCCACAACCCCGATTTTTTATTATATTGTCATCAAAATCAAATATGTAGTTATTGAAAATTAAGCAATATATGATGATATAATAAATGGTGTAAATTTCGATTGAAAAAAAGTATTGAGAAGATTCTAGTGATGGTCACATCCCATTCGTTTTATGTATTTTCGTCAAGTGTGCATGTTGTTTATAATATTTCTATACAATAGACTATAAGACTTAAAACTAACCCAAAAGACTAAATGAAAAAAAAAGAATAAGTATAAGACTATAACAAATAGTTTGTAATAAAAACTGACCCAATGGTCTACATAAAAGATCCAATAGAAGAATTACACAATAGTAAATGTATTATATAAAAAACTGACCAAATGGTCTTCATAAAAGAAGAAGAAGATGAATTGAAATATTGGAAATATTTTATATAAAATTCACCCAACGTCTACATTAAATAAGAAAACGAAGAATTAGACTAAAGGAAATAGTTTGTATAAAAACTAACCAAAAGATCTACAAAAAATAAGAAAAAGAAGAATTAGACTATAGAAAGTAGTTAATATAAAAACTGACCCAAAGGTCTACATATTAGAAGAATAATTATACGTCAGGAAATAGATTGTATAAAAACTAACGCAGGAAATAGATTGTATAAAAACTAACGCAGGAAATAGATTGTATAAAAACTAACGCAAAGGTAAAACATAAAAGAAGACGAAGAAGAATTAGACTTAAGGAAAAGTTTGCATGAAAACTCTCCCTTGGTCTACATAAAAGAGGAAAAATAAGACTATAGGAAGTTAGTTTATACAAAATTCAACAAAGGTCTACATAAAATTAGAAAAAGAAGAAATACGTTAAAAGAAATAGTTGGTATCAAAACTGGCCCAGAGGTCTACATAAAATAAGACGAAGAAGAATTAGACTAAAGGAAAAGTTTGCATGAAAACTCTCCCTTGGTCTACATAAAAGAGGAAAAATAAGACTATAGGAAGTTAGTTTATACAAAATTCAACAAAGGTCTACATAAAATTAGAAAAAGAAGAAATACGTTAAAAGAAATAGTTGGTATCAAAACTGGCCCAGAGGTCTACATAAAATAAGAAGAAAAAGAATTAGATAATAGGAATAAGTTTGTATAAAAACTCACCCAAAGGGCTACATAAAAGAAGAGGAAGAAGATGAATTAGACTATAGGAAATAGTTTGTATAAAAACTCACCCAAGGTCTACATAAATTAAGAAAAAGAAAAATTAGACTATAGGAAATAGTTTATTTATGAACTGTCCCAAATGACTTCACAAAAGAAGAGGAAGAAGAATTAAACTCCAAGAAATAGTTTGTATAAAAAATCACCCAAAGGTCTACTTAAATAAAAGAAGAATTTCACTATAGGAAATAGTTTGTAGATTGAATGACATGTGTATTGTAGTTAACCTAAGATAGTTTAATAATTTTCCTATACGAAATTAGTATATTGTTGGTTTTTAAGTAGTATTAGGTATGTAGGTACCTACCTACAATGATGTTCTAAATTAATTCGAATTCGATTTATAACAAATTTTATTTGAATATCAGAATGTGTCCGTTACCATAGTAACCATAGAACATGTAAAAAATATCAAATGGTTTGTAGACATTTTTTGAATAATATGTATGTAGGTACCTACATTGGTTTGTTCGATGCCATAAAAATAAAAATTGTCCGGAATATCAAATATTATATACAAATTATGCAATTTTATTATGCCTATATCTTTACTAATAATTAACAGACTTTTACAATATACGTCTTAAAACTTGCTGTAATGTCTTGTGTTTCATTTTATTATTTCATAATTTTATTTATTTCAAAGGTTTATTATTTTCAAGAACATATTCATTCGGTAGGAAAATGAAATATTGTATGAAAAGATATTAAAATGGCGGCATTTATGTACAAAACGCTTACTTTAAAAATAAGTTAAACATTATAATTATACAAAATATTCACCATGTTTTTCACTTAAACGCTAAGTTATACTTGAAAGTAAAATTTTTTCGTGTAAATACGTACTTCTAACTTTTAAACTAACAGATATTTGCGTGCAAAATGTACACTTCTTGACAGATACGACTTGGAAAATTTTGTATGAAAAAAATAATTATTGAAATATTTTTAAAATTCAGCATTTTAATCGCATTATTTTTAGCCTGACACTGCATCAGGTATACAGGTACACGTTCCCTTAAGTACCTCCCGTCCCTTCAGGCCCTTCAGTACCTCCCGTCCCTTCAATTCCTCATTACGTCCCTTCCCTTCATTACATCCCGTCTCTTCAGCCGGTTAAGAAAAGTTTCATTCCAGAAACCATCCTGGAAGAACCGCGAAGAGATGAAAAGACATTCTTTTCCCAGGATACTCCACCTTCATAGGTAAAATGACTAAATACACGAAGAAGAAGAAGAAAATAGTTCAAATCCAGATACCTGCGAAGATATGGAAGGAAAATTGGACTTTCTTCTCCCAGGATAGTCCACCTTCATAGGTAAAATGACCAAATGCACGATGAAGAAAAAGAAGAAGAAAAAAGTTTATATCCAGAAACCGTCTTGGAAGACCTGCGAAGAGATGGAAGGACAGTTGGACCTTCTTCTCCCAGGATACTCCCCCTTCATAGGTTAAATGACCAAATACACGAAGAAAAAGAAGAATAAGAAAAAAGTTTAAATCCAGAAACCATCCCGGGCACACGCTCGACAATTCACCAAAGTTTCATTGTAATCGGACAAACGGTTTAGGAGCACATCGCATACAATTTTCCGATAGGAAATCAGTATATTGTTGATTTGTAAGTAAATAGTAATAGGTAGGTACCTACCTACAACAATATTCTAAAGAAATTCTATTCATAACAAATTTAATTTGAATATCAGAATCTTTCCGTTACCATAGTAACCATTCCAATACTTTAAAAATATCAAATGGTTTGAGACTTTTTTGAATATGTAGGTACCTACATTGGTTTGTTCGATGCCATAAAAATGAAAATTGTCAGAAAAATCAAATATTATTTACAAATTATGCAATTTTATTATGCCTACATCTTAACTAATAATAAACACATTTTTACAATATATGTCTTAAAACTTGCCGTAATGTCTTGTGTTTCATTTTATTATTTCATAATTACATTTATTTCAAAGGTTTATTATTTTCAAGAACATATTCATTCGGTGGGAAAATGAAATATTGTATGAAAAGATATTAAAATGGCGGCGTTTATGTACAAAACGCTTACTTTAAAAATAAGTTTAACATTATAATTATACAAAATATTCACCATGTTTTTCACTTAAACGCTAAGTTATATTTGAAAATATATTTTCTTCGTGTAAATACGTACTTCTAACTTTTAAACTAACAGATATTTGCGTGCAAAATGTACACTTTTTTGACAGATACGACTTGGAAAATTTTGTATGAAAAAAATAATTATTGAAATATTTTTAAAATTCAGCATTTTTATCGCATTATTTTTAGCGTGACACTGCATCAGGTATACAGGTACACGTTCGCACATAAATTAGATTTTTTGATGCTCTTGGTTTTTCAGAAGGCGTGAGACAAACACACACACACACACACACATACACACACACAAACACTAACATTTTGATTGCTTTATTACTTTAGATAAAATCTGCACATTGTTAAAGTGTCCTTCTTGATTTAATAACCAATCCAATAAATTCTGGTTAAAATCATTCCTAGACTTGTTTCTTTTACCTTTTCAATTTATCTTTACCATTCTTTGAAAAAACTTTATTATAAGAGACCAAATAAGACTTTAAACTAATAAAAAAATTACGATTATTTAATGGATAATTTTTGTTTAGTATGAAGACATCTCGGAGAAAGAGAAAAGGTGATACATAAATTACCGTCAGCTTTGCCATTAAAATCATGCCGTGAAAAATGATCTTCAAACTCCACTTTCCAAGTGACCGTCGACGATAACGTAATACGCCATTTTGAACATAATCATTTTGATTCTCGCTGTCAAATTATTATACCCCGAGTTCACACCCAATTTATTCCTCCTTGTTATCAGGGATTTTTCAAGTGACCATCTTGAGGAAAATACGCAATACTGTACATAACGTGTTTTTCTTATAATATTAATTTATCTAATTGATGTACAAAAATGTACACAAAGACGGGTTTATCGTCAAAAGGTAATCTTTTCCAACCAACCATAGCAACACGAAGATTTGAGAAAAATTCGTAAAATAGCAATAAGAGTAGTTCGTAGAACTTTTATTTTGTGCAATATGTTTCACAATTTGAATTTGTTAAATACTTTCCACGTAAAATAAATAAAACCATTATTTTTTTTATTGTAAATGATTAAAAAAGTATATTTTTACTTCAATCGAAAGAGAATATGAAAAACTAAGAATCACTAGACACACCAACATGAAAAACTGTACAGACCAAACCATAGTAGAGATTACTCGAGAGTAAAAAGAAATAAGTAATCTGAAAAGTAGTGTTGATTTTCATAATAAATTCATCGCAGGTTGTAGTAAAAACCGCTCGGGTCTGGGAGTGGGGAAAAACACGACAGAAAAAGCGCAAATGAAAGACTTTGATACACAAGATATAAACGCACCGGCACCGGCTTAGAATAGTGCTTCCACTCTTTTCTATTATTGTTTTCGAGTGTCCCGTAAAAGCCGGGTAATCGAAAATACAACAGGCAACAATAACATCTCACATAGTTCAGCAATGAGGTTCACCACCCATTCTGAATATAGTGCCTTTTTAAGTGAGACTGGTGTGTGGGTATACAAAGATATGTTGTGCTCCCTTTTGGTGAGTGCGTGGTGAGCGTGACTTGATTCATAAGGGGCCCCTTAATCCCTCATACATGGTCGCAACCCAATGTGGCTCGCCTATTCTGTCTGGTACTCTGGTCGCCTGTGCTTGTGTGCCTGGACTCGTGAACCCAGTGAAACCACGATTGTCTTTCTCTTTTGTATCTATCGAATGAGTTTTTTACTTTTTAAAATAATTTTTTTTTAATTCCTATTTTTGCTATTAGAAACGACTCTAAATTATACCTTTTTCACAGATTTGGTGACATATAATATTTGTTCGTGTTTCATACATTGGAAGTGTGCATAATTGTGTACATAGGTACATCCTGTATGCCCAAGGTCATAGACGTTAACAAGGGCATGAATAAGAAAATACAACTAACACACTGATTATATCAACAAGGAAAGGAAGGAGGTAATTGTAGAGAGCATAAACAGAATCGTTAAAGAATTATTTGATACGTATTATGTATAATACCTACATACTTTCTTTATGTTTTTCTTAAATATTTCTAACATTTTCAATGTCAGCTTGCACAATTTCAAAATCGAACTGAGATATGGGGGGCAAGTCTGGTTCAATCGGCGAAATCAAAACCCTCACGATTACCCATACCATGGATATAATTATTATATAGAGTTCTATAATATCTTTAGATGTCATAGAACTCCATACGATAATTATATCCATGATATGGGTAGTCACTAGGGTTTTGATTTCGCCGGTCGAACCAGACTTGCCCCCCAGTATTGTTTTCATAGCCTATTTCAATTGTATTTTTCTATATTCCTTCTTCTCTTAATTATTTCTTATATTTCATTTTTAATTTCTATTAAGTATATATGTTTCTTATATTCTTTACATCTTTTGATTTTTATAGGTACTTATGTATTTGTATTCTTGTTACTTTTTTTGTCTTGTAACTTTTATTTTTGATCTTCCATATAATTTATTATTCCATTAAAAGATTTCTATAAAAGGAAAAACATTTTTTATTTTCATTTTCACTTTATGTTCTCTTTATTTCTTTTTTCTCTTGCTTTATTGTTGTCTATGTATGTACATATGTATATATATTTTTTTAGCTTTTTTTATTTTTCTCACCGAAAAATGTTGGTTTACTTAAGATGATGTAATTATATTTTTGCACTTTTTTATGTAAATTACTTTTTTAAACCGTAAATAAATAAATAAATTAAGACGAAATAACGATTGATTGTACTTGAAAACAAGTGAATGGGGAATAGAAAGTGCTGTACGTACAGCAAAATCGAAGACACAGAATTGACAGAAAAACGACGATTTTTTTTAGATATTGTAATTGAAATGGAGTTATACATAATATTATAATGTAAAGAAATAGATGAATGTTACAACGTTCTAGTATCTTTTGTATGTATTAAAAAACTAATAGTAATAAACTCGCAGAAAATCATCAGGTGGCCTTGTACCACTTCAATAATAACAACGGTCCGCTTTATATTCACGACATTTTCGGAAAATCCGACGGAAAAAAAGAAGAAAAAAAATATAAAAGGATGATAAAATATGAGAGGTGGGTGAAGTCGCGAAGATATCCTCTTGAGAATGATTGATAAGGGAAAGGTCTCGAGGGGCTAAAGCGTTCCTTCCAGTGAGATGTCACTGAAGACTCTAAGACCTTAATTGGATTCTATAATCTCCCATCCCCGTCCGACCGAGTTTTGTCTCTCTCTTTTTCCCTCTCTCTCTCTCTCTCAGAGGCTCATCCCACTCCAGCAAGCACTCATCCATGGCATCCACTCACAATCGATGTGTATTTTTTCAATAGTAACGGAAACGAAGAGAAAAATGACAAATATAAGTACAAAAATAATACTGTAAACAAATTATATCCATATTAATTTATAAATCTAAATGTTTGTAAGGTTGTATGTATGTATGTATGGTATGCGCTCCTAAACCGTTCATCCGATTGCAATGAAACTTTAGTGAATTGTCGAGCGTATACCCGGGACGATTTCTGAGTTTAAACATTTTCCATATTCTTGTGTTTCGTCGTTTATTAAGTCATTAACCTGTGAAAGAGGTCCAACTGTTCTTCCATCTCTTTGCAGCTCTTCCGGTCTTCTGTTGTTGGGTATTTCGGTCTTTACAAGTTTCTCGGACGGGAGGCACTGAAGGGACGACAGGGACTGATGGGATAGGAGGTACTGAAGAGACGGGAATTACTGAAGAGACGAAATTATAGTTAGATATTTCAGATTACATGAAGATCAACGATTTTTAACAATACACAGGCAATACGAAAGCTTCGTCATTTTTGTATAGCTATTTTTTTGTTTAAGGCTATTCATCCTGCAAATAGTGCTTTGTGAAAGATATCAGGATTCATTGTGGATGTATAGTGCTTTGTGAAAGATATCAGGACTCATTGTGGATGTATGCATATTCAGTTAAAACCGTATTTTTTCGATACAAAAGATCTCGACGCACGGTTTAATAAGTCTAACATCGGGATCGTCCAAAACACAGAATACCAATCGTTCGTGGGAATTGGATAAAGATTATAAAGCTGCTTACTACGATCATGGTTTTAGTAGAACAGATTCTTAAGGTACCTAAACTATCGCTTTTTTCGATCTCATATTAATAATGAAGACTCATGTGAGTTCTTTAATTTACAACCATTGGCACTCCAAAGAAATAAAGCGGATGCAGTTCTATTATTCAAAATAGAGAACAATAATATAGATAACTCTGACCTTCTTCGACGACTAACATTTCACACTCCAACTCGCAAGAACAGGAAATCACATACCTTTTATCTTACTCGATGCAATACAAACTCTAAAAAGCACTCTTTCATTTACACAGATCAACAAACTCCTTCAACTCAAACTTTAATCAGATTGATATTTTTAACTCAACTGTACAAACGATACAAGTATTGAATACTATTTAACACACTCAACAGATAACTTAATCTTCTTTTACCTCCTTCTCATTTTCACCGTATTCTTCCTCCCCATTTCCTCCCAGTCTTCCTTTCTCACCACCCTTTACCAAATTACATGTTGTAATAGTCAAAATTTTCTAGATTAATCAGTGGAATATTTTTAATTGGTCTAATTTCATCTTTCCTTATTATTTGTACTTATTGTCTATGTAATCTGTTAATATTCCCAAATAAAGAAAAATAAAATAAGCGGAGACCTATTGAGTGCGATAATATTACAATACGTCTATGTTAAGTTTCTTGGTTCGCATTTTCGTTGAAATAAAATACATTTCGATATCGTGATGGCATATTACTTCTTTTTATCAAGTATTGCTTATGAAAGTTTATATTTAATACAAAAGTGTGACTTGAGTCATATGAGAATTATCCTTTATCTTCATTTCAAGTTGATAGCTTGTTAGCCAAGAGCCATAATAACCAATACACATAGTTTTATAGTTTGTTTTTCAGTTCTAAAGAGAAAGCAGTCGTCAGGACGATATTATGTTCAGGATATAATATGGGAGGGGCGTGGGTAAGCGAATAATAATAATTTGTTCACAACTGTACGTCTTCTGTTCTCTGGCTTCGAAATTGCTTTTCCAGAGTTTCAAAGGCACTTAGTCATATTACAACATAATGTATTTCAATACAAAACTTATAACGGTGACAAAATAAAACTCCCGTTATGAATTATTCATTGTTGTAATCTTTAATAAGTCAGGGGACGTGTTGTTTATGAAATCTGGGGGGCGTTTGCGAAGGTTAATGAATAAAATACTAAATTTGATTTTACTATAAGCGTGGAAGAAACTTTGTTATTAAAAGATTTATCTGTTTTCGGAGTCGGCGTAGATTAAGCTGTGATGGAAATGATTCAAATAAGTGCTTTTATTAAAGTTTAATTATATTAACTTGTACACTTATCTTGTAAAATGCTTAAATACATCTATGTATATAAAAAAATATAAATTTTGGCATCATAATTACAATGATCTACATTGATATAACGTTGTTGCAGATCCATGATGAATTAAATTCATTTTTTATTCATTTAAATAACTTAAGAAACGAATAAACCAGGAACGTGTAATCACCATATCGAAAAGGGGTGCAAATTGGATAGGGGAACAACTGGCAGAGGGCGTCCTTGCAGAAAGTATTAAGAGCATATGTGCAAGGACATGAAGTATATCTCCTACACAGAGTTGAAGAGCAAGCGGATGAGTGGAAGAAGAGATGCATCGTTTGCTGCCAACCGATGACCAGGATTGAAATCAAAGTAAATAAAATATTGGTAATATCGGACAGAGGGCGCCCTCGCTGGGATTATATGGAGGGTATGTGCGAAGGTATGGGCTGCAGCGCCTAACAAAGAACTGAAAAGGGTCGCACAGAAATGAACCAAATGGAAGATGCGAGACTTTCCTGGCAAACAATCATCGGGATTCAAACGAGAATGAATTTCGTCGAAAGAAATTAAAAGGATATTTTTATAATAGTGAACTCAACTAGTACAAATATGAATGATAGGTAATTTGAATTTCCGTCATCGGAAATTGAAGTTTTAACCAGTAGGTATGTAATATAAACGGTGTTTTTTCTTGTGCGTGTCAACTTTTCCCCATCGGGGTCTCGTCTACTTCATTTGCACGGCATTCAGCAATCCAGCCCTTTGTTCAAAGTACCTTTGAAGATTGTATCTAATTCCTAACATTCAAGTTCAAACACTTATTATAAAACATTTCCAAGAAATATCACTGATTCATTGTCTGCATAATTTATTTATTAAATATACGGTATAAGCCTTTTACAAAAATCATGGATATACAGTGCATATACGGTCTAGACCTATTACAAAGAATCACGGTTATACAGTGCATATACGGTATAAACCTATTACAAAGAATCACGGTTATACAGTGCATATACGGTCTAAACCTATTACAAAGAAACACAGTTACACAGTGCATATATACGGTCTAAACCTATTACAAAGAATCACAGTTATACAGTGCATATACGGCCTAAACCTATTACAAAGAATCACGGTTATACAGTGCATATAAATAAAGTTTGTATAGGTATACAATATAAGATAGAAAAGAAGAGTTATAAAAAAAAATAAAGAATATACATTATATGAAATGAAATTAAGATATAAAAATGAAAATTAATCGAAATACATGCAATGGTAAATAATGCACAACTTGCATAAAATAATATTAGGTATTATAATTTACTTTCACAGAATATATAAACAATAAAAAAATAACAATCTGTAAAATATAAGTACGTACAAATTGAGAAAAAAATGTGAAAACATGTATTTACGATGTAAAGAAAATAATTTAATGTTTGGTCTCGTTGACAATGCAATGTATAGTGTATAAGTGTCTTTTATAAATACCAATCGAATCATTGAAGATATCTGTGCATTGAGCATACTGATTCCCCAAACTATGCAGTCTTTGCAAAGCCTGGTATAATAAGTTAATATTTATAAAGTTTACCATGACAACTGTTAACCGCACTTTACCTTTTTACCTTCTACAGCGGCTTATATATAACAATATTGAATATCAAAAAGACAGTTATATATTTTAAATATATCTAAATCTCAGTACACTTCAAAAGGCAAACTTGTGTTGCAAGAACATTTATTCAGTCATAGATGTGTGGGTGTTCATTACCTTACATGCGTATATCTCCACACACCAGTCTCGTATCACCTATAAAGGCACTACATTCAGAATCTGTGGATAGTTATTTTAGACACCCGAACACGATGATAAGAAAAGTATGAAAGGACTATTCTAAGCCGATGTTTCACGGATAACCTTGTAAGAACTTTGAAATAATGAGTAGGATGGAGATGACCATAAGGGAAGATTTACTGATGAAGTGATTTTTTAGTATAAGGCAAAAGGATAGCCAGCCATAATTATGACATAATATGCAGTACACAGACATGAAAACGTTTTTGATTTTATCATGTAGGTACTATAATGTTACTTGTTTTTACAAAAAAAAAAAATGATACAATTCCCGTAAAAACTGTTTTTTTTTTTGATAAACAGATAGGTATTTTTTTTTTAACATGTCTACGTAGGGGACGCCAGCTATTAGGATTTGGGTCCATTTTACTCTTCCGAAGAAGCGCACTACGTAGCGTTGGGAGGGGTTTGCAATCTAGAAAAGAGTTTATTAATTCGGATTTTAAAAAGACCCGGGTTGTACGAAGGTGGAAACACAGAATTCGGAAGATCGTTCCACAGTCGGGCTGCTGTATTAATAAAGGAGTTCGAGAAGCGACTTGTTCGTATATGTTGAAGGTCCACTGTGAATGGATGCTGCGATTGAGTGAAGCGAGTGACTCTGTTGCGAGTGGGTGGAGGAGGGACCAAAGATGCAAGTTCTTCTGAAAAATTCCCGTGGTAGTATCTATGGAATAAACTTAAAATACCGACTCTGCGTCTGTGTTCTAGTGATTGCAATCCATCAGTCAGTGATGGATCATCAATCAGACGTATAGCACGCCTTTGGACAGCGTCGAGGGTATTCAGTAGGTATTGGGGGGCGCCACTCCAGAGGTATGATCAAAAGTAATATATTTTTTCGATGTTTATTTTCAATTAAGTATAAGGTGGACTCAAAAAGTTTGGGAGCCCATGAAGAAGACTCTTCCAAGAATACCGCACAAGACATGACTGTCGGTGATTTCACGAATCGGCCACGTGCTTCAAGAGCGTTTCTTAGAACCTCATGAATGGCGCTTTGCTTTGAATGCCGAAGAGGAATGTAGGTACCTACCATTATATGCATTCAAGCAACGATATGGAATCAATTACAAATTACATGAGGGAATCGAAGTGATTCATACAATCTTATCGATAGTGTCCGACCGAAACAGGATTTTCTACTGAAACCGAATCTTCGGTATCACTCTCAGTTTCGGCCGAAACCGAAACTTTTTTAGACAGTAAAAAATCTATTGTTTACTGAAATTTGGCATATGGACAGTTAACACGTGTTCAATGAAATAAAATACAATACTTGAAGTAAGTATGTGCAAAAATATTTTTTATTTCTGCTAGTAAAAAAAACGAAATATTATTAATAAATTAATAGATTACTTTAGTAATCGTACTTAAAAAGCCTAATAATGTACACTAAAAAAAGCAGTTTTTCTACATTTTCACCAAGCAGGTTGCTCCGACGATCTTCGTATATTTGTCCAGCGGCACTTAAAAGCTGCTTGCTTGGAACACTAGTGGGCGGAGCAGAAAGATACTTTATGACCGCTTTTCTTAGGACAGGATATGGACTGCTGTTCCAATAGCAATATATGTCGTCATTACGTTGAAATAATGGCTCCGCTAGGTAAGACTGAATTTTTCGCAGAGTTTCGGTGCGGCCGAAGGTTCGACAGATTTTCTGCCGAAACCGAAACTGATGCCGAAGCTAGATTTTATTGCCGAAACTTGCCGAAACCGAAACCGAACCTTCGGTCGGTCACTGCTTATCGATATAAAATTGATATCCTGACTGTTTATCACATTTGCATTATTTGACCGGCTTTGAATAGTGCTTCCACTCTTTTCTATTATGTTTTGATTTTTCGAAATAAATTTTTATTTTGAGTAAACGAGAGAGTAGTCAAGTCACATTCGCTTGTAGCTATGCAGAGGAATTCTGTTGTTGTATTAGCCTTTTCACATAGCTATAACTTAATATATGTTCATCTCTTTCAGAGTCATTATTTGATATGAGAGTTAATTATGATGTGATTGCACTGGAGTAAAAAAGAAAATATGTCTGCAGTGTGTGTCTATTATTGTATTATCACTTTCTCACTTAATGTATTCTGTCGTGTGTGCTCTTTCTTGGTGCTATTGTAAGAATTCGTTAAAATATACATTTTTGTAGAGCGTTTTGTTCTCATACAAAGTGTCTGTATATAAAATGTCATTGGGAAGAAGTAGCATATACGTAATTAAAGCATTAATTTTATATAAAGATTTTCTAATAATTATTTATGTAAAAATTTATTCCGAAAATATCGACAAAAGCAAATATGTTTGTAAGCGCATTGAATGAAATACCTACGCAATCTTGCAAAAAAAACAATAAGGTAATATTAAAAATTGTACAATGTACAAAAAAAAACATTAATATGTAAAGAATGTGACCTTTAAGCGTGACGTACACAAATTCTAAAGGAAAAAACATTATGTAAATTATATATGTGCACACTACACTCTTAAATTACAGCTGTTCTCAAACCAAGAACATTATAATTATTGATAAAATAGTATAATCAACTCTTTTGTATAGACATTCAATACGACTATTTTTTGTAAAAATATATTTTATTTTGACATGTCATCACGTTCAGTGAGAGGGTTTATTGCTAAGTAATGGAAATTTCTTACAATTACATAACTAGTGTTTTCAGTACAAGATTTGTGTGAGAAATGATTTGAAATAAATTTCTCCATTGCTAGGAATGACATCTTGCACGCCAGCTCCAATGTCAAATGGCTTATCACTATGTCACGGAGGTCAACTTTTATGTTTTATAGATAAATTATTAAAATAACAATATAACTTTGTTTATTTCCACTTATTTATTTATATTCCACAACTAGTTTCGAGAACTACCGTTCTCTTCTTCAGGTGGGTATAAACTAAAAACTAATTTGGTGTGGTGTGTGGCAGTGTCATAGGTATAGCGGGAGGTGGAGGTAAGGGGGGGAGTGACGTGACGGGAACATGGATAATAATGGTGAAGTGTTGGGTTGTGTCTGGTTGTTAATTATTTTCTTGTGACTGTTTATGGCTTTGTGGATTTCTAATGTCTCTAAATTATTTTGTTTCAGTCCGTATGTATGTAAGCCTTATAAAGGTTCAGGATCATTCCAAGGGCGTTGATAGTCTAACCTCGTGATGATACAACGCTATTTTCAGCCCTTTAGATTAAGACCCGAGATACGCGGACTGCTTGAAGTAGGCGGGTTCAACTGTTTCAAGCAGTCGCAGCACGGCGGTCTAGTTCCAATACAAAGTTCTCGTTTAAAATACACGGACTGCTTGAAGCAGTCATGTTGTAGTTGAACCGACTGCAAAATGCACCATACAACTGCTTGGGGCAGTCAGTTCAGTCAGTTCAGTAGGTTCAACTGTTGAACCGAGCAGTTGAACCGACTGCAAAATGCACCATACAACTGCTTGGGGCAGTCAGTTCAGTCAGTTCAGTAGGTTCAACTGTTGAACCGAGCAGTTGAACCTACTGCAAAATGCACCATACAACTGCTTGGGGCAGTCAGTTCAGTCAGTTCAGTAGGTTCAACTGTTGAACCGAGCAGTTGAACCTACTGCAAAATTGCAATCGGCACAACTGCTCTAGGACAGTTGATCCGCCTGCTCCATCAGTCCGTGTATCACGGGTACAAGTGTTTCATTTTAAATCCGAAAAATCAAACTTTTAATGATCGACGAAGTTTTTATTTTGTAGAATTCCATTATAAATTATGTCTATAATTAAAAGTATAAAATCACTTTTTAATTCTACATGAATTTTACAATATGTGCGATAGGCCTATTTCGCATTGTTAGGGCATTTACTAGCTTAAAGCTTATGCTATTAAATGCCCTAACAAGGCGAAATAGGCCTATCGCACATAATAAAATTCATGTAGAACCAAAAAGTGGTTTACTTTTAATTATAGACATAATCAAACTTTTATTTAACACAGCAGCCTTGTCGAACGATCTTCCGAATTCTGTGTTTCCATTTTCTTACAACTTGGGTCTTTTTTAGATCCGAATTAATATTTCCTGAGCAGATTGAAAACCCTCCCCAAAGCTACGTAGTGCGCTTTTTCGGAAGTACCGACGTACCTACTGAAAAGTTCTATAAATAAACTGGTTTAAATACAAAATGTAAATGATATTGAATTGAATAGTAGAATAAGTAGAAACGTTAACAAAGTGTTTTATATTCTTTCTAATATAATTTATCATTTTATTTAGTATTTTTTTTTATATATATTTTTCTATAAACATCTTTGGAATGAAGATGATGCATAAGTACACTTTTAAAGAATGAATATGTCCTGCTGGTGAAAAGTACACATCCTCATACACTCCCTAAATGAAGCATAAATGCTTGTGTTACAGGCGAACGAAATTGGTCGAAGCAACTAGAGAGGAGTTCGAACTCTTGTGTTTGTTGTTAACGTTTGAGAAACATGCGCAGATATTGCTTGCTTGCTATAGGTAGATGAACAAATAATACGGAGTTTGTTGGTTTTAGACATAGTAAATCTGATCCATGACCTATGTTCTCAAAGTACGTGTCTAAAAAAACAGTCATTAATTTGGTATTGTTATTATGTACTTACCTAAAATACATATTGTTTAGTTTTCACATCACATTCCGTAAATAAAAAAAAAAGAGAAACATCGAGAAAACTCAACTTCTCCGGTTGTAAACAACACTATGAACCAACCAATAAACGTCCAAATTATTCATCTGCGTGAACTTTGCAGCGAACATTATAACAGTCACCAATGAAATCTATCGAAAGCATAATAAAAAAGAAATACTGTTACTACATATTATGCAAAATAATATTTTTTACATAACGTAGTGGACTGTTCAAAACATTTGTGCGTCATTACATCATTGAACAGGTTATGATCAATGCCAGCGATCATATTGTTGACTAAATTATAAAGGCTCTTTTGTTTATTTATTTACATTAGTCGTCTTTATTGGAAGTATGGTATATGAAGGATGTATAGAGAATGGACTTAGGATGAATGCCAGCAAATCAAAGATAATGGTCTTTGAAAAGAGTGAAAGCAGAACAGCGTGTAAAGTAAGAGTAGAGAACGAATGGCTTGAGCAAGTCGACGAATATGTATACTTGGGAAGCATATTTCAACGGAACGGACGACTCGATAAAGAGATCGAAAGAAGAGTTATGGCAGGAAACAGAGTGAATGGAGCACTGAGACCAATTATGAATGATCGCAACATATCAAAGGATGCCAAAGTTGCCATTCATAACGCCATCGTAGTGCCAACCCTGACGTATGCAAGTGAAACCTGGACATGGCAGAAGACGTATGAAAGTAGAATAAATGCAGTTGAAATGAGATCGTTAAGAAGGATTTGTAATAGAACGATGTATGACCGGGTGAGAAACGAGGATATAAGGAAAGAATGTAAGATTAAGAAAGATGTCATTACTAGAATGAAAGTGAACACATTGAGATGGTTTGGTCACATTGGGAGAATGAATGAGGAGCGCCTGACGAAGAAAATATACAGAGCGGAAAGGAATGGAATGAGAGGTCGGGGACGCCCAAGAAAGGGATGGCACGACCATGTGAACGAAATTTTGAAAGACGGAAATGTTAGAAGTGTGAGCAATAGACGAACATGTATGAGACGATGCATGAATGTGGACGAGGCGAGGGATGCGTGCCAGGATAGAAAAATGTGGCGTTCGGTTCTCTCTGCCTACCCCGCAAGGGACATGGCGTGATGGTATGTATGTATGTATGTCTTTATTGGAAAAAAAACGGTTGAAACTGGTGTTAAAAACCGACAAACATCGGTTGGTAGTAAAAGATGGCCTTATGTCAATCAACCTGTCCGTGTACACTTGGCTTGTACATAGATCAATTAAATATTTACAACGAAATCCATGAAATAAACACTAGAAAAAGATCAAGAAATAAAATACATAGCTATACCTCGCCTCAATACATCTGCAGCCCAGCACCATTTTGTATACATGGGCATAAAGTGTTTCAATGACCTTCCAGATGAATTGATAAAAACTAGGGACTACACATTATTTAAGAAATTAGTAATAAAATATATGAACAATTACAACCACAATAACATCTCAATAGAGACGAAGTTGGGATATTATAGAAGAACCATGAACTCAGGCACCTACAGGGCTTACGACCTGTCATCGGCTGGTTTACGTGATCACTTTATGCGCTTGCGCAACGTTCACCAATTATGCCTTTATTGAGTTCCCTTATCAATGTAATTTTTGAAAGTTCTATATATTTGAATAATGTGTAAACATTTCACAATTATACTATTGGAGGAATTATACTATTGTCATCTATGAGGTAACGAAGAAACCTTTTTGTAACGCCATCTATTGCTCAGAAGTTAATTTATTTGTAAACACTGAAAGCAACAGTCCTTGTAAATGATGTGATGGTGTTTCGCACAGATGTCACCTCTGAACTGCGCCAGAAATATTATTTCATTTTTGGCTTGTACCAATGTACCAATGTGTATGTAAATCGAATATATTTTTTAATTACATATACGCGAACATTGGATTTTTTCCCTGCCGGTAGAGACGAAGTTGGGGTATCATAGAAGAACCAGGAGTTGGGATATTATAGAAGATCATCCAATGATAGAATAATATAGGTGATGATGGTATTTTTTTTCTAATGTATGTTGTTGAGTGTATTTTAATGTGATATACCGATTTTTGAATCATGGGAGAGGTAGCGGTGTGACAGAGTGAAGTTTTGCGAGGGACGGCCGGCGTTCGTCGGTTTGTATGCGTCCAAACGTGTGCTTCACTGATGAGCGTTGGTTTTCTGTTGCGAAATCTGACGCCTGTTTACTTCGACTTCACCCAGAAACGAATGAAGATAATGACTATGCTCCTCCCTCGAACACCAGATCCGATCTCAACTGAGGGATCAATATTCTCTATTTACCATAATTTAAGAATGTATATTTTGAAATGCATATTATGATGTACATGTACTTGTTTAACAAGGACATATTCATTTTTTATTTAAAAAAAGGTTTTTTTTTTATTATTTTTAATGTATTTCCACCAATTATTTTTATTAAATAAAAAAAATTTGATCGTCATTCGCCAGATTAATTCATTATTACACTTTAATTTAACTTCATCTCTTGTCTTAAATAATTTCCCGACTAGTTAGAACTCTGAAACTTTCAGAATTTATGTATTACCGATGACAATGCACTTTAAAAAGTTTCCAGCTATATTTGATATTTTGTTAAAATTGAACAATTTTGTATTTCATACAAACTCAATGTAATTCTTTAGGAACCATTTAAGTATATCGTTTCACAATAGATTATACTATATACTACGGCTGCGTTCGACAATGGCAGAATGAATTTAAGCAATTTACAGATTGTCGTGAATTTTTTTTTTAATTTTCATTACAACATGAAGAAAATTCTCAATGTGGAACTCGTAGAGAATTGTGGATGAGCAAAAAAAAAATTAATACGATATTCAATCACACGTTATTTTTGACCAATAGAAAAAAATGTATATCATACTGCGTTCTATCTAGAACGTAGATACGTTTTGAGAGCAAACAACACATTAAGATAAAACTTGGGACGAAAAAGAAGATTTAGGAGGAAACCATGAACTCTCTGAATATTCCATGAACCATAAATCTTGTTATTTAGTAGGCACTTGTGTAGTTACGACACAGCGCAGGTCGTTCACATTAGGGTGAATACCACACATCGCTGCTAGTCCATCCATTACAAAAACAATAGTTACCTACTACATAATAATAGATGCTGGTGAACAGTGTAGGAAAGGAAGAGGAGGAATTATAGTGAATATTACTGTCACTCAGACTCGTTCAACTTTGAACGAAGGTGTCTGTCGGGAGGTTTCCACCAACCAGTGTCTGTAAATGGAATACGTAATTTCTAATTGTTTTCCGTAGTAAATATAGAAAAAAACACGCTTTTCCACAGTTTGAAGGCTGTTATCTCCGAAAACCACCAGTAATCAGGGTTCATATTATGAAACGGTCCATGGTATACTTTTGAAATTAGTATATCTATCTGCCTAACGCACTTCACTACATAACACAAATTTCATAGCTTTTTCTTTGAATAACATTCGACAGGATTCTGGAAAAGTCCGGATATTACGTAGCCAAAATCTTTTTTACATATTCAAAAAAAACTTATGTGCACTTTATAAATTCAAGCAAATTTGTCAACCTGATGTCAATTTCCTCTCTTTTCCATTTCGTTAACATTTTTTTCCTTTTATATGCTATTTTAATGTTTCGGAGTTTTTGTGTATTTAGTTATTTTGCGATAAAATTCACTTACATAAGTAAACCAGTTTTTTTAAACTATAATGGTATCAATATGAACTGACGGTTGGGGGGGGGGGGGGGGGGGTTATAAAACAAATCTGCATTAGGAATGGGACAACAACATAAACTATTATTTTTAACGTAAATTAATTTTAATATTTTAGTCGTGTTAGTGTTAAAACTGTGATGTCAATATGAACTGACGAATGGGGGGTAATAAAACTGATCCGCATTATGGATGAGACAGTGTTCTTGTTGATGTCGCATCCCTATTGGGGATTAGTT
This sequence comes from Molanna angustata, assembly GCA_963576475.1. NCBI lineage: Eukaryota > Metazoa > Arthropoda > Insecta > Trichoptera > Molannidae > Molanna > Molanna angustata. The sequence goes on from OY754967.1 coordinate 44,440,168, forward strand.
TTATTAACCCCTAGTCGTCAGTTCATACTGATATTACTATAGTATTTGTATTTATAAGAGTGTTTATACTATATGAAAATACGAACGATTAATAACGATAACACTCTGAAGATGGTCACTGGATGACCGAAACTAGTTAGTGTCCTATTAAATTATTACAGTGGAACTTAAAACTGAAGTTTTGTTTTATTTTAACCTGAAACAAATTTGCTAATAAATTTGCTATGGAGTTCCATCAAGAATTGTCCGTTGAGAAGTTAAATAAAGCGAACGATTAATATTTAAAAGGTGAGTAAAATTTTAAACACTGAAATGTATATAAAAACTCACCACAGAAAACCAAATGATGTATATTGAAGCAATCTCAGCTATTAACCTGCAACAAAAAGATATATTTAATTACTACATATATACAAATACTTAAACAATTACGAAATAATTTATTGTTTTCACAAAAATACGGTTATAAATTGTGACCGGAAATGTGTTAAAAACCAACCAATCTGTATTCATTATGTTTAGATGTCTCAATCAATTTTTTTAACTACAATAATGTTCTTGTGAAATATAGTAGAAGATTGATTATATTAATAGGTACTTTTTACTCCTCACTATGGTAGTGACACTACCCCATGGGGATATAGAATATGAATCATTAAGGTTATTGCAGATTATCAACTACATATTATCATGCTAATATTGCTTTCTGAAAGTTTCATCACTATGTATGTGTGTGTGCTGAGTACTATGTAGGCCACACTTTTCAAAGTGTTCTTCGCGTAAATGCTGAATAAAAAAATATTTCATGTCAGTCCGTAGGTTCTTTACTGTCAATGTCAAAAACAAATAATAAATAAATAAAAATAAACACTTCTTTGCACCCTGCGCAAGTGGCGAGTTTATTGTCGTATGGCATTTTTTTCCAACTGACCAGTGTTTCCAGCTCAAAGAAGCAATATTTGCGTGAGAAATGAATTTAAATAAATTTCTCCTCTGCTGGGAATCGAACCCAGAAACCGAACGGCTTAACAACTGTGCCACGGCGGTAGGAATAAAAACATATTGTCAAACGCAATTGTTTTATACAGCAAACAAATTGAAATACAAAACACACAATCTATAGTGAAAATATAGAAATGGTTGGTACTTAAGGGGGGGACTGCTGCCAACGTACCCATTTTTCAATTTGATATACCATCATTATTTCTTATCAAATCGTTTTGAAAAAAATAATTTAGATAGTTTGGGTATTCATAAAGAAAAATGTATCTTTACTTTTTGATAATGTTCTGTATAAATACTTGTAGAAAAATAATGGCATACCCCGATTTTCAACGTTTATCTTATATTTTTAATAAAATATAAGGCGTACATATTTTTTTTTAAATTAAAGAAGACAAAAATATCTAGAAAAATACGATGTGACGTTGCATTAATGTTTTAGAAAATAAACCTAAAAAACATTTATTTTCCATTCAGCGCCATTGCGAAATATAAGTTTTTTTGGTTTATTAACTTAACCTGATGAATTAATGCAACGTTACATCGTATTTTTCCAGATATTTTGATCTTCTTTAATTTATAAAAAATATAATGCTCTATACCTTATAGTTTTTTAGAAATTTAAGATAAATGTCAAAAATTGGGGTATGCTTATTATTTTCCTACAAGAATATATATATATATATATACAGAACATAATTAAAAAATTAAGGAATATTTTTATTTATTAATATCCAAACTAACTAGGTTATTTTTTTCAACATGATTCGTTTTGTAGTAATGACGCAAATTCAAATTGATAAAATAGGTACGTTGGCAGCAGTCCCCCCCTTAAACAATTACACTAATTTTATGTGAAATTGTTTAATTATATCAAACGAATCAAGTCATCGGTAATACACAAATTCTGAAAGTTTCAGGGTTCAAAGTGGTCGGGAAGTTAGTCAAAAATCAATAGCAAAATTCCAGTATGGACTGAGAGGTGAAGTGAAATAAAAGTGTGTAAATAATAAACATACAACTTAACACTGAATAATATAAGCACATACATAATAATAGGTATATGGCAAATGGCACACGTCTAAAAGCATCGGATGGAAACACTCGCTAGGGTACCTATTTCATAATGTCGAAACTATTAGAGAGGGAGAAACGTTGAAAAATGTGAATAAATTATTCCGTCTACATTTACATCAATTGTCTATAACATACATACATACACTTATGAGGGAGGATAATGATAATTATTATAATTTAAGAAATGCGAAGCTTCATACTCGGCGTAGACAAAGCGTGGCAGCTACTATATGTGTAATGTGTAGTTATGTACATAAGTGTTATTAATTACATAACATAATTATGTTGATATGAATGTGTAAGGCAGGGAGTGTTCGTCTCGAGTTGTTTTTCAATTTTTCTACAAATTCAATATTACAACTTAAAAACTATATTGAACAAAATTAGTACGGCGATACTCTCTCGGTAGAGTTAAAAACTCGTGCTCGAGAGAGGAGCATCGTACTTTCAGATTACATATCTATTGCACACAAGAAAAAATCAACTTGTTGGAAAGTTGAGTGTTTACTTGAAAACAAAGTTGATATTTAGTTAGTTATTTTAAACGTATTATGATCTTTAATTTCTCTAATGCAAGTGGGAAGGTCATTAATTTCTGTGCTGCAGTTGTATTTTTCTTTGGTATGTTGATTTTGAATTTTTATCTAATTTGTATGTTTAAACTAGAAAATAATTCTGCATGGTTCTGTCTGTGTTATATTTGTCTAAATGTGGATACCGGTAAGTCTAAAAAGTTATACCAGAAGTCTCTGCTATTAAATACCAGTGAAAGAAATTATGAACTTCTTCTTCTTCCAATATTAGATCGTAGATCTGTTTTATCGCGAAAGCTATTCCCGTGAAGCTGAGGTCCAGCTATCCTTCCACCTCTTCGGCGGTCTTCCGGGGAGGCGATGCCCTAGTGAGATTTCGTTTGCCGATTTCGTTAGCTCTACTCCATCGTATGATATCCTCGGTCTCACAGATCCCCCTAATGTCGTCATTGCGAATTCTGTCCCTAAGCGTCTTCCCTGTGATAGCCCTTAAAACCTTCATATCCGATGTTCATAGGAGGTTTTTGGTTCTGGTCGTGTCGGCTCTTGTCTCCACCGCATATGTCATGATTGGTCTAACACATGTCTTATAAATTCTGACCTTACTATCCGTTCTTATATATTTATTATGCCAGATATTTTTGATACATCCTGAACTAGCGGCTGCTTTATTGGTCTGTTCTTTAACTTCTGAGTATAGGTCACGATGGCTCGAGATTTCCACACCCAGATATCTGAAAATATCACACTTCAAGGGCCCAGAAATAAGAAGTTGAGAACAAGAATCATTTTGTCTCTGGTATGTTTTGAGATCCTTTCTAAAGTAATCAATATTTTCGGTTTATCTGTGGGTATGTGGGAGCCTATTCCATGCATTTGGTATCGCAACAGCAAACGCTCTACTGCCCAATTAAGTTGTGTACATAATTTGCAACTTTAGGTAAATTAGACGCCCGACGTCGAGTGTTCTATCTGAACACAGCCCTGGGTTTTCATTTGTAGCAACGTCGACGAGGTCATATTACATGGTCTCTTTTATTCCGTAAATAAATTCTTAAAAAATCACAGTGGTTAGGTTTGAAGTTCAGGAAATAATAATAACGAATCTAACTTAATTGAAATTCTTGACGTATACATTCGTTTGTCCAAAATGATGATGGAATAAGTCAAGTGATACTAATGCAAGACGCGTGCTCCTGGCACCGTGAAGTAACAACATAACTATGCACAATGTACGTACATAGCGGGAGATGGAAGGAAGATTAGCACCATAGGGAATGCGGCGGCCTCATCAGTACCTACATGACATCTTGCATCGGTGTTTAACTTCGAATACATAGTCAGTCCCCCCATAGCATCGCTTCATGGTTGGGAAGATAAAATACTAAAAGAAGCTGCCTAGCCTGCACACCGCGCTCTGTCAAGAGTAGGTACAGGAGCTCTAAATTTAACAGGTGCGAGAGAAAACTAAATTTAATATTTTACCGAAACGAGCGCACTGCTCACAAAAATAAGGAAGAAGAAGATTTGTCAAGTAATTTGCCAGCGGGCAGTTAATAATAACAACAATTTATTTTACGACAAATTCTTACTCTCTCGATAAAGACGAAACGGGAATATATTTTTTTATAGGAGAACCGGGAAATCAGAACAACTACAGGTCCTACAGGGTTTACGACCTGTCATCGGCTGATTTACGTGACATTTTTAAGCGCTTGCGCCGTCTCTATTGAGATATTACTAGTTGCATGGAACACATGAGATCCAACTGTCGATAGCGATAGTATGTATAGTTGAAGAATATGTACCAAACTATAAACCCATAAATACAAATTATTGAATATTGTCAGATATTTTGTTTTCTATACAACATATGTAGGTATGTATGTCAAGATAGGATAGTATGGAGGAAGGTCCTTTTTTCCTACCCAGAATATGAAAATAGCATGATGGTTTGTATGTATGTTTGAAGATGAAGTATCAAACTATTAAGTCTTCTTACATATTGTGTATAGGCGACTGCCATACAAAATGTATGAAGCAATGTCGTCACTAAATTCAATTTTTAAAAAAATTGTTAAAAAAAATTGAGATCTTCTACTACAATGCTAATATTTTTTATAGAAAATTAAATTATCTAGTTGGGGTGTTTCGGCTTTTTTCGATAATTGTAAAAGTTTTGGAAAAATAGGCAGTTAAACTCATAAATTTATGATAAAAAAAATACTTTTCTTAATAAAATATGTTTGAGAAACCCTGGAATTTTTTTGAAAAAACTAATTTGAGATTTTGTATTTGTCTATGTTTGTACCAATTTTCAGCGTTCTAACTTTTATGGTTTCTGAGATATATGGAAAAATAAAATAAAAATTCAAAAGTTGATAACCCCTGACTGAAACAAAAATTCAAAATTTTGAGTAAAAACGTTTTGTAGGCCTATAACTGTGTACATATTCTGAAATTTTGGGCTCTGTAAATTGAGCGGATCAAAAGTTATAAGGGGGGGACGGACACACACACACACACACACAGACACACGAAATGTTCTACTCCGAATTCTGAGTAAATCCGTCTATGGAACATATATGCTGCGAAGCCTCTAAGTTGGTGTTTTTTGACTTCAAAGTTGGAAAAGCCGTGAAAAAAGTAGACCTCTTCATACAATTCTCGCGTATTCTGGCTTGAAACATTGTCGATATGTTAAGAGAACAAAGTTCTCCTGAACAAATCGACAGTTGGAAAAATTTAACGCAAAACGTCATTGACTCCCGACAGGGAGAAAAATCCAATGTTTGCGTATATGCAACTTAAAATATTCGACAACAATTTATTTATTGTAAATAATTGTTTTTTTTATATACGATGAAACAAAATTATCAAAATGAATAAATGTTTCTTTTCCTAATTTGATCTAGTAGGAAAAGAGTAGTTCTTTACTTACACAATATAAATATTTTACAAATAATCTATAAAACAAATCCCAAAAATAAAATACATATGTAACTAATGTCTTATAAATTTCAAAGCATGTGGAGACCTACAGTGCAGCTGATTTTCAACTATGCCTTTATTTTTATTTAGACTATTTATTACAAATGACGTTGACCGGTAACGGTCTGTCGAAATCCATTATCAGAATGTATCACTGCTTACTGAAAATGTATGAACATACATAAAATAACAGAATAACGTCGTCGTTATAACCACTTTTATGTTTAAACTATAATCTCGTTTCAATAAGATTGGTTTTTATCGAGTTATTGTGTTGTTTGATTAATTTATAACGAAGCCACAGTTGTACATTCTCTGAAATAATAAGATTGGAAAAATTGACTTTAGTCGAACTTTGTTTTTCTTTGACTCGAATAAGTTTTTAGAAATGAGAGATTTAAATGTCCTTGAAACAATAATAAAATAATCAAAAAGCAGAGAAAAACAGTCAAATCAACATTTTTGAGAACAAGAAATCAGACATGTAGGTTTTAAATTGTGTTTTATAATTTAAAACTTTTTTACTCCAAGCAACGAATGCTTCTTGGGTAATGACAAAAAAAATAGTGTAGGTGCTATATAATATTTATGTTATATTGAAATGAACTAAAAATAACATTTAGAAGAGAGAAGGCGATGAATGTGTTAAAAATTAAAGTGGCGCTCGGTTCTCTCTGCCTACCCCAATAACAGTGACATGGCACGGTGTTATGTAAATATTAATATATATTTTACAATAAACAACGCGAAAAGCGATATATCAATCGGCTTTTCTCTTTGTAATAAAGAATGACAAAAATATTGATAATTTCCCCTCAATATTTAATAACAAGCATTCTAATAGAATAAACGCAATCAATTAGTCCCTAAACAATAAAATACTGTTATAGTTGCAATTGAGATAAGGTTAATCCAGAGTAACTCTATACCTACTCTACATTACAATTCAATAGTGGAGAATTATTTATGTAAATGAATCTATGTGTTACAATACACAGCCTAATCTATAGTAACATATAAACAATTATTTAAATTTTTCATAATATAATTAACACATTTTTATTCTAAAAATACCAAAACGTTTTTCCCTTTTATATCCCTCGGCATGCTTTTATATAATTTAGGCCCATTATACATTAGAGAATTCTGCGTTGAGATTTTATTTCGTTTGTGTAATCTTTCTCTGTTTCTTGAGAGTGATAGTCTTTAATATATCTAATTTTTGTTTTGAGATTTTAGTGTATAATGCCATGAAGCATTTAATGTATAAAAATTTAAAAAAAGTAAATATATTTTTGTTTGCCAGACAATAGGTTTAGATCATAATATAACATTTTATGTATATTTATTCTTTTATTACAATTTAAAACAATTCTCATAATGATTTCAATTTATTTGAGCAGATGCATTTTTTCATTTGCACTCTTTCTCGCATAACGTGAGGGTTGTCCTTGGATTAAGAAATGAGTTTCATCAGAAGACAAAACATTTTTCCAATGATCTTCTGTCCAATCAGCATACTTTTTAGTCCAAATATATATTTTTCATCATATCTGTTGAAAACAACTGTTCCTTTTGTGGTCTTATAGCCTTTCTTCCAAATTCAATGTGTCTTTTTCTTACTGTGGAGTCATGAATTTTTACTCCATTGGCTTCCAAATCTTGCTGCAGATCAAAACTCGTCATCCTAGGGTTCAGTTTACTTTTTCTAATTAAATACGCTTCGTCCCTTTCTGGAGTTTCACTTTTTCACCCACATTTTCCAACTCTTTTTACACCAACAGACCCAGTTTCTCTTTTTTCTTAATAATTTTATTGACAGCACCCAGACTGACCTCATGCTGTTCGGCAATCTTCATTTGACTCATTGAAGTATGCTCGGATAAAGTTATAATCTTTTCCCGTTTTCGTGCAGGATTTCGAGGATCCATTGCACAAACTTTAAAAAAATCGCTAATGAAATCTTAACAAAACAGACTGCAGCCAGCGATTGCTTCAAAAAACCTTCAAAATTTCTTTAACCACACAAAACTCCCAAGCAAAAGACAGTTAATACTCTACACAACTGACAGACACATCGAAAATTAAAATGGCCGTCGTGTCGCAGTTATGCAGTGTAGCCAACACAAAAAATGCTTTAATTTAGTCATGTTCACATTGATTCGCATACTGCTGTATGTTCAAAAGTTTGTAATGTTAAAAAATAATCTTTATTTTGCGAAGATAATAAGATACAAAATGTACGTGTGTGGAGAATTAAGCATTGGCCCCAACCGACTCATTTTTGTAATACAATATGTCTAAAAATAAAAAAAATATTCAGACGGATTATTGGCAAATAATAACCATCGGAAAAACATAAGAACAAATCGAATATGTACAAACATAAATATTGACTGGCGTGTGATTGAGAATCATGATTGATTTTCAAACATTTACATAATATATATATATAATAAGGTAGATCGATTGGCTTCTAATATAACACTATAGGACTTGGCTCTGGTCCAGTACAGTAGATACCTACCTACCTATCTATCTATCTACCTCCACAAGATCTGCAAACAACAATTGAATCAATTGAATGGGGGTATAAAATGTACACAATGTCAGCTATAATACGTTCAAAGAAAAACTTCCGAGGATTTGATGAGTACAGAGAGCGGATTAAGAGATGAGATTTTGAATGGATTTACACCAGAGAAAATAAACGGTAGTCGAATTATTATTCAATTATTTCAGAAACTTCGTGAATCTTGAATTTTATCAAAAAAAAATGTGTATACGAAAATGTAGCATTTAAATGTGGAAAATACTGTAAGTCAGATGGTTTGATTTCATAACCAATGATGAAGTCAAAGAACGCACACAACAGCCACAATCACCAAAGTAGTACATTCTATAATGTCAATCTCTCGGGCAGTATCCAACATTCTGATGTATTCACTGCTAGTAATAACTACTACAAAAACTCTATATAGTAATAATTATATTAATCTCTCGGGCAGTATCCCACATTCTGATGTATTCACTGCTAGTAATAACTGCTACAAAAACTTTATATAGTTATATAATGTCAATCTCTCGGGCAGTATCTCACATTCTGATGTATTCACTGCTAGTAATAACTGCTACAAAAACTCTATATTATATAGTACTATACTGTCAATCTCTCGGGCAGTATCTCACATTCTGATAAATTCAATGCTACTCATGATTGCTACAAGAGTTCTTTATATAGATGCATAGCGGCGTTAACCTGTGTATTGCTAAAAAGTTTAATTTGTGTACTTTTGAATGATTTTTGTTTTTATCTAGCAGATACTGTTATTTTTCACAACAGTCCTTCTCCCTTTCTTTTTCCTTCCCTTTCTTTTCCGTCACGGGCAAATGTGTGAAATATATGAATATGTAATAATTTAAGTATATTCATATTTATTTTTTGATGTATTGTAGATACATACATCTTTGATTATTCAATTTACATCAATTGTGGATAAAAGTAATTGGTCTGTCTTTTTTTCATTCATAGTGTATTTTTTCTATACTGGATCGGACATATCCTCCGTATGTTCGCTGACAGCATCACCAGTACTTGTCTACGATATCACCCTGAAGGGAACAAACGTCAGGGTAAGCAAGCACTGACCATCCAGAGACTGTAAGCAACAGAACTATGTCAGGTTGTATTGACACGGGATCAGGCAACGGAGGTGGTCCAGAACAGAGCATCCTGAAAAAAATGAGTGAATACCATATGCTCCACACTGGGAGTGGACGTGGATTAATAATGATGATGATACTTACAATAATGATAATAATCGCTGATCCAGGATTTTAACTTTTAAATTGTGTGAGTTAAACCGAAGATGCTTGTTTATAATTCTAATGGTTTACAACTATTCCTCAGTGTCTTAAATACTTCCACATACTACCAAAAATACGGTCAAATATTGTAGCAATATTGAAAGTAGAATAAATGTTGAATCTATTTCCACGATATTTAACATTTGAATATTTATTTATTTACACAATATACAGCATAAGCCATATACTTGATAAAATACTAATAATAAATTATAAACGAAGATAAAAATATCGAAACAAATAAAAATATAGACAAGTATAAAAATAAAAATATTAAAATATAGATTCAAATAAAAATAGACAAAAAAGAATTAGAGAATAATTATAACTTTACAAACAGTAAAAAATAATGCTGCAAATATTATAACAAAATTTAAACCATCCGGACAAAAGAAACCTTTAAATTCAAATATTGTCTTACTTTAACCACACAAGTTCTGTAAATGTTCAAAAGGAATTCGAAACGCATTCCTTGGAATAACTTCTCCCCAAAAATGTTGTTTTATAACATATCTGTTGCTGTCTGTGGGTTTCAAAATGTACCTACGTACTATCTCGTCTTACGTATTATATAAACATCCTTCAACATGAACTGAAATACGCATTGGTTTTCGAAAAACATTTTTCTCTTATAGACAGGGTCCTAGGTTTGTATTTAGTACCTAATTCATCATTTTGTTATAAAATTTACGCCGGGGAATATTCCAGACTGAAAAACTTCTGGCTATCAATGTGAAAAACGACGTCTAAGTTTCTCCAGACACAATCGACAAGTTGATGGTAGTTTGATAGAAAAAACGACCCAACTGTTTCATAGAAGTACACGCCGCACTTATAATGGTACAAAACCTGCTACGACATAAGCATCAGGACTCAGAGAAAGTTTTCTATTTTAAAGATATTAATATTACAACTTAATTCAGAACAGTCTTGCAATTTACCATGGCGAGGCGGTGTTTTTTAAGCTTTATTATAATTTAAATTGAGTTGTTCCAAGTAAGGAATTAATAGATGGGAAAAAGTTGAAGACATAAATGAACCAACGAGGATAGAGGTGATGGAAAGTAAAGGAAAGGGGTTTCTTCTCGATGTTCTACGACTTTGGGAGTCTGTTGGAAACTTAACGAGTAACAAAGTAGCGGAGAGTTGATAACTTTCGCTTATGAATTAATAATTTTTAAATTTACACAAATATGTCTCCGAAACATGGCGGATTAGAAAGAAGGTAAGATTTAATAAGAAATTGGTATTGGAAACGTGACATGAAAAACAATCACGGTTTTGTCCTTGATATTTCGATTCAGCAAAAATTGGATTTCGGTTAAAATAATTTTGAAGTAAAACTCATTATTCAGAAATACGTAATGTACTAGGTACGGACTCGTTAGCGATGATAATACATTTATTTGATAATTTTACGATCAAACAGGATTTTTGAAAATGTACCTGCATTATATACATACCATCACGCCATGTCCCTTAAAGGGTACCTACGCAAAGTCGTACAATCAATCCAATTTAGAAATTTATTTTTGATTCGTTTATACTCGTATGCTGCCATAATATGTTTCAGTTACTTAGACATCTTTCGTTAACCTCTTTCAAGATAAAATCTTTTGTTATTAAAACTATCGAAATAATGGACGAACAAAGTAAGTTGTCAACAAGAATAAATTACCGTGCGATAGTTTAAGGGGCGACACTAATTTATCATGCATTTTTTACACTTACATAGTGAATACATAGGGTCAAAATGAACATAATATGCACCTGCAGTTAACAAAGGTTTAGCTCCCAATACAGCGCCATTTATTAATTATTTGACGTAAAATCCAACGTAGTCGCTATATCACTGTTGCAAGAATAAAATCTAACACAAAATATTTTACATAAAAATAATTAATTGATAAACTTTACTAGAATTAAATCAATAATTGCGGAAAACAAAATAAATATTGATTCAATTTAATAGGAGTACTTTAATGTTTTCTACACTTACACTTATAACAATATTTTAAAGGAATGATAAACCATTCCAAAAAAGTATACAAATCAACAGAAATTTAATAATACAAACAATAATGAGATGAAAAAAACGTATACAAATTATCGGAACAACTCGTGCAATAATGCGATGAAGTCAACAAAAATAGACGAAATATTAAACGAAGCAAACGAAAGAATTCGCAAACAAATAAACTGTGTCAAATGAAGCAGCAAACACGTCACAAGTTGATGTGCGGAACGACGAAAGGTCTTCATCTCCGCGAATTTCGTACAACTCGGGACACTTTCAATTAAGGAAACTGAAGAGCGAGGAGGAAAAGTGGAGGAGGGGTGGACAGGACAACAACAAAGGGAATCGAATTATAAAACAATTTATTAGAGCGGGACGAACGACGAGACCGCAAGGGGACTCTTATCCGAGCCTTGGGGAACGCCCGCCGGATTGCTCGCCCCACAAGTAGGTACCTAGGTAAGTATGTACCAACTGTTGGATTGTATAGTTCTGTAGGTCGAGGAAGTGGCCTGCGGTGAGTTCTAATGTCCGCCCGTATTATACAAATAGGTACATCGCCTATACTTATAACAGCACACATAAATGTTAAAGACAATTCCAGACCGGTAATTGTATTTCCGGCTGGTCGGCCATACGCCACAACGCGGCGGCCCCTCTCAAGATCGTCTGCACCGATCGCCGAATAGGTGAAGACGGCTGATACGTTAATTAACATATCTAGTTAATTAAAGAGTCTCAGGGTCAAGATGTCCATTAACAATAATATAATCATTTATTGAGACACTTCACACACGAAAAAGGAAAATAGGAATATATACAAAATATTTCACATTTCAAAAGACCGTGCTCAGATTGCTTAGCTTTGTTGCGCTAAGAGAAGTCCCCAGCAATTAATTTACTATCCTTTCGACGAATATTGTATGCACTTAAACACTCACTCTTATTCTCACAGCAACGTAAAGTTTAAGTTATTACTACCACCGTCTTAAAATGAGGAGCAAAGTTGAAAATACGACCATCAAAAATGATTACATATTCACTATACACCACTTTACGTCCCCCATAAAAAAAAATTTTACCAAACATAAAAAGAGAAGAGAAATACTTTATGTAAAATAAAAATACACTTGAATATACTTGGCGTATATATTAATTCATTTAAAAATACAATCCACCGCGCCATGTCAGAAATGGAGAAGATTCGAGAATACAATATGATCGCTACGTATATGTACATTTAATTTTGCAAATACTCATTGTTTCATACAAGATCGCCGATGGTCCAAGATTTGTTAATTTTCTTTGTCAAGATGGATGATAGATTTGATATTCTTTGAAATAGCAGGAACCATTACTGTATTAAGTGCCCCATTTTCAATTCTAAATAAACATTGAATGTACATAATTAAATAGTACCTATGTTTGATTTAACGACTTCCCAAATAATATAATATCTATAAGTATGTATATTAATACGTGAAGCGAAAACGTTAAGTACAATTTCCGGATAATTGCGCGCTCGGAAGAGTTTGAGATTTGGCATACTTAAAGTTTATATGGAGGAGGACTGCAGAAAAATAATATTAATACATAATATGCGTTATAAATAAATTAAATCAAATAAAAAATATTTCACATCAAACCATTTATTGTGTACCACAGAACGGTGAAGAGAGGGGAAACGTAATTTTAATATACCCACGTAGTATGAGAAATATTAAATATGGAGGTTAAATAATATTAAATATTAAATATGGAGGTACTGAAGGGACGAAATATTTTGTCAGCAAAGTTTTTGCTTATGTTAAACTCCAGTTGAGCTGCGACCTTCGACTGGTGGGAAATCTGTTTCTTTCTTCTAATCCTCGCGGTCTTCCTTCTAATCCGCGAGGATTAGAAGGAAGACCGCGAAGACCTATGATTTTTATACAAATTGTATGAACCGAGAACCGAGTGAAACAATTGAACTCTTAAAATAGCCACTTCATTATTTCGCTCAATTTTCAATGGACTATCCGATAGTGGATTAAATTGAACCAAAAATATATCCTTACCCATACAATCACGCCCTGTCCCTATTTGGGGTAGGCAGAGAAAACTAAACGCGAATCTCTCTTGACAAAATTTTCTCCCTTCGTTCACGTCCATAAATCTTCTCGTACACGCCCGTGTTTTTTTTTAAATTAAATAATTTAAAATGTAATGCTAACACAGTGGAAATCCATTATAAAATCAACAAATAAAATATGTAGAAATTAGTATATCTCCACATCTTCGGTTTATTATTGGTATATAACGTTTTCGCCGAGATGTCTTGGCGAACGTCTCATTGGTCTTGCTAGGAGGCGCTCAATGTCCTGCACCTGTCGCAGTCATAAATCACATCCTCTGCGGTTTCCCGTTTCTTGAGTAATAATATAGTAAATTTTCATTATAAAATAATAGTTTGGAAAAACGACGCAGAAGCTACAGTAATGATTTGTATAATACTTTTGGAGAGTAATAGGATTTTCAATTGAATTATTTAACAATTAAACATAGGAATACGGATGACGATAAATTTGAATTAACAGCGATGTAAAAAATAATGATAATTACAAGGTTCCAACTTCAACAAAGATTATTAAGATTCTTGTGTAGAAACTAGAGAGAGACCAATAATAATAAGGATAAGTAGATACATAGTATGTCAAGACTAGACATTAATTATAAAGTTTTTTAAGATAAGACAAACAGAAAAAAATCTTAATGGTAGTTAAAGAAAATACAATACCCTTGATAACAATACGGATTAATCATAAAAGTTCGTAAACTTTCTAAAAAAAACATTTTGTTATTTTTCTTATTCTAACGTACTGATTATAATGGTCCGAAATTGTAAGTAATTAACTACTATAGTAGAGTCGTCTGAATTTTTTTCATTTTATGACACAATATATTATGGATGTAGCAGCGTAGACCTACGTACATAATATGTTGCGATTGCGGGGAGATCCAGGACGATAATCATTTTCTTGTCTGCCGAAGCATGGTACAGGGATGTAACGACGAAGACTTGGTTGTGGCAATAGACGTGGTGATCGCTGCTGCAACGCGTTGGAGTGGAAAAGTCTAATATGTAAGACTGGAGACGTTAAATAAGTATGCGTAGAGCTTACTCACTTTACTTTTCGTGTGGCTCTGGTACTTGTATCCTTTTCACCCATATGGGCAGCGACTGAGTTATCGTGTTAGCGTAGAGCTTTACAAGTAAAATAAAATTAATTAAAAAACCGACTCCAAAACAACAACATAAAAAATGAAAAAATAAAAATGCAATAAAAAGTATAAAATAATTGACTAATTTGATTAAAAAGCACGTAAATATACATACATAGGTGGCAAAATATTATTTTTTTACATCAATTTACTTTTTGAATATGGTTGAATTGTATTTTTATCTTCAGTTATAATTTTTAAATATCGTGCAACAGAGCTTTGGCTTTCATATCTCTGAAGCTCCTCATTAGCTACATACACATTATAACATCAAATCTACCACTAAAACATCGACAACCTTCTAACTATTCATTAAAAATAAAATATCTGTCGACTGTCAAAAGTAATGTGTGTAATCACCACCTTCACTATGTTCAAAGAAGCAGAAGATAAAATAACACGAAAATCGAAATAAGCTGACGTGGATGTGCATTATTTGCCCATATAATCGTCAGATTACAGACGCCTTTATAAACTGAAGATTTTGATGATTTTTCTTCATGAGTCCTATCATCAGAACTCGATGAAACTTTTAATTGTGATCACCTCTGAAGCACTCACTCCCTTTCTATTAAAAAAGGAATCATTATAATCCGACAAT
Organism: Molanna angustata; assembly: GCA_963576475.1. NCBI lineage: Eukaryota > Metazoa > Arthropoda > Insecta > Trichoptera > Molannidae > Molanna > Molanna angustata. The sequence continues at coordinate 44,455,517 of OY754967.1, forward strand.
GTTGTATAGAGTTCTTTTATCGCTGGAGTTTTAATTGAAGATTTTGATGAATTTCTCAAGGATCCCATGATCATATTTCGACCAAATTGAAATGGGACCAATCGGAAGGTACAGCCTTTCTAATGAAAAAAGAATCATCGAAATCGGTCGAAGTGGTAAAAAGATATCGCTGAACATTCGCATAAAAAAAAGAAAATTAAAAATCTATACATTGCTCGTTATTTTTTTGTTACACTAGGTATGTTTATCTTTTGAGTTAAATTTAAATAAAAACATTTTGGCTCGACAAAGTCTCGATTCGCCGGTCGATGGACAGCGCTTCCGAAACATGTCGCGAAGTGACTCAAAAATAGTGGTATACAGCTAGTTATGTAATTCAAATATGGTTAGTATTAACTACCACAACATATCCGCCGAATCATTATATGATATTATAACTTCTTTTTTTTTTTCTGACAATATAATTATTTTCAACTTCTCAACAGAGACTATAAGATCGAATATTGTAGGAGAACCGGGAAATCAACGACATACAGGGCTTACAACCTGTCATCGAATTGTAAATTCCTCTGTTTTTTGAAGAATGGGTTCTAAACGCTATATTATAACGAATTGTTATTCGGGTCTAGTATACCTATCACTGATATTTATAACAAAAATCTAATAATAAGATGCAATTTAGTTATAACCCTCTATAGTGTTTTACTTGTGTAGGTGGACAAGCAACAAAGTCTTCAATTACTTTTGATAAAGAAATATCATAGAAGTAGATCCATACTACGATACATAATATCCTCCATTCATATTCAATTATCTAGATTTGTTGCTCAAATGAATAAACCATTTTATAGCCACTTTATTTTAATTTGAGTTCACAACATAGTTTTTCAAATTCATTTCATTTTATTCGGAAACATAACAGCTTTTTTAGCAAATACATCATAATACAAGTACACAATTAAAAAATAAATAAGACAATTATAATTCTTCACTAAATAATCCGAAAGTATGAAGTGAGCTGCGAAAAGAGATTTCCAAAATGTTTTCAAATTATTATTTAAATTAGAAAAGTATAGGTAATATTTTATTTAAACAGAAAAGGACTAAGACACTGCTTAGTGTCTTAGTCACTGCTAAGTGTCTTAGTCACTGCTTAGTGTCTTAGTCACTGCTAAGATTAGTGCTTCCACTTTTTTCTATTATCATCATTTTCAGGTGTCCTGTTAAAGCCGGGCAATCGAAAATACAACACGCAAAATAACATCTAATTTAGTTCAACACCCATTCCGAATTTTGCCAATTTAGGTGAAACGAGTCTGGTGTGGGAGGATACACGCTTGAGTCGCCCTTTCTTCTATAAGGTAATGCACACCGACACACCTGTCGAAGGAATAATATATTTTTAATAAGTCCATGAAATCTAAAAAAATACACTATTTTTTCTTCTACAATTTTGTTGAAAAGGCCTTTACCAGGCGAAACGGTCGTCTTGGATAAGAGTAAAAATAAAATTGTAGAAGAAAAAACAGTGTTTTTTTTTTAATATTTAATGATTAATTTTAAGTCCATGAAAGTTATCTTTAGATACTGCTCAGAAATTTTTGGTTTACACTTGCTCTGCCTCACGTACTCTGCACTAATGTCAATCTAGTCATGAAATTGACGTAAAAGTACGCTTAAAATGGTAAATTCATAACTCTTCGCTATTCCATTTAAGTAATACACTTAAAAATTATTGTGAAATAATAATAAAACCTAAATCTTCACAATTCCATACAAGCGGAGAGAGGAAAGTGTCGCATACTCCATCCAACAATGAGCAGAATTGCATATTTCGTGTAGGGAGAATTGAATCTAAAAATATAATCGCTTTAGGAAAACTCATCCGATATGCACCGACGATATAGTAGATGGGTGATGAAACCTGCGAGAGTATATTATGTATGTGAAGCTTCATACAACAACGCCTGACTGCGAGAAATGCTGCAATCTGTACAGCATAAAACATATACATAGGTACCTACCAACTCGTATTATTATGTAGATACAAATTGCAGGATTACGCTTTTGATAATCCCATTAAAATAACTGGATGAAACACAAAATCAACAGGACATTTACATAATACTACATTTTACTTGCAAATACACATATGCCATATACCAGGGTCGTGCCTATAGAACCTTCGGACTACGCAAACCCTGAAAGAAAATTGTGAAATGTCGATTTGATGTTTTTTTAAGTATCGTTGTTCATTCCAGTGTCCATGAATAATATTTATAAAATCACGTGCCAAAATATATGAATATTTATCAAACATCGCATTCGGTTCAATTTTCAATCTTGTAGTATGGTTGCAATAAAACAAAATAAGGATTTCTTAAAATAATATTCATAGGCAAGGCAATATTTTTAACTTATCTTATATGAGCAATTCCGCTACTGCGATATAATATGATGATTTTTTTATTAGCTTATATGGCATTCCACCCAATCATTAGGATGATTTCTGCCAGTACAAAAATGTTATTAAATTAATTGGAGACTTGAGGTTATTGCATTATATCTTCTTCAATGGCTCTACAGCCCATATCGAGCCTTGGCCTCCAGCAACTTCCTCCTCCAACCTCTCCTGTCACCTGCTGCGACCCTCCAGTTTGGTACATTCAGAAGCTGGGATGCGTCATTATATAATGAATCCATTAAGGCGAAGAAATTTTGCTATGTGTAAATAAATATGTAAGGAATTTAATGATAGTTCAAATCGTATTCAGTGTGTATACCTACTTATTTTTTTTATCAATATTTCAAGCATGCAGGTTGAAGTGGACGTGATACTAAACTTTGTGATAAAATTGTCTGTCTTAAAACAGTAATTATTTCTAGTTAGATAGACAAAGATTAATTGGAGGAATTCAAAACATGGTAAAAACACTATTCTAAGCCGCTGCCTTACAGCAAATTATACATATTTTTATTTTTTATTCGTGCAAGAAAGATACCACCTTCAAGATCATGAGAATTTGTATTTTGAAAAGTTCAGTTCGCCGAATCTGTATATTTTTCAGTTGGCAACATTATCGTCAATGAAAACATACATTTTATATACCTACCTAACTATTCATAATGGAATGCAGGAGTTGTTTACATACCCAACGACTCTGGAAATATTTATATACTTTTATAGAATGAGAGTGAGTAGAAAAAATAAACAATATTATTACCTACCAAACCCACCCACCCACGCTAAAATACAATATGTTTTCACCTCACCTTTCTATAAAAAAATATTTATTCGATATTGAATTATATCATAACAACAAAATAAAAGAGACGAATTATCTTAAACGATATTCGAGAAATGAATTTTTCGAATGCGAAGCTTCTCCTCAAAAAGATACTTTCTTCGAAATTCGAAACAAAAAAACCGAATCCATACATTTTTCAACTACAATTTTCTGAATATCTCACGTATTTGAATTAACAACATAATACAGTTATAGTTCAGGAGCTAGCGATTATTAGACTTAGGTCATAGTATAAAGGCTGACTTTTTTTCTATAAGGATACGATACGTTTGAACTATTATACATTTTGAGACATTTATGGTACAAACCATTTTGTGTACGTTTTTGGAAGTCCAAAATCCTGACATCCTCTCGTAGGGTAAGCATGAAAATTGACATTGGATAAGATATTTTTTGCATATTTTATTTTATTTTACATTACTTCTCGGGCAACTAACAGGTAATATGTCAAATATTAATTTAACCTGCACCCAATAACAAGTTGCCACATTATTGAGACTTAAGATATTAATCGTCTCACAGATCCAGACTGAAAACACAATTAAAAACTGTGTCTCCACCGGGAAACCAACCCGGGACCTTTGGATCAACAGTCAGATACCTAACCAACTGAGCCACGAAGGCCGACAAATACTTTGGAAGCATATTATTTCTCAGTTTTGTAAATCAAAGTTAATATGCTGTATATAATATATATGCTTTTTATATATGCAAGGCTTTTGTTTTATCACCGTTACCAGTGTTATTTTACTGCAAATCTTATGTAAATACGTTTTAGGCGATGATTGTTTTTTTTTATTTAAATTAATATTTAGTAGTATGTGAAAGACGCCTGTCATTGGAGCATTGGAGACCTTATGTGTTTGTATCATGTGTTATCTTGTGTGTGTATATTTCAATGTTCTGTTGGTGTCTTTAATAAATAAATAAATAAATAAATAAATATGCTATTCTGTATGTACTACTAAATGATTCCCTTCTTGTTGTTAAAAGTTCCAGGTATTAGGGTCGCACAATACAGCGAAAGTCACTAACGTTTGCCAACTCAACATTCAACGCTCCTCTATGCACAAAGTAGAATAGAGGGTACAGTATAATGCTTTTGTACTTTCTTCTATTTTAAATACAAAACATTTTTGTAACAATATAATATGGACATCATACTTTAATGGATGTTTTTACTCTCCACTACTATGGAATAGACAAGTGCTATGATTTAATTTTAATTAAGCGTTATTTTAAGTCGATTTTTCAACGTGTGTAGCGTAGAGCAGAGGTTCCCGACCCTGTGCCCGCCACTATTCGACAGAGACAACTTTTCATAAACATTAATTAAAAGTGTGAATTATTTTTATTTATTTGTTAGAGTTTATATTTTATTGAGTTTTTTTTTTGTATTTGAGGACAGCACACAGTACATGCATACAATTATTAAAAGTAAATAAATAAAAATACAAAAATAACATGTACCTCTTACGTACTATACCTAATATCAAAATAATATAACAAAAAAGTGTGAATTAGTGCGGGTGCGCGCATGAGAGAAGAGTAATACTCAGTTTACGTTTTGTAAATACATTTCTCTGAAAGTATGCAATTTGAATAGTATTTTTATTTTTTTTAAACATTATTGTTTATTATTTATTAATTAAGGGGCCATATAAACCTAAACACATCAATTTCAAATCAAATCCCTCAAAAATATTAAACAGTGTATTTCTAGAAAAAATAGAATAAGCCTTTTCAACATTTTTCTAGTGAATGTTCGTCACACAATTTTAAAATTCAGCCTAAATTCCCATAAATAAATGATTAAAAATATCCCTTTTTACAGCATTTTTGTTCAATTACTCCATAACCATATGTCGTAGAGAAATAAATCTTTTATACGCTTAAAGAGTGCATAAAATCAAAGTGAATGACCGATTAAGTTTTTTCATTTCAACTAAGGTTTGTTCTTAAAATGCAAAAAATCAACAAATTTGGGGTTTCCGATATTTTAAATCACGTATAAATCTTTTTTACGCACGCGATATTTACCCTTACTAACGCGTAACTTCATAGGGCATTGGGCGGTTTTAATATATCATGTTTTCAGTCACTAATTATAGCGTTTTATGTCCTCTTAATTATGAATATAAAAAAATGAATTATGGGAAAATGAGAAGTTATGGAGGGAGTTGGTCGATTAAAAATAGGCGGTGCCCGCCACCCTACCGATGTTTTAGAATGTACTCTAGAGTACAAAAAGGTTGGGAGCCCCTGGAGTAGAGTGTAGGGATTGCAATCCAGCAGCGTTTTCATTCAAGCAAGATTTTAGCGGATTTTCAAAAAACATACTGGAATAAAAACTAAAATATATTTTTTTTTCTCATGAATATAAGACAATTTAGTTGTATTATATTGTCAATTAAAAATAGTATAAGTCAAGTCTCTACATTAATTATTTTCTTTGGGAAGCTACAGCTCATTTACAGTTTAATGATACAATATTATTTTTACAGTGTTACAGCCAAAAAAAGCATTCCATCAACATAATATAAAAAGTTTACAAGCCAAAAATAATTCATACACACCATCACTCACACACACACACATACATACACACATATATACAACAACTAGGGAAGGGAAGAGAAAGGAGAGATGAGAGACTAGGAGGACAGGATAAAGGGATATTGGTTTTTTTTTTAACATGTCTACGTAGGGGACGCCAGCTATTAGGATTTGGGTCCATTTTACTCATCCGAAGAAGCGCACTACGTAGCGTTGGGAGGGGTTTGCAATCTAGAAAAGAGTTTATTAATTCGGATTTTAAAAAGACCCGGGTTGTAGGAAGATGGAAACACAGAATTCGGAAGATCGTTCCACAGTCGGGCTGCTGTATTAATAAAGGAGTTAAAGGAGGTTGCGCATCACCTTCAGAACATCATGTCTAAATCTATAATATTTCGCGTTGAATATGTCTATCTCAGCTGATAATGTATTGTTATATTGGCTGCATATGCGTGTGTAATTGTGGAATTTTTCCTGATATTCGTTCTACTTGTTGGAACATGAAGTAATTGAGGTCTGCGCACCATTCTACCTGGAACATGGATACCTACTAGGTTGACAAGTTCCGGGGAGTCTATGGCATTGTTCAAAATTTTATGCAGCAGCGATTGGTAGTATAAAATTATAGTTATAGTAGGTACAAAACTTTTATACTCTGAATTTTTTTTCCAGTCAGCATTGGAATTTTTATTTTATTTTTCCATATATCTCAAAAACCATAAAAGCCAGAACGCTGAAAAATTGTATGAATATAAACAAATACAATATCTTGAAACGGTGTTTACAAAAATGTTCCAGAGTTTCTCAACTTATTTTATAAATAAAAACATTTTTATGAATTTACGTGTTTAACTGTCTATATTTGAATGCATTGAAGCAGGTATACAGGGAGTATTTCGTCGATGGAGAATGCATTAGAGCTACTCGTCGATTCAATATAATGCTCAATATCCCAAAAAAAGGACGACTTACGCACAAAACCACTATACGTATCTTGGCGTAAAGTGGTTCAACGATCTATTGCCTGAGAAGAGACATGCAGATATTGTTGGTTTAAAGAAATTTTATAAAGATATAAAGAGGGTTTGTGTATAAAAAAAAATTTACTGTTCATTGTTGTATATTATAGGTATGCTTATTTATTTATTCATAATTGTATTTTTTATATATTTGTACATTGTTACATATTATGTCTATTTTTGTAAAATAAGTTTATTTTTGGTTTTTCTTTTGCTATCTATGATTATTTTATTTTAGTTTATTGTTATTATGTTTGTGAAGTTACAACTCTCTTCAAAGCATGAGTTCATCTCTTTTTGATGGAATTTATACTATAAAGTGTTTTAATTTCTTTTTGTTAATGTATTTTCTTGTGTAATATGTTTTTTTTTTGGTAATAATAAAATAAAAAATAAATAATAAATTTCCAATTTTTTATTTAAATCGAAAAACGCCGAAACGCCCCTATCCTATCTTGGTATACATGTTTCGTATAGAAAACAAAATGTCTTAAAAATATTGTTTTACAAAATATCTTAGCGAGATTTGCATGCAGTGTCTATATTTTTCACAAACATTTTTTATTAAAAAAAAACCTTTTTTTATGAAAAATTTATGCGTTAAAAATTACTGCCGATATTGTCATTTTTTTTAAAATATCGAAAAACGCCGAAACACCCCAACTAGATAATTTAATTTTCTATATTGTAGTAGTACATCTCAAACTTTGAAACAATTTTTATAAAAATTGAATTTAGTGACGACATCGTTTCATACAATTTGTAAGGCAACATTACACAATATCTCACTCAATAGTTTGATACTTAATCTCCAATCATACGTACATACCATCGTGCTGTTTTCATATTCTGGGTATGAAAAACGGACTGACCTCCATACAAACCTATCTTGACATACGTACTTACATGTATTGTATAATTTAAATTTAAGGGTTTATAGTTTGGTACATGTTCTTCAACTTTACATACAATCACCATCGACATTTGGATCTTATGTGTTGCATGCAAATAGCATTAGAATAAATTTTCATTTTAATTATTACGTCTAAGCATAAATGCCAATGTATGAGCATCTATAGTTGTAGGTCGAATAAAACGACTTGGTGAATTTCGAACGAACAACGAAGACAGGTAATATCGGGAAATGTTTGAGGCTTTCATGTTATGTATGTGAAGGCAAAATTCGAATCACTTAATGCAACATGGCGGAGAAAAGTGAATATTATATATATTATGTATTCTATGTATAGTATAGTTAGACGGAATTGAGTTTGCTGAGCTCTCAAGTTGAGAGTGCGACAAAGATTTAAAGAACGTTATGGAACGATCTTCAGGAACTCTACATAATTAATCTAATTACTATTCAAACATGAGCATTAATTACATCAACTTATCAAAGAGGTAAAGAGAAGGGCCAAAAGTAGCTGAGAACTCTTAAAATGTGTTAAGATAAGCAAAATCTATCTGGGTCACATCCTGCGTGGGCCGAAATATAAAGTCCTCCAGTTGTTGCTGATGGGCAAGATTGTGGACCTGGCAGAAGGCAGGCGCCTTGGCTGCGTAACATCCGATAGTGGAATGAATTCGAGCTGTTCCGGATGGCGTAAGAACGGGAGGCCTCTTTCAAGTGACCGGCAACGTCGAAGAAGCCTGATATGGCACATACAGAAGAAGAATCGAATCAAAATAATATAGTGTAAGTATTTCTTCAAATGTATATGTCATTGTAACAAATACATATATATCCTCATACGTTCCCAAAACTAAGCATAAGTGCTTGTGCTATAGATGAACGAAATAGTATAAATAATATTTTGAAAGAAATAAACTATGTAGAGAAGTAAAAACGATTTTATAAGACGACGCATTAAATGTAAAGAAAGCCACAAATGTTTACAAAGATAGTAATGTATCTGTGTATCGAGCTTCGTTTTCTCTGTCTTCTCAGTTAATATTTGTGCATGTATGCACAATAGTATTATGTCTATCGTAGTACGTGACTTTCCCGATTCGGAACTCTGGGTTAATTTGAAACTTATACGAAATGCATCTGTAGAAATTTAGATGACGTGAATTCGTGCACTAAATGCTGTTTGAGTAGGCACTCGAGAATATCCACCAACACTAAATTGAATCGTCGACAATAATTCCCAAACGAGAAAAGGTTAAAGTTAAATGGAACACAATGAGACGAAGAGTACCTGGAAACGTAATTTATTATCCGGTCGTGGAATGAGCGGACAATGGAAGGCCAGTCTAGTTCAGGATAGGAGAAGCGGAGGAAAGCAGTACAGTGCAATAAGTATGGGCGGGTGGAGTGGGCTGGTGAGGTGGAATTGCGAGGAAATTGAATTTCCATGCCATTTTACGGCTTGGATGGATGGACGGTGCTCGTTGTGAACACGACCGTAGCGAGACCGAATGGGAGTGCAATCTTATTAGGCGGATAAACCAACCTATAACGGTTTACATTTAATTTATTGCAGACTTAAATATGTTATGAAGACATATGTAGATGTTTGTTAACAATACAAAAATGGGATTAGATTTTTTTTTATAATTAACAATTACAATGATTAGATTTACTTAGGCATGGTTCGAGTATTGTGTTTGTAGACTTATTAAACAAAAACTTTTTCACTTTGTTAAATAAGGCTTTGGAACTTTGAGCTTTAAATACGTAATAATAATAATACATACTTCCTTGCACCCTGCGCAAGTTGCGAGTTTATTGCTATATGGCAATGTCTTCAAACTAACCAATGTTTCCAGCCCAGAGAAGCAATATTAGCGTGAGAAATTAATTTAAATAAATTTCTCCTCTGCTGGGAATCGAACCCAGGACGCCTGCACAGAAACAAACGTTTTACCAATTGTGCCACGGCGGTCGGCACTTATATATACATCAGCTGTGTTATATCTCAATAGAGATGTCGTAAAATCTGTAGGTTTCTGTTTTAACTATCCATTCCGTTTAAAATCGATCGTGTCACTTTTCTGATTAAATCCATTTCATTTAAAGTGACCAAGCGACCAAGTTCAAGATGCTATTATGAGGATAATTTCTAATATTGCAGATGTATTAACCATTGGACAACATAAGACAAACTTTGTGGAAAATTCGCTCTGGATACAACAAGAGTTGCAATCAATTTAGAAGAGGTGTTGTGTGACACTAAATAATATATAATTTTACCTAATTAAAGAAAATTATTATTTAATAATAAATGAATGGGTTATGACTTACTTATATTACACCTTTCAATATCTCTGAATGTTTAGAGACGATATCATTAAGTCGCAGATTTATCCAAGAAAACAACTATAAAAATCCATGCACATAATATACCTACCATTGTGTATACTCTTAGTAGACTATTAAAGCGATACGCTGGCGCCCCATAGAGTCCGTATCATTTACGACCCAATCAGTGTTCGTGATGAAACAGCAGAACGGATGGCGATGGAAATAGACGGGGGACGAGACAGGGTTAAACGTATTATAGATGATTAAGTTCTGGATCATATTATGTATACTGGGACATGGGTATATAGATAGATACATCGTCTATTGCACAAGTTTAATCGGTGACCCAGTTTCTACGGGTAAATGAGTTACCCCACATTGCAAGGCAGGACTGTGGTGGAAAATAAGACTCAATTAAAAGTCTGCTTAGGAGGGTATTTTTCGAGGTCAATTTATTATAATATATTGTGTATATATTTATATCCAGTTAATGTGGGTTGTTTGCCATGAAATAATTGCTTCGACAATAGGTACATGAGCTATGTGAAGACTTTACTTGAATGTGTAGTTTTGCTAATTTGTCGAAAACATTCTTTGGTAAAATTCCAGAAAATGAATTGATTTTTATCTCTTAGGCTTTTCATCAAAAAAAAATAATTGTGTAACATTATTTTTTTTGGATTTAAAACGCGCTAAGAATAAAGTAATAACTCTAAGGTTTTTTCGTTGACACAGTGGAAGTTCATAATTATAAATCGTAAAAAAAACCACTTATAAATAGAAACACAGTTATATTCCACAATGAGTATTTTTATTTGCTTAAGCGCTTTCGCCAGTCACAGCTGGCATCCTCAGAGGCTAATCTTAATAACAATATAAAGCAATGATGCTCAACCTTTTTTGTCTTCGGGCCACATACATATATTTGTAAAGCTTCGCGGGCCGCATCACTATACTGGTATGACAAAAAAAATCGTGAACCCCCCCCCCCCCACCTCCATTTTTTTGGAAGACAATTAGAGATTTTAAAAATTATAAACTGAAACAGAATAATAATAGCACATATCGCTTATCTTTCTTAAAAATTACAATAGTGTTAAAAGTAAAAGAAACATGTATCCAAGCGTTTATTTCAAAATTAATGTGATTTTTGGCATTGAGATAAATTTTCAACAATTTTAGACAAATCGGGTTTATACATAATTGCTGCATGCTACCCTCAATACGTCATCATATATTTTTTTATATACGTTTTTTGCATATTTCATTTTGGAATATGATGATTCACAAAGATATGTTGATGCAAACAATGCGAGGAGCAGGAAAGCACAATTTTTTAGCCTTGTATTTTTCAGGAACTAATTTCCAAAAAGGGATGTACTCCTTTCCCTCTCTTAATTCTTCAAAAATAGCTTTCATATTAGGATCGTTCTGATCTCAAGATAAATGAAATATAGAATGCACGATTTTGTAAACCATATCCCTGATAATAAATGTGAGTATGGTTGGTATAAAGGGAAAGTGAATAGCGACCAGGAATATCTAAAATATGACTTGATTTGTACCTACATATGTCTGGAAACTGAGGACATTTAAAAATGGCTATGGACGCTGCATTATGATTATTTTAATATAGGCAATACGACCATTTAAGGACGATTTGTGTCATTTGGCGACGTGAGAATTTTATATAGGTAAATAAAAGGCTACGACTATTTACAAGACTCAACCATAGACGAAAACCAAAAATAACCACAGAAAACGCAGATAAATCAAGTTATAAAAATATTTACCTTTGTTTATACTTTGTTATAATTGTGGGTCACGATGAAAAAATGATTTATAAAATTAAGTAAATGTAATAAGATGCCCATATTATTTATTTTTTCTTCAAGTTGGTTTCCATGATGCATTTTTATGACCATTGAAAAAATGACAAAGGTAAATATTTTTGTATTTTGATTTATCTGCGCTTTCTATGGTTATAAATGACCTAAAAACATAGACGACGTCAGAAAATTTGTCGTGTAAATAGACACTTTTTGGCGGGAAAACACTTTTCCCGCCAATTCCGGTCGTAAAAATAGTGGCACCGTAAATAAAAACAAAAAAACAGTGTAAGAAAAAACAAACAACGCCTACAAAACTACCATGTTTTTATCAATGAATTTTAAAATTTCTTTGTAAATGATTGGGAAAGCAATTGCAAGAAGGTGTCGAATCTTTAGTGGAAACTGCACTTCGTTAATCGGTATAAATTGTATCGATCTCTAATAGGGCATCCAACGAATACGTGGTCCAGATCTTCTAGATCAATCTATACAAATGAGCATCGAGTCTATAGTGACCGAACCGCATTCAGGATATACTTGTTATTTGGGGTCTATTAAAATTCATCTTGCGATACCAAGACTTTGCCTGGAATATCACATTGCATTTATTTATACAATGAACCCTTGACCGTGCTCTCCCGATCCCAGAATGTTCTCCAGTGATCACGAGCAACCTGCCCAGCCAACCGTACTGCAACTATAGTCCATGATAAAAGACAATTTTCACTGTCTCATCCGCACCTAATCATAACTAACAGCACGTTAATGTTCGGAATCACTAGATAGTGAAATTCAGTGTTTAATTTACGTTTAACGACTAGCAACAATGTTTATCTTATTTTTATTAATCTAATGTTCCATTACTAGGAAGGAATTCCGTGCTCATCTTCGGAACGAGTAGAAGACTGACGAGTCCCAAATGTTACATAATTCGATTATATTTCGAAGTAGCTAATTATTTGCCTCAATTTGCCGCCTTGAACAACAACAAACCTCAAGACGCAATAACAAAATATTTGATACACAATGATTATTTACAGACTCGATGTATTCAAGTATAACACACAAAGAGAAATACACCCTGTGAGACCTGAAACTTTGCATCGTGAAAATGTCATTTTGCTCACTACTCAGCACATTTCAGAGATATGAAAGCTCTTTTATGGCGGAACTTCGTCTCTAGGGAACACCTTCATGGCCATGTCCATTAATTTACGAAATGTAGATTTTCCTAAATACGATGTTTGTTCGTGGTACAAAATGAACTTGTTTGTTTGGAAGTTCTTTTATGAAAGAGCTTGCAGATGGTCATGTTTTAGTAATTCCATTTTCTCCCAGTAAGCATGTTATGACTATAATGTGTGCCATGCATAGTTCAATGTTTTTAGAAATCTTCTTTATCTTTCCTTCAGTAGATCTGAAGGATCTGTTTGTGCTGCTTTATTTGTCTAGAGGTCAACTGTCAGCTGTCTATCTTGTTGGGGGTCTGCCTGGGAGTCTTCTTCGAGGTTCCTATGACGCACGTGGAAGCCTGCTTTCCGGAGTTATAAAGAATGCATAAAATAATAAATAGTTTTTTTTATTCCACCAATCTTCCACTAGATTCAAGAATGAATTTATTTCATTTGCAATGTATAATGAACGGTCCAGACAGAATAAAAGATTTATCTCGCGATGTACCATAAGTTCAAGACAGAGAAATTAATTTCCTGAAAGAAATCTCACACTTTGTCTGAATCACAGAGCACCAACCCGTTAAAGGAAATGAACAGAGTTAAAAAATCGTCTGATTAAGATCGATGCTTTAATGTGAGTAGTTCAATAACGTGCAGTGAATTGGCTCCAGGTTTCCGCAGTGTTTAAAGCAAGAGTAATCTTAGTATTTTTCCCCATTTTTCTCTACGCTGGAGAATCATGGACGATCAAAGCCCGCAAAAGGCAAAGAATCGACGCCTTTGAAATGTGGTGCTGGAGACGTATGCTTCAAATTCCCTGGACGGCGAAGAGGAACAATATGAAAAAGGAGCTGAAGATAAGAGGACAGAATGTCCGCAATGTCTCAAACGCGTTCTTCAGTTTTTTGGACACATTGCCAAAGACGATGAAAATTGCCTTAGAAAGCTGATTGCCGTTGGTGGGGTTGAAGGTATAACAGAGGACAGATTCCCACAAGATGGACGGACCAGATTAGGGCTGCCACTGGTACATCGGTGGTTGGAGCAATGAGGAAGGCATTGTGTGGGGAGAAATGGAGGACTACAATATATAATCATGATTCATGATGACGAGAAAGTTACGACCAATAGCAATAAAGAAGAAGACACTGATGATCATGATGATGACCCCGATTTAATCAATGTTCTTTTAATCGTTTTAAATGTTTCTTTTCTATATACCTAACCTTTTTGATACCTATTCAAATTTGTTGTCCATAAATGTTCTATCTACTTTGTAAATAAATAATTAGGTAATTTTATTTTTCGTTGTTTAGGATTCATGATGAATATCTAAGTAAATATTTTAATCTTTAATTAAAATAAAGTATGCCTTATTCAAACATATAGCATCCCTCTGACGATACTTTTTGCCATCTTTATCAAATCTCTTTTATACGTATTTTTTGACTACAGAATTAAATGCTATATATATTTAGAAAAGTCAACCGAGAGCCAAATCGACTCTTCCTCCGGATACAAGACGGCATTATTGGAAACGAAACAATTTAACAGTATAAAAATATCTATGTATTATAATATAATTGAAGTCAGCCTATAAAAGCAAAACGGAAGAAATTAAAAAAAACTCGCAGTTAATAAAGATTCGAATCAGTCAAGTTGAAAAAATATTATTAAAAATGAGAAACACGAAAATAACGATGATAATGAGAGGAAGACAGGAGAAAGGTATACCTAACTAAAGCAAAGTCAAGGAAATTACATAATTATAAGGTATTATTATTCTCGAAAAACACATTTTGAGAAAAATGTTTTTTTTATGAGAAAAACGTTTGATTTATTTCACGCCTTAAAAAAACATCAATCCCGTATTCGGTACACAGTAAAATTTTTAATGAAAATATCTCAGGGACGGCAGAGAGAACCGAACGTCACACAAATAGCATAACAGACTGGAATTATGTGACTGTGATTACATCAGCATTTTGTAAAGCATTTTTTTTTCGTATTGTAAGTCAATAACATAGTAACATATATTGTTGGATGATTATTTATAAAGCGCCGTTTTCTTGAAAATCTCAACTTAAGGCAGCTGGAAATTGAAAAATTATTTTGGCATTGGTATAAGATTTGCGGAAAATACGCATTTTGAGATTAAAGAATTTGTTAGCCAATTTTATGCATTTGCAATAGCATTTGGTAAAACTTTCGTAACAAGATGAATTTCGTTTACGTAACTGAATCACTTGGATAGCTTAAGGAATGTATGATGATCTATAATGTATAAGGAATATTCATTCTATTCCATGAAAAATAAAGATAAAGGAATTTTAAAATAAGCCATGCACGAGATGATAAATGATCGGGTGGATACAGTAACTCACGAGATACGTAAATCTCTGAACGAGTGTAATGCAAGAGATTCCATAGCTCTAACCGAGACACAGAAAACAAATCTGCAGAGTAATTTGATTCACCGTAGAAACAAGACATGGAGAAATGTATGTAGGTACACAAGCTGACATAACAGATACGAGAAAATAGTGTACGGGGTACAAATTGTAATTTCTAAAAACTGTGGAATAAGTTAATTGAAATTGGGAAAAACAACATCATAAATATTTGCGCAAGAACTTATGAGTCCAAACAAAATTACATAGTATTAAGTTTTGAGTTATCACGTGGTATTTGCACCAGTATTATTTTAAACCATGAACTACTGTAAAGTTACCGTTAAACCCATTGATTTAACACTAGTTGCATGTAACACATGAGATCCAACTGTCGATAGCGATAGTATGTATAGTTGAAGAATATGTACCAAACTATAAACCCATAGATACAAATTATTGAATATTTTCAGATATTTTGTTTTCTATACAACATATGTAGGTATGTATGTCAAGATAGGATAGTATGGAAGAAGATCCTTTTTCCTACCCAGAATATGCAAATTGCATGATGGTATGTATGTATGTTTGGAGATGAAGTAACAAACTATTAAGTCTTCTTACATATTGTGTATAGGCGACTGCCATACAAAATGTATGAAGCGATGTCGTCACTAAATTCAATTTTTAAAAAAATTGTTAAAAAAAAATTGAGATCTTCTTCTACAATGTTAATATTTTTTATAGAAAATTAAATTATCTAGTTGGGGTGTTTCGGCTTTTTTCGATAATTGTAAAAGTTTTGGAAATATAGGCAGTTAAACTCATAAATTTATCATAAAAAAAATATTTTTCTTAATAAAAAATGTTTGAGAAACCCTGGAATTTTTTTGAAAAAACTAATTTGAGATTTTGTATTTGTCTATGTTTGTACCAATTTTCAGCGTTCTACCGTTTATGGTTTCTGAGATATATGGAAAAATAAAATAAAAATTCAAAAGTTGATAACCCCTGACTGAAACAAAAATTCAAAATTCCGAGTATAAAAGTTTTGTAGGTCTGTAACTGTTTATATATTCTGAAATTTTAGGCTCTGTAAATTGAGCGGATCAAAAGTTATAAGGGGGGGACGGACACACAGACACACACACACACAGACACACAGACACACAGACACACACACAGACACACAGACACACGAAATGTTCTACTCCGAATTCTGAGTAAATCCGTGTATGGAACATATATGCTGCGAAGCCTCTAAGTTGGTGTTTTTTGACTTCAAAGTTGGAAAATCCATGAAAAAAGTAGACCTCTCCATACAATTCTCGCGTATTCTGGCTTGATACATTGTCGATATGTTAAGAGAACAAAGTTCTCCTGAACAAATCGACAGTTGGAAAATAATATGTTATATTCATTACACACATAGTTAGGTACCATCACGCATCGTCTCAAGCATGTTCGTCTTTTGTTCGCGTTTCTTACATTACCGTCTTTCAGAATATCGTTCATATTTTAGCGCCATTCTTTTCTTGGGCGCCCTCGATCTCTTATTCAGTTCCTGTCAGTATTGTATAATATTTTCTTTGTCAGGCGTTCTTCATTCATTTTTCTCAAGTAGATGAACCATCTCAATGTGTTAACTTTAATTCTATTAATTACATCTTTCTTCAGCTTACATTGTTTCCAAGTGTTATCATTTCATACCCTGTCATACATCGTGCTATTACTAATTCTTCTTAGCGATGTCATTTCAGCTGCATTTTTTCTAAATCGTGCGACTTTTGTCATGTCCAGGTTTCACTTGCATACGTCAAGGTTAGCACTACGATTACGTTATGAATGGCAACTTTTGGCTTCCTTTGATATGTTGCGATCATTCATAACTGGTATTATTGCTCCATTCGCTCTGCTTCCTGCCATGATTTTTATTTCGATGCTATTTACACAAGATAACATAAAAATAAGTGGAACGGGAACTTGGAACATATACAAAATACTCAGTTACATGGGTATTCGGAATATTAATACAACTAGTTGCATGTAACACATGAGATCCAACTGTCGATAGCGATAGTATGTATAGTTGAAGAATATGTACCAAACTATAAACCCATAGATACAAATTATTGAATATTTTCAGATATTTTGTTTTCTATACAACATATGTAGGTATGTATGTCAAGATAGGATAGTATGGAAGAAGATCCTTTTTCCTACCCAGAATATGCAAATTGCATGATGGTATGTATGTATGTTTGGAGATGAAGTAACAAACTATTAAGTCTTCTTACATATTGTGTATAGGCGACTGCCATACAAAATGTATGAAGCGATGTCGTCACTAAATTCAATTTTTAAAAAAATTGTTAAAAAAAAATTGAGATCTTCTACTACCATGTTAATATTTTTTATAGAAAATTAAATTATCTAGTTGGGGTGTTTCGGCTTTTTTCGATAATTGTAAAAGTTTTGGAAATATAGGCAGTTAAACTCATAAATTTATCATAAAAAAAATATTTTTCTTAATAAAAAATGTTTGAGAAACCCTGGAATTTTTTTGAAAAAACTAATTTGAGATTTTGTATTTGTCTATGTTTGTACCAATTTTCAGCGTTCTACCGTTTATGGTTTCTGAGATATATGGAAAAATAAAATAAAAATTCAAAAGTTGATAACCCCTGACTGAAACAAAAATTCAAAATTCCGAGTATAAAAGTTTTGTAGGCCTGTAACTGTTTATATATTCTGAAATTTTAGGCTCTGTAAATTGAGCGGATCAAAAGTTATAAGGGGGGGACGGACACACAGACACACACACACACAGACACACTGACACACACACAGACACACAGACACACACACAGACACACACACACACAGACACACGAAATGTTCTACTCCGAATTCTGAGTAAATCCGTGTATGGAACATATATGCTGCGAAGCCTCTAAGTTGGTGTTTTTTGACTTCAAAGTTGGAAAATCCATGAAAAAAGTAGACCTCTCCATACAATTCTCGCGTATTCTGGCTTGATACATTGTCGATATGTTAAGAGAACAAAGTTCTCCTGAACAAATCGACAGTTGGAATACATTTTTAAATCGTTTTTCTTATCTAGACTTAAGATCAACAGGTCGCACAACTTACGAGATTTCTTAATGGCAAACTGACACTACAGTACATTTATGAACAATCTTATAAGAGAGCAGTACAAACTGAATAAATGGTAAGATTTCAACCACAATAAAAGAGCAAGATAAATAATAACGACGTTTCCATACTGAGATGAAATGTCAAGAAAATGTTAATGTCGTCGGCATATAAATGATTTGATGGCAGTGTTGTCATGCTGATTTATATTTGATCGATTACATACCGATACAATAATTTGTTAGACAATTTCAGAACACAATATACATAAGTAGATAGATATTATAATGAAATAATATTCTTACCTCGGATGTACAAATTATTGGAGTTTTACAATGTGGATAGATGGACAGCATTCAATCAATATTCTGAAACGAAAAATAAAAAATATGAAAAATCGTACAATAAACAAAAGAGAGGATTACAAAATAATAAAACAGTGATTCCTTTAACAAATTAATTTAATGATAATATGCCTACTTCATTTTTTATCATCGAATATATTAAAGAATTTTGCCTCTATGTGATTTTTTTTAATAGTGGCTACGTAGAGTACACCAGCTATTAACATTTGGGTCCATTATACTCATCCGAAGAAGCATTGTGATATATCTTCCAACCAGGAAATCAATGATTATCTAGCGGTCATCAGTTGCATACTCATTTTGTATTACCCGGGGTGCATCACGTGAAGGCGAGCAGCTATACAGTATACACCCCAATAATTGCGACATTAATTTACCATAAGAATAGCAAATAATATATTTTTATCCTATTTTATTCAAAATGGGTTCAAAAAGCCCAATAAAAAGACGAGTGGAAGCTTTTAGAAGAGGCCTAATTCCAGCTGTGGAGAGATGGCTGAGAAAGAAAGAATCCTATTTTATAATTGTGATATATGCGGCCAAATAATCCGAGGAAGCGCTCTAGGTAGCGTTGGGGAGGGTTTGCTATCTGATCAAGAAAATATTAATTCGGAACTTAAAAAAAACGAATTGTAAGAAGGTGGAAACACAGAATTCTGAAAATTGTTCCACAGCCGGGCTGCTGTGTCAATAAAGGAGTTCGAGAAGCGACTGGTTCGTGTATGTTGAAGGTTGACTGAAGGTTGACGGTTGAATTGTATAGCGTCGTTTTATGTTTATATGATCAATCTGGCCCCTAGCTCAAGAAAAGATAACTCAATGGTGTATTATACCTTCATGACTCAATGTATGGAAGTGACAGTTGTCACGTGAATGGCAACTGTCACTTCCATACATTGAGTTATCTTTTTTTGTTTCTTTTCTTGAGCTAAATGACACGTTGTCTAGGGGGGCTGATTCGCACTTGCTTAATTGTCGGCTCTACGAAACAATAGTAAATAGTAATAAGTTATTTACTCAAAGCTTCAAGACCTGGAAATACATTTTTGAGAGAAATTAATGAAGCGAAAACTTCGGACGCCTTTTTAGGCAAAATGCGCGCACGGAAGATATTGAGATTTGGCATAAAGTTTATATGAAGGGGAAAAGAAAAAAATATATATATAAAATGTGTTACAAATACCTACATTAAATTAAATAAAAAAGTATTTCACGTCAAACCATAAAATATTGTTTACTTCTATACTGCTAATGTTAAACGCAGTTGTTGAAATACAGGATGTATTCTTTATCATAGATCTGGTCAAATGATTTTAAAACTAAAAAAAAATACTAAATTACGTCGAATTTCGACCTCTGCGCCATCACCAGTATGAATAAATATATATTATTGTGAAAGGGGTAAAAATGTCTAAAAATGAAATGAAAACTCACACGGAAACTAAAGTCCCTTCGTAAGTTTATGGATTAACTTAAATCCTTCGTCGTATTAAGTAGTTCTGGAATTGGAAAAGCAGTCTTTGTTCCGGTGACACAACAGAGAGTATGGCACAGTCTGTCAGATCATAAAACAGAAGTAGGCGGAGATGGAGGTAAGTGTAAAGAGTGGGAACTGGGATATAGTGGTAATATAATTGGGGATGTACGGTGTCATAAATTCCAATAACACACTGCCATATTCCAGATGTCCATTAGCCAGTTTTATGGCAACAACACCCGCTGCTTTAGACTAAGGAAGGAAGGCACCTTCCATTACATTAAATCAGAAACAAGAAATAAAAGAAAATGATTACATCTACGACTCGAGCGCTGACATCTAACCAACAAAAAAGTAACGGAAGATCGAAGAACATCTAAGTGCTTATTTAAGATTGACATGTGAATGAAAACGATGTATTAAAAAACACAAACACAGAAACACACCATAAAAACAATTGTACCATTAAATCGAGTGGGTTGCGGCCAACACTTTGCTTCTCACTGCCATGACACTCAAAGTATTCAAAGTTTGTATGGAAAATATTCAGCATTTTCATGAAATGTGTTTGCTAAATTATTTTTGATTTAAATATTTTATTATGAAAGATTGATAATTCTTCAATGCCATTTTATGAAAGTGATGTGGCTTTGAAAATAAAAAATTCAAATTTAAAGTTTCCTGAGGTTGGGGATCACTTTGGAATATTTGACAGTTAAAAATGTTGAGAAGCACTGATCAGATAACATTCAAAATCTAATGGGGTGTAAGCAAGTATTATTATTATTATTATTATTTGTTCCTGGGCATGCAGCTGTAGCTGATGTACCCAGACAATGACAATTTCACAACACTTTGTCAAGTTCATTTTTAAAACCATTTACACTATCGGCAACAACCAGACACTGTGGAAGTCCATTCCAATCATTCACAACTCTATTACTCAGTAAATTCTTTTTTGGATTCATCCTGAAATTGCATTTGTCTAATTTTAGAGTATGTCCTCTCAGATGTGTATTCCTGTTCAGATGAAACATAGTATGAAGCACCGGGCAGTCATAGTAATCATTCAGAATTTTGAATGTCTCTATCAGGTCTCGTCTCCTCCTTCTGTCAGCCATAGATATACAAATTTGCAAAATTTGAAAAGAATCGAATGAGTGCTTTAGTCTAATCGATTAGTAGAATAAACACGCCAAACATAGTACACAGAACACATACACAGATACATTGTGATGAAACTTTCAGCATGATACTAGTTAATAATCTGCAATAAAAAATTACGTCTTCGTCTCTATTGAGAAGTTAAAAAAAAGATAAACATACCTAGTTTAATAAAAAATCAACGAGCAATGTATCGATGAGTCTTTTTTTTCGGGAAACACTACCTACAGTGCAACGAAAGGATTTTATTTGATTAACCGACTTCTAAAAACGAAGGAAGTTAACACGTTTTCAGATTTCGATTATTATTTTTTTCATAAGAAAGGGGTATCTTCCGATTGGTTCCATTTCAATTTGGTCAAGTTCTGATCATGGCATCCAATTCCTTAATGTTCACTTCAGCGATAGTAATTATTAACCACCTTATCCGATTTTAATGTTTCTTTTTTTAATACGAAGGGTGTGCTTCAGAGGTGATCACACAAATAGATTTTATCGAGTTCTGATGATGGAACTCATGAAATAAATATCAAACTCTTAAATGTCATCTAAAAAAACAAATAATAATGTCATCGTCCATGAATGAATTTCACAAAAGCTAAAAGATCAAGCGTGCTTATTCCATCGTTCAAAATAAATTGGGCGAATAGGGTTCTTTTGTATTTTACGTTATCGAGATTCTGATATTCGACAGATTCCCGATAATTGGGTTAGGGCGAAATTTAAGAAATTAATGAATTTACGTTCTTGGAAAATATAACTTTGATACAATAATTAAAATAAATACATAATAATATGTACCTACTCTTGTGATGCTCAAGTCTTCAAATTATTGAATGTTAAAACAAAATTGCGCTATATCATGGATCTGCCTGTGTCAAAGCTCAGAATTGAACACAAACTGTTCGAAAAAGTAAAACCTGATGAACCAAATGACCGCGTCATTTTCTGGGTCGTAAGCGATTTACGACACATACCAGAAGAAATTACTTAGTTCTTAGAAATTACTTAGGTATCCCCAACAAACATCATCGATTCACCGAAACGAAATATGAAAGAAATATTGGCCATAAGTGTGGACATCAAAGGCGCGGACAACAATGTATGAAAGATGACACCTCAAATATTGGAGATATTTCGTTAGAATTTCCAAGTTCTCACCCACTACACTTGTATGTGCGATAGTTCTCGAGAGAAATGAGGTTCAGAAGAATCCTTTTCACGTCACCAAAATGGGGACAGGATACAAATAATAATTTATCGAAGAAAAATTATTTTCCATAACAAGAGACGTCAACACTTGTAGGTAGCACATACGTCCACTAACACAAAACATACATATGTAGATACCATACCATCGCGCCATTTCCCTATTTTGGGTGGCAGAGAGAACCGAAAACCAGACTTCTCTCTTGACAATTATTTCGCGCATCCATGCATCGTCTCATAAGGGGCTTACACACGACCAACTTGGTTGACAACCTTGTCATCAACATGCCATGTTGACGACAATGTTGAACGTTTGTGGGCATGTAGGCGGTTGATATTTCATGTTGACAACAATGTTGAGACAATATCAAATCGGTTTGATATTTAGTGGGCGGAGCTTGATGTTGGTGACGATGTTCAGCGTGTGTGGGGCGGTTGATGACCAAGTTGATCAACATCTCAGTATGTTTCAATTTTTTGAACGCGACGGAACAATAAAGTACCTATATAGAAGTTTAAAAATTTTCACGCACGAACTTGTAGATTCAATAGAAACATCATCGGAAATGATGTTGATCAACTTGGTTGTCAACATCCCGTTTTATTCAACATTGTTGTCAACAAGGTTTGTCGTCTGTAGGCCGCTATACACACTCCTCTATTTTCTTACTTCTAACATATTCATAATTCAAAATTATATTTGTGTTATCAGCCTTATATACTTTTTTGACAGACGGTCATCACTCAATCTTTCTAATGTGGACAAACCAACTTAGGACATTTATTTTCATATTACTTACAATACCTCTTTCAATCATACATTCTCGTCTAATATCCACTTTTTTTATTCTATCATACATCGTTTTACCACACATTCGTCTTAGTGAACTCATTTTAACCTAGTTAATTCTACTTTCATGCGCCAACTGCCATGTCTATATTTTACTAGCATATGTTAGAGTCGGTACGACCATATCATTGTGTACCGCGAGCTTTGTTTGCCTCGAAATGATTGGGACCGCTATTGCATATTCGAGCTACGTTCACAATGAACGCCGAGTGCACTAGTGGCTGAGAAAGCACTTTGAGATGATACCGAGGAAAGTGTGGATTAGAATGGACATCGTTCAAAAATGTCAGAATATGTATATTACATCGTTGTCGTATCTTGGGCCAATAAAGAAAATTACAGTAATGAGAAATGTGATAAAATTTTTTTAGTCTAAAGATAAAACGGATTCAAACATTTTGAAAGCGTTCAAGTTTGTCGAGATGTTCCTCGTTTGCATCCAAATAGCTAACATCAGCATAGTCAAGCAACGGTAGGAGAAGCGATCGTGCTAGGGTTATTTTGCAATGAAGTGGAATGATAAAAGTTTTGCGAAAACGTCACCTAATAAATTGACTCAAAAATAAAACGACAAGAGTGTCTGTCTAAAATAATTGATAAAATGAATTGATGAAAATTATTTTTTTATGATATTTGTCAAATGAAAACGTGCAAAATAATCCTAAAGCTTCAATTCCATGATACCGTACGACACTAAAGATAACGTATCAACCCCATTCACAAACAGTTATATTGAAGTTACACAGCTATGTATTAGTTATAACATGGTCTAATTACACAATTATCCATTAATTAGAGATTACATATCATGCCGTGCCGACATTTATAACACAGGTACATTTTATGGAACATCTGGAACACATAATAGGAAGATTATGGTAACACACACATACATTATATAGGTACCTATAATAAATATTTGTACTTAATATCATGATAACGTAGATTACATACAGCCTATCATAATATTTAGATAATTAAGCAATTTTACTCATGTGACTTACTTTCGATTTACACGATTGAAATTTTATGGTCGATTAGATTCACCTGGGGGGCAAGTTTGATTCGACAGGGGAAATCAAAACCCCAGTGATTACCCATATCATGGATATAATTATCGTATGGAGTTCTATGACATCTAAACATATTGTAGAACTCCATATAATAATTATATCCATGATATCGGTAATCAAGGGGGGTTTTCATTTCGACGGACAACCAGACTTGCCCCCCTGGTCCGATCGGCGAAATCAAATCCCTAGTGATTACCCATATCATGGATATAATTATCATATGGAGTTCTATGACATCTAAAGATATTATTGTTAAACAATTATGTATCTAATATATCTTTAATGTACCTATTACGGACTTGAAATAATTGCTACGCTCTTCCTCCGCTGAACACGAGATTTACTCTTTCAGTGGAGTAATACGTACCTATTATATAATTGTATTAATTATAAGAAATACCATATAACTATGTACCAACATATTATTTGCAATAAATAAATAAAAAACTCCATATATTAATTACATATATCCATGATATGGGGAGTCACTAGGGTTTTGATTTCGCCGATCGGACCAGACTTGCCCCCCAGGACCTGGAAAGGTAACTCGCAAATGATAAAATAAATTCCAAATCGATATGCTAATTGAACAGGTTAGATATGAAAAATTGGAAATAACGAATATACCTAATAATAAGGAATAACTTAAATGGAAAATTGTAAAAAATGACAATGATTTTTTTCTTTTTTATATTTCTACGTTCTGTAATCTTTGTTAATCTAGTCAGAGAGTGAAATATTATATTATTATAGGATTTCAATATCAAATAAATGTTAAATTGATGTATCATTGAGTTATAAAAAAAATCGAGGAAACCCTCTTCAAATTTTACTTCACATATTAAACTTGATATCGTTTATTCACTAGCATACATTAAATTACTCAGTTGATAAATTTTCCTTAATTTTAATTTACTTGACAGTTAAATCACGTTCAGAAATACATATCATGATTTGAACTGTTTTAACATTAAAAACATCAAAATAACATTTAAATATTCTTGTTACATCTAACCGAAAAAAAATCAATTTTTACTAACGTTCAGCCGGAATCGTTTGTTCTGAGCTGTTTTCTTTGTATGAAATCCTTTTTTAATACAAAATATAAAATACATCAAGCTGGAAACAGTTTAAAAACGCATTGTCATCGGGAATGTACAAACAATGAAAGTTTCGAAAAGATAGTTAAAAATCGATTTCAAAATTCCAGTACAGACAGACAAGTGAAGTTACAGAACATGTGTAAAAAGTGAAGACGAAAAAGAGAATTTAAATTTGAGACATTGTATGCATATGAACGTGTCACTTTTTACACAGACGCCAATATTATAATTTAAACACAGAATTTAGTCAGAAACGTGAATAAAAAAATTAATCTCCTAAAACGTATTTTATCTAATTGGCAAACTATGTGAAGGGTATTGTACATAGAGAGATGAGATCCTTAATTAGTAATATCATAATCAAGTTGTGGGGAGGAGTTGAAATACCATACTTACCATCCGGTTCTGTCCTCAACAACCAAAATAAGGATCAGGTATTAATGATGGCACATATCGCACGATTCGTTCGTTACAATGGAATCAAAACATAAGT
Organism: Molanna angustata; assembly: GCA_963576475.1. Lineage (NCBI taxonomy): Eukaryota > Metazoa > Arthropoda > Insecta > Trichoptera > Molannidae > Molanna > Molanna angustata. The sequence goes on from OY754967.1 coordinate 44,481,934, forward strand.
GAACGACATCATTTAACTGAGACAAAACAACTCGTCTAATGATATTAATACATCGTGTATCGATGATCAGAATGAATGAATACGAAACATCAATTAATTGACTTCAATCAGAATCAACCATTAGATATTTGATCATAAATAAATATTACCAACTTTTTGAATGAAAAATCTTTGGAAACTGGAAATAAGGCATAATTTAACGGTTCACTGACATTAAAGAGACATCTAGAGAATTATCAGTTCGGTCAGAATCTTTAAATATCAGTTAAAAAGAATTCTGCTAATGATTACCATGTTCAATTGAACGAAATAATTAATTTTATTCGTTGATTGATTGATTGATTCTCTCTTATTTTCCATAGTACGCCGGAAAAAGGAAGACGATATTTTATTTAATCAATAACATCTTGATTTAAGAAATCCATTATGATAATAAGTTAAACTTTTGATCTCATTGAAGTTATTGACCTTTTAGACACGTTTTGGGCTATAGTGAAAAGAGTTCGAGGAACTTTTATGTTCTTCGTCTATTTTCAGATACAGTGGTACCTCAACATACGAGTTTAATTCGTTCCGCAAACTTGCTCGTATCTTGAATTACTCGTATCTCGAAGCAAATTTCCCCATACAAAACAATTGAACTACTATTAATCCGTTCCAACCCCCAAAATGTCACCCCAGTTATTTTTGTTACGTGGTTTTGAATAATAACATTAATGGTTTTGAATAGTAAAAACGTATTTATAAATGACAAATATTTATTGTACAAAAACAAAAAAGAGAATATAAAGAAATAAATTAGATATCCTCACTGGTCTTTGCCTTTTTCGCTTCATTTTTCTCGCTTTCACCTGTAGGCCGTTTAGAAAAAAACATGTCCAAGGAGGTTTGTTTCTTCCTCCCTCTCAGAATGTTCCGGAAATGAGTTAGGCAAGTGTCATTAAAAAGATCAGATGTACGACTTGTTGCAACTTATTCTGGGTGTTTCTTTTCCACGAACTGTGAAACTCTCTCCCACATTCCTAAGATCTCCTTTATCTCACTTGTAGAAATAACCTCCTCCTCCTCTGACTCCTCGAAACCAATTTCTTACATAACCTCCGTATGTTGCTGTGACTGTAACTCTTGTATCTCCTCAGTCATCAGTTCCTGGGTGTGCTCCTCGACGAGCTCGTTCACGTCTCTCTCTTCCACCTCTAGACCCATGGATTTCCCCAGAGACACAATCTCCTCTGCTAAACCGAACTCGTATCTCGAATTTCGTTCGTAACTCAAAGCAAAAAATCACTCGCTCGCCGGCTCGTATCTCGAAAAACTCGTATGTTGGGGCACTCGTATGTCGAGGTACCACTGTATATGGAAAAAAGGCCATTTTTAGTGTCCATAAGCCGACTGGAAGAAATGGGAGAAAAGAATGATAGAAATAAGTAGATGTTAGTAGGCAGATAATAAAATAGCACATCTAATATTTGAACGAAATGACCGATTAGGAGATTTTATAAAAAATACTCGGATCCGATCAGACTCATGAACGACTTGGTGTATAGCTACTGGGCAAGTATCGAACGAAACATGGGTTAAATTCTATCTAGAAATATTATTATTGTTAGAGTACCTAATCTAGCCCCTATTATCGCCCAAATCTTGGGACTGACCGTAATCTTTCAACGTCCGACATGTAAATGAACGAAACCTCTGTAGGTCGTACATCAAAACCAGACTTGAAAAGAAAACGTACGAGAGACGAATTCAACAAGGTATTCACTGTAGGATCTTGAAACGTTTACATGTCTTTAAACAGAAAATACTGGAACGAACAACAAATACACTTATCAATTTGATAACACATAATTTGTAATTAATTAAAACTATGAAAAAATTATATTTAATTTTACGTTCTACTTAAATTTTTCGCAAACGCGACTCCCATTCACCGGTATCGCTCTATGATGAGCATCGTCAGAATGGTGAACAATAATGATGAAGACCATCTATATATAGATTCACAAAGAGGATAACAACAATAGATATGGAAGGGGGCAATTCTAAAAAAAAATTAAAAAAATTAAATTTGTAGTCGATATAATTTGTAGTCGATAACAATTACCTTATTTTTATAACCAGGTATAACTTACTGCGTAAAACAATTTTCGATACTTATGAATTATCTACATGGGAACGGGATTTTTTTCCATATTATCATTCAATTTGATAATATGGAAATAAATAAATAAATAAATTTGTAATTCCCTTAGTCTGACCCCGTCCATTTCTAGGCTAAAACCTCCTCCATTTGCTTTCAAAATCGCTATGCCCTATATGTCTAGATGCAAGACACTCCAGCATATAGGTTAATTTTCATTTTTTTTATTTTATTAAACAAGATACAGGAAGGAATGCCCAAATATTTCTATGCATTATAGTTATCCATATGCAAAATAGTTACATATAGCTGTGGAAATGAGATCACTAAGAGGAGTATGTAATAGAACGATATATGATAGAATAAAAAATGAGGACATAAGAAAGGAATGCAAGATGACGAAGAATATTATAAGTAAAATGTAAGTGAATTCCTTGAGGTGATTTGGACATATTGAAAGAATTAATGATGAACGACTGACTAAAAAAATATACATGGGTGTAAGAGATGGAGTGAATAGTAGGGGCCGCCCCAGAAATGGATGGCTTAACCATGTGAATGATATTTTGAAAGAAGGAAATATAAGAAGCTTGAATAATCGACGAGCATGTATGAGGACGATGTAAAGGAAGCTAGGAATGTGTGCAAAAATAGAGGAGTATGGCGCTCGGTTCTCTCTGCTTACCCCGTAAGGAATATAGCGTGATGGTATGTATGTATGCATTATAGTTATCCAACTGTCGATTTGTTCATGAGAATTTATTTCTCTTAACATATCGACTAAGTTTCAAGCCAAGAAACGCGATATTTGTATGCCGGGTCTATATTTTTCACGTTTTTTTTAACATTCAAGTAAAAAACACCAACTTTTCGCAGCATATAAATATGTTCTATATATATGGACTTAATTAGAAAAAACAAATCCGTCACATCGAAACAGCTTTTATTGTTCAAGATATACTACATCTGCTTCCAGCAATCCACATAGGTTTCGCGGGATGAAAATAAATATACAGAATAACAATGTCGAGAGAAATACCTGGTATTCAATTTCTGCCATTTTAAATATGTACATACCTATTGTAGTGTCATTTACATTCACAAAGCCAAAGTTTCCGGATAGGTGCTTGCTGACAATCAATTCAAGACGAAGTACTGACCATACTATTTATTTATTTTGGGAAAAACAAGGTATTTCCTATACTAAAAATTTCCTATACTAATAATATAAATTTAAGGCAGAAATAATTAAACATAGAACTTCTAACGCATTTAAAAATCTAATAACTATAATAAATTGTGGACAAAAGTAATTGGTCTGTCTTTTTTTTTAAATTCTTAGTGTATTTTTCTTTTTATTTTATAAGACTGTATTTGTCCATTAAATAAATAAATATATACATAACTATAGATCCACGAAAGAAACGTAGTAGGAAAGGAACTAAAATAAAACGAGTGGGTTGTGGTCAGTACTAAACTCTCCACACCATAGTAAGCGTTAATTTTTTCTTCTTGAAAGGTTGAAAATCTCTAAATGCAATTTTATGAAGTACATTTCTATTAGATTCTTAAACAAATATAAGATTCCCAGAGGACAAAAGTTTTCACAATCCGCCATACATACAAAAACATTTGTCACGAAACTCATAGTATGTATTTTCTACATGATACCTGTTGTTGAGAAATTTAAAATTGCTTCATTAGCAAGATGAGCAGTTATGAGACAGTGTATCAATGTTGATGAGGAGATGTATGTGTCAATATAGAAAATGCGGTGTTCGGTTCTCACTGCCTACCCCTTGAGGAAGATAGAATTGGAGATTAAAAATACACTTGACTATAGAGACACATTACATATACATGGGGCACAAAATAAAACTGGGAAAGGAAAATCAATTAGCAAAGATACCCAGACGAATTGGACTAGGTTGGGCGGCCTTCGGTAAACTCGGTCACATCCTGAAAAACAAAGACATTCCGATGAATATGAAAAGAAAGGTCTTTGAAACATGTATCCTCCCAGTGCTAACATATGGATTGGAAACAATGACACTAACTGCCAACACAATATACAAACTAAAATGTACGCAACGAGTTATGGAACGGAAAATGTTAGGAGTGAGCCTCCGGGATAAAATAAGAAATGAAGAAATTAGACGCCAAACAAAAGTCGTTGACATAGCAGACCGTGTTGCAAAGTTGAAATGGCAGTGGGCAGGGCATGTTGCAAGACAGGGTACCGAGAGGTGAACACCCAGAATACTAAAATGGAAACCGTGGGAAAATAAAAGACCGGTAGGGCGACCACAAAAAAGATGGGTGGACGATATTATTCCGGTTGCGGGAAGGGGTTGGCTGGGGAAAGCACAGGACCGAGAGAGATGGAGTTCATTGGAGGAGGCCTACATCCAGCAGTGGAGAGATGGCTGACAAACAAGAAGAAGAATAAGATATAGACACATACAATATCAATATGAAGTTGATCACTCAATTTTCCCATACAGAAGCTATTTTACTTATTATATACATTTTTCATACAAATATGAAATTTATTTCACATTGAAATGGCAAACCATAGATTTTTTTTTAATTTTGACGATTCTTGAATGCATTTTTGATGAGTGTATTTTTGTTGCATCGAAATTTCAAACAGTATACAGAAAACTCGATTTTCCAGACCGTGAGAGCATTTTGAAAATTTGGACAGATGAAATCATAGAGAAGAAATTAACGGATATCTATGGAAAACTAATCAGCTCTAGGTCTATGCACTTTACACATAGGTATGATATAAATATGAAGTCAATCGGACTTATAGTTTGGGCTGTAGAGAGGACACAAAAAGGATAATCCGTACGGCGAACGCCGTACGACATACATACGAACACATCACGACGAAACTCACAGTGTGCACTCTCTACATGATACCCTTTGACAAATTGATGTAAAAAAAATACGCTTAAAAATTGTGAAATCATGACTCTACACTATTCCATAGTGTAAAGAGTAAAAATAAATAAATAAAATTGAATTTTATAGTCCCATTCAGTTATTCGGGAAATGATTTTGCTTTGTTACCAAAATTTTGATAACCCCATAAAAATGCGCACAGTTATGATTTAGTTAAATCCATATAATACAGTTTGGCAATCACCGCATGAGAGTTTTCTTATCGAAGACAATATTCGATTATATTTCGTCAGAATATGTACGCAAAAGAATCATCACAAAGAAAGCAAATCACTTACAAAGGCAATTGAGAATACAATGTAGATATTGATTCGAAACTTCGTTTGAGAAAGAATGCTGAATCAGATCCACGGAAATTCCGCAGCCAGTAAAGACGTAAGGAGAAAAGGAACGAAAAATAGGAGAAAATGGAGTACAGATACCTATAAAGTAGAAAACATAAGGGAAGAAGAAGCCCTCAGGAAAAAAACAAACAAATAAAACCTGGATTACGTTTCTCACATACCTAGAGCAAGAACGAGACGGCGATACGGGTTAGAAGAGTACGTCAATCCATTTTTGGTATTGTTTGTTTATTAAAAAAGGAACAGAAAACAATTTATGGTTTCGATATCAAATAAACGATTAATTCTGCGAAGTCATTTCAAATATTACCAAAAGTCATTTCAAATATTGTCTAAATGAATGAATTTTTCTTTGTATATTTTCTAGAAACTATGAACAGTTTTTTTTATCTTACGTTGGAATTAGGTTGAAAAACTTGTTCTTATAATTGAATATAAAGAAAGGATCTCTAGGTTATAAACGGATGAAGTAAATGAGTCTCAATAATATTTTTTTTATCTATACTATTTTCTAACAATAAGGTACACAATAAAAAAAAATTGGCATTGAATACACGTAATATTTGTTAAATAAAACACGAATGTAAATTACATTATACAGTAAATAAAATGCTTCTATAGGTAAATCTTTCTTATTACAAACGTAAATGACAGATTGTGACAGTCATAAATAAAACATGATGCATTTCGAATACAAATTGAACAGAAAAAAATCTTTTTCAGTTCCTAGCTAGAAACTCTCAAATCTCAACAATACTTAGAATTGAAACATTCGATAGGTGACTATATGGAAGGTTGATGCGCTTCTCATGGGTCGATAGCATCTCCAATGAAAGTGTTTTGAGTTTGACGGCGAAAACGAAAGTTGCTGACCACTGTCAAGAGACGCAAAGATGCATACTTTGACCACATATTCCGTGGTGATAAATATGCTATTCTATAACTTATAGTGCATGGAAAAATAGAGGGTAGTGATGGTATGGGGCGTAAAATAACAAAAATCTCAGGCAGCGGTTCGTGATTCTTGATAGGGCGTCATTCATTAGATAAGCGCAAGATTGTGATGAGTTTGGTGTGATGGTCACCAACCTTCGTTAGACGCGTCACAAGAAGAAGAAGACTGTAAGAGATTCTTGGTAGGGCATCATTCATTAGATAAGCGCAAGATCGTGATGAGTTTGGTGTGATGGTCACCAACCTTCGTTAGACGCGTCACAAGAAGAAGAAGACTGTAAGAGATTCTTCGGAGTAAACATATATCTGTTGAAATCTGAAATATCAGCACAGCAACCTGACAACGCCAGCCTTTGCGTCGCAATCGGTACCATTCAATTATTTATTTAAACCAATGTAGATTTCATACGATACAATAAGATTTCTCTATTACAGAACATGCAGACACCCAGGAAAAAAATGAACCGCTTTATTTCAACACCAAGCAACACATTGTACCTACAATATTCGTATCGGAAGAATCCCGGCCCATTGTTGAAGTTACATTACCCTGAGCGCATTACTAATTCAAGGCACAATGTTTGGGATTATCATTTATTTATAGAAATCAAGAAGACCTCCTTGATAGGGGAGTATCCATAGCGGGCGAATACCGAGCTCAAGTCTTCCAGCAATTAGATGAAAAACAAATTAGGCCCATACTCGGAAATGATCCAAGAAGCCAGTATTAATCCAAAATGGGGTGCGAATAAAAGAGAATTAATTATTTTTTCTCTCCATTTTCACATTAAGCAACTTTGTTTTCTATCGCTTATTATTTTTTTATGATAAAGTAAAATTTCTTTTTCGTTGCTTACACAGTGTTAATTTTGAATTAACAATTATATTTTTATTGACCTTGTAACAGAAACATATACATACTCATACATTTACTAATTAAGCATAAATGCTTGTGGTATAGGTGAATGAACTCGGTTAAGGCGAGATTATAACTCGCCACCTAAACACATATAACGCAAATTCAAAACTCAATAGTGCGAACTAGTATCAAAGACACATCAAATTGATTGATTTGATCAACTGACGATACTTTTTCTACCTATATTCTATCGATGTGAATTCCATTTTTTTATTACACCAAACCCAACGCTTATAGGAATTCTTAGATGTCCTGAGAAAAAATGTATTGAATACCTCTGAAAAACTGATAATTCTTAAGTAAATAGGATACCAACTTTTTATTTTAGCGTTTAGATAAGTCAGTTTTTCAATATTTATTGAAATATTAATGTGTTTCCATATATTTATAACATAGTAGGTACCTTTTATACTTTTTTTATGTATTCTTTGGTATAAAAAGGTTAAATATCATAAACTGTCGGTTCAAAAGTCCCTTACAAGAAAAAAAAATGGTCTCTTCTTAAAAAAAATAATATAAATTCGTAGAATTACTAATATAGTTTAAATTAACGTATTTACTTGACAATTGCCGACCGCCGTGGCACAGTTGGTAAACCGTTTGGTTTCTGTGCGGGCGTCCTGGGTTCGATTCCCAGCAGAGGAGAAATTTATTTCTCACGGAATAAATTGTCATACGGCAATAAACTCGCCACTTGCGCAGGATGCAAGGAATTGTTCATTATTATTAGGTCCTTACATATGAAATTGGCGTTTTGTATGGGAGGAACATAAAGTCGATTTTTTTTAAATATAATATATTTATTTAATCAAACTATGTACCATTGCTATCTATGCACTTTTGCCATCTCATTGGTATTTCATCGATCTCTTTACTAAAAAAAAACATTCGGACGGGAATCAATAAAATCTTTGAAGGCGGTTTGGACTGCCCCATCGGAGTTGAATTTTTTCCCTTGCAAGAAGCTATCCAAATTTCGTAAAAAATGGTAATCTGTTGGGGCAAGGCCCGGAGAGTACGGTGGATGTCTTAGACATTCCAATTGAAGCTCGTCTAATTTGGTAGCCGTCTGTTGTGCAGTGTGTGGTTTAGCGTTATCATGAAGCAGCAGTGGCCTAGAGCGATTAACCAGCCTCAGTTGTTTAGCAGCTAGCTTTTCCATCATGGTTTGCAGTTGCTGACAATAGACATCTGCCGTAATCGTCTGGCCAGATTTAAGAAAGCTGTAGTGAACGACACCAGCACTAGTCCACCAAACGCTAACAAGTAACTTTTTTGGAGTCAATTTTCGCTTGGGGCATGGTTTGGCTGGTTCGGCAGGGTTCAGCCAATGCGATGAGCGCTTTCGTTTATCGTACAGGATCCACTTTTCATCACAGGTAATGATTCGATTTAAAATCCCTTCATTATTGTGCCGGTTGAGTAATGCAACGCAGCAGTCAACGCGCGTTTGTTGATTTGCTTCACTCAATTCGTGAGGTATCCACCTTTCAAGCTTTTTCACCTTCCCAATTTGCTTCAAGTGGATTAAAACAGTTTTATCACTAACACCGCAGCCTGCAGCTAACTCGGACGTGGTTTGCGATGGATCCGCTTCCACAATAGCCAAATTCTTCATTATCAACTTTGGTCTCCGGCCGTCCACGGGGCTTGTTCTGCAGGTCGAAATTTCCAGAACGAAAACGTTGGAACCAAAAACGCACTATGTTTTCTTTTGCGGCACCGTCGCCATACACATCATTAATCCTTAGAGCCATTTCTGCAGCACTGGTGCCACGGTGGAACTCATATACGTAAATAACGCGATATTTCAAGTTTTCCATTTTATAAACTGAGTGACGTAAAGGTAAAAAACAAATGAATTATAATTTACGAAACATAAATATATGAGTAAATAGCTGTATAAATTTGAATTTCGAATTCCTAACCAAAGAGAAGATATTTGAGATCAAAGTTGCCAGTACGGCAAAACGCCAATTTCATATGTAAGGACCTAATATTATTATTATTAATTGTTCACTTGAGATGAAATCATAGAAAAGAAATGAACGGATGTTCGTGGAAAACAAATCAGCTCTAAGTTGATGCACAATACATATATTATGACAAATTTTTAACATCTCAATAGAGACGAAGTTGGAATATTATAGGAGAACCAGGAAATCATCTACAAGGCTTACGACCTGTCATTGGCTGGTTAATGTGATCAATTTAGGCGCTTGCATAAAGTGATCACGAAAAAAATGAAAAATCATTGACTCCCGTCAGGGAAAAAATCCAACATATTATGATGAAACTATGGTGTCGAGTGAACTTAAAGTTTGGGGTATATACAGGACGAAAAGTTTCATTGTACGACATAATATATAAGATATAATAGGTATACATACAAGTTATAAAGAGGAAATTCATAGTACATAATATTATATACTCTCTACCTGTTGAAAAATTTATGTAAAAAACCTTCCACTATTAAACAGTAATAAAAAGATCTATCTTAATTCTGAGTTAATGGCTAACTAAATATACACATTACAGTTAATATTTTTTCAGGGGAGGGTTCATAATATTTCCAACAGGTTATGTTGTAGCTCGCTTACCGCCCAAGATAAATCTCCCTTTTGGGTGAGTGGCTACCAAGGTTGGGGGTAATTCCTTTCATCAATCCTTTGAGCCCGAGCTGGCGGGAATGTTTGCTCACTCCTTGCACTGGATACATACATACACACATAAGTACCGCGGCCAAAATAACGAAGAGATGAGGTTGCCAGAGGATTTCGGGAGAGCAAGTATGCGACTGATCAGATTCAGATCTCAACATGACAACGGAAGACGCCCAACACTAATGTTATAACGTTTTAAGACTGTGTCAAAACCTTTTCTCGAAGAAAAAAAATTATCAAAATGTTATTTAAAATTCAATGCGAAATTTGTTTTATTTACATATTATAGGAATAAAACAAATTATACAATTATAACATAGCATTCCACCGTTCATATTGTAGAATTATATATTTATTCAGGAAAAATCAAACTTCCAAAAACAGAGGAGAATACTAAACTTTGCGTTTACTTATAGAAAAAGCTACAGAGTATAACATAAAAATTCATATGGCTTTTATAGACTATCGTAAAGCATTTGACTCTCTAGAAACCTGGTCAATTTTAAGTGCTCTTGAAAATGCTAGGATTGATTCTAGATACATAAGATTGATTAAATATATTTATGAAAATGCTACTATGGATGTAAAAGTGAACGAAAATCTGAAAACAGAAAAAATCAAAATCGAGAAGGGTGTAAGACAGGGTGATACGATATCCCCAAAACTATTCACACTGGCATTAGAAGATGTCTTCAAAACATTAAACTGGAACAATAAAGGCATTAAAATAGATGGCACATATTTAAATCACCTCCGTTTTGCAGACGACATAGTAATAATAAGCGAAGAATTGTCTGAACTGGAAGCTATGGTAGCAGAATTATATGAAGCCTCTAGAAAAATCGGTCTGGAAATAAACATAGACAAAACCAAGATTTTGAGTCCAACTTCACACAGTATTTGCATTGGATATAAGACTATTGGTGCTGTTGAAGAATACATATACCTTGGACATAAAATTAAATTGGGTAAAGAAAATCAGACCGCCGAACTGCCAAGACGTATAGGGCTGAGTTGGGCTGCTTTTGGAAAGTTGAGGTACATATTCGGCAACAGGGAAATTCCGAATAACCTAAAAGCCAAAGTGTACAATTCTTGTGTTTTGCCAGTGACAACATACGGTCTCGAAACCATGTCACTTACTGCCAGAAGCCTCCACAGACTTAAGTGTACTCAACGAGCAATGGAGAGACAAATGTTAGGCGTATCCTTGAGAGACCGAATAAGAAACGAGGAAATAAGACGCCGGTCAAAGGTCACCGACATTGCAGAAAGAGTGGGAAGGCTGAAGTGGCAATGGGCAGGTCATGTGGCAAGACAGAGAGATGATAGATGGACCCCCAAAATTCTGAATTGGAGACCCTATCATAATAGAAGGGGTGTAGGGAGACCACAGAGGAGATGGACTGATGACATTGTCGAACTGGTGGGACATGGGTGGAAACAGAGCGCCCAGGACAGAGAGAAGTAAAAAAAAAGGAAAACTCAGGAAGAGGCCTTTATCCAGCAGTGGAGTGAAAGGGGCTGAAAGAAGAAGAAGAAGAAGACCTGGTTAATCTATTTTGTGTGAGCCCATATGTTTGTTGAGGTAATGATTGTGAGTGCAGAAAGTTGAGATTGTGTACATATTTAGTGTGGAACGGGAACAATCACCTGGTTCATAATTGCATATAATTGTCAGTAAAACTTGTAAACTGCTAGCCGTAGAACAGGATTTCCTATTTGGGCAGCAGTAATCTACTTATAAGGTGTGATAAAAGGTAAATAAATAATGAATTTTAATGTAGGTACGCTCAGCGATAACTTTTCACCATGTTGTCCGATTTTTTTTTGTTTAGAAAGAGGGTATCTTCCGATTGGTCCCATGTAAATTTAGACAATGAGAAAGAAACTCTTTAATTTTCACTTCAGCGATAGTAATTCTTTAACACATTCTCCGATTTTAGTGATTACTTTTTTAATACGAATATGATCACACAAATAAATTTAATCGAGTTCTGATGATGGAACTCACGAGAAAAAAATATCAAACTCTTAAATTTGCAAGGTCGTCTGCAATTAATAATAATTATTTACCGCGTCGTCCAAATTCGATGATTACTTTTTCATTAGAAAGATATTACTTTTGGGATGGTTCCATCTGAAATATGTAATCCAAGATAGTTGATTATGGGAATCCTACGAAGCCATGTAACTTATGAATTTGCCAAGGACTTGCGTATTATTAATCTTGTATAGGCGAATTGTTTGAAAGATAATATAACTACAAACATACATACCATCACGCCATGTCCCTCATATGGTAGACAGAGAGAACAGAACGCTACATATTTTCTATTTTGACACATTCATTTTGAAGTTGGATTTTCTTTTATATGAAAGATTATATGTATACTCGACTCGACAGATCGCGTATTACTACAGAGAATTGTAAATTTGCACCGACTTGGAATACCAGAAAAGAAATATTTTCTTTATTTTATTTGCGAATCAGATTCGTGAAATATCTGAAATACAATACAATTAATTATTTTGATGTGATGGAAGAAATGACACAAGGCTGGGTTATTTCAACAAAAGTATCGGTAAAGGTAGGTATAGTTAAAGTACTTTGATTAAATAAAATTGTTCAAAATTGCTTCTTTTGACGGCATTAAGTTAAATTAAAGTTTTGAATAATTTAATGAAATTAAATTATTTTAACTATACTTTTACTTTAATCTTTGTTCCATAAACAGCCTAGTAGTGGTTCGGACGAAGATCGATGAATTTGTTGGTTATTTGTGCGAATCCACTTTATAACTGAAAAGAAATTCAACAAATTTCACATATCTACAGTAGACCGTTTCTTCTTATTCTTAATACGTAGATTAAGTACCTACCTACACAACATTACCAACAACGCAATACAAAAACTTTTAATTAAGGAATACATTTTGACAAAGTTTTCAACTAATACTTATAATAATATGTTAACACTTATAATCTGAAAACTTTATAAATCCATGAAAATATTCAAAACACTTTAAGTGGAATGAGAGAGTTTCAAACCACTTTCAAACTAAGCTTGTTATAAACTAGGTATGTTTCTTTAATAATTTAAAAAGTATACTTGACAATAGTCAACTTTAGTTACTCAGCTACACAGGAATTATACTCCAGAATTACATATACTTACTATGATACCGGGATCGATTATTGTTCGCGACCCATCACAACGTGTTTCCAGTTGGGATTTGAGAAAACTTATTGGATCCAAGTTGATGCACTTTTGATGCACTTTATACATATGATGTCGATACGAAGTACGCCATACACATTATATCCAAGATATGGGTAATCACGAGGGTTTTGATTTCGCCGATTGAACCAGACTTGCCCCCCTGGTTTGTTTTTAAAATGCAATAAATCAACAAAATTTGGTTTCCCGATAATTTAAATGACGTATTAACCCTATTTAACGCATGCGACATTACCCTTACTTACACTTAAATTCATAATGCATTAGGCGGTTTTAATATATCATGTTTTCAGTCACTAGATTTAGCATTATGTGACTTCTTAACGGCTACTCACCGTTGAATTGCAGTAGACAAATACTGTTTTTAAAGAGAAACGTGTATTCACGAATTAAATTTTAATTATATATCTACTCTTGTGCTGATTTTTTTTAAATTTTGTTCATTTGGTTAAGGTTTAACAAATTATATCAATTATTGCAATGAATTGGTTTATATCTTCATGCGATTTTATTTTTACTTTGTTGCACATTTTTTACAAATTAAAGGTAAATAATATTTTATTTTATTTTATTTTATTTAATTTTATAGATAGTATACTAAATATTTACAATAACTTTGTACTAACCACAAATTTTAGTATTTTCGATCGAACGTTAACCGGACAATTTCCTCCGGAAATTCGTGGTTACACATTTATTGTAAATATTTTTATTTATTTATTAATTTGTAAAAATGTGCAAGTATAGCGAAATCGTATGAAGATAGGTAATAAGTGTTTTCTTTTAAAGTACATATGGTCATTCATCACATAGGTACTGATTTACTTTATGTGTCGTGTCAATACTTCCTGACTTTGATGATCACTTCTGTGAAAGTCTCTCGGTCTTTCGGTCGAAGATAAATAGTCCAGAGCAACAAGCGGTTAGCTTTGAAAACGACCATTTTATTATTGTTCGACCGAAAATACTGAAATGAGAAGTAAATACAAAGTTATTGTATAATCGGTTATTATTAACATTATTTGGTAATGCTTGGTCGTTAACTTGCAGATAACATGGGAAGTATGCAGATTAACTAGATAATGTAAGGACAGAAACAATATTTTGCACTTTACCGGTCTTAGCCAGGTAATCTGCGGATTAACAAGTTAATCTGCACTCTTAACCAATTCATACATATTAGCAGCGACATCTCCACCATTCCACTGTAATGAAGAGTAAAAGTCAAAGAGCTTAAAATGAGTTACAATGAAATATTCGCCACTGATTCAACAACTAATACAATCAGACATTTAATAGTATGAAATGAATATAATACATAGGTATAGAAGAAACGCCCCAAAATCAAGAGTAAATCTACGGTTTTGAAATGTCAAATCACGTCGGGAATTGAATTCTTGACATATTATATTATGACGGGCATTTTGACCTGATTGGTGGTGTTAATAACGTAGTTATTAGTACAAAGTATTTTGATTGTGTGCATACCTAATGTATGTAGAGCGGAAACTAACATCACCCAGCTCGTAAGTAACTATATTGTCACTGTAAAATATGGTGTGATAAAAAAAAATAGGTATGACGCATGCGGAAGAAATGTTAACCAAGTAAATATAATATGTACGAGTACCTACATACATAATATATGTACATACTGCGTGGCCAATAGATAAATCGGTCAGTTGGTTACAGATTGTCTGTTGTCTGTCACCAGTCACCATAGTATATCGAGTGACACCAACGACCTTACTCACCCACTATCTTATCGTTCGGTCGGTTGGAATATTTACTACGTAAAACAGGAAAACCAATACCATCTACATTTTTAATAGGCATACTCGTTTTCGAAGAAATATAATTCTACTTTTTATATATTTCCTCACACAGATCAATCAAATTACCTACTTTTTTGTATTTTGTATCGCCCCATCTGATTAAATTTTACAGCTTTTGGAAACAATTAAAATTTCAATGTGATTTTTAGGAACGCTGTTATTATTGAAACATTTAACCTAATCTAACCTAATTTAATACAAGCATTTATTTGCTTATTTTTATATATAAAAAAATCATAAATACAATAAATGTCGAAGGAATTTTCTGGAGTGTGGGAACAATGTTTGTGCAATAGGGTAGCGTTTTGTAACACAGGCACATTTCAGCGCCACATCTCGACAAGCAATTAACAGGAAAATGAAGGGTATTTTCAATACCTACGATTCAGCCTTCTATCGGAGTATTGTGCGTACGAAGAACACACCCACATTTGGCTGATAAAATAATAATGACACGGGTTTCCCTCTTCGAAGTGGGGTGGACTGAGTAGGAAAACGTACCTAGATGAGGAGTACATCCTAATAACAAGCAACAGGTATCCTCAGAACAGTGGGTAGGTACCTACCACGCACAGGCAGAGGGAGGGACAGCTAACATTAATTAATTATTGAAAATGGAGGTAGCAACACTGGGAAAAATACGACTGTAATAAACGACAACAAATGGCGAGATTTATTTATATAATTCCTTACTTTTTAATTTACATATTGATTAAAATAACACATCAAAGCCAGTTAAGTGAAAAATTATATTTCCTTTTAAAACACATTTTTACATGTTGTAATCATATTGTTTGACACATACATTTAAAAAAATATATATTGAGGTATTTACAATATTTCTACTTTAAACAATATATAACAAAATCACAATGTGGATACTCTTTAGATAGAGTTAAAAACTCGTGTTCGAGAGAGGAGTATCGTAATTACGCACAGAAGAAAAATTCAACTTATAGGTTCATGAATTATCAAAAATATGACCTTTTAATGTTATTTTAAATTTGTTTTTTTTTTGGCAGGTTATTGAAAAATAATATTCCCCTACATGACAGTACTTTCTGTGCTGCAGTTGTATTATTCTTTGGTATGTTGATTTTGAATTTTCGTCTATTTTTTGCTGTTTCACTAGTAAAATTTCAGGATGGTTCTGCCTGTGAGCATATTTATGTAGTTGCAATCATATCTATTATATGTTTTAGTGTTGGGACTGGAAAGTCTACATACATCTGTTCCATCGGGTTATCCAACTGTCGATTTGTTCAGGAGAACTTTGTTCTCTTAACATATCGACAATGTATCAAGCCAGAATACGCGAGAATTGTATGGAGAGATCTACTTTTTTCACGGCTTTTCCAACTTTGAAGTCAAAAACACCAACTTAGAGGCTTCGCAGCATATATGTTCCATACACGGATTTACTCAGAATTCGGAGTAGAACATTTCGTGTGTCTGTGTGTCTGTGTGTGTGTGTCCGTCCCCCCCTTATAACTTTTGATCCGCTCAATTTACAGAGCCCAAAATTTCAGAATATATACACAGTTATAGGCCTACAAAAATTTAATACTCAGAATTTTGAATTTTTGTTTCAGTCAGGGGTTATCAACTTTTGAATTTTTATTTTATTTTTCCATATATCTCAGAAACCATAAAAGCTAGAACGCTGAAAATTGGTACAAACATAGAAAAATAAAAAATCTCAAATTAATTTTTTCAAAAAAATTCCAGGGTTTCTCAAACATTTTTTATTAAGAAAAATATTTTTTTTATGATAAATTTATGAGTTTAACTGCCTATATTTCCAAAACTTATACAACTATCGAAAAAAGCCGAAACACCCCAACTAGATAATTTAATTTTGTATAAAAAATATTCACATTGTAGTAGAAGATCTCAATTTTTTTTAACAATTTTTTTAAAAATTGAATTTAGTGACGACATCGCTTCATACATTTTGTATGGCAGTCGCCTATACACAATATGTAAGAAGACTTAATAGTTTGATACTTCATCTCCAAACATACATACCATCATGCTATTTTCATATTCTGGGTAGGAAAAAAGGAACTTCCTCCATACTATCCTATCTTGACATACATACCTACATAATATATGTTGTATAGAAAACAAAATATCTGAAAATATTCAATAATTTGTATTTATGGGTTTATAGTTTGGTACATATTCTTCAACTATACATACTACCGCTATCGACAGTTGGATCTCATGTGTTACATGCAACTAGTGTATAGATCTGTCTAGTTTTCCAACTGTCGATTCGTTCAAGAGAATGACATTCTATTGAAGGAAGAGGCAGTATAAATTCAAGATGCGTGTACGAAGGAACATTTTGTATGGCGTAGTGGACTTTTTGCATGCTAATAACACCAACTAGAGGCCTCGCAGCATATATGTTCCCATACATGGATTTACTCAGAATTCGGAGTAGAACATTTTATGTGAGTTTATGTGTGTGTGTCTGTGTGTGTGTGGGTATGTGTGTGTCCCCCCCCCCTTATAACTTTTGATCCGCTCAATTTACAGAGCCCAAAATTTCAGAATATACAAATAGTTATAGTAATCGAATATTTTTATTATTGCATATGCGCAAACATTGGATTTTTTTCCCTGTCGGGAGTCAAAGATATTTTTTAACAGATTTTTAATTATCTCAATAGAGACGAAGTTGGAATATTTATTGTAGGAGAGAATTGATAGGGATCTCATTAAAAGGCATAATTGGTGAACGTTGCGCAAGCGCATAAAGTGATCACGTAAACCAGCCGATGACAGGTCGTAAGCCCTGTAGGTGCCTTGATTTCCCGGTTCTCCTACAATAAATATTCCAACTTCGTCTCTATTGAGATAATTAAAAATCTGTTAAAAAATAGTTATAGGCCTACAAAACTATTGTACTCAGAATTGTGAATTTTTGTTTCAGTCAGGGGTTATCAACTTTTGAAATTCTGGTTTATTTTTCCATATATCTCATAAACCATAAAAGCTAGAAAGCTGAAAGCTGTTGGTATGAATATAGACAAAAACAAAATCTCAAATTAGTTTTTTCAAAAAAATTCCAAGATTTCTCAAAATTTAGTAAAACAATAAAATAAAAGAAAATGTTTTATTTTTCACTTATATTTTATCACAAGCTCCGATTGGTACCGGTCGGTCGAAGACCATTATATGCATCTATGCCAATGACATACAATCACGCCGAAAACCGTGGTACAGTTGGTAAGTCGATTGTCTTCTGTGCAGTAGTCCTGAGTTCGATGACCAGCAGAGGAGATATTTATTTGTTTCTCTGGGCTGGAAACACAGCTTAGTTGGAAGCAATTGACATATGGCGATAAACTTAACACTTGCACAGGATGCAAGAAAGTGTTTATTATAATATTCAGTCTCTTCGCGGAATAACCGGTGAAGAAAAAAACAAACGACGAAGGAGTTCTCAAGTTGCTTAGTTATATTTACGAATATGTATGTGTTTATAATCACACTCTGAATCTGTGTTGACCATAAAATTTAGAAGATCGAGTTTTTAATGCTATCATTCATATTTTTTGGTACAGCTCCTGTAGATGATTATATTTAGTCCCCATTGAGTTTTGATCTTTTCTGTTAGAGGGAGTTATTTTTATTTCTTTTTCTATATGTTTTTGTTCTAAATTTATTGTATTTGGAGTAGATATTTCAATTAAATGGGGTTGATTTGTATTTTTCTCAATCGGAGTTATATCGGGTCTATTGTGCTGGTTGGTTCTATCTGCGTAATTATATCTTAAGTTTATGTGTATTGTTTTCAATAACTGCCAATGGGGAGTGTTGGAACCATGGTGGTGGAAAATCTATTAAATTATATTTTTTGCTAAAGCTATGTGTATGTGCTTGCACACATTATCGTGTTTTATTATTATTAAAAATAATCACGTCATGTCATTCACTGGGTTGTTACATACACATTCTTCATAATATGTTTTTGCATGTGCAAATAAATGTAATAACAATGTAGAAAACAAAAACCACAAAGTACCTTATTTGTATGTTATGTATAAAAGTAACAAACATAACACAGGTAAACATAAATATTATAAGATAGGCAGAGAGAAACGAGCATGACACTCCTCTATGTGGTTGACTGACAGAAAATGCAACGATAAGTCCGCCACATTCTATAAAAAAATGTGCATAATTTATTTTTAATTTTTATTATCATCAATCATTCCTTCGACGATGGTAAAAAGCAGGCCTGGGTTCCGGGTGTTGTGGCCTATCCCAGTTGTTCTCTGTTGGGCAATTCTTTTCATAATTTGCCTTGTCTCTCCAACCCTACTTAGTACCTCGTCGTTGCTGATGTGTTCTGACCAGTGAAATTTAGCCATGCGTCTGTAGCACCACATCTCAAACGCAGACAGACGTCTCGTTACGCGTTGGCTGATGGTTTTTGTTTCACAGCCATATAGCAGTACACACCAGACAAGAGTTTTGATCAATTTTTCCTAATTTTGATGGAAATATTAGGGGATTCAAAAATTGTTGATCTTTTGTTGAAGGCGACTCTTGATTGGTGGATTCTGCTTTTGATGTCTGCTGTTGAACGTCCGTCTGGAGATATTCTGCTTCCCAGATACACAAACTCTTTCACCTGCTTAATTTCGATGCTCCCCAGAACAATATTTGCGGTGCATTCCTCCCTTCCAGCAACCATGCATTTTGTTTTGTCTTTATTTAACCTCATGTTGTAATCGCTTGTTAGGTTGCCTTCCATCTTCCTAACAAGCGATTACAATTGAATGATTGATGGGGGTAACTGTAGAGGTCACCCCATAAACAACTATATAGACCAGATAATCGGTGACGTGCGCTGTAGCAGTTACAAGGAGATGAAGAGACTGGCGGACGATAGAGTTAGGTGGAAGGATCGAGTGTTTGGTGCAGACCAATCCTAGGATTGTGACCCAGAAGAGAGCTCATCATCATCATCTTTACAAACATGCTTTGCTTCCTTCACATTCACGTATCGTCTCATTTTTTACATATTTACTTTGTAAACAAAATACCAAACATTTACAGCGAAACTGGTAAGAGTATGGCAAAAAAATCAAAATAGTATAGAAATAATCACAATTAAATTGCTTGCAAATTCTGACACAAGGAACCTTTATCACTACCCCAAAGGATATAGTAGGGAGTATTGAATAAATATTTTTTAAGATTATTTTTTATTACAGATTATCTAAGTACTAGTATCATGCTGAGATTGTATTCTGAAAGTTTCATTACAATGTGTGTGTGCTGTATGCTATGTGCTATGTACGGCGTGTTTATTCTACTTAATGATTATACTTATTCAAGACTAAATTACTTATTCAATTATTATCAAATTTTCCAAATTTGTATATCTAATACTCCCTTAGACCCCATAATATTATGAAGAACTAAGTTCAGTGCTTTTCAGTTTTTTTAACTGTCAAATATTTCAAAGTTACTCCAAGCTCAGGAAACTTCAAATTTGATATTTTTATTTTAAAATTGCTAAAAAAGGCACATCACTTTCAAAAAATGAAATTGAAGAATCCTCAAGATTTCATAAAAAAATATTTAAATCAAAAATAATTAAACGAACTCATTTCATGAAAATGTTGAAAATTTTCGATACAAAATTTGAATACTTCGTGGAGTGACGTGGCAGTGAGGAGTACAGCGTTGGCCTCAACTCACTCGTTTTAAAATCGGTTTGCGCATGTATACGGTATAAACCCGCTCTGTCGGTGTTAAAATAATAATAATACTCCGACAAAAATCCGTTCATTCGACCCTCGACCCATATAGATCAGTGAAAACGACCTCTAAACGGTAAATATGAATTTACCTAAGCGAAAATATCCCTTATGTTATCATATAAACCTACCGCCTACTCTGTTAGTGGTCACGTGGGGCTATAATCCCTCCCCTCTCCTCCTCCCACCCTCTACACACCCACCTGGACAGCCAAACCCTAGACTGACAGTAGATGGAGTTGACAGGTGATAGGATATCATGTCACAGGACACAGAAGGTAAAACTCAACAATAATACGGTGAACTGGATATCGGATGGTGGTGAGTTAGTTTAAACTCCGACAGAAATACACCCTGTATATATACACTCAGATTTGTTGGGCTTTGTATCAATAGATACACTGATTGATTCAAGAATTGGTTTACCACCGTTTGATAGCTACCCACAATATGTTCAAAATAAATGTGAACAATAATTTTTTGATTGGTCAATATCTCATCATCAGCAATGTCGCTATGTCGCTACAGCCCGGTGCGAGCCTTGGCCTCCTCAAGAAACTGCCTCCATCCCGCCCTGTCAACAGCAAGTCTCCTCCAATTTGTCTGTCCGATCGCTCTTATATCGCCCTCGATGTCGTCCAGCCATCTCATCCTAGGTCTCCCTCTGCTTCTTCTTCCTTCAGGTCAGGTGTCCAATACTTTCTTTGGGACCGGGTTATCCTCCATTCTACAAACGTGTCCGAGCCAACGTAGACGTTGTATTTTGATGTATTGGACAACGTTTGGTTCACCATACATTATTTCTAGCTCGTGGTTAAACCGGATCCTCCAAGATCCTTCTTCACAGGTATGACCAAATATTTTGCGAAGTATATTCCTTGGTCAATATCTAATATAGAATATTTGTACACAACAAAAAAAACGATGAATGTGAAAATGAGATTTGAAATGATCAGTTGCACACATTGGTACACGTTAATAAAACGACGAATGTGAAAATAAGATTTGAAATTATTAGTTGCACACATTGGTACACGTTAATAAAACGACGAATGTGAAAATAAGATTTAAAATTATTAGTTGCACACATTGGTACACGTTAATAAAACGACGAATGTGAAAATAAGATTTAAAATTATTAGTTGCTAACATTGGTACACGTTAATAAAACGACGAATGTGAAAATAAGATTTAAAATTATTAGTTGCACACATTGGTACACGTTAATAAAACGACGAATGTGAAAATAAGATTTAAAATTATTAGTTGCTCACATTGGTACACGTTAATAAAACGACGAATGTGAAAATAAGATTTAAAATTATTAGTTGCACACATTGGTACACGTTAATAAAACGACGAATGTGAAAATAAGATTTAAAATTATTAGTTGCACACATTGGTACACGTTAATAAAACGACGAATGTGAAAATAAGATTTAAAATTATTAGTTGCTCACATTGGTACACGTTAATAAAACGACGAATGTGAAAATAAGATTTAAAATTATTAGTTGCACACATTGGTACACGTTAATAAAACGGCAATAAATGCCCTTAGGTGGTTCGGCCACATAGAAAGAATGAGCGATGACCGTCTGACAAAAAAAGTGTACAAGGCTGATAAAAGAGGAACGAAAAGTAGAGGTCGGCCAAGAAAAAGTTGGCACGATCACATAAATGGGATTTTGAAAGATGGTGATGTTAGAAGTAAGAATAATAGAAGAGCGTGTATGAGACGATGTATGGACGTGAATGAAGCGAGGAATGTGTGTCAAGAGAGAGGAGTCTGGCGTTCGGTTCTCTCTGCCTACCCCAAATAGGGAAATGGCGTGATGGTATGGTATGGTAATAAAACGGCGAATGTCAAAATAAGATTTAAAATTCAGTTGCACACATTTGTACACGTTAATAAAACGACGAATGTGAAAATATGATTTAAAATTATTTGTTACACACATTTGTACACGTTAATAAAACGACGAATGTGAAAAATAAGATTTAAAATTATCAGTTGCACACATTTGTATACGGTAATAAAACGACGAACGTGAAAATAAGATTTAAAAATATCAGTTGTCACCATATATATTTTTTTTAAATATTAGGCAACCCACCCTTAGAAGAGTGATTTGTGCCAAATGGAAGAAAAAAAATAAATAAGTACACAACAAAAATAAAACGATGAATGTGAAAGTATGGATTGAAATTTTCAATTCTCACCACATTTGCGCACGTTAAAAAACTATGAATGTGAAAATAACATTTAAAATTTTCAGATGTCACTACCATATTTGTACACAACAAAAAAAAACGAATGTGATAGTATGAATTGAAATTATCAGTTGTCACCATGGTGTACTTGCAATCGCAACACATTTTGATTATTTTAAATCACCAAGAAAATCTGCACTGAAGGATAAATAATAAAATACAAAACAACGTCAACTAAATAAATAATTGCAGGAGGTTTATGAAATTTTTATTATTATTCCGTGTTATTTTTGAATGAAAGAAATAACAAATATGTTATGAGGAAGACATTCGCGAATCTTTAATCGGGGCAACAGACATTTTTACCAACACATTAAACCTACAGATATGGCAATATAAAATGCATATAATAAAACCATTTCGTCGTGTTTTACATTTAGATTTTAAGTAGGGTATAAAATTCCATCGAAAAGATTTTCAAAGACGAGCCAACAACGATACTAAAGCTCGGCAATTTGTTACTGACTTTCAGTTATAAAAGGACCAATAAAAATACCTATAAACCGAGAAATGAGACAAAAATTTAATATCCACATAGAGTAAGTATATACATCCACATACATACAGGATAAGTCCAGTATTCGAACAATGGACTAGCTAAAAACGGTCGACAAATCGCAGTTTGTGTGTTGCTCCTCCACAAAATAGATAATATCGTTAATTATTATTATTTTTTTTTTTTAATAAATAATGAATATGATCTTGTTGAACAAGTACATATACATCTTCCTACGTTCCCTAAAATAAGCAAATAAATGCTTGTGCTTAGGTGAACGAAATCGGTCGAGGCAGGATTCGAACTCGCGACCACTGGATTACTAGCCCAGCGCGCTAACCGCTCTGCCACCGACCCATCTAAATAATAACAATATTAATAACAATAATTTACATAGCTCCATTTAATGATTCGCGATCATTCAAAGGGCGCTTATAGCTTGGTTTCTATTCCACTTTATGGGAACACTCACGCAGTATCAATCATAGTTGTTACCCTGTGATCCAGACGACCCAAGTTAGTGTGAGATGCCTCCCAGAGAACTCTTGAATGTGTCAAGAGACTAACATCAAGTTATATTCGACGTACCAATATTATTAATATTACTTTTTTTAAGAATTAATATGTCCTTGGAACAAGTAAATATACGTCCTCATACATTCCCGAAATTAAGCAAATGCTTGTGCAGGTGAACGAAATCGGTCGTGGCAGGATTCGAACTCGCGACCACTGGATTACTAACCCAGCGCGCTAACCGCTCTGCTACCACTCATCTATTTAAGATCCCTTTCCTCATCAACAATTTCAGACATCGGGGATAATCCATAATGACTTAAAGATTATGTCAAATCTGAAATAATAAAATGTCGATACAATGAAATATCACAAAAACCACAAATTTAAATTATTATGTCCATAGTACGAAGCTAATTGCCTACTTGTTAATAAAAAATGAATGATTTTATAAAACTTTGTGAGACCGTAAGACTCTTGTATTAAGTCTTACGAGACTCGTGATCTTGGTCGTGCACCCTCTGGTCTTGATTTTGCAGCAAAACATGCAGTCTTGGTCTCAGTCTTGCAAGTCTCGCAAAATCGAAATTCGTGTTTTCAATTTGAATTAGAAATTCGAAAAATGATTTTAGTAAAATGGTGAATATTGCGGCAGCATGCTGACATAAAATTGCAATACAATATTCATTCTTACCATCACATCATATTCCTCAATATGGGGTTATAAGCGACCGGTGTGCATTACCTTTTATAAAAGGAAACACGACACAAGCGTGTACACCAATAAAATGTGCACTATCCGATAAAGTGAAATTTTGGGAAAATTTTTCGGTCCCCTTTGCGATCAAGGTATGCGGAAATTCAGATATTACCACGAACTAGAGAACCAATTCAAGGAACCAAATATCGTCCAAATGACAAAAAAGAGAAGGATAGTTGGTCAGGACATGTGCATCGTATGGAAGATGATCAGACACCTAAAAGAATCCTCACAACACATCCGAAGGGATGAAGAGGTGTGGGAAGGCCTAAATTACGATGGATGAAGTCGAGAGGGAGCTTCCGATAGCCGGGGTGCGGAAATGGAGAGAAAAGGCCATGGACAGGGTGCGATGGAAACGATTCCTTTAGGAGGCCAAGGCCCAACCTGGGCTATGGAGCCACTGATGATGATGATCCAATCTGTTCTTCTTCTCTTCTTCAGCCTGTTCCTTTCCATTCTTGGACAAAGTCCTCCCCTTGATCCTCCTCAATTCCCTGTCTTAGACACACTGCATCCACCTCCCTCCGGCACAATTCTCGGTGTCACCAGAACAACTTGCCTGAGGTCTACCGACGCCTCTTCGGCTTGTTCTCGGTCGCCATTCTACGATCTTTTTCCATTGTGAATCCTGGCAACTGGTAATATGCCCAGCCCAACTACACTTAAGACCAGCGACCCTTTCCGCTGCATCGGTTACTTTGGTTTTGTCCCTTATTGAAATACCCAACAACTTTCTCGCCATAGCTATCTATGTCACTAACAGCTATGCATTATTTGTTTTATTAGGACCGATGTTTGCATTCCATAAGTAAGCATTCCATAATGATGATCCAATACAATAAGTAAGTAATTGATAAGTTTCTCAAACACTTTTTGTAACAAGCAAAAGTTTACTCCATCGCATTTACACTGTTTCAACAGTAAAAAAATATTCTATAAAGCACTCACATAGTAGGTACATATCAGAGAATATAAGACCCGTCAACACGGACAACATAAAAAAAACAAATAATGATCGAATATTTTTATGTTACATATACACAAACATTGGGTTTTTCCCCTGTCGGGAGTCAATAATATTTTATGACAAATTCGACTTAAATATACATTGTAACAAGACAAAAATGAACTTATGATTCTGGCGCAGTTCAGGAATGATATCATTCTTTTCAAAACGATCAGTTTCTTATTATTAAAATATACATCTAGGACTTTCAAAATGGCATTGATAAAGAAAGTCAACAAGAAGGTATAATTGGTTAAAATTGCTCAAGCTCATAAAAGTGGTGTAACGTAAAACAGCCAAGGATAATGGTCGTAAGCCCTATAGGTGCCTTGAGTTCCTGGTTTTCCTATAATACTCCGCCTTCGTCTCTATTGAGATGTTTAAAATTTGTAAAAAAAAACATGAAATTATGATGTCAATGTCTGACAGTTCCATTGGAAAACATGGTAAAAATAAAACAGTAAAACTTTCAGATTTGCTTTGACTATCGGCCCTGCACAATCTGGTTGATCGCCCTTTACAGAACATCGACAAAAAGGAAATAGAACGATACCTGTCGGGAAAAGTAGTATCTATCGAGGTGGTAGACTGGAGGAAAATATTCGGCGACCTAAAACGGAAATGGAATAAAATGAAATAATAGTTGACAGGTCGAGAGTTGTGATGAGGGTGGGGATTGGGACTGTGGGTGACTTCGTATTAACAAAGGGGGGGGGGGAGGGATAAAACTTAAACAGCACGTTTCAATGTAGGACAATACAATTTGTAAACAAGTTTTCAACAGTTTGGTATCGTATAAAGATAAAAATTATAAATTATACGAAGTACAGTCAACTCAATATTTAGCAGCGATCAATAAAAAGTGTTGACACGTGGTCCCACCAGAACCGTCTTCTGCTCCTGCACCACCATCTGACGATGTCCTTGACGTCGTAGATCTCTCTTATATCTGTGTTTCGCATTCGATCCATGAGGGTGAGTCCTGCGACATTATTCTGTCTTCGTGAAATGATGATTCTAATTAGTCCAACCCAATGACATTTTATATATAGACACAGTATATGAGAACAAAACGCACTACAAAAATGGTATATTTAAACGAATTCTTACAATATCTCCAAGATAGAGCACACACAACAGAATACACTAAGTCAGAAAGAGATCATACAATAAAAGACGCACATTGCAGACATATTTTCTCATTGACTCCAGTGCAATCACATCATAATTATCTCTCATACGAAATATAACTGTTAAAGAGACGATATTAAGTCATAGCTTTGTAAAAAAGCTAATACATACAACAATAGAATCCCTCTGCATAGCCACAAGTGAATGTGATTTGACTACTCTCTCGTTAAATTAATATCGAATAATCCATATAAATATATTAGTTTTTGAATAGATATGCAGCATTTAATGATATATCTGGTCGTTCCATCACAGTTCTAGTGTAACTTTTAGATGTTTTCATCATATAAGATGATATTTTTACTACGACAATACGTCCGAACACTACAACGTTTTGCGTGTAAAAATTGCAGTAAGAATAAAGTGAGATAAGCGTCTTACTTTTTGTTTACCAAATTTAAATACTAATAACGTATCTATTATTTTTTTATATAATTGGCCCAACCTCGCTGGGTATACTAGTAGAAATGGATGAAAAATAACTTTAAATACTTCACCTGAAGATACACAAAAGGCAATGTATATTGTGACGATGACACATTAATTTATTCTCAACAACAACATCGGTACGATCATGGCAATACTCATGACGCACCAACTTTATCCTGCTTTCTTTCGTGGACTTGAATTAATTATCATTGCAACTTATCTTATCAAATTATTGTAGTCATTTCAGAGACTCTTTGTTCACTGATCAGAAATTGAAGTATTTTTATAATTAATTGATTAACATTAAGAATTTTGTAAGTAGATATTGTGTTGAAATAAAACATAGCATGTCTGATAAATTATAAAATTTCAATTAACTTATGTTTTAATTAATATATTTGTTTTTCATATGTTAGCTACTGATAATGAATATATAAAACTTACATATTCTTCTTGCATTTCATATACTCGTACCAAAAAGACTAGGATAAGTCTCATTCGTGTCGGGTCTGGGTCACAAATGACCATTCATCTTTTAGCAGAAGAACGTAATAGGTTAACAAATCTTTTATATTCAGAATATTGAAATAAATAAAAATATATAATAATAAAAATCCTTTTTTTTTGGAGAAGATAGAATTGGTATTGGAAAAAGTTTTAAATCACATCACTTGCATGGATAGACAGTAGGACGTGATTTCATCCGTTGTATCTCATGTTAATATAACAAGAAAACAGAACAGATAGATACCTACGTCTATCAAATTATAAATATAAGGATACCACCTCCCTATAGTATCAGGGTGATTTATGCAAAAACGAAAAAAAAATAGGGATTGAACATAATTTGTGACCTCGATATGAATTCAACATTATTTGTTAGTAAAATAAAAGTAATTTTGATGTTAATGCTGGGAAAATTATTAACAATGGTCAATGATCCATAGGGAAATACTGACCAGAAAATAACTCTCGACGTGATTAATTCATAACTTCGATGACTTTATTCTACTGATTAATTCGTTACATCGATAGTTATTTATATTCTGCTGATTAATTAATCGCGACAATAGCCATTCTTTTTTCACTGATAAATTCACGTCACGTCTAAAGCTATTTTGTCCTGTTTGCATAATCTAATAAAAAACTAGATCAGCTGTGCCTAGTGTATGGAGATAGGTAGGTGCTCCAATAAAATATTGACGAGGTATCCCAAGTAGGTATCTATCCGCACAGGGAATATGAACCCACTTTACACGTCTCTCTTCATCATACTACACGAGACATGAACTCCCTATAAAAGGGGACGTGTTGATGAGCCATCAACGTTCCCCTTTGATATGCTAATAAACCAAAACTCGGCATGACAACATACATTGCCAGCTGAATGAAGTTAAAGTCGTCGACATCACATTGTTTATTGGGGACACGGAAGGAGCCTCCACGTAGATTGAGTTTCGGTTAACTTCGGAAAAGCAATCGGGCGTCCCTGGAAACGGCAGAATGCCGGCCAATCCTTCCACCACCGGAGCACCAACCAATATGATGGTGTTCCGGACACGGAAAGTAAGTAAGTTTTGGGAAAAGCACACCTTTTCAAATACCTTCACACCGTCTATCGCGCAGGGAAGGTAGAGAGAACCGAGCGAAAAACAGTTCTCTCCTGAATTATAAGAGGTTCCTCAAAAACCCATGCAAGTTTTGTTTTGATTCTAGATTACTTCCTTTAAGATCTCATTTTAAAGGTTGAACCCTACTTTTCACCAAAAATTATCACTGATTTTTTCAACACAGCCAAAACAATACACCCAATATGTTCACGACATCCTTCTTTATCTCACGCAATCATCTTTATTAAAATATTTCGAACTCTGTTATTAATGGTTTTGTCGATAATTAATTCTACGTTCAAAGATCATTCTCAATATATTATTCATTTAATTTATATACATACGACTGGAACAAAACAGCATTAATTTTATGATTAATACCGATTAAAGATTCAGGATAATTTCCAAGGGCACTGATAGTTAACTCTCGTGTTGCTCTACGAAACAAATCTATTTTCAGTCCTGCAGTGAAACTTGTTCTTGCTTCGAGCACTGCGGACAATTGGAGGCAAACCATTCCATTTTATAGGGAAGTTGCCTTGATGGCTCTGCCCAATTCCCTATAAGAGTTGTTACTCTGTGATCCAGACGGCCTGGGCGTGAAATGCCTCTCAGAGAGCCCTTTTCTCTAATACAGGACTTGAATCTGAATGTATTGTGGTTCCAGGTTGTTCAATATATTGAACTATAACTGTCAATAAGCCAATAAACTAACAACATCTAAATTTTTTAACAAATTTTATATCTACACATCTATAAAGGAGAACCCGGAAAACAGGCACCTACAGGGCTCACGCCCTGTCATCAGCTGGTTGATGAGGTGTTCGGGGAAAACTTATCAGCTCTAAGTTGATGCACAACACATATAATGACAATTTTTTAACATCTCAATAGACGAAGTTTAAATATTATAGGAGAACCCAGAAAACAGGCACCTACAGGGCTCACGCCCTGTCATGGTTTACGTGATCAGTTTAAGCACTTGCGCAATCTTCACCAATTACGCTTTTTTATTGACTTCCCTTATGAATCCAAATTTTGAAAATTCTTCATATCTTGTACGGTAAAAAATCCCTTGAAAATAAACTGAAACATCATCGCCATCTTTAGAATTAGGAGGAAAATTTTATCAAACGCAAAGCCACAGTAAAAAAATCAAAGCCACGATCATTTCATATGAGGTGACAAAGCTATCGCAAAGATGTTGACAGCATTGCATGTATATTTGATATTCCTATATAATAATTTGTAGTGCTGTCTGCTATAGGGAAGAAAAACCTTGATTTGAAAATGCATCTGGAACATTTGAGGTCAAGGTGAAATTCAACAGAGATGTAGTCGCTAGTTCAGCTAGTACGAGTATTTACCTCATGCATATTGCATTAGATATTGCATTGCCTCAACTGTTATGGTAATTTATTTTATTTTGCAAGCAAACAAACAAACATACGACAGTTGGTGATTTAACGACATACATACAATACAATATAATTTATTATTTTATTCATACATAATCATAATAATAAATAATACGGTTTATAATACTTGCGATGATCAATCCAATCAACGATTTAGACGCCAGCAGATGGATCATGTGCTTTTTATCCGTTAATGCTTACTAGAGACAACAAATTAGTATTATTTTCATACAAAATATATAATCATGTTGTCCTTGTCTTACTCGAAATATGTAGACATAATATTTCATCTTCTTATCGTGTCGTTCAACACATCTAAATGCTCCCAGAAGGCCACAAACTCCTTTGTTCAGTGCTCTACGTAGGCTTTTTCGGTAAAATCTTCCCAAACATACCGTCCAGGTCGTCCAGGAGCCATTGGGTACTGCGCCAGGAGGCTCTCGGTGTCCTGTGTTTATCCACAAGCGTCTAGCGACAGACGGAAGTCAGAAATACGCGTGCACACAAATATTTAACTAAATAAATATAAAATAATAAATAATATTAAAAATAGCACGTATCTCACAACTACGTAATAATATGTTAAGAAATATAATTTATTTTAAAAGTGTGATCAAGTGCGAATATATAATAAAGTTATTCCTAACCTCAAATGGCAAAGGTGTTGACATCATTTTTCTTGCGACCAATTTACATTCAAATTATAAAGTAATCGCTCACGAGGGTCGCTATTGTTATTAAATATCGACTGAATCTAACCAAAAAATTAAGGGGAATGAGATTTACGTACACATCATAGTATTGTTTCGCTGTCGTATTTTATTGCATCCCGTATAATTTTCCCTTGATTCATATGTCGCCAGACGCTAGTCTATTTCCCCATCTCTGAGAGCATATACTACATATTGAAACATTTATTTATTTGTGAGTAATACGTCCATACGTCCATATGTATGCTAAGGGGGAAAACAAATTATTATATTATCATTAATATTTTCAAAGTTTCGGAGTAAATTTTGAACAATTTATTAAATAAAAATCAATTTGTTCAAACTATGAATGAGCTTTGTCAACACCGAAGTGGATTTGGGCAGGGAATGTCGCCTAAGCCGCAGACTTTATTTGGATCAAAACAGTGCTGGAATGACGACCTATAACGGACAGAAGAAGTGTTTGGAAGAACTCAGGGAAGATGGTCCGATGACATGAGACTGAAAGATGACAAAAGATGAAAACTCCGAGATCCATCGCCGGTAAAACAATCAGGGACAGAATAAGAAATGCCGTCACAAGAGCAACCTGTGACATTGAGGATATTGTGCGTAACTTAACCGAAAGAGAAGGCGGTTCAGGTGGGACCATGTTAATTAAATTGGAAGAAAATAGACTCGCCCAAATAGCTGCTAAAGAAATCCATTCAGGTCAACGTCTGCCTAGAAGAGCACTAAAAAGACGGAAGGATAGTTGGTCATCCGCATCGTGGATCTAGCATAAGAGGAAGATGTTAAAGTTTAGCTACACATTAACTACATATTTTATTATGTCTATGTAGCAAAACTCAAAAATACACTGATTTCTTACTGGCTTCTTGGTAAGGAACACAAAGACAGTGAAAGTTATGTTTTTTTTTTTTATTTGAGTTAAATTTGGACAAAAAAACAGCGTTAGACATAAACAATACAATAATGACATCAAGTATTAAGGACTGCTACATTTTGTCGTTGTGAGTTGTGATTTAGGAAACAAAAATATTACAAGTTTATAAACAATCCAAAACATAATACCATGCATACAAAATTATGTAAGTAATCCAAAACATAAAACGTAGATACACTTATACGCAAGTACAACAAGTAAAACACCGTCATGTTTTCCTATACTAATCGGGAATTGATTTCCTTTTGTATTGAGTATTTAAATGTTGTGGAACTGAGGTGGAATATGTGTTCCTGCATGGTATTACTATAGTGTGAGTGATAATTCAAAGAAATTAAATACAAAACTATATTTATTTTCAATCGTATACATAATCATACTAAGAAAAATAATTAGGAGCGAACAGTAATTTAAATTAATTTATGATTTAAAACTAGAAACACTCCAGCACATGTCCATGGGCTAGTGGATTGGATGCATCTATATAAAATTTATTAATCTATTAAGAGTAAAAACAATTATACATATTTACATTATTGTTTACAAAAAAAATGATATATCTGTATGTGTAATCACATAATTTCCCATAGAGAAGTTACAAAGAAAAAATAGACGTGCTTAGGAAAAAATCGCGTAAAAGGAACAAAGTATAAAAAATCTATTAGATTAAAGGAAATTTTAAAAAATCGTCCATATAACATAACTTCCTCAACAGTGCATTCCAGCCATAACCAGATCATTACAGACACTATCTGTGATCTTTTTAACAATTACCCCTTTGAATATAGTTCCAGATACATCAAAAATGTCAGTATGGTCATTAAAGTTATTACATATTCTGTAAAGCGGTATCAAATTTATTATATATTTTTCAAATTTATTATGTCTTGTACTCCAATGTATTTTGAAATAATAATGTGCCATCACTAGATAGTGAGTGTCATATAATGTAGAAACCATTTGTTTAATGGCCCTAAGAATTGTTATTGCGATATTGTGAACTCTATAGCTCGCGACAGTGGGTTGTGACTAGACTAGAGTTGTGTTGGTAGGTTGGTACTATGTAACTGCAGAGGAGGTTTTGGATCAATACAGATATTATCTGGAACAGACGTGGATCCAACTAACTGTTTGGAGTGCACTGCACGTGGCATCAATATTTTTATATACACAAAGCTACACGTCATATCACAAGTTATATATACCTACATTTTTCCTCATTTGTATATATACATATACACATATTATTTTTATATTTTTTTCATACATTTTGTAAATACTCCGACGAACGTCGAAACGCTAAAGGAATAAATAAGATTTTATCAGAGATATACTGGATAGAGGAGTGCACAAAGCTTTTTTACACTAATACAAATAATTCAACAACAACTACTTAAATAATTCTAAATTAAAATTATTAACAACATTTGAAACTATGCCGTATTGTATTTGCGATGCTCTTTAAGTAACACATAAAAATATTTGATTTGATTTGGGAACCATGTGATTCATATTAATAACACCAACATAGTTAACTAGTGTCTTCCTATGGCTCTGAAATAAAAATCGCGTCAGAGATTGGATTTATGACAGGTATTATGGCGGACATTGGGATCTGGTTGATCTGTTTTGTGTGAGCCTATATGTTTGTTGAGGTAATGATTGTGATTGCAGAAAGTTGAGATTGTATACCTACATATTTAGTGTGAAACGGGAAAAATCACCTGGTTCATAATTGCATATAATTGTCAATATAAATTGTAAACTGCTAGCCCTAGAAAAGGATTTCCTAGTTGGGCAGCAGTAATATACTTATTGTTGTCATTATAAATACGGTGTGATAAAAGGAAAATAAATAAATAAATTGTTTAAGTATTTGATATACTTACAAAGTGGTTATCTTAAAAATTGTGTGAACTTTATTTTATGATTTTTTTGAATTTCTTTCCGAAAAATGAAAAATGAGAACTAAGTGGATCAAAAATATTGTCTTATCATTCCCTACCTCGTTGCTATGATCAATATGTTGATTGTTTTTTTTTTCAAGTTTATCTTTATCACGCCACATCCCTGGCGGGGTAAGCTGAGAGAACCGGTCGCCACATTTTTCAATCTTGACACGCACCCATCGCCTCATCAACATCTCATATTATATTCTCGTTTGTTTTTCAACCTTCTTACATTTCCCCCTGTCCTTTTGCAGTTCACATGATCGTGCCATTCTATTTTGGATGAAATGTAATATAATGTATATAATGGTGTAAATAGGAAGGTCGGTACCTATAGTGGAACGTTATCAAAACTGCTTGTGTTCGGTTACATGATGTTTATTAATAAATAAATAAATAAATAAATAAATTAGTGCGACTGTGGCCCGAGAAAAACTACTAAATGAGAACTGGTTGGTTCGCCGTTGGTGGTTTTTTTTTTTAATAAAAATGAATATGTCCTTGTTTATAAACAAGTAGGTACACATACGTCTTCCTACGTACCCTAAAATAAGCATAGATGCTTGTGCTATAGGTGAACGAAATCGGTCGAGGCAGGATTCGAACTCGCGACCACTGGATTACTAGCCCAGCGCGCTAACCGCTCTGCCCTCGACCCAGAGGGGCTGCCTCCTCAATTCCCAACAATTGGACGAAGTCTTGTATCATTCTATACATAAATAAATAAATAATTATTATATATTTGTCTGACGAGACATACTTATGTATAAGTTCGTATTTTGTGTTGACTTTAAATGAATAATATTGACAAAAAATATGATAAAATAAATACAAATAGGTACCTACTAGGTACCATTAGAGGGAGGGAGTTATTTGGATCAAAGGATATTAGTTGCCATGTACCTATAGGAAAATTGTAAAAAAATCGTGATCGTCCTATAAAAAAGGGATAAAATTTCGTGGAATATTTTATCAAATTCGAATTACCAATATACCTTAATATTATAGACTTCTACAATATCAAGGATTTTTCAATCAATAAAATCAAATTTAAGCGTTCACGGAATATACCTACTAGAATGAAAATGAAATATTATTTTATTAACGGTGTTTGCCATTTATATGAATGAAGTATTCACAAAAGATACAGAATATAGTAGGTAAAGTCTGAATTGTGCCAATTCTATACATAAACAAAAAAAATGCATAGTACTTACGCATGTAAATGTATTAGTAAAATTGTCGTTGCTGATTGGTTTACACCATTTGGTGTCCTTGTCCTTAACAACAAACATCAACAAACACGACAGTACGTATCTATCTCCACGGGTTGTTCACTTTCATACTAAAATTGGTCATGAACTGGACCATATAGAAAAACAGTTTGGTTTTCGCCTGTATTTGACGCAGGGGAGGATTGGCGCCACAGTCGTGAAAATTGCGACGGTTTGCGGCGGCCATGTTTTTTCCATTCTTAAAAGAGGCAAGTGTTTGTTTACATGTGTATCTTATGAGAATTTTGAAAATTAGCTTTTTGTTCTTAATGACTTTTATTTTATTTGTTTTTATTGTTGTTGTTCAATTTACTGTTCTTTGTGATACTGCCCTTCTTTTTATTTTTCAGATTAACAATGGTTCGCGTTAAAAAGTGTAATGTTCCTGGATGTGTATCGACGAATAAAGTCATAAAGTTGTATTCGTTACAAAATAAAAATATTAATTCATTGAAAAAATACTGCATTTTATTTTCCAGTACCTTATTAAATATTCCACAGAAATGTGTGTAATTTTGATTTTACACACAGTAACTTATCATTATATTGCTTATTTAAAGATAATATCTTATAATATTATATTATAAAAAATCCCGCGAGGGGCGAGGAGATCAAGGGGCGCGGCGTCATATCGTCGCCTTCAGCGGACAATAGAGGTACTTATGTAGGTTGGCGTGACCAGTCGGTAAGTATGAAGTGAGAGATCTGTACTACCATATAATCTGTGTCTATCTCTCGAAGTGCGCGCACGTGTGATTTTTATGGTGACCATGTGTTCTTAATAAGGAATTGTTTTTATTGATGATTTTTTATTTCTAACTTATGTTTTTTATTTTTAGTTTAATATCGATATATAATTATTATTATAAACATGTGTTATCACCGTCTTAGTATAGAATAAGTGTCCATTATGTATTTGTATTAGTTAGATAGTTATATTATTTATGTATGTGTAACAGTTTATTATTATAACGATTAATTGCTTCATAATGTATTATTTTTATATTCCTAATAAAAGGTATCAAATAAATATTTTGTTTAAATATTACTTTCCCATGAGATGCCTATTAACATTTGCAGAAAATACCTAATAATGTAGACCCATTAAAGCCGAATAGTACTGGGGGTAAGTATAGGTATGAGTAGATTTGAAGGTTATGAAGATATATGCATGTGCAAGTTACAACCGTTTTATATCATGAAATGATAAAAAAATATTTGTTTGCTTTTACACCGTGGTCACCCTATGAGCTTTGGCACTTTTAAAAAAATCAGACTTTACATAATGTGTGAAAATACATAAAAAAACAAACATATCCAATCAATAAACAATAAAAATAAAGCAAAAAGAAATATAAAGAAAAACTTAAAGTGTAAAGGACATTAATATTTTTCAACTATTCATTCGATCCCACAAATAGCACGAGCGACAGGTGCGCGGGTGTGCCTACATTAGTCGACCGCCATGGCACAGTTGGTAAGCCGTTCGGTTTCTGTGCGTGCGTCCTGGGTTCGATTCCCAGCAGAGGAGAAATTTATTTAAATTAATTTCAAGCAAATATTGCTTCTCTGGGCTGGATACAGTGGTTAGTTGGAAGAAATTGCCATACGGCAATAAGCTCGCCACTTGCGCAGTATGTCACAACGAATCACAGGAATGGTCAACGTAACAAACTGTACGTAAATTTATTGATGACATTGAAGCCTTGGGGAGAATATGGTAACAATCAATCTAACTATCTACAAGGTATTTATTATTTCACACAATATTTATGTCTGATTGTTAAGTCATACAACGTACATAATATTATGTTACTTTATTTACTAAATATATATTACGGTTGTCGACAAAATAATATAATGATATTTGTAAACTTATTTCGCCTTAATTTTCGCATTTCAAATCATACGTAGACACATTTCTAAAAACAAATAATAAAATTAACACAAAACAATGATTGAAATTGTATAAAGTAATTATTAATTAATCAATTGGAACAATGGATTATTCCAAGGACACGCCATTTTATATATATATATATTATG
Organism: Molanna angustata; assembly: GCA_963576475.1. Taxonomy (NCBI): domain Eukaryota; kingdom Metazoa; phylum Arthropoda; class Insecta; order Trichoptera; family Molannidae; genus Molanna; species Molanna angustata. Next base: position 44,519,411 of record OY754967.1, read on the forward strand.
TATGTATGCGAACTGAGCGAAATTTAATACTGGCTAGCGAGATAACTCTAATATCACCCATTTTATTATGATTAAAATGGTTTGCACGTTTATTTGGTGCGAATTAATGTAACGTGTTGAATTTGGTATCATTGATAGATTACGACTAGAGTGACTGGATCAACCCAGATCAGTATTGTTCAAATATTTCAGGAAAATAATTCACAGATAAAAGTACCAATGTTCGTAGGAGACATATGTTTGGAGTATTCTGCTATATAGTAATGAGACATGGTGCATAGGTGAAAGAGACCTAATACTCGGCATATCTTGGAGATATTATATTAGAAATGATGAGGTTCTCAGTAAAATTAATGAAACCAGGCACATGTTGAACGCCATATCAAAAAGGCATGCAAACTGGATAGACCATGTGTTGCGACACGAGGATCTCTTACACGTCATCTTAAGGGAATAACTGGCAGAGGGCGTCCCCGCCGGGAGTATTTAGGACGGGTGTGCCACGACATGAAGTGTACCCCCTACACAGAGTTGAAGAGAGTCGCTAAAGACCGAGCGGAGTGGAGAAAGAGATGCATCGCTTTGCTGACAACCAATCCACAAGATTAAAATCAACGAAGAGAATGTCCTTATTTGGCTGTCATCAAATGCTGGCTGTTACAAAAAAAACAGAAAATCATATAAATATTAAAAATCATACTATTGAATGCCAAAACTACAACGGATGTTGACTAGAAGAATACAGACAGAGATTTTGATCGAGTGAGTGGTTCGATTCTCTCCATAGAATATGATACATATTCATTAAAATATATCTTTATTTATTTATTTAATACAGCTTCTCGGGCAACTAACAGGTACTATGTCAATAACATCTCAATAGAGACGAAGTTGAGATATCATAAGGGAACTAGGAACTCAGGCACCTACAGGGCTTACGACCTGTCATCTTACTGTCAGTAAAAATATCATTTGACTCCCGACAGGGAAAAAATCCAATAAAAAATCAAACGTGGAGGCTTCAACTTTGTGGACATTCATAATTAATCAATTATTTAAATTAAACACAAACTATACTTTGTATGTTTCCACTTGTATAGTTTGTGTTAATTTAAATAATTGATTAAAAAATCTAATGTTTTCGTATATGCAATTAAAAATATATCGTTTTATTTTCCAATATTAGGTAGTGAGTGCCTAGCCAATATAATATACCTTTTGCGAGTTAAGCCCGTCTGACACGAGGTAATATTCCAACTCATGTGGAATATGAGATGAAAAGTAGCGTTTGCAGTAATTTTTTAAGTCATATGAACTGAAACTGTTTATCTCTTTTGTCTATGCTTATCTATCTGCTACATTGTCATTCGTCATACAAAGGAAGAAATATTTTTTTATTTCATAATGTATTGTAAAGTTTTTTTCGTATTATTTTTGATTGATCCAAACGTACATTCCTAGCTATAAAAAAATATTGGCACATCGGAATTCATTGATATAATTGCTATGATTTGGAATGTTCTTACTACTGTTTTTAGGATATTACTTCTCGCATTACTATATATTTGGTCTTGGAATGTATGGTTTTGAGTATTAGAAATACATTCCATTTATTTTCAAGAATTCTCATTTTTCTATGCAAATGGATCTTTTAATGAAAGTTGTTAGTTAAATATGCTAAAAAACTCCTTGATTTTTTTTCCTATCCAATCAAGATCGCGTACATTTTATGCTAGATCGTCTCCTTTGATTTTCATAATATTTCGAAACAGGTAATCAAACTCAAAATGTAATAAAAAAAAACAAGAGAGAATCATTAATGCGCCCAAAAATGCAAGTTATTTGACAGTCGAGAGAGATTATTGCTATAATATCGACATGTTATTTCAATATAATGTTTTTAGAGTGATAACATTTTTAAGTCATTTAAATGATATCGTGTCAGGCACAATGTCATTTTTTCAGTTCATATTCCAATGAGTTGAAATATGAGTTGTAATATTACCTGGTGTCAGGCCGGCTTTAGGGGAAAACAAAAAATGTCGTCAATAACACATAATACTTATTTTTAAATGAATTCAGTAGGTAAGGGTATCAGGGTAAGGGTAAGGTTGGGGTAAAAAACATAAGGTTTTATTTTAAAAGGAATGTAAAATAGAATTCTACCAAATAAATAATCTACAGATAAGTAAGAAATTGTATTTGCGAAAATATTAACCTACATGATTAAAAAATGTGAAGATTGCAAGACTCTTGCAGTAAGACTAAGACCAAGACTTGAAATGCTGACCAAAGAGGTATAAAAGATCAACACCACGACTTAGACTACACATAAAAAACAGTTTTCTTCAGTCAAGAAAAATTGTTTCATATACATATAACGAAAAAAATATTCTCTCAAATTAAGATTTTTTTGTTTTATCTCAAAACAGTATTTTCTTAATTCAAATAAATTTGTTTGAATTAAGAAAATATTGTTTTGAGATAAAACAAAAAATCTTAATTTGAGAGAATATTATTTTCGTTATATATGAAACAATTTTTCTTGACTGAAGAAATTTTTTTTTCCGTGTATGCGTTTATCAAGATCAGACGTACAACTTTTATCAATACTCTCTTATAAGTTGGAAGCCAGTGACATTTAGAGGAGACAGGTTATATTATTTAGTCCTAAAGGTAATAATGGCGTTGACTGTATACCTCAGGGAATCCGTTGTACGAAACATGATAAGTAATTGAATCTAATAACAATTCTATTATACATATTTGTGACTTAGATTCGATTACAAATTTCAAACCAAAATTATATTATTAATTATTATTAAAACTAAATCTAGTGACCGAAAATATCATATATAAAAGCAGTCTAATACACTATGAAGTAACGCGTAAGAAAGGGTAACTATCACGTCCGTTAAAGTGGGTTAACAAGTGATATGCATTATTGGAAACCCAAAATATGTTGATTTTCTGCATTTTCTGCACAAACAAGGGTGCTTTTACCCCCATTACACGTTCTGCTTATGGGTACTAATAACGGCCGCTTGCAACAGCCTGAAAGAGAACATACGAAGAGTCCGGAGAACTCTAAAACCTTGCAGACACTGAACTAAAAGTGCCAAAGAGAGCTTATCATGTGGAAACAACTGGCTCACCGTTCACTAAATGAAGATAAGAGAGAACCGTATTTTTGACGGAAAGTCTTGAAAGCCCTTAAGTTGCTCTTCATGGCTACAAGGTTCAATGTGTCCAAAGAAATTCCCTCGAACATCGTTGTTAAGTTCTCGTCGGAAAGTTGACACGGATAAGTTAGTGCATACCCATAGGATATGATCAGAAGTCTGTTCAGGGTTGTCACAAAGCTGACATGAGAATCGGATAAGTGAAAACGAAAAAGATAATTTTTGAAACTGCCGTGTACAGTAAGGAATTGCGTGGTCCAATAATCGAGAATAATCCACGAGGAAGAAATTTGAGTCCTCATATCAGGAAGGGAGCCTAGCCAACGTGTCAAATTTAACGATGAAAATAAAAAAAAAGATAACTCAATGTATGGCAGTGACAGTTTATTTATTTATTTAAATCCACAATAACCATACAAAAAAATTACAACAATACGACAGTGAAACATAGAACAAAAAAAATTTGAAAAAATTGACAATTTAGTATAACATGTTGGCACTGACAAAATGAAAACAATCTATCAGTACCAACATCCAAGTGGATAAGAACTATTCCACTAAGCAGTGCTTGTGTCGGAATAGCTTTACATTCATTTTAACTGACACAGTCTTTACTTATGTAACCCATTTATGTCTAACATATAATTATAACATTTCAAAAAAATCAAAAATACAAATTATAATATAAGCTATAACATCACGGTTTTATAATCATTTCATAATTTTAAAAAATATATCTTCAATGTTCATTCTACCTTTGTTGAGAATCCAAGAAGATAGTTTATTTTTCATAGCACTTAGTGATTTTATATTATATATCTCAGAACCAATTAATTCTTTTGTAAATATGTTTAAAATACGAGGCAAAATAAAATCAAAATGTTTTTGAGCAAACGTGGTATGAGCTCTGGGGATGGGTAAAATTCTGTGTCTAATATTGTAGGAATTTTCAACTCGAGTACATTGTGTTATATTGAGCTTATGTGAGTAAATGATTAATTTCTTGAGGTATAGCTGACGAATATCTAAAACTTCAAATTCAGAAAATAATAAATTAGACGGATATCTAAAAGGTTTTTTATTAATAACTCGAATGATACTCTTCTGGGCTATTTCAATGGGACTAAGTGCGGTTTTATACGTTCCTCCCCAAACTATGATGCCATAACATAGTATAGATTGAGCAACTGCATAATAGATGAACTTAAGGTCATCTATTTTAAAAACATTGCGAATACGTAAAAATAGATATATTAGTTTTCGAATTTTTATGGAACATTCCTCAATATGCTTTTTCCAATTTAAGTTATTGTCAACAACAACTCCTAGATACTTGATCTCGTTACATTTTTCCAGGGGGGTACATTGACAGAAATTTTTGTAGCAATTGTGAACTGTAATAGAATGTTGATCCAAAGGTTGTCCTCGTGTGTCAATACTGAAGGTCATAAATTTAGTTTTTTTTATATTAAGGGATAAGACACTGTTATCTAGCAATGATTTTACTATATTGACTCCCTTTTCTGCCAATACGTACGCTTTTTCCCATGTGTCACTATTGAAAAGTAGTGCAGTGTCATCTGCAAAAGTAATAATTTTTCCTCCAATTTTAAGAAAACAGAGATCATTTATGTAAATTAAAAATAATAGTGGTCCAAGGGTACTACCTTGAGTTGAGTTGTCAGGTAAGTTCCATAAATTAAGTGATATTTTATTTTCTTTTCATCGCTACTAGGCACACTCATTTGAAATGTAAAACTTAATCGGTAATAAACTTTGATTGTACTTTGATTTAAGCACATAAAAGATTTACATATTTCTCGATATATAGTTATAAAAAAAATGCTGTAAAAGGATATTTATAATATATTTAAGGGTGATTCTAGTTGAATTTTAAAATTGTGTGACGAACATTCACTAGAGAAATATTGAAAATACTTGTGGAATTCAATTTAGAAACACATTATTTTAACATATTTGTGAAAATTGATTTGAAAATGCGATGTTTAAGTTTATATTCCCCCTTAAGTATTTAAAAATTTCATTTAATTTGTAAACGCAGAGTTTATTCCCAGTTGGCAATCTCTTCAAGCCAAACTAAAAGAGCCGAATTAATGATGATACGTTTTCTCAATCCATACAAATATTTAATAAAAAACGAATAAAATGATAAGTTGACGATATTTATTCTGCGCTCTTCAATTCCTTTCTTCTCTACTTAATTGCTATAATCAGTCTAATTACTGCTGTATTTTATTATTCTTCAAAAGTACTACATAAAAAACTATCGTACCATACTTATTTAAGACATCAGGTTGGGTGGTTTGGTTGGAAAAGATTTCCATATAACAATAAACCTATTATTATTCTCAAAAGGAATGACGAAGGGCAAAAACTATAGAGGTCGCCCTAGAGACAGTCATAAGGACCAGGTAATCAGTGATGAGCGCTGTAGCAGCTACCAAGAGATGAAGATGCTGGCGGACAACAGAGATATTATGTGAAGAGATGGAGTACATGGTGCAAACTAACCTTAGGATTGAAAGCATAAAGATATTATTTTTTTATAAAAAATGAATAAGTACTTGTCAAACAAGTACATATACATCTTCCTACATTCCTTAAATTAAGCATTAATGCTTGTGATATAAGTGAACGAAATCGGTCGAGGCAGAATTCGAGCTCGCGACCACTGGATTACTAGCCCAGCGCGCTAACCGCTCTGCCATCGACCCATCTATTATATTTTAATATACTGTGTGTTCCCGTTGTTTTTCTATTTGATTCTTTTGCTTTGTTGGATATAATTTTTGTTTTTTTTTTGTGTTTTTTGTTTTTATATACTAACTATACCTACGTGTTTTTACATCTAAATAAAAATGTACATAGATACATACAAACCCGCCCTTGTACACAATATTATACATTAAAATAAATATTTTGGCAAATTGAAAATCCTCCCCAACGCTACGTAGTGCGCTTATTTGGAAGAGTAGAATGGACCCAAATTCTAAAAGCTGGTGTCCCCTACGTAGTCATAAAAAATAAACCATTGGAAATAAATTAAAATAAATAAATTTTATAATCTACAAACAAAAAATAATTAATTAGATCAATATTTTTTGCCAAATGTTGAATATATACAGGGTAATACAAACATTGGAAAACCTTAAACGTATGTTTGATTTATGTGAAACCTTCAACGTAGACAATATAAAATAAACGTTTTAAAATGCTGAATTGAAAAAAATTCTTTCAATAAAAATTTTTCTTGGAGTTCTGTCTAGGTCTTGAGACTGCATAATACATGAACAGCCGTTCTATGACCATGTATCGAGTGGTACTCTTGAAGCTGTAAAAAGGTTTCATTGAATACTATTGAAAAAATAAACAAAGCATGTAGAAGGTACACGTCTGGAGGTCGCGTCTCAAAAAATATATTCGATCTTTTCAAATAAAGACGAAAAAGGTAGAGAAAGTTAAATACACGAAAGGACCGGCCAAAAAGAAAAGAGACACAAAACGAGTGGGATGTGGCCAACACTTCACTCTACTACATATTTTTCAACTTCTTGAAAATCTGTAAATCCCTGAATGCATTTTATGATGTACATTTCTATTAATAATCTTCAAACAGAAATTAAAAAGCTCAATATTACAGAACGATTTTTCAAGTTTGGACGGGAGAAATTATACAACGAATAATAATAGATGGATGTCTACGAAAAACTTATCAACATTAAGAGGGCGACTGCTGCCAACGTACCTATTTTTTCAATTTGATATACCATCATTATTACTAAACGAATCATTTAAAAAAAATAACCTAGTTAGTTTAGATATTAATAAAGAGAAAAATACCTTAACTTTTAATTATGTTCTGTATATATTCTTGTAGGAAAATAATAAGCATACCCCGATTTTAGACATTTATCTTAAATTTCTAAAAAAATATAAGGTATAGAGCAATATTTTTCTTTATAAATTAAAGAAGAACAAAATACCTGGAAAATATGATATGACGTTGCATTAACGCATCAGGTTAAGTAAATAAACAAAAAAAAAAACTTTTATTACGCAATGGCGCTAAATGGAAAATAAATGTTATTTAGGTTTATTTACTAAACCTGAATCATTAATGCAACGTCATATCATATTTTTCTAGATATTTTTGCCTTCTTTAATTAAAAAAAAATATATTACTCTACGCCTTATAGTTTATTAAAAATATAAGATAAACGTTGAAAATCGGGGTATGCCATTATTTTTCTACAAGAATTTATACAGAACATTATCAAAAAGTTAAGATATATTTTTCTTTATTAATACCCAAACTATCTAAATTATTTTTTTCAATATGATTTGATTAGAAATAATGATGGTATATCAAATTGAAAAATAGGTACGTTGGCAGCAGTCCCCCCCTTAATACATGTAGATATATTTAGGAATATAATAAAATACTTGGTATTAGTTCTATTGAAATTTATTTGATAAAATAAATTATTCTGATGATGTGCCTTGCTCGAAACGCGTCGATAATCAAATAAATTTCAATAGAACTAATACCAAGTATTTTTTTTATATTTGTAATGTATCTACATACAATGGAGTTCTATCAAGAATTGTCGATCGACAAACTAAACTTAGTTAACATTAATACACTTTACACATAATAATATGACATATGAACTTCCTATAAAATAAACAAAAAAAAATGAAATAATATAAAAAAACGACCAATTTATTGCAGATTAACAACTAGTATCATGCTGAGATTGTATTTTCGTCACGATTGTTTCATCACATGTGGTTGAGTGTGTGTGCTTTATACTGTGTACGGCGTGTTTATTGTACTTAATCGATTATAGAATAAAGTACTCATTCGATTCTTTTCAAATTTTGTCAAAATTCGTACCTATATCTAATACTCGCTTAGGCCCCATTACATTATGAAGGATATCTGATCAGTGCTTCTCAATTTTAAGCAACTGTTTCAACGTGACCCCAAACTCAGGAAAGTTAAAATTTGATACTCGTATTTTCAAATTGCTAAAAAGGCACATCACTTTTATAAAATGGCATTGAAGAATTATCAAGTTTCATAATATTTTTTTAACAAAGATTAATGCATAAATTCATATCATGAAAATGCTGAATATTTTCCCTAGACAAAATTTGAATACTTCGTTTATATGTATATATTTTGATACCCCACTCGTTTATATATATTTTGATATCTAATGTGGTAAAATGATTTAGTTTATATATTGGAATATCCACAAACAAGCTGTGCCTTGTGGGATTTTCGTGAGCACAATTGCTTTATTTTTTATATGTATGTGTTTTAACCGTGTACTTAGGATAAACAGAAAATAAAAAGGAAAAAAACATTATTGGTTAAAAATAAAATTGTTCTCTTTCGTTTGAACTTATAATACGCATTATTGCGTATATACAAAAACATTACAAGAAAACATAAAGTATCTAACTCTATATGATACCCGTTGTGTAAATGGTACACAAAAAAGTTGCCCCATAAGTAGTAGCCGTGAGTTTAAAAAAATGTTTAACATTCAGTAAAGAAGTGGTAGGTAGGATTAGACAAGAAGAAAATGACGCCATTAATAAATCCATAAGATGAATGTCCAAGGGGAGAGAGCACTCAACGACTTTAATTTTCTTCAAAGTTAAAGGAGATTGAAATAATTGTCGTATTTAAATTACTCTCCATTGCTGTAATGACACTACTGTAAAGAAATATAATAAATTGGAATAAATTTTATCACAATATAAAGACAAAACATTACTCTTTATAGTCGAAGGGTCAAAAGAAAAGTTTTGAATAACCACTTATGAATGATCGCAACATATCAAAGGAAGCCAAAGTTGCCATTCATAACGCAATCGTTGACGTATGTAAGCGAAACTTGGACATGGTAGAAGTCGCACGAAACCAGAATAAATGCAGTTAAAATGATATCGTTAAGAAAAATCTGTAATAGAACGATATATGACAGGGTAAGAAATGAGAGTACTAGAAAATAATGAAGATGAAGAAAGATATGATTAATAGAATAAAAGTAAACACATTGAGATGGTTTGGCCACTTGGAAAGAATGAATGAAACACGCCTGACAAAGAAAATATACAAAGATGACAGGATCGGAATAAGAGGTCGAGGGCGACCAAGAAAAGGATGGCACGTCCACAAGAACGATAATTCTGAAAGACGGAAATGTAAGAAGCGAGAAAAAAAGACGAAAATGCAAGAAACGATGCATTAATTCTTTTGTTGATGTACAAACACAATTTTGTTTTGTTGATGTACAAACACAATTTGGTTGGTTAAAAATATTTTTTTTATCTCTTAACTACGCATACATGTTTTTAATTGCACCTGCGTCTAAAAACAGGGTTATTCCTGATTAAGAAGCATAAAAAACGAAAAATTTGAAAAATATGATCAGGAGTATATTCACGATTTAAATAAAAATGTTGTAAAAACTAATAGACTTATTTTATTTCATATTTTTTTTTAAAACTGTCAAAACCTAGCCTACACGTGTAGGTACTCAGCTTATCGTTGAGTTTTGGGACAACTTGTATGTATGAGTGAACACAAGTATGTACAATGGAATTTCATTAATTATATTCAATCAACTAAATATATCTACCTATCACAATGAAGTCAATCTAAAAATCATATAGGCAACAGAGCTTCAATAGCGCTGTCTTTCATTTTACGTGCACGTTAAATTAAATTATATATAAGCTAAACGAATTAATCGCTAGGAGACAAATGTGAGACAATGCTTCAGTTAATTGTGAGATGTATGTATGTGTGGCGTTGGTATCCAATTTCCAGTAAAGATGGCCAAATATAAGACCAAGACAGCAATGTTCTTGGTCACAGCAGCATGAAGTCACTATTTATTTTTATGTTAAGGCCCTACTATACCCTGGATATACGGATGTACGCAAAAATGCACACTAAATTAGCTTCTAATGTATGAAACACGAGAAAATATTGTATATCACCTGATATGTGATATACAACATTTTATCGTGCGAAAATGGTAAAATTTAGAGGTTTTTTTTAAATAGCAAGAAGAGTCATTGAAATTTTATAATAATAAAAAATTCAGCCGGTAGATTTTCATATTCTCTATCGAATAAAGTAAAAATATACTTCATAGGCCTTGTAGTTTTTTAGTTACTTACAGTAAAAAAATAAAAAAGGGTTTTACTAAAACTAATTTTACAAGAAAAGTATTAAACAAATTCAAAATTCAAAAAAATCATGCAATAGATTAAAGATGTACATACAAACTGTTCCTTATTTCAAAGACGTATCTTTTGAGGGTATTAGGGAAATTATTTTCAAAATATAATGTATAGCCTACTATAGCCTCTTAAAGGTCAAAAATAACTTTTGACTGTGCAGGGTTTTGAAGAAGTCCATAATTATAGAAACGAAAATCTAAAAAAAAAAAAACATTTCTTGTAAGTATTATTAGTCTTTTGGCCGCCTATCCATTAATAATAACTAGTGATCGTTCAGATATCAAAATTCGACCGAAATACCTTTTTTAAAAGATAAAAAAGTACAAAGTTTACTTTTCACATATTCAAAGTGTAATTGAAAAAGAATGTATAATTTATATCGTTTTACAGTAGAATATGTATTTTTCCTTAACATGTTCTGTATTTGAATTTATCTTTATTTGTTATATGAATCAACTGCGTTTGACATTGGCAATATGGGAGTAAATAATGTATGGTTTGATGTAAAACTATTGATTCAGTCGAAAGTGTGAAATATTTGGGCATATACATAGATAAATTTCTTAAATGGAATGTACATGTAGATTATATTTGTAAAAAGTTGAAAAAGCTCATATTTATATTTGTCAACACCAAAAATATCCTTGAAATTCAGGATCTAAGACAAATTTACTATGCACTATGTAATTCAGTGATGCAGTATGGATGTATTGGATGGGGGGGATGTAGTATGACCGTTATGGATCCACTTTTAAAAGTTCAAAAATCAATAACACGAATAATACTTAATAAACCATTCAGATATCCCAGTAATCAATTATTTACTGATTTTAAAGTCCTAAATGTTAGACAACTATACATTAGCAAAATAATTCTACATACTCACAAACATAGACAGGAATATCCGATAGCTACCCACTCATATCCCACTCGTAATTCTCAAAAGTCCATTATTATAAAGAAAAAAACAAAAACCACATTCGTTCAACGTAATTTTAACTTTCTTGGCCCCAAAATGTTTAACATACTGCCTGATGATTGGAAAATGATGAAAAGAGTTGTGCTAAAAAAAACAATAATTGCTTGGCTTATATCCATTGGTATAGAGGAGTCAAATAATATATTGACTGCACTCTAGTATATTCAGATTATTAACTTTGTAAAGCCTACATATTTTTGTATCATTATGTATGTGCTGATACTGGTTATTGATACTAATTGACAAGTATTACTACTTATCGGACGTCCTAAAACAGGTTTACCTAGTTGGGCGTCCAATGAGACAATATATTTAATGCAGCGTAGTAGTTTGGAAAAATTACATTCCCACTGTAAATTGTATTTTTATTATTAAAATGTATGATATACCTACTGTAAAATGTAATGTAATTTTGAAATTTTATATGTTCTAAAATTTTTCTTATTGTTGTCACTTGCGCTGTATGTATATTAAATATTTTTTATGTAAAAGTAAATGAATAAATGAATAAATGTGTAATATTTTTTTTTATTAATTTATTGTATTTTTAACACATCCTACCTGTATATTTATTAGCTTTTTGCATGTTTGCATATAAACTTTAACTATGGTAAATCTCACACTCCTCCGTGCGTGTAGTTTGCTTAAAAAGAGGACCGAAGTTTTCGCTTCACGTATAAGTGTACATATATATCATTAACACTTCCTTGCACCCTGCGAAAGTAGCGATTTTCAGCCCATATATTTGCGTGAAAATGAATATGAATAAATGTATCCACTTCCATTTTTACTTACAAACTCAGTAATAACAACTCAACATCAATCAATAGTAAAATTAAGAAAAAAAAGCAGTTTGAAATTACTGGTTTAGTACAATAAGACCGCAATACTCTTTCTCATCACTAATCTCCCGTGTTGTCTTAGAACCGTTAATAATAGGAGGAGGAAAAGTCAGTCCTGGGCGTAGATTAATATTGATAGAATGATAGGCAATAATTTGAAAGGGAAATGTTTACCTTGAGTATAAATTCAATTCTGTTATATTCCATCCAACCAACCAACTGTTCGGTCGATAACCGAATTACAACTCCGTTTATTTTCATCGTCTTGAGACAGTGCTGAGTTCAAATGGTGCAGTTGTCTCATTTGAAATATGATGCAAAGAAATATGGAGTGCCAAATATGTATCTTAATATATATAAATCTCGTATCACGATATTCGTACACAATAATGTCCGTCCGTAACCGCCCAACCGATTTCAACGAAATTTTGCAAACGTGTACGGTTGATTCCAGCTTGAAAAATAGAATAGTTTTGGACCCGATAGGTGTCGCTGTTATCGTGATCTTTTTTTATTTTAATAAAATGAACATGTCCTTGTTAAACATGTACATAAACATCTTCCTACGTTCCCTAAAATAAGCAAATAAATGCTTGTGCTTAGGTGAACGAAATCGGTCGAGGCAGGATTCGAACTCGCGACCACTGGATTAATAGCCCAGCGCGCTAACCGCTCTGCCAGCGACCCATCTAATCTTAATTTAATATTTTCAACTACTATTTTTTACAGAGTGAATGGAGCACTTGAACCAGTTATTAATGACCACAACATATTTATTTATTTATTTATACATATTCATGTACATAATATAAACAAATATAATTGTACACTGGTGGGCTTATTTCCATTAGGCAATTTCTTCCAACCAACCAGATTACAAAGTATGACAACATTGTGTATATACATAAATATGTTATTAATAGAATGAAAGTGAACACATTGAGATGGTTTGGCCACATGGGGTAAATGAATGAGGAACGTCAGACAAAGAAAATATACATTGCGGACTGCAATGGAATGAGAGGTCGGGGCCGCCCAAGGAAGGGATGGCACGTCCATGTGAACGGTATTTTGAAAGACGGAAATGTTAGAAGCGTGAACAACAGACGAACATATATGAGACGATGTATGAATGTTGACGAGGCGATGAATGTATTTCAGGATAAAAATAAGTGACGTTCGGTTCTCTGACTACCCCGCGAGGGACATGGCGTGATGGTATGTATGTATGTAACGACTATTTTTTATTATATTTTTTATATTAATATCATCCAAAAATACTACTACAAATTTTTACAAATCCCTCCCTCCCTCCCTCCCTCCCTCCCTCCCTCCCTCCTTTTACAAATTTTGTCATGTATATGAAATGTAGTTTTATTAGGTTGTAAATTTTCTGAACTCTGAAGTTTTGTGTGCCTGTATACCTATGAAATGTAGTTTTATTATGTTTGTAAATATCAAATTGTAAATATTCTGAACTCTGAAGTTTTGTGTGCCTGTATACCTATGAAATGTAGTTTTATTATTCTTTTAAATATCAAATTGTAAATTTTCTGAACTCTGAAGTTTTGTGTGCCTGTATACCTATGAAATGTAGTTTTATTATGTTTGTAAATATCAAATTGTAAATTTTCTGAACTCTGAAGTTTTGTGTGCCTGTATACCTATGAAATGTAGTTTTATTATGCTTTTAAATATCAAATTGTAAATTTTCTGAACTCTGAAGTTTTGTGTGCCTGTATACCTATGAAATGTAGTTTTATTATGCTTTTAAATATCAAATTGTAAATTTTCTGAACTCTGAAGTTTTGTGTGCCTGTATACCTATGAAATGTAGTTTTATTTTGTTTGTTAATATCAAATTGTAAATTTTCTGAACTCTGAAGTTTTGTGTGCCTGTATACCTATGAAAAGTAGTTTTATTATGCTTTTAAATATCAAATTGTAAATTTTCTGAACTCTGAAGTTTTGTGTGCCTGTATACCTATGAAATGTAGTTTTACTATGTTTGTAAATATCAAATTGTAAATTTTCTGAACTCTTCCTCGAAGCACAAGGTTTCCTTCGATCGGGCAAATTATGATATCTTATATACTTATATAATATCTTCTGTATCCTTTTTTATACTTGTATAATAAATTTACTTTACTTAACTCTTCCAACTATCCAGTGTTTCAAATTGTTTGTATATTATAAAAAAAAATCAAGAGGAATCTAAAACATTACAAAACATATGTAGGTACAGCGGTTGCTTATGTTACAACCGATTTAACCTGACAGTTTTTATTTTCTGATCACATGACCAATTTTCAAAATAAATTAATTGGGAGAAGCCTTAAAAATATATAAGCCAGGCGCCCAAAGTTGTAGAGTCTGTCCTGCCTCGTCTTTCATAGCCTTTCTTCCGCTATAATTCTACAAGCGAAGAAGGCTAAAGGGAAAAGAAAAATTTAAAAAGGAATCATTAATGAGACAAAATTGAAAGAAAAATTCATTGAAAAACACTAGCGCGGACAAAGTCAAGAGAGCGATAGATGAGAAAACGACGATCAATTAGAGGCATGCAAAAGAATTTAATTACGTAGATATAAGAATTAAATTTTCGATAATTGCACGGAGAAAACGCCCACTTTGTGCCGGAAGAAGAGTTTATAAAACGAGTATTTGAAATAACAAGGATAAAATGCAAGGTAAAATAGGAAGTTGTAATTAGAATTAAAGCAACTCTATGACGTGCTTTGATAATATCGTATTTGACTACCGTGACTGTTCCCTCCAATAGCGTCTTATTTGTCAAAAAAAAGTAGTAGGTATATTTATTTTATTTATTTATTGATACATTCACGGCTCAAAGCCCTTTACAAAATTAAATATTACATGACACAGTATAAACTTAACCAAAGAAATACAATTTATAAACATCTAGGGTGGGTTTTTTTTCAACCTTAGTTATAGTTATAGTTACCACTGGTCATCACAGAAATGGGTTATTTCAAAATATAACTACGCATGTAGCCCGTTACTTTAGCCGTAACTATAACCAGCCGAAAATCAGTAGTTATAGTTAAATTTGATAGTTATGATAGATGTCGATGGTAATTTTTGTTCATGACTGACCATTTGACGTTTGTACGGGTCAATTTCGTATTTTTTTAGCATAATATCTAAACTGATCCAAACACAGTAGGTAAAATATAATTTTGATAGTAATATACACGATGAAATAATGGAATACGTATTGAAAAAAAAGAAAAAAAGTTAGATTTGGACGACTGCGAATTTTTAGCGTGATGACGCTTGTATAAAGAAATAGTGAGATAATTACCGATGAAATTCGCATACATTCAACATTCAAATGCGTTAACCATATTACAGCAAAATTATGACAGCCACCATTACTCGGAACCACGTTTACATTAATAATAGAAAACGAGACACACTATATCTTCTATCTTTTATATAGTATGAGCAAGAAAGAGATAGGTAACGCTCGGAACGTACTGTTTACAATTTGAATGGAATATTTGGGGTCTTTATACCTGCACCATCGGTAACTATAACTATGACATAACTACGCTTGAAATAACCGTTTTAAGATATTTAGCTATTTCTTGTATAACCAGTGGTTATATTATAAATTTATAACTATAACTACCGATTTAACAATTCTGTGAAAAAACCCGCCCCTGGACATTTCAACGGTAGAGGATATATAAATAATAATAATAATAATAATGACAATTTATAAAGCGCCGTTTAGTGACAACCGTGGTCACCTCAAGGGCGCTTTCAGTTTGCAAAAAAATAAGTTAAAATTAAGTTACAATTAGTCATATAGCTAACACATTGACAATGGTGAAACATAAGACTTAAAAAAATACAATAAGTTAAAATTAAGTTAAAATTAGTCCTATAGCTAACACATTGAAGATGGTGAAACATAAAACTTTAAAAAATACGTAGAAATCACTATCAATAAAGAAAAATAAAAACATATAAGAAAGGTAAATTAAACACGAAAGTACCTACATACATTAAAAACCAAAGAATAAATAAATAAAAAAACTCAAATAAAAAATACTACATAGCATGAACATAATGATATTACTGA
Organism: Molanna angustata; assembly: GCA_963576475.1. NCBI lineage: Eukaryota > Metazoa > Arthropoda > Insecta > Trichoptera > Molannidae > Molanna > Molanna angustata. The sequence continues at coordinate 44,535,812 of OY754967.1, forward strand.
CTGAATAATATAAAAATGAAGTTGAAATATTATAGGATATTTATTTATTATAAACCATATTTTACAATGAAACAAACAAGTAGACTTCGAAACAAGACTTTGAAACAACTAGGAAAATCTGTTCTAGGACTAGCAGTATAACAGATGATAGATATTATTTTTAACATGTTAATTATGTTTTTATACTATTTAAGACGATTGATATTTCGTTAAGTTATACTTTATAAATATAACGGTTATAAGTTAGTCCTTGGAGTAAGAAGTCAAAAGCGACCTCAGGTATCGGAATTATTGATCGATAAACTAATTATTGGAATAGGTAACATTATGATATCTATATTATAAAAAAAAAATCTTTAAAATTTTCTTAAACCAAGTTTTCTTGTGAATCTAGCTAATAGTTTTAGAGCTAACTGCTCCATCATCAGGCTGATCATACCAAGGACTCTCTTGCTTAATTTTTGACTCTACGAAACAACACTAGCTAAAGTAAATACTTAATTGAAGTTAACAATACTGTAAATTCCACATACATACGTCAAGAATAATAAAGTCAGTTCGCTCTTAAACCGCAATCACTGCACGTAAACCGCTAGACGCTATTTCCAATTGCTTAAAATAATAATTATAATAATCAACATTTCCATGAACCCTGCGAAGTGGCGAGTTTATTCCCATGTGGCAATTTCTTCCAACAAACCAATGTTTCCAGCTCAGGGAAGCAATATTTGCGTGAGAAATGAATTTAAACAAATTTCAATTCTGCTGAAGATCGAACCCAAGACGCCCGCACATAAGCCAAACGGTTTAGCATCTGTGCCGCAACGGTCAGAGATAATATTGGTACCTACTCTGCGATCCAGATGATCTCAACTTGAGTTTTCTTGCAGATAATCATTATTTCAAGACATCTCTTGAATCAGCTCACAAAGTTACCTATATAACCTCCAAACAAGTATATAGTAAGTACATTGACGAGATTGAGAAGCTGCAAAGAAAATTTTTCCGTATCGGTCAGCGTAGATTCCGTAACATCAGCGTAATGAATTTGCCAAGTCTGACACATAGGCGCGAGCTACTCGACGCATTGACGCTGCGCAAGATCTGTAACTCTGATTTTGATGCACCTGCTCTGTTGGCTAGGGTAAACTTCTGTATACCATCGTTGACTCGAATTCGCAATTACAGACAGTTCTATATGAACACTCCGACCAGTAATTCTGGTGTTAGAAGTCCCTTATACAGAGTCACTCACAATTTTAATAGTAAGTTTGGGAGTGTGGATGTCTTTGCCTCTTCCCTGAATGCGTTTAGGAGATCCATTAATCAAATACTTACTGATTGCTAACCTGCACTATCCTTAATACACCAAATCCTTTCCTCTTCCTTTCCCCGTGGTACTTACGATTTTTGTATTTTTGTATTTTATGTTAGCTTTTAAGTTTTTAAATATTTTATTTTTCTTACATTTTGTTAATTATCTATGTTAGTTTTTAAGTTATAAAATTGTTTTTTTTTATGCTAAAATTGTATTCACCACTAATTGGGCAATTTGTGGAGAAATGATGACAGCGTTCACATCATTGTAATATACATCTACTCTTTGCCTCTTGGTGAGTCTTTGGGATAAATAAATAAAATAAACAACGCAAATTTCTGCGAAACTCAAAATAATTCAAGTTTATCGATACTTTCTGGAGTTGTTTTAAAACTTCTGCCGAATTTTTCGAAAAAGAAGGAAGCAAGAAAATTTCAAGAATGACTGGATCTCCGAAATGACCAATCAAAATACTAAGTTGGTATAACGAGACACAATAGTAGAAAATGTTTTATTAGTCATAAATTAATGAAGGAAGATGGATATATGTATGTATGTACAGTATGTAGCTGTAGGTAGTTTATGTACGTGAATTTATATTGTACATAATTGAAATAGATGATGTAAAGAGCGAGTGGTAGAGAACGATCTTCATTAAACATACATAGCATAACATACTATAATTATTAATCATGTACATCAGTCCTTCCGTGTTGTCTGTAAAGACATATCGTAAGTATATTTGAGGCACTTTTATAACATTTTTATTTATTACGATTGACCTTGGATTTTATTTTATTTACAATTTTTTGAAAGACTAACAGTTATACATTACAGTTTTACATTTCAGATAATAATTAAACAGCCATATACCATCAGTTGCAGGATGAAAAATACAACATCACAATATATTGGGTTTCTGTAATAGATAAAGTTTCCACATATACCACATATTTATTTATTTATCTATTTGTATATAATATAAACAAATATAATACACACTGACGGGCTTATTCCCATTATGCAATTTCTATCAACCAGATCACAAAGTATTACAAAATTATTTTATATATGTACCTGCATAAACAAAAAAATTGTAACCCACTATTAGGTACTCTTGGCGTTCAACGATCCCAATAAATTTCGGATCGTTTATTAATAAATCAAACATAGTTTTCGGTTTGGCACAAATCGCCCTCAAAAGGGGGGGTGACTATATATATTTTTTTGCTTTATATGTCAATTCACCCTACAATCGTCCACAAAGGGAGTAACATGAAAATGAAAAGGATCTCAAAGAAACAGGCATTGCCTGTGATTTATCTTGTTTATTTACATACTTAATAATAATTAATTTTTTTGTGTTATGTAAACATGTAGGCACAAGTTTTTTTTTTTTATTTGATGTAGTATAATATGATATTTATACATATTTTTTGTTGTTTTATTATTTGGTATTATAGAGAGAAATAAAGAATTCATTTATATATTGTGTATACTTCTGAATATTGATGATCGTGGATCCAGTTTTATCTTGAGAAAGTTACTCTTGTGAAACTGCGGTCCAGCTTTATAGGTTTGCTATTCCATAGAAGTGGAGAGTAAGTGAAAAGAGATGAATAAGGGGCGCTCTGATCTCTCTGCCTACTTGATAGTATGTATGTCCCTCACGCCTGTGGGACACCTCTATAAACTCCCACTAATTGATATACGATATTGGGTATCCGTGGTATCGATAGGTACTACATACATAATGTATACGTAGGATTATAATTTCATTGGATCCCTAGCAGTGAATGGCTGGTTGGTTGGTTAGCTGACTGACTGACTATTCATCGCATGCATTATTCATCAGCAAGTGTCACGTTCAATTAATCGTCGAGAAAAAATGTCGAGGGTCACAGTCGGCACAAGGACGTCAAGGGGATCTATGGGAAGGGAACATTTCACACTGATCAAGGGAAAACCTGACACACGAAGAATTTGTGGAAATTATAAAACAACTAGCAGACCCGACAGATGCTTGTCCTGCCCGAACATTGACATGCCTGCTATTAGATGGTTCAGCAAACGTAATCATTCATACAAAAAAACCGACTTCAAAATGAATGTTTGTTAAGATGAAGGAAATAACGTGATAGTACATACATACATACATACTATCACGCCATGTCCCTTACGGGGTAGGCAGAGAGAACCGAACGCCACTTACTTCTATCTTGACATACATTCATCGCCTCGACAACATTCATACATCGTCTTATACATGTTCGTCTGTTGTTCACGCTTCTAACATTTCCGTCTTTCAAAATATCATTCACATGGTCGTGCCATCCCTTTCTTGGGCGGCCCCGGCCTCTCAATCCAATCCTATCCGCATTGTATATTTTCTTCGTCAGGCGTTCCTCATTCATTCTACCCATGTGGCCAAACCATCTCAGTGTGTTCACTTTCATTCTATTAATGATATCTTTCTTCATCTTACATTCTTTCCTTATGTTCTCATTTCTTACCCTGTCATACATCGTTCTATTGCAGATTCTTCTTAGCGATCTCATTTCAACAGCATTTATTCTGCTTTCGTGCGACTTCTGCCATGTCCAGGTTACACTTGCATACGTTGATGTTGGCACTAAGATAGCGTTATGAATGGCAACTTTGGCAACCTTTGATATGTTGCGATCATTCATAACTGGTCTCAGTGCTCCATTCACTCTGTTTCCTGCCATAACTCTTCTTTCGATATCCTTATCAGGTCGTCCATTCCGTTGAAACATGCTTCCCAGATATACATACTCGTCGACTTGCTCGAGCCATTCATTCTCTACTCTTATTTTACACGCTGTTCTGCTTTCACTCTTTTCAAAGACCATTACCTTTGATTTGCTGGCATTCATTCTCAGACCGTTCTCTATGCATCCTTCATATACCATGCTTACAAGATACTGTAACTCTTCCACACTTTCAGCTAACAGTACTTTGTCATCTGCATACAACGTGATAGTACGTATGAAGTAATATTATCTTTCATATAATTCGCCGACACAATAATACGCAAATCCACCGCAAATTGTCGAGTTTCATAAATTCTCAAATTAATGAGTAAATTGATGAGCTTCATAATACCTACTCATGATTCCCATTATATGGAGCTATCCCAAAAGCAATCCCTTAATGAATCATTGAATTCGGACGATGTGGTAAAGAATTATTATTAATTACGGACGACTTTGCTAATATAGGAATTTGATTTTTCCTCTCATGAGCTCCACAATAAAAAATTGGAAAATTATGTGTGATCACCTTTGAAGCACTTATTTCCTATTGAAAAAGATATTATTCAAATCGAAAAATGTGGTAAAGAATTACTATAGGTAAAGTGAAAATTGAAGAGTTTGATGATTTTCTCATGGATCCCATGATTAGATCAGGACCAAATAACCACACACCATCACGGCATATTTCATAATGAGGTTACCGGCAACAGGTGTGCGGGTATGCATTACAAAAGTAAGCACGACACATGCATGTATACCCATACATCAGTCTCGTCTCAGCTAAAAAAGGCAATATTCAGAATAGGTCGTTGACCATGTAAAATGTTATTTTACCAGTTGTATAATTTTCGATTATTCGGCTCTTACGGTTGGGTCACTAGAAAATTGTAATAGCAAAAATTTCAACAAAATTGGTCCAGCCATTTAATAGTTCAGTCCTAGTGCTATTTTTCTTTTCTAAATATTGCCATATGCCATACGAAATAATAATAATAATAGTTCAGTAACATATACACGTACTGTTATGTAAAGATATTAATGAAAATTGTTTTTTTTTATTTTAATGATATCTCAAAAAATGGCATAACACCAGGCGTACCTACATTTATTTTTTTATTTTTGTGTATTTCCATTGTTACAATTTTTATTCAAATTGTGAATCGAAACCATCTAGAGACCCACTCAGACACACAAAAAAAATATCTAAATCGGTATATCCGTTTAGGAGTTCAGTAACATACATACGTATAGAAGAATTGTATACTTAAAGATTGACTGATATTCATACATTTCATATAAAATTGAAGACATCGAATATTTTGATAGCATATTACGTACGATTCTATAACTTTTTAAGAACGTTCCGGCTAAAATTGGTACGTTTCTATTCTACTTAGTCCAAGTTGATATTCCATAACGCTGAAATATGAACATTCTTACTCCAAGTAAGTCACAAATAAGTTCAATTGCCTATTCTATAACCACATTTTAGTCTTATCAACTGTCAAAACGTTCCTAATATTAGTTCACACCTAATTGGAAGCGTACTAGTTATTTTCACAGCATTCCGGGATATTTTAGAAGTTGAAAAAACCAGTTGTGTACGGAAACAGATAAAAATGGATGATTTACACGTGTTACGTTATGTTGAAAATAAAAACCAAATAATATTAGTGCAGATCAATTGAAATGCTAGGTTAGGCGACATCACGGTGACGACATAAATAAACATGGCCGAACAGTGCGCAGTACGCATGCGTAGTCTGCGCCATAGACAATTTAAGTTCAAATTATTATCTACGGTGCACTATTTTTGTAGATTCTAGTTTATGTTTCTATTTTAGTTCAAAAAGTTACTGAATTCGACGTATTGTTGTTTATACGCAAACATTGATTTTTTTCCTGCCGGGAATCAATGTTATTTTTTGATAAACTTATTATCTCAATAGAGACGAAGTTGGAATTATATATCAATGGGAGAACCGGGAAATCGGGCACATAAGGATCTGTCATCGGCTGGTTTCCGTGATCACTTTAATCGCTTGCGCAACGTTCTCCAAGAAAATAACCATGAAAGAATTAATTAATATATTAAGGTAGGATAAGTATATAGAGATGTCTCTATGATGAAAAACGGCTATTAAAGCCTGCGGCGAATCGATAATGGTTGTTTACAGGGTCGGATCCAGCATAGGTTCAAACGGTGCATACGCGCCAGGCGCGATGTAATATGAGGCGCTAAACATAAGAAAACAAATATAATAAACAACTCAATCAACCCCGGCATCGAAAAAAATATGTACTTAGTTGAATTTGATTTAATGTGCTTATGCTTTGTAACTGTAAGTATAACTGCAAACTTTCAAAACAAAAGCGCGACAAACAAACGACAATTGAAGACCGCAGTTGCATAGTTGGTCAGACATCTGGCTCCGATGCAGGCGTCTTGGATAAGATTCCCAGCAGAGGAGAAATTTAATTTAATTAATTTCTAACCCTTGCATCTCTGGACACACAGGGTGTAACGAAGTTAGGAGGAGTAATTAAAATTATTGTATCTGAATCAATAGGGAAATTTTAAAAAAGGACACAGATAGTTTCTTTGGACCTGGGTGACGCTAGAATGCACTGTTGAGGAACCACAATTTACCATAAGTTTGTTTTTACTCAGTTTTTCATATTTTCTTATTCATATGTTTGTATATTTTTCTGTAACTGTTACCATAAGTTTGTTTTTACTCAGTTTTTCACATTTTCTTATTCATATGTTTGTATATTTTTCTGTAACTGTTACCATAAGTTTGTTTTTACTCAGTTTTTCACATTTTCTTATTCATATGTATGTATATTTTTCTGTAACTGTTACCATAAGTTTGTTTTTACTCAGTTTTTCATATTTTCTTATTCATATGTTTGTATATTTTTTAACTGTTACCATAAGTTTGTTTTTACTCAGTTTTTCATATTTTCTTATTCATATGTTTGTATATTTTTTAACTGTTACCATAAGTTTGTTTTTACTCAGTTTTTCACATTTTCTTATTCATATGTTTGTATATTTTTCTCTAGTATTTATTAAGTTTTCATTTGTAAATGCTTAGGTATACTGTGGACACGTTTCTAGATTTTATTAAGAAATCCATTGTTTATTCTCATATTATACATAATAAAGCTGTTATTGTCTAAAATAAATAAATAAATACCTATATTTTAATATTAATTTGCTATGGAGTAAAACAGTTACCTGATTAAAATATAAATTCCAGATTTTTGAGGGAAGGGAACTTTTAACTTTATTACGAAATAATGTAGTTCGGGCCCTGGTTATTTCGAGAAAATCAGTTAATTGTGAAGAACAGAGAGGAAGATGGGGGGTGGAGGTAGTTAGAAAGAGATGAAGGATAGCGGGAAAGAGAGAGATAGATATATTCCTATGGATTCGTTCAATTACCGTCGCTCAGATCGCATTGACTTATCGAAGGAAATTGGAGAAACAATTTGTTTCTTGATAATTACTTACTGCCTACTTCATCCCTTTCTCAATCTTGTACATAAACCAAACAGACATATTGACAAGAGTTCGTTCGACATATTTACCACTTCGATCATACTGTCTTAAATGATAAGAATCAAACAGTATCCCGTCATGCTCTATACTTAGAGCGTTAAAATGGCAAACTCTGTCGAATTAGAATCCTTTATCGACCGATTTCATTCATTGATATTTTCAAAAATATTGGGTTATTTTAAGGGATATATCTACGATATTTTAAAAACATTCTAAAATAAAATATGTACGTACCTTAATTATTTAGATCTCATATAGAAAGAAGTATTCAGTTGGCAACGCTCAAACATCTATGTGGGTATAAAAAACAATATTAATATTATAAAATTACTTAAAAAAATAAGTGAAAACACAAATTTTTAACTTTTTTCCACTAATTTAAAATGTTGACCACTGACGCGTTTCGCTCAAAGAGCATCTACTGAATGGGCTCTTTGAGCGAAACGCGTCAGTGGTCAACATTTTAAATTAGTGGAATAAAGTTGAAAATTTGTGTTTTTACTTATTTTTTTAAATAGTTTTATAATATTGATAATGGAATTCCATCACGTATTAGCAGTCGAAAAATTTGAAATAAATAAAAACAATATTGTTACAAGTATCTTGTACCATGAACCAATGTAGGTGTAGAGTATACGAGATTTGTCATGTAATAGTGTGAAAATCTAATCCACTTTAAAAAAAAAATAAAAACAAAAAAATATCATATAGGAAATAAATAATTTACGTAAGTAACCAAAATGAACTAAATAAAATATAACATTTTATCATTCCTTTCATTCCCTATGACGGATACAACTTTAATACTTAGCATACTTAAACAAATATCACCACATCGATCATATTTAATGCTAGCAAGTTTGTGCCAAAAGTCCTCTCTTGTGAACATTCGACGTCTGATGTTCTCGAGTTGAAACCAATAATTAATCAATCATCAAGACGCCTGACCCGAATCGTTTCCAAATAATAATAATAATAATATAGATCTACCTATAAACATAATATTATATTACAAGCAAACAACCAAACAACAAATCGGATACAGCATGGAAAAGCAAAATTTAATTGAAATCCGGATTCACACAGTGTAAATAATAGGTAGGTACCTACCTACAACAACGCAATGTAAATTAATATGTTGCGTTGGAGGGAGAAAGAACTTGAGTTGATTTACCACTCTATACCTATATACCATAAGTTTATACGTACCTAACTAGGTATATTCATTTAGTATAATATATACTACGCAATTTACAATTTATTGTATTATGGTTATTGTTCTTACATAATAATTAAAAACGAATGAGTGAGTCATGGCCCCACACTAAACTCTTTAATTCATAACAGACCAAGAGCCAACGACAGCCAAATTTACATCAAAGTATAAGGCTGATTTTTTTTGGTCAAAGTATAAGACTGATTTTTTTTAAGTATTGATAATTAAAGCTGATTGTTTTTTTTTTCAAAGTATAAGGCTGATTGGTTTTTTTTTGGCAAAGTATGTATAAGGTCGATTGTTTTTTTTTTGTTAGTGTATAAGGCTGATTGTTTTTTTTTTTGGTCAAAGTATAAGGCTACTTGTTTTTTTTTTGTCAAAGTAATGTATTCTGCCACGTCAATGTATTCCTGCCACGCAAATTGTATGGAACGATGTCACTAAATTAAATTTTTATAAAAATTAATAAAGTTTGAGGTGTACTGCTCTAATGTATACATTTTATTAGAAAATTAAATAATCTGGTTGAGGTGTCGGCGTTTTACTGTATTAAAAAAAAATGAAAAATATAAAAATAAGACATAATAATGTTGTCACTGGCAAAATTTGATTATTATTGTAATACTGCAAACATTTCAACTAAATATTCTTAGTGTCCGAAAAAATACCCATATAAAAGGGCGTCCCAAAATACCCATATAAAAGGGCGTCCCAAAATACCCATATAAAAGGGCGTCCCAAAAGACGATCTAAGGTCTCGGTGACGGAGGATATGAGGGCGTGTTATGTCTCTGAGGACGATGCCAGGATATGACGGAGAGGATAAGCGCAGGGAGGATAGCTCACCCCACTAACTAAATGTGGCGGAGAGAAAGATTTCAATCAAATATTCTGGATTCCATACAAAGAAATACATAATTACCCTTGGGCAAAACGGTGACAGGAAAATTATTCGAAAAACAATTATTCGAATGCTCAATTTTACGAAAATCAATTTTACTTACTTTCCGTGTCCGGAACACCATCATATTGGTTGGTGCTCCGGTGGTGGAAGGATTGGCCGGCATTCTGCCGTTTCCAGGGACGCCCGATTGCTTTTCCGAAGTTAACCGAAACTCAATCTACGTGGAGGCTCCTTCCGTGTCCCGTGGCAATTATTCGAATCACATTTTTTCGAAAAACAATTTTCCGAACACACAATTATCAGAATTTACAAATGTTCGAATTTTTATGACGTCATGTTGGTAGTATTGTGAGAGGAATAAACCATGGATTTTTATTATAATATACTAGATGTCGTAGTTAGCAAATTTTGTATGAATCGAAAACAAATGACTCACTTTTTGCACGGAGTACTACATCTACATAGTATATTATGTTTAATAAAAATCTATGGAATAAACAACATGGCGACGCACCGCGCTGTCAGATATCCTAGGATGTACACATATTTTTTAAACCTAAACCTACAAAACTTTGGTAAAAATAGGTTGGTTAGGTTTGTTTGTAGTAATAATTGCGACTGGCGTGAGCCAGTTGCATTATATATTTAAATAAGTAACTATAATATTAAAATAAAATAACTAAATTGGTGTGAATACTAGATAAAAACAAACTGGTGTACAAACTAGGCTATCCCGCGCTGTCAAACATCAGTCATTAAAAATTTGCAAACATACGTACCTACCCAACAATAATACAAGTAATAATAGTCTTCATCGAATATATTTTACTGGCAACAAATATGTCAAAGGAGGCAACATAATGATACAAAAATATATTAAATTCGGTTAATTGGTTTTCCAACAAATGTTAGTTCGAATAATTTGCTTTCGGACAATTGTCATTCTGATAACTGATTTTCGAAAAATTGTTATTCGTACAATTGCGCATTCGAACAATTGTGTTTCGAAGAATTTTCATGTAATCGGGCAAAACGGAGTACCAAAAAACTACACATTTGACAATATTTTACGTTTCTAGACGATAATTAACAGCGAATTAATTCTGAAAAGACAATTAAACTCAATGTACAATGCAACTCGCTCTCCCGAGTATCAATAATTGTATAAACTCACCAGACCTATCAATAAAATAGGCACGCGGGAAAATCTTTTTGACATTTTTGGCATCGATTATTATTAAATGAAGATCGGAACCTTCATCGACAAATTGAAAAAATAAAAATTTATTTTATTTGAAGGCTGTCAACCTCTGAAGGAGACCATAAAGTACACCCAACTTATTGGAATAAAAAGACACTTAATAAATTATGAAGTAAATAGGATTTTTTAAGTTAGCTCCAATAGAGGAGAAATTGAAAGAGGGCAGACAGCGATGGTATGGCCATGTCATGCGAAGGGAGGACACCTACTCCATCAAAACTGTGCCCGGTATCCCCTCAAAACCAAGAGAAAGAGGCAGACCACCGGCGACATGCTGGATGAGTATCGAGAGGGAGCTGGCGGCACAAGGTGTCCCACAGGAGACGACCCAGAGTCGCAGATCATGGCGACTGATGATTAGGAGGCCCGACCCCGGATGAACTGGGATAGAGGGGCAGGAAATGATTCAATTTAGATGGGTCGATGGCAGAGCGGTTAGCGCGCTGGGCTAGTAATCCAGTGGTCGCGAGTTCGAATCCTGCCTCGACCGATTTCGTTCACCTATAGCACAAGCATTTATTTGCTTATTTTAGGGAACGTAGGAAGATGTATATGTACTTGTTTAACAAGGACATATTCATTTTTTATTAAAAAAAAATAAACGTACGACCTCATAAAAATGTTAAAACAATTTATTTTAAGGATAAACTAGTCCAAAAATAAAACAAACTTACCTGAGCAAAAATTCTTCCAATTCGCAAATCCAACTAGTCAAAATCCCAAGTAATCTGTGAAAAAAGATTACGATAAATTAGTATTGAACAATGAAAACAATTTATTTTTATTTTATATTATAATATTGTTATGAAATTAAGTACTATTTCTATTTAAATTGAAAATTTAAATAGAAATATTTTGAAAATAAGAACCCAAGAAAAATGAAAACAAAAGATTTGAGTAGTGAGTTGGAAAAACTAGACAAACCTTGTAAAAAATATAAATTGTAGAAATATAAATTGTAAAAATAAATAAGACTTTGAACCATAATAAAATAAATAAATATAAATTTCGGTACATTTGGTGTCAGGTGTGGGGTATAAAAATACCCAAGTATTTTTTGTGTAAGAAAAAAATAAAATAAAATAAAATAGTTATTTATAAAGACATTTATTATGGCAAAAAAAAAATAACTCTTTTAGAGTTGAAAGTGGTTGATTTAAAACATGAGTTGGAGGAGAGAGACGCTGATACATCAGGAAATAAAAATGCACTTCAACTACGATTGAGAAAAGTGATGCAAGAAGTAGGTGAGGATCCAGACACATACCTTTTTGAAATGCCTTGCTCTAACAACGATCTTTGTCAAGTCTTAAAAGAACATTCCAGAGACATAGAAGAGAAGTTTCAAGAACATTCTAGAGATATAAAAGGAGAAATTAAAGAAATCAAAGGAGAAGTAGCGATGCTTCAAAAGCATTCAAATACTATAGAAAAGAAATTCCAGAATTATTCTATGACCTTTGATGAGAAGATAAATGAATTAACTAAACAGATGAAAGTTTTGGAGAATCAAGTGCTTCCTTCAATCACGCCAATGAATTCCGAGCAAAATTCAGCTGTAGATACAAATTTTAAGTGTGTAGAAGATACAAGAGTACCAACAGTGGAGTGCGTGCGAAATGATATGCCAACCTTTGATGGAAAATGCCCCTGGGAAGAATATTTAACATTGTTCGAGACAGTGGCCATGATAAATGGCTGGTCCATGACAAGAAAGGCCTCAGTGTTGAGTGTATCATTACGAGGTGATGCTTTAAAAGTTTTGGAGACAATTCCTCTAGCTGAGCGACGAGATTTAAAATTGTTGATTGAGAGACTTGAGATGCGATTTGGACATAAGCACATGGAACAGTTTTACAGGTCACAACTTAAGAATCGTAATCAGAAATCTAATGAAACTCTCCAGGAATTTGAGGCGGATATAGCGCGTCTAATTAGATATGCATACCCTACGGTTCCTGATGATGTGTGTGAAAGCCTTGCAGTAGAAAAGTTCTTGGATGGATTGTGGGCAAATGAGACACAACAAGCTGTAAAACTAGCTAGACCACAAACTTTGAGTGACGCTCTAACCCAGGCACTCGAATTTGAATCTATAAAAAAATCTTTACGAGGTCATGCTCAAGCCCGCGTTGTTGAGGCCGTTGAAGAGAATCAAAAACTCATCGAATGCATTGTCGAAAAGGTGATGAAGGCATTGCAAGGAAGAAAAAGACAGTTTCGCTGCTGGGGTTGTGGACGAGCTGGACATCTACGTAATCGGTGTCCAAATGAAGCAACAACGCATCAGCAACAGCCACAGGAAAACTAAAAAGGGTTGATGGGAAGGGGCAACTGTTGACCTACATTACCAATGCCTCAAAGAGATCTGCAGTTGTTGCATCATTCAGTGGTCGAGATACCAGTATGTTTATAAATGGCAAAGTAAATGGAAAGAATTTGAAACTTTTGCTGGATACTGGAGCAACGATGACAATCATGAGACCAGATTTGCTTTATAACAAAAAGTGTATTACACCAACTAAATGGACATTACGAACAGCTACTGGGGAGTCGGCATCTATATGTGGTGAGACATATGCCAACTTTCAAATTGGTAGTTCTATCTTCGATCATCAGGTGCTAGTGGCGAATATAGAGGAGGAAGTTATTCTCGGAATGGACATAATGGCGAAATATGGATTCCAGTTGGATCTAAAGAGGCGATCTTTGAAAATTGGAGATGAAGATGTTCTCGTGCAAGAGCGTGAGGAATTTTCTACACGTGTTCTTGCAGCGGATGTTGTAACTATTCCAAAACAAAGTGAGATGTTAGTACGAGTCAATTTAGACTGTGTTATCCCGAATGGACATGTTTTGGTTGTGGAGTCCAACGCCAACAATGAAGCAGGAAAAGGAGTATTAATTGCAAGAGCACTGATTCAAAACCAAAAGGAAATTTTAGTCAGATTAATGAACATAAATGAATATCCAGTAACTGTCAAAAAAGGAGCTTATTTAAGTGTGTGTTCATCAGTTTCATCAGTAACACAAAATGCCTGCATCGCACAAGTTTCTTCAGAGGATGTACCAAAACATCTTGAAGACTTTGTAAAAGATGCTTGTAAGGAACTTACCAAAGAACAAAGCAAACAAATTAGATACCTCATTGCTCATTATCAAGATGTTTTTGAGAATGCGAGTCTTTCTAAAGGAAGAACCAATGTTGTTCAACATCAAATAGATACGGGTGACGCAAGGCCTATCCGCCAATTACCTAGAAGGCTACCATTAGCAAAGCGGGCGGAAGCAGATCAAATTATTCAAGACATGGAAAGGGATAGCGTTATTGAACCATCAAGCAGCCCATGGTGTTCACCAGTAGTGTTAGTTAAAAAAAAAGATGGCTCAACTCGGTTCTGTGTGGACTTTCGCTTATTGAATAATGTAACTAAGAAGGATAGTTATCCACTGCCTCGAATCGATGACACCCTAGATACATTGGCTGGTTGTAAGATCTTCTCAACTTTGGATCTAAAGAGTGGTTATTGGCAGGTTGGATTGGAACCCAAGGATAGAGAAAAAACGGCGTTTTCTGTTGGAAGTGGATTGTGGCAATTCAAAGTGATGCCATTTGGACTTTGCAATGCACCGGCTACGTTTGAACGACTAATGGAAAGTGTGCTAAGAGGATTATCGTGGGAGACCTGTTTGGTATACTTAGATGACATCATCGTACTTGGGAAGCGTTTTGAAGAACATTTAGGAAATTTGGAACAGGTATTTTCACGATTGAGGTCGGCCAACCTTAAACTCAATTGCAAGAAATGTATATTGTTCCGAAAGCAAGTCAACTATCTAGGTCATGTTGTCTCTGAGGAGGGAGTAGCAGTAGATCCTGAGAAGATTAAAGCTGTTCGAGATTGGCCAGTACTTAAAGACAAACATGAAGTAAGAAGCTTTTTGGGTCTGAGTACCTACTATCGACGATTTGTTCCAGGCTTTGCTGACATCGCAAAGCCACTGACAAAACTCACGGAGGAAAGCAGTGAATTCATATGGGATTTCAAGTGCCAACATGCATTTGAAGAATTAAAACAGGTTCTAATTAATTCTCCGGTTTTGAGTTATCCTCGAGCTGAAGGAATGTTTATTCTGGATACAGATGCAAGTAACGTTGGTATCGGAAGTGTGCTCTCCCAAGTACAAGATGGGGCAGAACGCGTGATTGCTTACTTCAGTAAAGTATTGTCGAAACCAGAACGCAATTACTGTGTAACACGAAGAGAATTGCTTGCTGTTATCAAGTCAGTTGAGCACTTTCGCAAGTATTTATATGGACGGAAATTTCTTTTAAGGACAGATCACTCGGCACTTGTGTGGCTTTTGCGATTCAAGAATCCTGAAGGTCAAGTGGCAAGATGGATAGAGAGATTGCAAGAATATGACTATGATTCTGAACATCGAGCCGGACTTCATCATAGAAATGCCGATGCACTGTCAAGGCGACCATGTCCAGAGGATTGCCAGCACTGTAATAAGGCTGAGGAAAAGTTTTTTATAGCTTGTAGAACCACGGTCGTTGACAATTTTTGGCAAGATGATGAAATACGAGCAGACCAATTGGAAGACCCAGATCTCAAGTTTGTAATGCAGTGGAAGGAAAATGATCAAAGACCTTTATGGGAAGAAATAGCTTCACTATCTCCAAATATTAAGTCATACTGGGCTCAGTGGCAATCCATTGTCGTGGAAAATGGGTTGTTAAAGCGTGTATTGGAGAATGAAGATGGAACACAGCAGAGACAACAACTATTGATTCCAAGGAAGAGAATTCCTGAAGTTCTTAAACTGCTTCACAATGATGTGTCTGGGGGACACTTGGGAGTTAAAAAAACCACAGAAAAAATTCGTCAACGTTTTTATTGGGTCAATTACAATGGAGATGTAAAAGATTGGTGTAGAAGATGTGTAACTTGTGCCACTTCAAACGGACCTCAGAAACGAAGGCGTGCGCCAATGAGGCAGTATAATGTTGGTAGCCCATTTGAAAGGATAGCCATTGACATAGCGGGGCCGTTTCCCACAACGGAAAGAGGGAATAAATATATTCTGGTAGCAATGGACTATTTTAGTAAATGGACAGAAGCCTATGCACTACCGAATCAAGAAGCTACCACTGTTGCTGAAGTCTTGGTAAGGGAACTGATAAGTCGTTTTGGAGTACCATTGGAGTTACACTCGGACCAGGGAAGAAACTTTGAATCAGCCGTATTCCAGGGAATTTGTGAAGCATTAGGAATTCGAAAGACGAGAACAACTGCTTTGCATCCACAGTCGGATGGAATGGTGGAGCGAATGAATCGAACAATTGGAAGATTTTTGTCAAAAGCAGTGTCCGATCACCAGAAGGATTGGGACGAATACATCCACTTGTTCTTATTAGCTTATCGAGCAGCAATTCATGAGACAACAGGGCAAACACCGGCAAGTGTGATTTTTGGCCGTGAGTTACGGTTACCTTGCGACCTGCAGTATGGATCTAAGCCTGGAGAAGATCTAGTTGGAGAAGATTATGTGTCAGATCTTCGGAGGAAAATGAATGCTATACATGACCGTGTACGGTCCAATATTCAAGTAGCTAGTGACAAGATGAAGGAGCGATACGACATTAAAGCTGTGGAAGGTGGTTATCAGGCTGGAGACTTGGTTTGGTTATTTAATCCACAACGACGACGAGGCTACTCACCAAAGCTTCAGAAATCCTGGGAAGGACCGTATGAAGTGATCAAAAGGATTAATGATGTGGTTTATCGTATACGAAGAAAACCAAATGGGAAGCCAAGAGTGGTACATTTCAATCGCCTGGCTCCCTTTTTAGGTGATAACAAGGATGAGAAAAAAAATCCAGTTGCTCAAGTTTGCAATGTCCAAAGTGAAGAAAAGACCTTCGAGGAATTCATGATGACTCCTTATCGACGCACTCGCCATGGTGTGACTGTGGAAATTGAGCAAGACCTCTTCGATATCCCAGAAGATAATGTTTTAGCTTACTGTGTGGCTCAAGACATGAAGATGACTAGTGGTATAGCCAAAGTTATCATGAGAAAGTATGGGATGTTATATGAGCTAAAAGCCAAGAATCTGAAGATTGGAGAAGCGGTCCATTCACAGCATGGAAAACAGCATTTATTCTACATGACGAATAAGGAAACGTCTGAGGAACGAGCAGAGTATGCTCAGATGTGGAACTGTCTACGAAGTATGCGGGATCAAATGTTACAGTTGAATCTTATGAAGCTCGGCATTCCAAAGATCAGTGATGGTATGGATTGGAAAGTGGTTCGGAATATGATAGAAGAGATTTTTCATAATACTGGAATTAATGTTCTAGTTTGCTGCTATAATCCAAGATACAGTAAAAATATAAAAAAAAGTGTACCATGTTACTTTTTCAAAGCATCTCACTGTAGAGAAGGTTCAAAATGCCGATTTATTCATCTAGAGAATTCTGTTCGGGACGAACTGAACTAAGAGGGAGGCAGTGTTATGAAATTAAGTACTATTTCTATTTAAATTGAAAATTTAAATAGAAATATTTTGAAAATAAGAACCCAAGAAAAATGAAAACAAAAGATTTGAGTAGTGAGTTGGAAAAACTAGACAAACCTTGTAAAAAATATAAATTGTAGAAATATAAATTGTAAAAATAAATAAGACTTTGAACCATAATAAAATAAATAAATATAAATTTCGGTACAATATTCATATTATATTTTTATATTGTATATCTTCTCGGGCAACTAACAGGTTCTATGTACTATGTCAAATATTAATTTAACATGCACCCGATAACATGTTGCCATATTCATGACGCTTATGATATTCATCGTCTCACAGATCCAGACTGAAAACACAATTAAAAACTGTGTCTTCATCGGGAATCGAGCCCCTTTGGCTCAGCAGTCAGATATCCAACCAACTGAAACACGTAGCTGACATATCTTATAAATCATATCCTGTGTCAGTATAATATAATGATACTATATACTTGTCTATTTTGACAAGTTTTAAACTAAAGTAGAAAATAAATTAGTGGGTAATTGATTCCTCTTAAAATAAAGGAAGATAAGTGGATTAAATGAGAAAAGTTTTCTCTGTGTTAAAAGACAGAGAAAGGAGACAGATAGATAGAGAGAGATGTATGTACCTATAGTAGTTAAAGGTATACAGCAATGATGCCCAAAGTGGTCTATATCGACCCCCAGGGGTCAATATGGACCACTGCTAGAGGTCAGCGACAAAAAAATGGGGGTCCATGAAATGAAAATGGGAGTCAACGATAAATGTTCTCATACAAGCAGGTCAAGACTTTTATTGGGGCTCCCTAACGGGGTAGGCAGCGAGAATAAAACGCCACTTTTTTTCTTTCCTGGCACGCATCCATCGCCTTATCAACATTCATACATCGTCTCATACATGTTTGTCTGTTGATGAAGCTTCTTATATTTCCCTCTTTCAAAATGGCAGAGCGATTAGTGGGGTGGGTCGATGGAAGAGCGGTCAGCGCGCTTGGCTAGTAATCCAGTGGTCGCGATTTCGAATCCAGTCTCGACCGATTTCGTTCACCTATAGTACAAGCATTTATGCTTTATTTAGGGAATGTAGGAAGATGTATATGTACTTGTTTATCAAAGAAATTCATTTTTTTATATAAAATAAATAAATAAATTAACCGTTTTTTTGTTGCAATTATTGTTACATCACATAAAACAAAAGAAAAATATACAATTTTGAACAAGAATGAAGAGCAAAAAGGCTATTGCTATAGAAAATATAAAAAAAATGTCGTCCATTTCCAGGACGGCCCCGATCTCTCATTCCATTCCTATCCGCAATCTTTATTTTCTTCGTTAGACGTTCCTCATTTATTCTCTCTATGTGACCAAACCATCTCAATGCATTCACTTTCATTCTATTGATAACATCATACTTTATTTTTGTACATAAATTAATAAAAGTAGGTACCTATGAAGTTTTTTTTTAAAAAGAAACGTACTGGATATTATAAACCAAGGAGATTTGAGATTTTGGTTTGGAACTCTGTTTCATCCCTCCACTAAAAGCATTTATTTTTTGCTTGGTTATTTTGTGTAACATAAAACGCATCCTGCAAAATAACCCGGTGGGCATGACACCACTGGGGATCACAAAGGAAAAGAGTTTGATGGACAATGTCATCCGAGATCTGAATGTCTTGAATGCTTGTGATGACTGGGAGTCCGCGGCTGCGGACAGGAAGGTTTGGGAAATCCATTGTTCAGGAGGCTATGGCTCTACTGCAGTTGTACGGCCATCGGAAGTAAGTATGTTATTTTATTTATTGGTTGATAGAGAGTTATACAGAGTACACAATTTATAAAACAAACAATGTTGCATTACATTATTAGTGGACCAGTAAAAACTCCATGCATTATTCAATAGGGTGATTAATATTAATTACAAAAATTTACAAATGATATACTAAATTTACTAGTACATATACACGATCATAGGCATTGCCCCTCAGGAAACAGGAAACGGACCCGAGACATCCATTGTTTGGTCACAAACCACCGGTAGCAAGACTAAAATCAAGGAAAAGCATTCTTAGAATAACATCCCCCCTAAAACTTCCACCAGATAGGGCAAGGAAAGATCTTTGGCAAGCATAATACGGTGGAGATCAGGTCGACCTGTCAGAAAGTTTGGGACCCGGACACCAACTACCCTACGTGACATGGAAGATAATCGTTTACGCGTCGGCGTCACCAGATGCAAAGAGAACATGATAAGGTGGGGTATAAGGGTGGAAGAGGATGTTTCCTGCAATTGCGGCGAGATACAAACTGACGAACACCTCCTCATCTGTCAAGATATGCCAGTGAGATGCGCCGCAGAGGACTTAATGGTTAATGACAATGATGTTGCGGTTGCTGTATTCTGGCCTAGCAAAAAATAGTTGCTGTGAAAGGCCTAGCGGTGAAGTACTCGGACTCGTAAAGAAAGTACTAGTACATAAAAAAAACTTAAGTAATGGGAAAGATAGGAGACAGCTGTACTATACGCACTGAGAGAGCTCGCAGGGATAGCGAGAGTATTAAAGAAAACATAATACACTTTGCAAGCAAGGGTAAACAAAAGCATTCTGAGCGTAGTTTGAAATCTGGTTGTTTTGCTCGAACAGTGAAAGCAAATTTTTTTGACCAAGTCTGTGAATCCAGAAAATTATTTAACAACTTAAACAAATATATAATATCAATTAGGATCTGCGGTTCGCCAGAGTTACTAAATTATATGTAACAGACACTAAATTTTAATTAAGTTCGTATTAATTTAACTTTATAGCCTCACGAACAATATCGTATACCGGGCTAATTCAAATTACAAAGACTGCATATTTTAGGGAATCAGTATGCTCAATACACATAATACATCTTTAATATTTATAAAAGAAACCAATACATTGCACTTGTCAACGAGACCAAGCATTAAATTGTTTTCTTCGCTTTTTAAATACATGTTTTCACATTTTTTTTCTTACATTATTTTTACGTGTATATTATTGTTATTCGTTAATTTTTTCATTTGTTATATTATTTTTTTTATATAATTCTGTTTTTTTTTTCATATACCTAGTCTATTTTTGTATGTATAATCATGTTTATATTCTGTTTTATTTGTATGTGTAAACGGCTATATTAAACCGTAAATTGTAATAAAAAAATAATAAACATGTGTTTTGAAAGTTTTCACACTATAGTTGGAACACCAGTTGTCAAAAATACACTTGAATTAGATGAATTTTCAAAAAATCAATATCAGGTAAGCAGGGACCCAAAACCAAAAAACATGGCAGTTGTCTACGAAAAAATAAATTTTGGGGACATCTGGTATATAGAAGGTATACATATATAATTAATTCATGGAAATCTCCAAGTAAGCGACAATCCCTGAATTAATTAATGTGTGTAAACATCTAACTCTGCTGCCTCAATGTATGTGAACGTTAGTTTATAGGTACTAACAATAGGTAGGTACTGTCTTTTAATCACTACCTACAGATTAATAATTACTTAATTCTCTGAAACGTGTCCTTATGTTTTCATTTGTACCAAATACATTTGTACTAAATACGTATTATTGTACGTTTATACGTATAACATAGAATAAAATATTAATTAATTTAATAAAATGTTGAAGTCCAGTAAAGTATAATAAAATATTGATAAAATACAATAAACTTGAAATACGATACAGTGAAATATAAATATGATATATTTTGTGAGAGGACAGACTGAGTTGTCGAGTGTGTGACTCGACAGACGGAGAAAATGATCGATCCCCTCTCTGATGACCTTGTAATAGCATCCCTGACAATTGAATCAATTCCAAAATACTTACTACCAAAAATAATACTTTCAGAATGTTTAAGATACCAAGAAGAATAAACAGATCAGTTTAACAAAGACTGAGTTTATTTAAAAGTAAAAGAAATATATTAATTATATATAAATGAATATTGAGAAAATTAATGATCGACCAAGTTTTAATTTTGTAGAATTCCATTTATAAGTCATATATATAATTAAAAGTAAACCGCTTTTTGATTCTACATGGATTTTATTATGTGCGATAGGCCTATTTCGCCTTGTGCATTTACTAGTTTATGACTATTTTGATAAATTTTACTTATATTTATAGATTAATTATGTAGGAGGAGCTTAATTATGTAATTAGTGATCCCTATTTAGATAATTAGTGAAATTGAATATAGTTAATTGATTTATGGTAATGGCTGGTTTTTTCGGTGTAACGGTACATGGTACTGTGCCCTAATGGGATTGGTCAAAAAATAAATAGTCTCAACCAACCAGAGTAAAGTAAATTTATTTCATTTTTGCATTGTAAAATATCAATAGTTTTAAATGACCAATCACAAGAACCTGTAAGCTCCTCCTACATAATTAATCTATAAATATAAGTAAAATTTATCAAAATAGTCATAAGCTAGTTAATGAATAAGGAAATTCAGAAACCCCATAAGTCATTTTTGAACATGATCATAATTTTGATCGCAACAGTGTAGAGGTCCTACATCTGGAGTCCTATATATTATGTATTTGTTCTAATATTTCTATAGCATCCAATTTTCGTCCCTAGGACTCCAGATGTAGGACCTCAACACTGTTGCGATCAAAATTATTATCATGTTCAAAAATGACTTATGGTGTTTCTGAATTTCCTTATTCAAATGCCCTAACAAGGCGAAATAGGCCTATCGCCCATAATAAAACCCATGTAGAATCAAAAAGTGGTTTACTTTTAATTATAGATATGATTGAGAAAATTGTTTATATTATTTCTCATTTACGAAATAAAACGAAGCACATAAAACATTCTAGAGTGACAAGACAAGCTTTTAAATATTATTCCTTCTAAACTGTAAGGTAAGGTAAGGGTGTGTATTATTCCTTCTAAACTGTAAGGTAAGGTAAGGGTGTATATTTTTCTATTTATTTATATATTTATGTAATATATTAAATATTAAATAATGCACAAGTAACGCATATCGTACCTATTGCTTCTTGTACAACATACAGGCACTATGTATGTCAAATATTTATTTAACACTCACCCAATAACAAGTTGTCAAATTTCGGAGATATTAATCGTCTCATAAATTCAGACAGAAAACACAATTAAAAATTGTCTCCGGGCATCGAACACGGAACCTTTCGCTCAGAAGTTAGACATCTGACAAACTAAGCCAAAGGCCGACAATCGAGAGTTTGATTCATATTCTAAGGTTGTGAAATTTACACATAAAATATTTACTATTTTGCTATGGACTTCTATCAAGAAGTTAAATTCAAAAAATACTATAAGTATTACATTAAATTGTGTAGACTGTATAACTCTATCGCCAATCAATAAATGTCTTAAAAGTGAAATTAAGTAACCAATTCCAATCGAATTGTTTACAAATATAAAAATTCAATTTTTCTAAAAGAAAGAGAATTTTCTATGGAAAAATTGTCGGCTCTAAGTTAATGCATATGAAATCAATATGGGCCAATGAGCTATATTTTTAAGAATGAATATCTCCTTGTAACAAGTACATATACATTCTTATACATTCCTTAAATTAAGCATAAATGCGTGTGCTATAGGTGAACGAAAACGGCCGTGGCAGGATTCGAACTCGCGACCACTCTGCCACCATCCATCTAATGTTTAAAGGCTGTGCAAAATTTCCATTACGATGCGACTCATACTGTGCACTCTACATAATACAACTCGCCCCTGAGTCAAATCGAAAACGCTTAACGATATCGCCAAACGCTATTTTTTTTTGTATGGGATTTGACATTAATTTGTTGTTTGTTATTGTAGAAAAAAATTCTGCAACAAACGTCAAATCACATACAAACAAAAAAAAATAGCATTTGGCGATATCGTTAAGTGTTTTTAACTTGGCTCAGGCCCCTGGAAACAATAAGTGCCTACGTCAATAATTTCAAAATTATACCTCTCCACTATTTTAAAATAGGTCAGAACGAAACCAGAGTATTATACGAGTACTCACACAAATGGTAAATAAATCACTAAACAGAAAAGTTCCGCCCAAGTAATGACTTTCACTTTTTTCATTTTAAGTTTTCTCCAGTCGCTGGCAATTTTTATCAGCCTGTAACAGATGACACCGCGATATTAAAATACTTTCGCAACTATCTTTAAGTCATTTATCTACCTTCATACCCCATAGAATAACGAAATTTTCAATAATTTCGGTGTTTTTAATGAATCGATTACGAAACCTATTTAAAAATCTGAATAAATAATCCGCTCCTCTTTTGAAGTACAATCAGCAAGACTATGGAACACATTATGTGCAATTCTGATTCAATTCAGAGTACGAAGACGTCTAAAATATCGGCCAACCGTGGATAAAAAGATTTTATCCGCGCGGTGTGACGTAATGAGTCCCGTATAAATGCAATCAACTTTTTGACATTTCTCATATACTAAAATTCTGTATAAAATTTTTAGTCGAATCTGAATAGGGCCTATTAAGTGATGAAATTAAGACGTCTCAATCGATTTAACTTTGTAAAAAAGACTGAAGCTGTTATATCTGTCTAAGAACTCTTAATTGACACCCCATCCCTATTCTCTCTCACATTCCACAACCTCTATCTATCTTCTTTATTTGTTGATGTGATTTAACATTTAATAATGTTATGTGTATCTTTCTGTTTGTTTTTTGTTATACATTCAATGTACTTACCACTACACTATTTATGGCCTCACGTTGCTTCGGTTGGTTGGAAGATTTAGCCTAATGGTAATAAACGGGCCATTGTACACATTATTGTACATGAAGTAAAACAAATAAATAAATAATAATACAATTATTACAAATTTGTACTTTACACAGTTATGAGTACAATAAAGGATATTAATTCAACTAAGGCAGCGGTCGGGGAACTTTTTTAACCATTACCCCAATTTTTTTTTCGTAAATCGATATTACCCCTTCCCCCCATTTTGAAAAGAAGACAATCAATGTATATCCAAATAAACATTATTTATTGAATTAATTTACACCGAAAATAAAAACAGGTTACTTGAAAATAGTAAGTATTACAATATTACAATAGACAAACAAAATAAAATTGGATCAAACAAAAATTCATTTTTACCCCATTTGTGAAAGTGTTTTTACCCCATGAAAGTACAAAATATATGCATGTTAGCAACCAAAATAGTAATACAACTGTCAATTTGTTCAAGAGAATTTCTTTCTCTAAACAGATCGACATGGAAGCCAAGATACACGAAATTTTGAATGACCAGGTCTAGAATTCTAATGGTTTTTTTTTTCAAATTTGAAGTCAAATAACACCAACTGAAAGGTCCCGGGTTCGATTCCCTGTCGAGACACAGTATTGAATTGTCTCCAGAATGTGACAACCTATAATAGGGTGCGTGTTAATTTAATATATTTTTTTTTAATAAAAAAAATAAATATGTCCTTGTTAAACAAGTACACATACATCTTCCTACGTTCCCTAAAATAAGCAAATAAATTCTTGTGCTTAGGTGAACGAAATCGGTCGAGGCAGGATTCGAACTCGCGGCCACTGGATTACTAGCCCAGCGCGCTAACCGCTCTGCCACCGACCCATCTAAAAAATACCAGCAATACAAAAATAAAATATAAACGAGGCGAGAAATGCATGTCAAGATAGGAAAGTATGACATTCGGTTATCTCAGCCTTACCAGAAGAGGAATTCGACGTCGTGATATGTATATTACAAGGGAAGTTGTATGTTAATCAAAAAATCATAATACTAGAAAAATGGTAATTCCATAAGCAAGTAAAAGTTAATTAACAAAAATAAAATTGATGTAAAATGTAATTAATGAAATTCTCGGATCAAAGGGAAATTTCCAATATCAACATAACCTTCCATTTTGAAAATTAAAAATGAAGGGTGAATATGAAACAGGGGGTGGTGTTTGCGAAAAAACATTTCGGGAAGCATAATAACGTAGTGTACCTGAGAAAGACCTTAACGAACTGGATTATATTAAAATTAGATTGAGTAGATTACAAGGTAGGTATGCTTGATGTGTCTTTAAGAGGGCATAATATATAATCTGGTGACTGAAAACATGATATATTCAAACCGCCTAATAAACTATAAAGTTGCGTGTTAGTAAGGATAACCATCGCGTGCGTTAAAAAGGGTTTATATGTGATTTAAATAATCGGAAACCCAAAATTTGTTGATTTTTTGCATTTTCAGAACAAACCTAAATTGAAATGAAAAATTCGGTAAATTTATCAGCCATTCTCATTGATATTTGGCACATAAACGATTTATATCTATAAAAAATGCTGTAACTTTACGCTGAATTTTCAAATAATGAGACGAACATTCACTAGAGAAATGTTGAAAATATTGAATTCTTGTAGAAACAGTTTTTTAAAAAAAATTGATTTCTCAAAAAACGATCTCCTGATTTGGAAATGCTCTACGAAGCTTCATTATCTGTAACATCAACTTCCACTTAGAGTGAAAGAGTTTTCTGAGAAATTTTTAATACTATTTGATAATTAAAATTCGGGTCTCTGATAATGCGTTAATATGTTTAATATTATATTATTTTGCTAAATAATAAGCAAAAGATTTCGTAGACATATTTATTAGAGTTTTTGTATGTTTCAGTGATTAAAAAAAATGTTTATTTATTTATTTATAACTAGCTTTTATGTCCCGCCGTTGGCCAAGAATGTAAATTAGTGAAGGAATAAGCAATCGTTTATATAATATTGTCACAAAAAATATTTGCTAATTCGTAGTATGAAAAGTAGTTTGAAATTTAATTGAGTTTAAGCGATGTAAAATGTTCAAGTGATGGCCACAACCCATTTGTTTTTATATATAAGTAGGTACATACAATTTCTGCACGCATGGACTATGGTAAATGGTTTTAAATATGACTGATTATAAAGAGACAACGTTGTAAAGAGTTTGGATTTAGCCACAACCCCTATTTTTATATATTGTCATCGAACGCAAATGTGTTTTAAATATTTAGTAACTTTGGATGATGGGAAATGGCTTAAAAATTAAATAAACAAAAGTACTGAAAAGATTCTAGTGTTGGTCACATCCCATTCGTTTATATATTTTTCGTCAAGTGTGCATACCTATAGATTATAATATTTTTGCACAATAAAACTGATCTACATTACAGAAGAAGACTTAAATAGTTTTTAATTTGAATATAAACGTTGTGAAGAGTCCAGTAATGGCCACAACCCCGATTTTTTATTATATTGTCATCAAAATCAAATATGTAGTTATTGAAAATTAAGCAATATATGATGATATAATAAATGGTGTAAATTTCGATTGAAAAAAAGTATTGAGAAGATTCTAGTGATGGTCACATCCCATTCGTTTTATGTATTTTCGTCAAGTGTGCATGTTGTTTATAATATTTCTATACAATAGACTATAAGACTTAAAACTAACCCAAAAGACTAAATGAAAAAAAATAATAAGTATAAGACTATAACAAATAGTTTGTAATAAAAACTGACCCAATGGTCTACATAAAAGATGCAATAGAAGAATTACACAATAGTAAATGTATTATATAAAAAACTGACCAAATGGTCTCCATAAAAGAAGAAGAAGATGAATTGAAATACAGGAAATATTTTATATAAAATTCACCCAACGTCTACATTAAATAAGAAAACGAAGAATTAGACTAAAGGAAATAGTTTGCATAAAAACTAACCAAAAGATCTACAAAAAATAATAAAAAGAAGAATTAGACTATAGAAAGTAGTTAATATAAAAACTGACCCAAAGGTCTACATATTAGAAGAATAATTATACGTCAGGAAATAGATTGTATAAAAACTAACGCAAAGGTCAACATAAAAGAAGATAAAGAAGAATTAGACTAAAGGAAAAGTTTGTATGAAAACTCTCCCTTGGTCTACATAAAAGAGGAAAAATTAGACTATAGGAAGTTAGTTTATACAAAATTCAACAAAGGTCTACATAAAATTAGAAAAAGAAGAAATACGTTAAAAGAAATAGTTGGTATCAAAACTGGCCCAGAGGTCTACATAAAATAAGAAGAAAAAGAATTAGATAATAGGAATAAGTTTGTATAAAAACTCACCCAAAGGGCTACATAAAAGAAGAGGAAGAAGATGAATTAGACTATAGGAAATAGTTTGTATAAAAACTCACCCAAGGTCTACATAAATTAAGAAAAAGAAAAATTAGACTATAGGAAATAGTTTATTTATGAACTGTCCCAAATGACTTCACAAAAGAAGAGGAAGAAGAATTAAACTCCAAGAAATAGTTTGTATAAAAAATCACCCAAAGGTCTACTTAAATAAAAGAAGAATTTCACTATAGGAAATAGTTTGTAGATTGAATGACATGTGTATTGTAGTTAACCTATGATAGTTTAATAATTTTCCTATACGAAATTAGTATATTGTTGGTTTTTAAGTAGTATTAGGTATGTAGGTACCTACCTACAATGATGTTCTAAATTAATTCGAATTCGATTTATAACAAATTTTATTTGAATATCAGAATGTGTCCGTTACCATAGTAACCATAGAACATGTAAAAAATATCAAATGGTTTGTAGACATTTTTTGAATAATATGTAGGTACCTGCATTGGTTTGTTCGATGTCATAAAAATGAAAATTGTCCGAAATATCAAATATTATATACAAATTATGCAATTTTATTATGCCTATATCTTTACTAATAATTAACAGACTTTTACAATATACGTCTTAAAACTTGCTGTAATGTCTTGTGTTTCATTTTATTATTTCATAATTATATTTATTTCAAAGGTTTATTATTTTCAAGAACATATTCATTCGGTAGGAAAATGAAATATTGTATGAAAAGATATTAAAATGGCGGCATTTATGTACAAAACGCTTACTTTAAAAATAAGTTAAACATTATAATTATACAAAATATTCACCATGTTTTTCACTTAAACGCTAAGTTATACTTGAAAGTAAATTTTTTTCGTGTAAATACGTACTTCTAACTTTTAAACTAACAGATATTTGCGTGCAAAATGTACACTTTTTTGACAGATACGACTTGGAAAATTTTGTATGAAAAAAATAATTATTGAAATATTTTTAAAATTCAGCATTTTTATCGCATTATTTTTAGCGTGACACTGCATCAGGTATACAGGTACACGTTCGCACATAAATTAGATTTTTAGATGCTCTTGGTTTTTCAGAAGGCGTGAGACAAACACACACACACACACATACACACACACACACACACACACACACAAACACTAACATTTTGATTGCTTTATTACTTTAGATAAACATGACATTCTACATAAAGAGGTTTGACAACAATAATAAACAATAGTAATAAAATAAAATACTATATATATATTTAAGACAGAGACAATGGAAGGGTTCACATACAAATCCATACCATTGACACTCTCTTGCGCTTTGCTGTCAATTAGAGGTTTTGCTCTCCAATATGCTAGGGATAATCCCTGTGTTATATTGGGTGCAGTCTTTGGTTTTGTAAGTTAAACAACATTATTTTAAAGTGAATTCAGCACAATTGATCATACACTTCCTAACATAAACGCACAGGCACTCTCCATACACACGTAATAAACTGTACCATATAACATACACACACACATACAGTAAACAAACAGCAAGTTATAAAAAATGAAAAAAGTTATTGTGGTGAAAACGTTTATATTATTTTTGTAATGTTTCATTCCGTGCGACTTTTGGCTATTTTGCGGCGCCTCTTTTATAGGTAATAATGCATTTTTCGTAGATTCCCGGAAAACCCGGGAATTTCAGATTTTATTCCCGGGACCGTAAAAATCCCTGGAACTTAGAAACCTTAGCACCAATCCCCTGGCGTAGAGTTGTAGCTTATGTCAGCTCTATGTATTCCTTTATCAGTGCGGTGTACGATTTTTTTTGATATTTGAATTATTTTAATATCAGAATAAGGAGCCAAGAAACTTTTCCTGCCTGGTCCTAGTCTCCTCCTCCCTTTCAAACGGCGCTTTTTAATTATTATTATCATCATAAAATTGAGGTTAACGTGAAACAGTGTCGAAAACAATGTGATATTTGCTTCGTCGTACAAAGATGTCAAAAGCCGAACAAAGGAAAGTTCAAAAAGGTGTTTGCGTGTGTGTTTGTCATCTGGAAGGTAATGAATCTGTAAATCCTTCACTGAGACGAAGCGGAGTCCATGGTTTATTCATCAGATTTCCGCGGTGAAGTCGTAAACATCAAAAGTGGCACAGTAAATATTTCATGAATTAATTCATTACCAGATAAACCCACGGCTCCACAACACATAAGCAGGAAAGGTACTACACTATACAAGATACAAGGTCGTGTCCTGAAAAGCAAGACATATATCGAAATTGGCGTGACGAAAATTGACAAACAATATCAACATTGAAACAAAGTTGCTCACAAGTCGAAAAAAGGTTCCATAAAAATAAGCGTTTTTTTTTAACTGTTTTTTTTTAGGGGAGGATCAAGCGTATCGTAATCGTATCGTATCGTAAGTAAGATGAAAATAAATGCCCTAAGGTGGTTCGGCCACATAGAAAGAATGAGTGATGACTGTCTGACAAAAAAAGTATACAAGGCTGATAAAAGAGGAACGAAAAATAGAGGTCGGCCAAGAAAAAGTTGGCACGATCACATAAATGGGATTTTGAAAGATGGTGATGTTAGAAGTAAGAATAATAGAAGAGCGTGTATGAGACGATGTATGGACGTGAATGAAACGAGGAATGTACGTCAAGAGAGAGGAGTCTGGCGTTCGGTTCTCTCTGCCTACCCCAAATAGGGAAATGGCGTGATGGTATGTATGATCAAGCGATAATATCGTAGTAGTTATTAAAGTGTAAAATGGGTATATTTTGTATAAAACTAATGAAAACTGTATACTCAACAACTGTGGTCGTCGGAAGTCAAATAAATTCGTTGTGGAATAGACATGTGTTCATATTTATCATAATTATTTAATATTATTTTGTTTTTAAAAAATAAAATAAAAATTATTCCATAGTCTCACTGATTTACTTGAACGGCGAGTATGAGAGAGTCAGGTTGTGATTTGACGAAAAAAAACGTTAATTTTGTTGGGTATTACGGTGGAGATAATTTGATTGATTGAGAATTATTATTGCCTGTCGACAAATAAATTGTCAAATATAAAGCCCTCAAAACACTCGAATCGTCCAGACTACGGACACACTAATAGATCTGATTATCTCCAACTGTGAGGGTATCTGTGTACAGGTCTAGAAGTATAGTCGAGTTGACTGGAGAGCGATCAAATCAAAATGTCGCTTCCTAGCAGAATTAACGGTGGGGTTCCGTAGAGTAGATATATGCGGGCTCACCATCTCTCGCAGTCGAACTATTATCCAACTGTAGATTCGTTCATGAGAATTCAATTCTCTGAATGAATCGATATTATTAAGCCAAGATGCGTGTACGAAGGAACATTTTGTATGGTGTAGTGGACTTTTTGCATGTTAATAACACCAACTAGAGGCCTCGCAGCATATATGTTCCCATACATGGATTTACTCAGAATTCGAAGTAGAACATTTTATGTGAGTTTTGTGTGTGTGTGTGTGTGTGTCTGTGTGTCCGTCCGTCCCTTATAACTTTTGATCCGCTCAATTTACAGAGCCCAAATTTTCAGAATATATACACAGTTATAGGCCTACAAAACTTTTATACTCAGAATTGTGAAATTTTGTTTCAGTCAAGGGTTATCAACTTTTAAATTTTTGGTTTATTTTTCCATATATCTCAGAAACCATAAAAGCTAGAACGCTGAAAATTGGTATAAACATAGAAAAATACGAAATCTCAAATTTATTTTTTTTTTTAAAAAATCCAGGGTTTCTCAAACATTTTTTATTATGAAAAATATTTTTTTTTGATAAATTTATGAGTTTAACAGCCTATATTTCCAAATCTTTTAAAAATATCGAAAAAAGCCGAAACACCCCAACTAGATAATTTAATTTTCTATAAAAAATATTAAAATTGTAGAAGTACATCTCAGAATTTTTTTAACAATTTTTATTAAAATTGAATTTAGTGACGACATTGCTTTATACAATTTGTATGGCAATCGCCTATACACAATATCTAAGAAGACTTAATAGTTTGATACTAATCTCCAAAGATACATACATACCATCATGCTGTTTTCATATTCTGGGTAGGATCAAAGGACTGACCTCCATACTATCCTATCTTGACATACATACCTAGGTACATGTGTTGTATAGAAAACCAAATATCTTAAAATATTAAAAATTTGTATTTATGGGTTTATAGTTTGGTACATATTCTTCATCTATGCATACAATCGCTATCGACAGTTGGATCTCATGTGTTACATGCAACTAGTTTATTAAAATTTAGTCCTTCTGAGAAATGTGTGCAGTATAATCATATAAAAATGATTTTCAATTATATTCATTCATTTAACGTACAGTTGACATTCGTAATTCGTAAAAATATATATACCTAGGTACTTATTGTTTGTGTGTGTTAAAAGAGTGGATATCCCATTTTAAATTAATTTATATTTTTAATAAATAAAAAAAAACTTGTTTATAATAAATGGAATTCCATCAAGAACTGACGATCAAAAAGTTAAATCTAATCCCATTTTAAAATTAACAATAAAACTCTCGAATTTTTAGAACTTTGTGGTGGACCATCCCTATGATGTCCACACATCACTACTGTCCTGTCCACCTGTCCTGTCATGGCTCTACCAACTCAAGCTGAACGTATAAACGATGATCCCCTCCTACTTTCATCATTCAGAATTTCTTCAGTCGCCCGGCCTAGGCGTATCGCGTTCTTTCCTCCACATTCTTATTACGTGTGAATTAAATATAATAATTTAATAAATAATGTAAAACATTGTTCGAATAAACATAAATCAGAGTGAGTACAATCTTTTATTGCATTAATTATAATAATTATCAGTTGCACCCAATTGTTTGTAGTGTATCTATTATAGAGATATTAGTTTTAATTTTACTTTTTGAATACGCAACAATCCTTCTTATAAATATTCTATTAATTAATCATTATCATAATAATAAAATAACCATCTCCCTATACCTTGATTATATGATACCTTGATTAAATCGAATAGATGGAGAAACACATACATGCATACATATACCTACTATCACGCCGTTACCGAACGTCAGACCTTTCTATTTTGGCATATTATATATTTTGCCTCGTTTACATCCATGCATCGCGTCATACACACTCCTATATTTTTTTCTTTACTATCCGATCTATATTTTCAGCCTTGTATACTTTCTTTGTCAAGTGTTCATCGTTCATTCTCTCTACATGTCCGAACCATCGCAACGTTTATCATATATTTTACTATAAGGCGTAGAGTAATATATTTTTTTTTTAATTAAAGGAGACAAAAATATCTAGAAAAATATGATGTGACGTTGCATTAATGCTTCAGGTTTAGTAAATAAACCTAAAAAACAGTTATTTTCCATTCAGCGCCATAGCGAAATAAAAGTTTTTTTGGTTTATCAACTTAACCTGATGCATTAATGCAACGTTACATCGTATTTTTCCAGATATTTTGATCTTCTTTAATTTATAAAAAAATATAATGCTCTATACCTTATAGTCTTTTAGAAATTTAAGATAAATGTCAAAAATCGGGGTATGCTTATTATTTTCCTACAAGAATATATACAGAACATAATTAAAAAGTTAAGGTATATTTTTCTTTATTAATATCCAAACTAACTAGGTTATTTTTTTCAAAATGATTCGTTTTGTAGTAATGATGCAAATTCAAATTGAATAAATAGGTACGTTGGCAGCAGTCACCCTCTTAAACATCTTTATGTTCTTCAGTAGTACCTACATATGAGAAAACATTTTCTTGAGAGAAAAAATCTAATTCTTCAATATGTTTTACGTTTTTTTTTAGTCCAAGATATTTATTTACATTACCTGGGATGAAAAAAAATCTCTTGAAACAAAAAAAATAATTTGAAAAAAAAAAATTATTTGATTGAGGATAGCAGGGGGCAAGTCCGGTCTAACGGTGAAATCAAAACCCTCATGATAAACCATATCGTGGATATAATTATCTTATGGAGTACAAGATAAATATGTCCATATAGGATATCATCTTGGGGTTTTGACTACACCTTTTGATCGGACTTCCTTCCCTGATTATCTTTATTCAAATAAATATTAACTCAAAACAATAAATTTGAATTGTTTGATAAAATAAAACGACGTTATGTAGTTACTCAAAAATAATTATTGAAAAACAATGCGATATATTTTTTTGAATAATATATTCTACGGAGAGAATCGAAGTATACCCGTCTCAAAATCACTGTAAACATCCGTAGTTGTGACGATTAATATTATGATCATCAAAACCAATAATCCACTAAGTTGATTGTATATAATTATAACGAAAGGTACATATGTACATAGTTAGTAAATAACGTACAATATGGTGCCTCCCCAAACACAATTCTACCAACATAAACTAGGAGAATATTATTAGAACTATTAATTTACCCCGTGAAAGTACATATTAATGTTTCCTTATACTTGGGAACTTCAGCTAGGTCAACCTAGTTCCTATGTATGTGTTATTATTATACCCCTATATTTTAAGACAGTGGTTCCAAACCGGCGTTTCGATAAAATCATTTCAAGTAACACGTTTCAAGAAGGGCCTTATAACCTCGAAAAGTTCGTCGTAATGTGAAGCGCGCGGAGAGTAAAAGATCTAGAGATCGCTCACCAACCCAAAGTCAAGTCCGCTACGGGATCTTCAATAAACGAAGACCATCGATCTACCTGAGACCATAATTTGATTGTCTTGATTTGTTGAGTGTATTCGCCATCATCAAAAACGGGGGCAAGAAGGAAGAATATTAAGAAAATAACTTTCGAATTTTGAGGAGAAACTTTTAACATTCATACTGCCAAATGTCAAACACATAATGTCAAACGCAGTTGTTTTATACACCAAACAAATTCAAATACAGAACACACTGTGAAATGATACAAATGGTACTTAAACGATTTAACTGAGGAGTATGTATGAAATACATACATAATTGTTCAATTATATCAAAATATCAAATGAATCAAGTCATCGGTAATACACAAATACCGAAAGTTTCAGAGCTCTAACTGGTCGAGAAATTTGTTAATAATCATAAATTAAAATATTTATTAAAATAAATAAAAACACATACCTAGTTATTCACAATCTGATGTCATTCATTCTCATTAATAATTTTAATCTCATTTGTGGATACTATGAAAACAATGTGCTTTTATTTATTTTTTGAACAATTTAATTTATAATTATGAACTTCCACTGTGTTAACAAAAAAAGTCTGAAATTAGTTAAAAATCAATAATAATAATAATAATAGAACCTCAGTAATTGATGACTCCTGTAGAAGGTGTAATAAAAACAAAGAGACATTAGAACATATAACTGGCGGATGTTCTGCTCTTGCACCAACAGAGTATACACATAGACATGATAATGTTTGCAAGCAGATACACATCGCTTTAGCAAAAAAATATTATTTAATAGATTCTCCACCACCTTGGTTTCAATATTCCCCATTGGCAGTTATTGAAAACAACACACATAAACTTTATTGAAACAGAGATATAATTACAGATAGAACCAACCTACACAATAGACCCGATATAACATTAATTGAGAAAAATACAAAACAAACCCTTTTAATTGAAATATCTATTCCAAATACAACAAATTTAGAACAAAAATATACAGAAAAAATTCAAAAATACCTCCCTCTAGCAGAACAGATCAAAACCCAATGGGGACAAAATAAAGCTACAATAATACCGTTTATTATATCATCTACAGGAGTTGTACCAAAAAATATAAATGATTCAATTAAGAAACTTGATCTGCCAAATTTTATAATCACACAGATTCAAAAGAGTGTGATTATAAACACATGCTCGATAGTTCGAAAATTTTTGTTATCACCACCATAAATACTATGCATAATAACTAAGCAACTTGAGAACTCCTCCGTTGTTTAGTTTTTTTTTTCCGGTTGACCCGAGAAGAGAATGAATAATAATAATAGTACCAAGCCATAAGTCTTGCTTGGAACGAAGCACAATTTGTTTTTTATACCCCAGTCAGAAACAAAGCACAGCGCTTGGGTGGCTGAATTCTCGATTGATCTGCGAGAATCAGCACGAATCATAATGTAGATACACATCATCGGCATATTATGCTTGAATTATACAGTTACTCGGGAGAAGAAGATCCAATAAATAGATCATCGAAAAGAGTGTTCCAAATAAGTGGACCGAAAACAGAACCTTGAGGACATCCAATGCTTACTTGTCGCTTATGAATAAATTGACCCCCAGGAAGGACTATGTGGCGTGTCCTACTTCAATTTATTAAGTAATAATAATGAACACTTACTTGCACCCTGCGCAAGTGGCGAGTTTATTGCCGTATGGCAATTTCTTCCAACTAACCAGTGTTTCCAGCCCAGAGAAGCAATATTTGCGTGAGAAATAAATTTCTCCTCTGCTGGAAATCGAACCATAGCAAAATTCCAGTACGGACAGACAGGTGAAGGTAAATTAAATTGTGAAAAAAATGCGCATTACTTAATATGATCGTATTTTGAGGGCACATAGCATTAAATGTCTCATTTAGGAATATTTTGAATCAAATTTCTTAAATACGTCAGCCAATGTGTTTCGTAAAAAATATCAGAAGTAGGTACCTATGAACATTTCTTTACCGAATGGTCGTAAACGATCCTAAATTTATAAAACGCTAATTTAAAATCATAAAATATTTTTTTTTAATTACGTCAATGTAGTAAAGATAGTTTTTTATAGATTTGTTCCGAAATTTGAAATCTTTTAATGAGCATGCGATAGTTACACAGAACTTCATAGTGCATTTGGCGGTTCAGATTTAGCATTATGAGCCCTCCTAAATGCCTCACCGACTCTTTCAAGTTGAACGTCTGTTTCCTGCCATTGAACAAATAAAACAAACACACATACACATAGCATAAAATTAAAATAATGAATGGTTGGTAGCTAATAATAAATAAAGAATAATGAACATAATATGAAGCTTCTGATGTTTATTATAAACCTACTTAATTGCTGATGGTGGGCCATTTACGCAGTAAAACAACAATTAGTAGTAACAACAGTCAAGGACGTTAAAAAAATCGATATACCTCTGGCAGCTATATAACACTATGTATGATAGTAAATAAGTAAACATCTACACACAGAACCATTTAAAATAGTATCGGCGGATATTTTCTTTTAATAATATGAGGCAACCCACCCTTAGAAGCGTTAAGAGATGAGTTAAGCGTTAAGAGATGAGACATGTTTACTGGTAGAGGGACTTTTAAGTTGGGATAGATGTCATATTCGTAGTGCATCGGACATTCAAAGAACACGTGACCGAGTGTTTCCAAATCTGCCCCACATGCATATGAAAGGTTTTCTTATATATTTATTTTCTTATATTATAAGTGAGTAGCATTTGGGCAATGACCCAATCTCATTCTCGAGATATTAGTGATCTCTCTTTTGACATTTTTTTTGTGAAACCAAGGGAAAGATGGAATGTTAAATTGGATATTATAGTAGTATGTTACTTAGGATTCAGAAAAGATTTTCCACGGGTCTTGCCATTTATTTTTGGTAATGCTACAATGAGAACAAATTGTGTCTTGGATGGAAAGGGAGATGTTAATATAAGAGTTATCAGAACTGGAGGCTTATTTTGCTAATTCATCCGCGATCTCGTTCCCGATAATACCTATGTGGGACGGGATATTGGAAGTTAATAATAATAACCATTATTGACTTAATAATTTGCTATTTATCACTTTTTTATGAGTCACTTTGCGACATATTTCGGGAGAGCTGTCATTCCATCGACCGGTGAGTCAAAACAGCAGTATCAAGATAAAATAACCCAAAATAACATAACTAGAAGAAAAAAATGTAATACCTACTGATCATAACAATGAGGAAAGGAAGTAGGGAACTGAAGGATGAAGAAGGAAATATTCAGGAAATATTTGACAAATAAATTTGTATGGATTGGGATGACGAAACATTATCACTAAGGCCACTCCATAGTCTAGATGATTGTACTTGAAAGAAAGAGCTTAAAACTTTTGTAGTGTGAATGGTTATAGTAAGTGTGGTAATTTCAGCAGATTAATTTTTAAATCGAATATTTTTTTAATTGCATATACGCAAGAATTGGATTTTTTCCCTGTCGGGAGTCAAATGATGTTTTTACTGACAAACTTTTTGACATCTCAATAGAGACGACGTTGGGATATTATAGAAGAACCAGGAACTCAAGGCACCTACAGGGCATACGACCTGTCAACGGTTGGTTTACGTGAAACGTGATCACTTTATGAAACGTAAACCAGCAATGACAGATCGTAAGCCCTGTAGGCGCCTCGAGTTCCTGGTTCTTTTATAATATCCCAAATTCGTCTCTATTGAGATGTTAAAAAGTTTGTCAATAAAAATAGATTAATTATTGTTAATTAATTTTTGTTTTGGAAATGTTTTATTGTACCCAATCGGTATACAGAAATTGGTTGAATAAAAAATTAAGTATAAAATGATAATTAAATAAAATTATTTACCTCATTTCTCCTCACCTCTCCTTATCATCCACATTTTTAGTTATTTTTTAGATTTTAGTCCTATTTTTTTAGAACTTGTTATATACCTACTATTTTTAATAGTATGAAATTGGTCTAACTTTTGTACATATTTTTTTTGCTATACTTACCTACTATAGATATATTGATCCAAACAATGACCAACTCACAATGTAGAGTTAAGGTGCAGGGTGGTTTAACAGAGACTTTTGAAATCACACAGGGTTTGAAGCAAGGAGATAGTCTGGCTCCTACTCTTTTCAATCTCGCCCTGGAATACGTTATCCGCAGAACACCAATTGACAATGGCTCCAATATATGTTTCAAAAGTAGTCAGATAGTGGGATATGCGAATGACCTAAGTATACTTGGATGAACCCAAACAGCCATTAAAGAAGTTCTCGACCCCCTGCTATCTGCAGCACAAGAGGTGGGCTTAAAGATTAATAACGAAAAGACAAAGCACCTAATAGAACAAGAGGAAACGTGCAGCTAGCAGAGAATCACACATTCGAATCAGTCAATCAATTCACATACTTGGGATCTCATCTCACGGAATGCAATGAGGAAGCAGAGGAAATAAAGAAAAGAATCTAAGCAGGTAACAGGACATACTTCTCCTTGGTGCCAGTGTTTAAATCTCGAAACGTCCATAGGAAAACCAAAATAATCCTATACGAGACAATTATAAGGACTGTGGTTACATACGGGTGTGAGACTTACAATAAAATCCGCTGGAGCTTTGGATATGTTTGAGAGGAAAGTTCTCCGCCGCATATGCGGTCCAGTGAAAGATGGGGAAGAGTGGCGTATAAGGCGAAACGAAGAAATGTACAGAATATATGAATCACCCAGTATCTCAACACATATACGACTATCGAGATTGAGATGGGCTGGACATGTTCAGAGAATGCTAAATATGCGAATTCCTAAGAGAATTATGACTGGTCATCCAGGAGAAAGAAGGAAAATAGGAAGCCCCAGGCTGTGGACAGACGGGGTTGGAGGCAAAAGTTGAAGGAGGCCAAGGCTCGACTTGGGCTGTAACGCCATCGAATAAGAAGAAGAAGAATACTGATCCAAACAAAAAAAAAATACTCTTAAAAATATAAATATAGATATTATGTATATAAAAATACAAATCCCCGGCAAATCACAAGTCATAGTACATCGCATCTTATAATACGATGAAATCTTTCAAAAGAATTTTATATTAACATTAAAAGGTGATGGAAGGCACCGTCTCCGTCCGTCATGTAAAATAAAAAAACATCATTTTCGAAATTGGAGGAGGTAGGGGGGGAGGGTCGCTCCTCGTTGAAAGGCCGAGATGGCTTTTAAGATGAAAGAAACTTTTAATTTCTAAAAGCTTACATTAGGGACTATCTTCTGCCGAGGGAGGCAAGAGGCGACTCGCAGAGTTATAATTATTATTGGGTATAATGAAGCGCTATACTTACTCTCTTAAGCGGGTTGCAGACCAAAAGCTAAGCTAAGTTAGTTTAGCTTGGCTCGCAAAGCTGAGGTCATTTTTCATATTAGTGTGCAGACCGCAAAATATGTGAGCTAAGTTAGTCGAGTATGGCGAGCTATGCGGGGAGCTAAGTCACACCTCTCCGCGCCTTGCTTCCTTGCCTAGTTCAGTATCGTCGAGTGCCTAATATGTGACGGACCGTTGTCAATCTATTTGATAGTTGTTTGACTATCGTGATTCAAATAAAAAAATATGTTATATGGAAAAGGATAAGAAGGGGAAAAAATAACTGAATTTTTTTTTATTTTCTGATATTCATTACAATTTTGATATAAAAGGTATATTTTTTTGTTATATATACCGTAAACAAAAAGCCAATCTTTCGATAAGTGGTATTCTGTTTAATAATATCCCCAATAATCAATGACAACAACTTCTTATCCAATATAATATATTCTTTAAATAAATAAGCCAGTTGTATTAAACGTATTTAATAAGTCGAATTAGTTCATTATCAGGCTCGGTAAGATAATACATATTGCACAACGCTGACTTAGTAATAGTTTTCGGTGTGCACGCAACATAAATAGCTTAGTTTTAGCTGGCATAGCTTAGCTTCAGCGGAGTTTAGTTTTTGGTATGCAACCGGCTTATAAGTTTCAAGATGTCACATTCGTTTCAGTAACGTAATATTTACGAGAAAAAAATAATAACGTTTAAAAATAGGGATGGTCAAAAGCCTGGCAAAATGACTGCACGTGGCTAAACAATACCTAGATTAGATCAACGCAAAGCTGTATTCCATGAAAACTTTGGTGATCCCCTTGTGTCCCGATGGATTACTGAAACGATATATAATATGCTTATTTACCAAAAAAAGAAACGAATAAAATTCAGTCAGTTTACAATGCCGCAGTCAGGCTCCTCACTAATCCAAGGGGCCCCACTATATACCCTAGAGTTAGTGAGGAATAAAAATAATAACTTTTTAGTTTATTCTAATCAACACGCTGACATATAAAACTATGTTTATCAAGAGTATATAATGGGGCAGATAGAACCAGATATATGTAGGTACGATCGATGATAGCATGTAACAATATAATTAGAGTAATAATGTATCGGTCAACCAAATTGACTCAGCAAACACTATTATACATACATTCTGTGTCCATGAGACACATTCTACGGCGCCAATACTCAGACTTACTTTTTCATATACATAATATATTTACCCTTTATTCATGGGAAATACTATTGAGGTAAAGATTTATGTAGAAAACATTTTTTATATCAATTCAATTACACGTAAATAGTTCCTCTGATCAAACGTTTCAACAAAGAGTTGATATTCTTCATCATCATCATCACCATTGGCCCTACAGCCCGTTGTGGGCCTTGGCCTCCTTCAGAATCCGTCGCCATTCCTCCCTGCACTCTGCGGCTCTCTTCCGGTTGGTAAGGCCCAGCGCTCGTATATCAGCCTCCACATAGTCCAGCCATCTCATTTTTGGTCTGCCTCTGCCTCTTCTTCCGTCTGGTGTCGTGTTTAAAACCTTGTTGGGAGTAAGATCATCACTCATCCTGTGAACATGGCCCAACCATTGCAGTATTCTTATTTTAATGAACTGTGCAATGTTAGGTTTGCCATACAGTGCCTCTAATTCGTTAATATTCTTCAGACATGATTGTTTTCAAGGATCCTTTCCGCCTACCCCATCAGGAACATGATGTAACATAATTATATGTTACATGTTATTTAAATTATATGTCATAATATTTGATATATCAATTTTAAAAAGGAACATTGTACACAAGGTTACTAATATTAGGCTCCGAAACGCTGATTTTAATTTTTCAAAAATCATTGTTTGTTTGTTGGCAGGATTCGTCGTTGGTTTTTTTTAAATGTTGGGAGAATTCATCGTTGAATTGTTAAATGTTGGCAGGATTCGTCGTTGTTTTGACAAAATCTCGGCAGGATTCGTCGTTCATTTGTGAAAATTATGGCAGGATTCGTCGTTGATTTCTTAAAATGTTAGCAGGATTCTCCGTTGATTTGCTAAAATGTTGGCATGATTCGTCATTGTTTTGGCAAAATGTTAGCAGGATACGTCGTTGATTTGTTTAAATGTTGAGAGGCTTCATCGTTGATTTGTTAAATGTTGAGAGGATTCATCGTTGAATTGTTAAATGTTGGAAGGATTCGTCGTTGTTTTGACAAAATCTCGGCAGGATTCGTCGTTCATTTGTGAAAATTATGGCAGGATTCGTCGTTGATT
The DNA here is from genome assembly GCA_963576475.1 of Molanna angustata. Lineage (NCBI taxonomy): Eukaryota > Metazoa > Arthropoda > Insecta > Trichoptera > Molannidae > Molanna > Molanna angustata. The sequence continues at coordinate 44,578,023 of OY754967.1, forward strand.
TCTTAAAATGTTAGCAGGATTCTCCGTTGATTTGCTAAAATGTTGGCATGATTCGTCATTATTTTGACAAAATGTTGGCAGGATACGTCGTTGGTTTGTTTAAATGTTGAGAGGCTTCATCGTTGATTTGTTAAATGTTGAGAGGATTCATCGTTGAATTGTTAAATGTTGGAAGGATTCGTCGTTGTTTTGACAAAATCTCGGCAGGATTCGTCGTTCATTTGTGAAAATTATGGCAGGATTCGTCGTTGATTTCTTAAAATGTTAGCAGGATTCTCCGTTGATTTGCTAAAATGTTGGCATGATTCGTCATTATTTTGACAAAATGTTGGCAGGATACGTCGTTGGTTTGTTTAAATGTTGAGAGGCTTCATCGTTGATTTGTTAAATGTTGAGAGGATTCATCGTTGAATTGTTAAATGTTGGCAGGAATCGTCGTTAATTATTGGTAAAATAATGGTGTGTTTTGTCTCGATTACAAGATTAATTTACAGAAATAAAATAAACTCTTTCAAAATACAATACAGTAAAACTGTTATTGAATGAGAAATTTATTTTAAAATCAACATCTAATTCCTCGATTCTTTCATCTGATTTATTGGCATATGTTTATATGAAAGAAATAGGCGCCAGGTGTATAAAGTATGATGGTTAAACACGAACGTATGTAAACTACAGGTGCCAAAACAGGTTGTTTCTAGAATGTTTGTATATTTTTGTATTAGGGCAGTGTGTATAAAATATTATATAACTGATGCTAAACATTGTTTGATATTGAACATTCATCTTTGAAACAGCGCGTGTTTAAGTCAAATATAAAGTAAATTTATTTCGTAAAACGTATATATAAAATACATTTTTTTTCCAGGTGGTTAAGGAATACAACAATTAAGTTAGAAAACCTCAATATATGTTTGAGTTGGAGAAAAAGCCAATAATAAGAACTGCATTTCTTTATGAGACTCAAATGAGAATTAACAACTCTCACAGCATCAATAAAAGAGTAAGTAAGACAAGGGATCGTTTTATCACTATGGCTCTCCTATTTATCTATTAATTAAATGGCTCTTGTAACGTCAAATGGAAAAACATTGGCCATTGGCCAGTTTGTTATAAAATCGTGCATTTGTTTTTTTACATTATAATGAACAACAAATTAAAAAGTATGTGGAATACAAAAAAAAAATGATTATAATCAATACTTACCTGCTTAATGGCTCACATATATGTACATATATTGATTAAAATATAATAGCGCTGAAGAACTAATAAATCGATTGAAAGCGACACGACGAAATTCACAGTGTGCACTCCCTACACGATACCCGTTGAGAAATTGACGTAAAAAATACGCTCGAATATTGTGAAATCATGACTCTCTACTATTCTATACGTAGCAGTGGAGAATTAAAAAACCCTAATAAATGAATGCTTAATGTTGAAAAGTGTCGTAATCCGGCTCCTCTTGTCTTTCGAATTTTTCATTGTCAAACGCTTCGTTTGATTACCTACCTATAAGAAGACACCTATTACGTAACAACTCTCTTCAGAGTCTTCAGATAGAAATAATAATACTAACACCAACAGACATTTGTAAGGAACCCAATTCAAATGGATATAACGAGTCGGAGACACTTAGGATCGATTGTCGACACGAACAAATTTAATTCTTTTCGATTAACAAAATAACAATAAAGTAAGACATCACACAAGTGGCGTAGTTGAATAACGGTGGTGTCGTGCAAGGTGTGGAGGCTCAGTTTTACAGGAAGCCCAAATTTCAAAAACGGGACCTTAATTTATCAATTATTGGTAAGTTAAGGTCCCAGGTGAGGCTGTTGGTGTTATTGATTAAGGCGTAAATTGTAAAAACTTCGAGGTTATTCCTATCCCCCTATTCGCTCTCCTTTTTAACAAATAAAATGAATATGTCCGTGATAAACAAGTACATATACATCTTCCTACGTTCCCTAAAATAAGCATACAAATGCTTGTGCTATAGGTGAACGAACTCGGTCGAGGCAGGATTCGAACTCGCAACCACTGGATTACTAGCCCAGCACGCTAACCGCTCTGCCATCGACCCATCTGTTCAATAGAGGTTTGAACAATCAATTATCAATGTATGTAAGTATTTTTCATTCTATTTACATATGTAAAGGTTTGTACTTAGCAATTCGTTTATTTGATTGTATAAAGCATTAGCGACCTTTTTTTGAGTTATATGTATTTATACAAATTGTATATAACTGTCTGTTCTTAGAATGAAATAAAGTAAACATATGCACATAATATCACGGCATATCCCACAATGTGGGGTAACCAGCGAAAGGCGTGTGGGTGTGGATTGCCTTATAAAAGGAAGCACGACACGTGCGTATATGCCCACACACTATTATCTAAAAAGGCAACATTCTACATTCTTAGCTAGCTAAAAAAGGCACTACATTCAGAAGGGGTGGTGAAACTCATTGGTGAACTTTGTGAGATGTTATTAAGCCTCTTGTATTTTCGATTACCTGCCCCCCTAGACAACGTGTCATTTAGCTCAAGAAAAGAAACAAGAAAAGATAACTTAATGTATGGAAGTGGAAGGATATGGAAGTTTCCAGTCACGTGACAACTGTCACTTGCGTACATTGAGTTATCTTTTCTTGAGCAAAAGACACGTTGTCTAGGGGGGCTGGCTCTTATGGGGCACTCGAAAATGATGACAATAATAGAAGAGTGGAAGCACTATTCAAATTCGTTTGGCTTCTGTGTCAGCATCCGGGGATTGACTCCTAACACAGAAGAAATTTATTTCGCAACCAAATGTTGCCTTCAAAGGGCCCAACAAAAACTATACATTATATATTTTTACTTTTTAACAAAGAAATTAGGAGACGTGAATTGCCGCTGAATGAATCACGACGCTTGTAGTTCGCTCCTCATATTTTTTGTGTTTTTGATGTTTTAAGTGGTGCAAAAACTTATATTTTGTGTTAATTTTTGTTTAAATGCTTATGTGAACATATCTTAGTTAAAATATTGTCCCCACGTAACCGGTGAGTTCGTTCCATTTTTATTTATTTTATTTTTTTTTGTAAGTGTGTCAAAACAATTGCTTAGTGGAGGTAGGTAAGCAAACAATTTGCCGGCGCTTCATGCGCTGTGCTAGCGAAATGTTACCTAGTAACGTTGTTGCCAAGTCAACAGATAACAATGTATTAGAATGTACGCCATCAAAACAAACTCGTAAGGCCCAGTCCACACCGATAGATCATGAAAATACATTATTGGATAGTTCAGTATCCAAAAAATTCAAACCAAACATAAACCCCTCAGTACACCAAGAGAATTCTTTACTGTATAATGAATCCTCTCTTTCCCCATTTATTGTACATGTACAAAAGAAAGTAGCGGGAGAGAGTCTTCAAATACAGGCTATCTCATTCGGTTCGTTTATCTACAAAAATAAAATTGATAATATAAAAAAAATCAAGCCGTTGGGTAAACGCACAATTGCAATCGAATTCAAAAATTATTTAGCAGCAAATACTTTTCTTAATAACAAAATTTTAGAACAAAACAACTACTTACCATTTATACCTTCCTTTCACGTAACTCGTCTTGGAGTTGTAAAAGATATACCTACATCTCTTTCTGACGAGGAAATATTAAGTAATTTGGAAGTCCCTCCGGGATTCGGAAAAATAATAAAAATTCGAAGGCTTAACTACAGAGACCGTAAAATTGAAATCCCGACATGGAAACCATCTCAAACTGTTGTGGTCACAATCGAAGGGCAAAAACTCCCATCACACCTTTACCTCTTTTACAATCGTCTACCAGTAGAAACTTACATATTCCCTACTATTCAATGTCATCAATGTTTAAGATACGGACACACTAAAACTAACTGCAAATCTGCAGCACCTAGGTGTTTTAAATGCACTTTACATCATCTTGGAAACACATGTAATGTAACTCAAGAAAATACTATTTGTGTTCATTGCTCGGGAAATCACCAGGCTATCGATATAAATTGCCCAGAATTGACAAGACAGAGGAACATTAAGAAAGTAATGGCTGACCAAAGTATATCGTATATCGAAGCAGCTGGAATGTTTCCCTCCGTGAAAATATCATACTCAGAAAAAACGAAAGCTGTCAACAATTCAAACAAAATTGAAACACAAAATAATTTCACACCAAAATGGAGGGTAATCACCCCTTCAAACAAAAATAATCTTAAAAAACATAGTAATACCCCCCCTTACTTGGATAAAAAACAAATCAACTCATTATTAATTGCACCAAATGGAAACCATCCAGTACCTAAAAATGGATGTGCTCTCCCGTTAACAAATGAAACTACCCCAGATACAATAATACCTGAAGACATTAATTATAGTCGTAAAGAAATAATTCTAAATTGCATATACAATATGATCCATGAACTCCTTACCACAGAACACTATATCTCAGTACCGTCCAACGATGCACTTATTAATAACACCTTACAAAATACTGTCAATATACTCAATAACAACCTAAATAAAGAAGATATCGATTCAAACTCTATCACAGAAACAAATTAGACCTTAAACTTGTAACTCGCACAATAATTCCCTGTATAATCTTTTATACAAAATGGCCTTAAATATTGCCCAGTGGAACTGCAGAAGTGCAATACCTAATAAAGACTCTATTTTAAAATTGCTATCCGAGAACCAGGTTCAAATAGCGGCACTATCTGAAACCTGGCTCCGCGATGAAAAAACATTCAAAATTCCCGGCTACCAATGCCTAAAAGATAATAGACATGATGGCAAAGGTGGAGCTGCGTTATTAATAAAAGACACATTTTTCTTTAACCAGATAAATTTAAAACCAATAAATTGTCCATCACAAGTTGTTGCTGCGGAAATAGACGGTACAACTTTTGTCTCAATTTATATTTCTCCTAATTTCCAACCCACCAAAAATATTTTAAGAACCATAATTTCTCGAATAAAACATCCCTTTATAATTATGGGAGATTTTAATGCTCACCACAACATGTGGGGTTCATCATCATGCACAAAATTAGGTAGAATTATAGTTGATCTGCTAAATGAGTTGAATCTTTGCATTATTAACGACGGATCACCGACACGTATCCCTGTGCCAAATCAACGAATCAGCGCAGTAGATTTAACAATATGTAGTCCCGATATTGCTCCATACTTGAATTGGAAAATACTTTCTGACCCATTCAATAGTGATCATCTTCCAATAATTTTGCATTATTCACAACCGTCATACAGATACATATATACATCTCATATTGAAAACTCAAAATCCAAAAGAAACAACAAATTCGATAAAAATGTTTGTAATTTTGGAAAAGCTAATTGGTCAGGATATAATCATTACACCAACAACCCCAATATAACATTTACTCCCCCCTCAATAGAAAACCTACAAGAATGCTACGATGAATTTATTAAAACGATTGAAATATCAGAAAAATTTATACCTAAAAAGAATCCCAAATTCAAAAAGTATCCCTTACCTCCTCCTTGGTGGGACTCAGCGTGCGAAGAACATTCGTCAATTAGGAAGCAAGCATATAAAGACTACAAGCATAACATGACACTTGAAAATTTCTTGTATCTTAAAAATGTTCAAGCTAAAGTCAAACGGTTCCTCAAAAACAAGAAAAGAAAAGGGTGGAAAGACTTCTGCACATCACTTAGTATCCAAGTTCCAATTTCAGAAGTTTGGAATAATATCAGAAAATTTCGTGGCTCATACAAAACCCCATCTTCTAAATCATGCCCTAAACTATGGTCAGAAGATTTCTTAAATAAAATGGCCCCACCGTATGCTGTTAACATCGATGAAATCTCGTTACAATATTCACATACTAGCAGTAACTGGCTAGATGCCCCATTCCAAATAGACGAATTAAAATCAGTCTTACAAGTGGTAAAAAATACTTCACCTGGAATAGACGGGATCCCATATATTATCTTACATAATAGTAGCGACAAAATTCTTGAATATCTCTTAAAATTAATAAACATAATGTTCGATACAGGGGTTATCCCAGAATCTTGGAAAACTCAACTCATTATCCCAATTTTGAAACCACTAAAGGACCCTAATTCAGGTGTCAACTACAGACCAATAGCATTATCATCAACTCTGCTTAAATTAACAGAACATATTATAAAAAGACGAATTGATTGGTTCGTTGAAAACAAAAATATTTTGCCGTACAATATGTTTGGCTTCAGAAAAAAAAAATCCTCAGTAGAAAGTGTAGCCAATTTAACAACGGATATTCTTTTAGCTTTCTCTAGACAAGAACAGGTCATAGGAGTAAGCTTAGATATCACAAGTGCATATGATAATGTGCTTCTCTCCCTTCTTAAATCTAAACTTCTCCGAATTGGAATCCCCCTAAAATTAGCCATCTTCATAATGAATATTCTCCTGGATAGAAAAATCATTCTCGACATTCGAGGAATTGATACTCAAGAAAGAAAAGTCGACAGAGGCTTGCCACAGGGGTCAGTCCTTAGCCCTATCCTCTTCAATATTTATATTCACGAGATTTTTCATGTACTGTTACCCTCGGCACAGTTACTGATATATGCAGACGATTTTTTTATTTATGTATCAGGGAAAAAAATCCAACAAATGGAGAACATTATGAATAATACTCTCAAAAATATTTCTTCGTGGTTATCTGAAAATGGCCTGAATCCCAGTCCTCCCAAATGTAAAGCCATTATGTTTACAAAAAAACGCTCTATACCACATATAAAAATTCAACTAAATGACATTATCTTCCCTGTCTCTTCGGAATTAAGATTTCTTGGTATCACTTTGGATTCCAGACTATCTTGGAACTCTCAAGTTACACATATCATTAACAAATGTCAGTCTGGACTAAATGCAATGCGAGCTGTAACCCGTACTTGGTGGGGAGGTCACCCTTCTGTTCTACGTTTAATGTATATATCATACGTTCGCAGTCAAATCGACTATGGAGCGTTTTTACTTAGTCCAATTTCCAAGAAAAATTTACAACGCTTAGATAGAATACAATTTGAAGGTCTGAGACTTATATTAGGCGCTATGAAATCGACACCGGTATGTGCACTCCAGGTGGAAGCCGTGGACCCACCACTTGAGCTGAGAAAACAGTATCTGTCAGATAAATTTGTTTTAAAATGCAATATTATTAAATTCCACCCTCTAATTAGAAAAATCGCTATGCTTAAAATATTCACAAATCAATCACCATTTTGGAAACATAAAATCTCCCCTCCTCTTGTAAATAGCCTCACCTTTTTAGACCAATATTCATCGGATTTCATTAAATCTGAGACACTCCCAGTTTACTCATTACCCTATCAAAATTTAATCGAGCCGCCAAACATAATCCACTCATTAGGAATAACTCCAGGTGCTTTTGCATCTAAAAGACTTAAACACGTAATTGAATCCAAATGGAATGACTGGAAAATACTTTATACGGATGGATCAAAAATGGACTGCAAAAGCAATACTGGAGCAGCAGTATTTAGTGATTCAGATAAAGTTGAATTACTTTTGACTCTCCATAAAGATTCTACAATATTCTCAGCAGAATGTATAGCTATAATAGAGGCTTTGAACTATGCAAATAAAAAACGATTCTTAAAGACATTAATATTGACCGATTCCTTAAGTACACTCGAAAAACTCTCTAAATCCCCTATTTTGTATAGTGATGACCACTACTGTATAGATATATGGAAAAAAATTAAAGAAATATGCAACCAAAACAGAAAACTTTGTCTGGCATGGATACCAAGTCACTGTGGTATACCAGGAAATGAGAAAGCGGATGAATTGGCTAAGAGAGCAACATATGGAAACACACGGACACATCCCAATATTACACAAAACGATCTCCTACCAATCGCAAAAAACCGTCTGATGAATAAATGGCAGTTATATTGGGACACAAGCTCACTGAAAAAGGGTAGACTTTACAAAACGACCCAACAAACAATTGTCAATAAGCCATGGTTCCATGATAAAGCTTTTGACAAACATTCCATCAGCGTTATGTGTCGTATCCGCATGGGACACTGTTGTACCAGAGAGCATTTAAAAAAAATAGGGATCATTGATAGCAGTCTCTGCGAATGTATGCTTGGTGATGAGACACTGGATCATTTGTTTCTTGAATGCCCCATAAACGATAGGTATCCGTCCTTTTTTACCGACCTCACAGAGATTGGGGTTCCAATGCCAACAAATGTGAGGACATTGTTGAGCTACAATTCCAGGCAGGTAAACATTTTGCTCAAAAAATTCATCAAAATTAATGACATTAAAATTTAACTCTGTTCATAAAATTTAAATTGATCGAAGTAAAATAAATATACAAAAATAATTTAGGTTTCTCTATTTTGACAGTTTAATATTTTAACTTAGATGGCTGAGAACACTCTTAACGGGTGAAGAGCCAACAAAAAAAAAAAAAAACAAAGAAATTTAGCTGGTGCTGTACGTAGATCAGCAAAAAGGAAAAAAATAAAAGGCTTAATTCAATTCGCGGTATTGCTTGCCCACAAAAGATTTACGGGACGCGAATTTGAGGAATTTTCGCTTACATTTGAGGAATGTTTTCGAAAAAGACCGACATGATACCTTTCAGAGAAACAAATTTTCAATCAAACCGTAGCCTGTCAAGATTTATTTTCTCCATCAAACATTTTCTTTCATCTCCATCAAACATTATGTGTATGTATAGAGACTTGAAGTAAAAATATCAAGCCTAGGATCACTCATACAGTTTTTATTGTAAGAATTACATGCTCTATTCACAAATGAATTGCGTGAGTAATTAGTCCTAGGTGTGTCGATGTAATAATAAATAATAATAAATTTGGATAATTTATATAGCGCCGTTTTTGTGAATATCTCACCTCAATATAAATATAGATATTCGACAAAAGCAGGAAGACTGTTTCACCCGGTGAAGGTCTTTTCGTAAATGGTACAGTTATCTTCTTCTTCGATTTACCTTGAGGATTGCCTGGCAGCAGAGCAATGCATATCTTCCTCCATTCCGCTTGCTCTTCAACTCTGTGTTACATGTAATATGTGTTCGTAAATAATTCAAACGAATTGTTTTCATGACAATTTTTTAATATCTCAATAGAGACGAAGTTGGAATATAATAGAACAGGAAAATCAAGGCTAGGCTCACGACCTGTGATCGACAGGTCTGTGCACGGAAAAAAAAATTTCAAAAAATTTCTTCAGTCAAGAATATTTTTTCATATATAACGAAAAAAATATTCTCTCAAATTAAGATTTTTTTGTTTTATCTCAAAACAGTATTTTCTTAATTCAAATAAATTTGTTTGAATAAAGAAAATATTGTTTTGAGATAAAACAAAAAATCTTAATTTGAGAGAATATTATTTTCGTTATATATGAAAAAATATTCTTGACTGAAGAAAACTGTTTTTTCTGTGTGTGATCCCTTTTTGCGCTTGCGCAACGTTCACCAATTATGCATTTTTATTGAGATTCCCATCAATGCAATTTTTGAATGTTCTATGTGCCTAAATATGTTACACATCAAAATCCTTTCAATTATATGAAGTGACGAAGAAACTTCGTCTCTATTGAGATATTAAAAATTTGTCATAAAAGTATCATGACTCCGGACGTGGAAAAAATACAATTTTTGCGCAACTATAAAAGTATTCGAATTACAAACGAATCCTTTTTACAAACTAAAAATATAAAATTGATAGGAAATATCATTAAAGTAAGTAAGAAAAGATATTGAAATTGTATAAAACAATATGATACATTCCTTAGCGTCCCCTTCTCCTATACATAGATACCTCAGGAAGGTGCGGCCGCTGCTGCAATCAGTAGGATGTAGAGTGTGGATGATATGATAACACGTGTCTCTTCTCGACTCACCTGCAACACACCTATTACGTACCCACGTGCCGACACCTCCCACACCCGTCCTCACCCCTACCCATCCCATATTTGTACCCAAACAGAATTATGATCAGGGCACGAACCATTACAACATCCTGTCAAGACGACAGCCAAGATAAAAGTATAAAGTATAGGATGTTTCCTATTCAAAATGCCGATGAAAGAATAAGAAAGTCAATGAAAACATAAACAAAATAAGATTGGATATTAAATGAGAACGGTAATTTATATAAAAAATACCCTCCTAATCTCAAACCACAAATATGTCAATTCTGGTTGAACTTAAGAGGCTATAGTAGGCTAAAAGATACGTACAGTTGAAATAAGGAACAGTTTGTATGTACATATTTATTCTATTACATGAGTGTTTTGAAATATGAATTTGTTTAATACTTTTCTTGTATAATTAGTTTTAGTAAAACCCTTTTTTATTATTTATTGCAAGTAACTAAAAAACTACAAGGCCTATGAAGTAAATTTTTACTTCAATCGAAAGAGAATATGAAAATTTACCGGCTGAGTTTTTTATTATTATAATATTTTAATAAATATTCTTGCTATTTAAAAAAAACCTCGAAATTTTACCTTTTCTTCACGAAAAAATGTTGTATACCTATCACATATCAGGTGATTTACAATATTTTTTCGTGTTTCATACGTTAGAAGGTAATTTTGTGTGCATTTTTGCATACATCCGTATACCCAGGGTAAACAAGGGTATTAAAAATCGTCGTTACAATAATCGAATCATCGATTATACTTACGTCGTAACAAATAAATAAATAAACATTCAACACATGGCGTTGGAATATTAGGTATTTATTTTATTTTAATTTATATTACTTCTCGGGCAACTAACAGGTAGGTACTATGTCAAATATTTATTTAACACGCACGCAAACAAGTTGCCACATTCTGGAAACTTACGATTTTAATCCTCTCATAGATCCAGACTGAAAACACAATTAAAAACTGTGTCTCCACCGGGAATCGAACCCGGGACCTTTGGATCAGCAGTCAGATACCCAACAAATAATACTCTAATAAGATATTATTAGAATATTATCATTTGGCATATTAGGTCTTTGTTGCATTATAACATGTAAGGTTTGAATTAACAAAACTAACCTTAACTAAAAGTTCTTAAGAGTGTGGAACGGGAACAATCACCTGGTTCATAATTGCATATAATTGTCAATAAAAATTGTAAACTGCTAGCCCTAGAACAGGATTTCCTAGTTGGGCAGCAGTAATCTACTTTTTTTTATTATTATTTATTTCTATCCAAAAACATACAGTAGATATAAGATACAAAATAATTTAAGGTAATATAAGCTTATTCATACATACAAAGCAAATATAAGATATTTCATTTCAAAAAATATCAATTTATTATTTCACTAGTGCTTACATAGTTTAAGCTATCACTTTTTGTTTGTATCTTTGTTACTAGCCCCCCCACTAGGCATAGCCTGTGCTAAGGTGAGACTTATTGTTGTGATTATAAATATGGTGTGATAAAAGGTAAATAAAAATACATAAATAAATGGCTTAAGCTTCTGTTGCACTTAACAGCTCATATCATTTAACATAGAAACGTACCTTTATTGTGTACATTATTTGTATGAACGTTTCGCATTCATATATCAGTGAGGAGAATTATGTAGAGCGGTAAGCTGCAACTTCTGTGACAACGATAACATACGACCTTTACGAAATAGTAGTATAATATTAACCAAATAAATTATCACAGCACCACTGTGCGAATGAAGAAAAACAACGGAAAATAATTGAAAGGGTCAAAAAAATAGCAAAACCATTTTTCTCCAAATACAACAATAATAATTGTATCTAATTATTTCTCAATAGATATGGTGTTAGAAATAAGTTTCATCATCATTCGATAGATGGGGGCTGTGTTCCCAGCTTATTCTCGACATCGTTTCAAACAATTTGAAAGGCGGTATACACTACACAATATCTACGGGGACTCAATAGTTTGATAATAAATCTCCAAGCATACTTATGTACATACCATCATGCTATTTTCATATTCTGGGTACGAAAAAAGGACTGATCTCCATACTATCCAATCCCGACATACATACCTACATGTTTTATATAGAAAACAAAATGTCTTAAAATATTCTATAATTTTTGTTAGTGTTCATACTTTAGTACGTATTCTTCAACTATACCTACATACTATCACCATCGACAGTTGGATCTCATGTGGTACATGCAACTAGTAATACTAAAGTATTCTTACTTTGAGCACTGCGGACATCTGGAGGCAATTTTATACTCCACTTTAAAGGGCCACTCACACCAATGGTTGTATAGACAAAATTTAACAAATTTATGTGTATGTTTTAATCTATCAAAACTTACAAAATGTTCTCACGTTCCAGTAAATTGAAAATTTCAATTTTTTGTTTCAACCATGTGCAAACTAGGTTTACTGAATATAAATATATCAGAGATTATCTGAGTTTGCTTTGCAGTATAGCACTTAGTGTTGTTAACAACGCGTTTCTTATATTTTTAAAGCCTAATTTGTAGTATAGAAATTAGTGTTGTTTACAACGCTTTTTATATATTTTTAAGCCTAATTTTCAGTATAGAACTTAGTGTTGTTAACAACGCGTTTTCTATATTTTTAAGGTTAATTTGCAGTATAGAACTTAGTGTTGTTAACAACGCGTTTTCTATATTTTTAAGGTTAATTTGCAGTATAGAACTTAGTGTTGTTAACAACTCGTTTTCTATATTTTTAAGCCAAATTTCAATTTTATAAGAGTACGAATTAAAAATGTAAAATGTATTACATAAGTGAAATTAAAATACACATTATTTAGGGATTTAAAAATTGAGATTACTTTAATAAATTCGAAATTCAGTAAGAGTAGAAATACAGTTGCTGATAACTACAAAATGTTCTGTGTCATGAATCATTCGCTAAATATCGTAGATTTGAGGCCACGTCTATCTGGCAGGTCTGATATTTGTATAAACCATACAATTTAAAGCAAGTGGCTTCCTACCTAAGAACTATACCAACCTACTATTGGTTACAGAACCTATATAGTAGATTATACCTAGTAGAGATAAGACCACGAGTCTGTTTAGAATATTCCTTGTTATTGCCTTCTATTTTGGGATCTTTATTGCTTGCGTGCTATACCTAACCAAACCTATCTACAACTTTGCCCATATATTATTTTCAGATACACCAATAAACATATAACATATTCTTGTTTCAACTTATAATATAGTCTAGGACTATGGCGGTTATACCTACCCAATATATATTATTTTTTTTTATTTTATTTTATAGAATACAACATCAATACAATAAAGATTTATACAAATATACAGAGATAATTTTTATGTTGCCAATTATAGTATTCTAAATATATTAAGTACATTCACATTTATTAACAACTAGTTGCATGTAGCACATGAGATCCAACTATCGTTAGCTATTATTATTATTATTTATTTATTAGGCAATTCACACAATATTGTATGATTTGTGCCATAATTGTATTCACAGAACACTCAAACTTAAAAATAAACAAGACATACACTATGAACAGTATCAAATAAAAGAAAGTCACTTAACACTAAAAATAAACATAAAATATCAAAAAGTACATTACAGAAGGATATTATTTTTAACAATAAATTTTATTAGCTTACGATACACATTATTTTTTTTGAGAGCTAGGAGGTGAGCAACATTAAAAGGTCTAGAGATTTCACTAAATTCGTTGTAAAGATTACCAGAAGACTGGATTGGGCACGAAAAGAACAGATGATCCAACGTTTCTATGTCGGTATTGCATTCACATACATCACTATCGACTATTTTAATTTTATTTAAATGACTTGCAATTAGACAGTGACCAATTCTCATGCGACAAATTATTGAAATTTCTTTTTTTGAAAATTTAACATCGTTGTACCAAGGTCTTCTTGGAATGATATTGTTTTGAATAGATTTGTAAAATGATCCTTTGGTTTCAGACAGCCAATCAGAGTTCCATTGATTCCATATTGAGTTTTTTAAAGAGCGAATCAGATCAGAATTAGGTAAAGAAAATGATTTTGCTACAACGCCTGAAGAAACTGCAGACTTAGCATCAGTATCGGCAATTTCGTTACCAATAATACCTACATGAGCAGGGATCCAAGCAATCGAAATATTTTTGTCATTTTTCAAGGATGATAATAAAGACTTAATTGAGCATATTAAATCGTTATCTGGGACTCTGGAGACATTATTTTTAATGAGTTTAATAGCACTGAGTGAATCTGTTAGTATTAAAATATCAGGAGAATATAAGTTTTGGGAGATAACAAGGGCTTCTTTTATAGCAAAGCATTCTGCGGTAAAGACGGACGTTTCTGGTGGCAATTTAAATTTATAAGATTTATTGAGTGAAGGAATAGAAATGGCAGCTCCAGAATATCCATTTGATTCGAGTTTGGAACCGTCTGTGTATAAGCAAATAGCTGATGGCCAATGTGAGGAAGTTATGTTTTTAAACATTTTATTAATATTATTTGAATCACAATGTGACGATTTGTCTAAACCTATGTTTTCAAATGAATTAATAGGCACAGTTATTGCCTTATATGATAATTGATAATATGGCAGGATTGGTGAAAAGGTAAACGGAGGAATTTTAGAAGAAAGTGAAAAATAACTTTTACATAAAAGAGGGGGGGATTTATTTTTCCAAAAGTTATTCGACTGAGTAATTGAATGGAGTGTAGCCAATTTATTAGGGAGAGGGTGGGTACTCAAACGAAGTCTTTTAGAAATGAATTTATCTGATAACAGTTGTCTTCTGAGGGAAAGTGGCATATCAGAATTTTCAATTTGAAGAGAGTTAATGGGCGAGGAGGACATAGCACCAATTATTAATCGTAAGCATTTTGACTGTAATTTTTCAAGATTTAATTTGAGATATATTGGTAGAGGATCCCATAAAAAACTGCCGTAGTCCATGTGACTACGGATGAGAGTATTGTAAAGAAGTTTCATTGTAGATGGATGAGCACCCCACCACACCTTTGTAACTGCACGAAGAACATTTATGTTTCGTTCACATTTAGAAATTATAAAATCAATGTGAGGTTTCCATGATAATTTACGATGGAGGATTATACCAAGAAATTTAACAGTCTCAAAAATTGGAATCGGTATACGGTCAATTTGGATAGATATATTAGGTATTTTATGTTTTTTGGAGAAGACCACAACTTGACTTTTATGCGGAGCAAGTTCAAGACCATTTATATTAAGCCATACATTAAGACACTTAAGGGCAATGTTAAAATTCTTTACAGCTGTATCAATTTTTTTCATAGAAAGATATAAAACAACATCATCAGCATACATTAGAATAGAACAGAGGCCTTCAACACATATGTGTATGTCATGGCAATATATGTTAAAGAGGATGGGACTTAAAACTGACCCTTGAGGTAAACCTTTCCAAATAGTACGGATTTTGTCTTCGTTGGAGTTCAGAATTTTTATTATTCTTTCTGAAAAAATATTGTGTATGAGTTGGGATATTTTTCTAGGAATTCCAATTTTAAACAATTTTTCTTGGAGTAAAAAAAGATTGACATTATCATATGCACTAGTTATATCCAAAAATGCAGCTAAAGTAAACTGTTGTTTTGTGTATGCAATTTGGATGTCAGTAGTCAAAATACTGATATTATCCAAACAGGATTTAGATTTTCGGAAGCCAAACTGAATTGGAGAAAGCAACATTTTACTTTCCACAAACCAGTCTATTCTGTTTTTAATCAAATGTTCTAGTAATTTTAGAAAACATGATGACAAAGCAATAGGGCGATAGGAAGACCCTATTGTTGGGTCTTTACCAGGCTTAAGAATGGGCAGAATTAAGTGAGTTTTCCAGGATTTAGGTATATAGCCAGATTGAAATATGAAATTATAAATATCTAAAAGGAAAGATTTGAATTTGAGGGGAGAGTGTTGAATAAAAGAATAAGGGATGTTATCGATTCCAGGGGTATTACTGTGAACTGTTTTAAGAGGAATTAGCAATTCTTCCATAGTAAAAGGGGCACAAAACCAGGAGGAAGAAGGCTCTATGCTCGCATAATATTTAATTTCGTTTAAATTAGGGGCATAAGGAGGGGCCAGTCTATCTAAGAATGACTCAATCCAGGTGTTCGTACAAGCATGTTGAATTTTAGAAGAATAAGCCGATCTAAATCTGCAGATTTTTTCCCAGACATATGAAATGGGAGAATCTGGTGAGAGGGAATTGCAAAAGTCAATCCACCCTTTTCGTTTTTTCTTACGAAGAAATAACTTTACTTTCGCTTGGATCA
This sequence comes from Molanna angustata, assembly GCA_963576475.1. Classification (NCBI taxonomy): domain Eukaryota; kingdom Metazoa; phylum Arthropoda; class Insecta; order Trichoptera; family Molannidae; genus Molanna; species Molanna angustata. Next base: position 44,594,403 of record OY754967.1, read on the forward strand.
TCTTAACCGCCAAATAATTATCTAGGGACATGTTTTTCCTATATTTATGCATAGCCTCTTTTCTTAATTTTATAATATTGGAGCATTCTTCATCCCACCATGGAGCTTGTGGGGTATGCCTGGAGAATTTTTTGCATAAGGGAATGGCTGAGTCGGCCGCAATTTCTAAAGTATGTATCAGATTGGACAATGCAATGGGAATCTGAGAGATATCAGAAAGTGAGTTAAGAGGAATAATCGAATCTAATTTTGATTCTATTAACTGAGAAAATTTTGACCAATTTGCTTTGTTCAGATCATGTTTTTTACGGGTATACAAAGGTTCTCGTGGATTTGAAAGAGATGAATTTAAAATAATGGGGTAATGATCGCTAGATAATGAGTCATAAATGTTAGTCCATGCAGTGGAAGATGCTAAGTTAGTAGTACAAATTGAAAGATCAACTGCACTGAGATTTTGATTAGGGTTGCTCAATCTTGTGTGAGACCCATCGTTCATGATACATAAATTATTGTCATCAATAAAATTTAATATTGATATTCCATTTGAGTCTGAAATAGAACATCCCCATGAGGTGGAATGGGCATTGAAATCGCCAAGGATATAAAAATCTGATGAGAGAGATGATATAACTGCATTCCAATAATTTACATCAAAATGAGTTTTAGGTGGAATATAGACGGATAAGAAAGATATATTATTATGAGTAATACCAACAACTTGATAAGAAGGGTGGGGATTTAAATTAATCTTATTAAAAGAAAGAGAAGATTTGATAAGAACGGCGGATCCTCCGTAAGAATCGGATCGATCATCGCGGATGCAAGAGAATCCAGGGAATTTATAATGAATACCTGGAGTGAACCAAGTCTCCGAGATTGCTGCAATAGAAATATTATATTTCGTTAATAAATATAAAATATCTGATTTATTACTCACTGCGCTTCTACAGTTCCACTGTAAAATGTTTAAAGGATTATGGGTTTTGTGATTTCGAACCATTTTTTAAAAAAGAATTTAAAAGCGGGATAAGATTGGCAACGTTGGACGGTAAATTAAAATTTGATTTAGAAATTAAACTAATAAGAATTTGCGTAATTAAATATACAACAGAATGGGTATCATCTTGGAAAATATTTTCTTGGACTTCATTAGATGCAGAAGCAGTTGACTGGCTTAAAACAGCGCATCCATTTGTAGGATGGCTAGCTTCACCATTTGAATACGACATGCACTTGTTTATTTCTTTAATATTAATATGAGGAATTGTCTGTTTTTGAGTTTCCGATGACATTTTAGTGTATATTGTTTTTTTAAAACTTTGATTATTGTTCAATTGGTTATTAGTTACTTCAGAATAGCTTTTCACAGAAGTTGGGAAGAGTTGAGATGCTTGCAGATATGATATATTTTTTGTAGCCATTGAATGTTTAATATTTTTTTGCCGAGTGAATTCCGGGCACATTGGGCTTGTAGCTGAATGAGATCCTGAACAGTTTATACACTTTAAAAAGTCCACCACTTGGCAAACTTCTCCAAGATGACTATCTCCACATTTGAAGCAGCGAATAATAGAACGACACTGAATCTTCGTGTGACCAAAGCGACAACAGCGGTAACATTGTATTGTTGGAAATATATAAGTTTCAACTTTCAGAGAGTTATAAAAAAGGTAAACATACTCTGGGAGATTTTGTCCTTCGAACGTTAAGACAACAGATTGCGATGGTTTCCACATTGTTTCTCCTGATGATTTATCTTTAAAATTGAGGCGTCTTGCTTTTAAAATCTTCCCAATATGGTTTGGTACTGCACAATTTTCTATAATATCGTCAATCGAAAAGTCTGTTGAAATACCACGAATCAAACCCATTTTTGTCACCTTGAATCTAGGAATATAGGCCTTTAAATTATTTATTTTTAAAAAAATGGCTGTCGTGAATTGATTCGCACTCTTAGCATCTTTGAAAGTAATTGAGATTTTATTTCTCCCTTCTGATTTTACTCCACCCGGAGAAATATTTTTAATGTTATGTTTAATAAGGATATTACCAATTTTCATTGGGTGAATATTCTTGCTAGAGTCAATATCTTGAACGAAAACAATGTAAGGCCCAGGCGAATTTTCCAGGTATTGGTTTTCAATTTCACTATGAGTATTGTACAATTTTTCCGGAGAACTATTTAAATTTGGAGCTTTAGACGGATGGATAATGTCAGAATTATTTGTGTTAGGTCTCTTGTTGTTTTGTTTAGGTGGCGTTGATATGTCAGATTTTTTAACACTTGGACTTGGTCCCGGATCAGGTGGAATATCCAAATCCATATTCATGGATAATGAACGGATACAAAATAAAACTCACAATAATGAAATTAGTGCACAATAAATATAAAATACACTTATATTTTAGTAAAAAACAATATTTTTTTCAGAGCGAATATAAACACAATGTTGTTGACAACTCGGTTGCTATGCGACCCTATCGTTAGCTATAGTAAGTATGTATTTTATTTTATTTTATAGAATACAACAGCAATACAATAAAGATTTATACAAATATACAGAGATAATTTTTATGTTGCCAATTATAGTATTCTAAATATATTAAGTACATTCACATTTATTAACAACTAGTTGCATGTAGCACATGAGATCCAACTATCGTTAGCTATAGTAAGTATGTATTTTATTTTATTTTATAGAATACAACAGCAATACAATAAAGATTTATACAAATATACAGAGATAATTTTTATGTTGCCAATTATAGTATTCTAAAAATATATTAAGTACCTACATATACATTTATTAACAACTAGCTTTTATGTCCCGCCGTTGGCCAAGAATGTAAAATTGTGAAAGAAAAAGCAATCGTTTTTATAATATTGTCACCCAATTATTTTGCAATATCAGACTATAAAAAGTGGTTTGAAATTTGATTGAGTTTAAGTATTGTAAAATGTTCAAGTGATGGCCACAACCCATTCTTTTTTATATATTGCTATAAAGTGTGAATGAAGTATAATATTTATACAATTTCTGCTCGCATGGACTATGCGTAATGGTTTTAAATATGACTGTTTATCAACGTTGTAAAGAGATTGGTTTGGCCACAACCCCCATTTTTAAATATTATCATCGAAAACAAATTGTAATGTGTACCTATTGAAAATTTAGTAATTTTCGATGTTGGGATGTGGTCAAAATTTGATTAAACAAACGTAGGTACTGAAAAGATCTAGTATTGGTCACATCCCATTCGTTTTTATATTTTTTCATCAAGTGTGCATTATATTTTTGCTCAATTTGACTGAAAGTCTTCATTAACGAAGAAGAAGAAGACTTGAACTATAGTAAATAGTTTTTAATTTGAATATAAATGTTGTGAAGAGTTCAGTAATGGCCACAACCCCCATTCTTTAAATATTAGGTGTTGAAAATTATTCAAAATAGGATGATATAAATGGTTTAAATTTAATTAAACAAAAGTATTGAAAAGATTCTAGTGCAGGTTATATCGTCACATCCCATATCCCATTCATTTCATATGTATTTTCATCAAGTGTGCATATCGTTAATAATATTTCTGCACAATAGACTATTAGACTTAAAACTAACCCAAAAGACTAAATAAAAAAGAGAAAAATAAGTATAAGACTATAAGAAATAGTTTGTATAAAAAACTATTCCAATGGTCTACATAAAATAAGTAAAAATACATATACCTAATAGAAGAATTAGACTATTGGAAATAGATTGTATAAAAGCTCACCCAAAGGTCTACAAAAAAGAAGAAGAAGAATATTTAGACTATTGGAAATAGTTTGTATAAATACTGACCAAAAGGTCTACATAAAAGAAAATGAATAAGACTATTGGAAATAGTTTGTATTAAAACTCTCCCAAAAGTCTACGTACTTAAATGAAGAAGAATAATAATTAGACTAAAGGAAATAATTTTTATAAAAAAATGACCCAAATGTATACATAAAAGAAGAAGAAGATGATTTAGACAATAGGAAATAGTTTGTATAAAAACTGCCCTAAAGGTCTACATAAAATTAAGAAGAAAAAGAATTAGACTCCAGGACCCGCCGCTTCAGGCCCTTCAGTACCTCCCGTCCCTTTAATCCCTCATTACGTCCCTTCCCATCAGGCCCTTCAGTACCTTCCGTCCCTTCAGGCAGTTTTATACCTCCCGTCCCTTCAGGCCCTTTAGTGCCTCCCTTCCCTTCATTACATCCCGTCCCATCAGTCGGTTAAGAAAAGTTTAAATCCAGAAACCATCCTGGAAGAACCGCGAAGAGATGAAAGAACCTTCTTTTCCCAGGATGCTCTACTTAATAGGTAAAATGACTAAATACACGAAGAAGAAGAAAAAAGTTTAAACCCAGATACCTGCGAAGAGATGGAAGGACAGTTGGACCTTCTTCTCCCAGGATTCTCCAACTTCATAGGTAAAATGAGCAAAAATACACGATAAAGAAGAAGAAGAAGAAATAAGTTTAAATCCAGATACCTGCGAAGAGATGGAAGGAAAATTGGACATTCTTCTCCCAGGTTAGTCCACCTTCAAAGGTAAAATGACCAAATAGACGATGAAGAAGAAGAAGAAAAAAGTTTAAATCCAGAAACCTGCGAAGAGATGGAAGGAAAATTGGACCTTCATCTCCCAGGATAGTTCATCTTCATAGATAAGATGACCAAGTACACGTTGAAGAAAAAGAAGAAAAAAGTTTATATGCAGAACCCGTCCTGGAAGACCTGTGAAGAGATGGAGGGACAGTCGGACCTTCTTTTCCCAGGATACTCCCCCTTCATAGGTAAAACGACCAAATACACGAAGAAGAAGAAGAATAAGAAAAAAGTTTAAATCCAAAAACCATCCTGGGCATACGCTCGACAATTCACCAAAGTTTCATTATAATCGGACAAACGGTTGATAAATAAATAAATAAAATAATTTTCCTATAGGAAATCAGTATAGGTATATTATTGTTGATTTGTAAGTAAATAGTATTAGGTAGGTACCTACCTACAACAAACTTCTAAATAAATTCGATTCCTAACAAATTTTATTTGAATATCACATTCTTTCTGTAGCCATGGAAACGATTCGAACACATAAGTAATATCGAATGGTTCGGATACATTTTTTGAATATGTAGGTACCTACATTAGTTTGTTCGATGCCATAAAAATGAAAATTGTCAGAAAAATCAAATATTATTTACAAATTATGCAATTTTATTATGCCTATATCTTTACTAATAAATAACACATTTTTACAATATATGTCTTAAAACTTGCCGTAATGTCTTGTGTTTCATTTTATTATTTCATAATTACATTTATTTCAAAGGTTTATTATTTTCAAGAACATATTCATTCGGTGGGAAAATGAAATATTGTATGAAAAGATATTAAAATGGCGGCGTTTATGTACAAAAGGCTTACTTTAAAAATAAGTTAAACATTATAATTATACCAAATATTCACCATGTTTTTCACTTAAACGCTAAGTTATACTTCAAAATATATTTTTTTTGTGTAAATACCTACTTCTAACTTTTAAACTAACAGATATTTGCGTGCAAAATGTACACTTTTTTGACAGATATGACTTGGAAAATTTTGTATGAAAAAAATAATTATTTAAATATTTTTAAAATTCAGCATTTTTATCGCATTCTTTTTAGCGTGACACTGCATCAGGTATACTGGTACATGTTCGCACTTAAATTAGATTTTTAGATGCTCTTGGTTTTTCAGAAGGCGTGAGACAAACACACACACACACACATACACACACACACATACACTAACATTTTGATTGCTTTATTACTTTAGATTATGAAAACAGGATGGGAAAGGAGAGAGGTAGGGAGGGGAGTGGGGGGAAGCATCGACCACTAGAAACTCATATTATGATTTACCTCATGTGTCTCAATTTATGAATATAAATTTTACATAGTTTAAAAATTCCTTAATTAGGTACTTACACATTGTTATTCAGCTATAGGCTCCCTACCATAGTAACAATATAAATGAATTATATAGCGCCGTTTAATGATTCAGGATCATTACAAGAGCGCTCATGTTTTATGTTGCTCTACGAAAAAAAGCTGTTTTCAGTCTTTTAGAGAAAGTGTTTTTGCTTTGTGCACTACGGACATCTGGAGGCAATCTATACCACTTTATAGGACCACTCACACTAAAGCATCGGTCAAAGTAAGTTGCTCTGTTGAGTCTGTCCAACTCCATAAGGGAGTTTTTACTCTGTGATCCAGAAGACCTGAGTGTGAGATAGCTCCCAGAAAGTTTTGTGGTGCCAAGGGCGCTACTCATAGCACATTCTTAATCTGTTCTTATCTTGACTTTATCTTAAATATGTATAAATCGGTACTCGATCATAATTTAAATGAAATCTTTCTCTACATTTAATCATAAAAAAATGTTAATATCAACGTTTAGTATGAAATTTTCATTAATTTTTGTAAAATAATAATACAAATATTTAATTAATTTGAAGCTCAAAGATTTCTGAGCCTTAAGCTGATCTTAAATTGGTGTTGATCAACTTCATGAGTAGCCCTGAAGGTTATTCAAAATATTGAACACCGTCAAATAAATTTTGTCGTTAACTCGCCCTGGAAACTTCAACCAGTGTCGTTTTTTTATTAGTGGAGTTATGTGACATCGTTTTTTTTGACACGTAAATGAGCCTTCCTGCTGCATTAAATACCATCTGTAGACTATCGAGCTGATAAATAGGAACCACGACGAATGCATTTATTAATGTTGTTGTCTCATTCTTGGGCAAGCTTCGACGAATATTTATCCAATCATGGACTTCCAATCCGATCTGCTGAAAGTTCAACACTATCCATCCCTAGGCATAACACAGTATTTCTCTGCTTTTCGTTCGAAGTACAATCAGCAAGATTATGGAATAGCCTAAGTCCGGATATTGCGTCGTCTAACTCACTTTATATTTTCAAGAAAAAAAAATAAAGAAGGATTATTTATCCCTAAATACCTGATCCCGATTTCCTCTCCTTGTCCTTACCTTATCCTTTTTCTTGCTGTGAAATATTTTCATTTTTTTGTTTAAATTGATATCTTAGTGTACCTAATATATATTTTCTTTGATTTTTTTTCTTTCATTTTGTTGATATACATGCACAATTTTGTCATACTTTGTAATCTGGTTGGTTGGAAGAAATTGTCTAATGGAAAAAAATATTTGTTTATATTATGTACAGAAAGATAAATAAATAAATATTTTTCAGTTGTCTTAGTTGAAAAAAACACGAACTGACCGTTTTATTTCTAGAGATTTGCGAATCAAGTGACAAATTACTGTCCAAGTGTACACTCAACATTTCCCATCCATAGAAGGCCCTCGGAGACATCACAAATATAACAATCAAAAACAGATACAATTAATCGAAAACATTTATGAAAAGAAAGGCTAAGAAAGGAATGAAATGGGCCATGATGATAATAATAATAATATTAAAATTTATTCCAGTTAATAAAATTTCTTCCAGCAGGAGGGTGCAATGCTACACAAATCATATTTTTACATGCAAATATAAAAAATATACATTTCACATTTTTGAAAAAAGAAAAAATATTTTACACAATATAGATATACACAAAAAAACAAATGAAAGAAAATACCAAATGAGTTTATCCAACTGTCGATTCATTCATGAGAATTCAATTCTCTTAATGAATCATTATTAAGCCATGATGCGTGTACGAAGGAAAATTTTGTATGGTGTAGTGGACTTTTTGCATGCTAATAACACCAACTAGAGGCCTCGCAGCATATATGTTCCCTTACATGGATTTACTCAGAATTCGGAGTAGATCATTTTATGTGTGTGTGTGTGTGTGTGTGTGTGTGTGTGTGTCTGTCTGTCCCCCCCTTATAACTTTTGATCCGCTCAATTTACAGAGCCCAAATTTTCAGAATATATAAATAGTTATAGGCCTACAAAACGTTTATACTCAGAATTGTGAATTTTTGTTTCAGTCAGGGGTTACCAACTTTTGAAATTTTGGTTAATTTTTCGATATATCTCAGAAACCATAAAAGCTAGAACGCTGAAAATTGGTATAAACATAGAAAAATACAAAATCTCAAATTTATTTTTTTTAAAAATTCCAGGGTTTCTCAAACATTTTTTATTAAGAATAATATTTTTTTATGATAAATTTATGAGTTTAACTGCCTATATTTCCAAATTTTTAAAAATATCGAAAAAAGCCGAAACACCCCAACTAGATAATTTAATTTTCTATAAAAAATATTAACATTGTATTAGCACATCTCAAATTTTTTCTAACAATTTTTATAAAAATTGAATTTAGTGACGACATTGCTTCATAAAATTTGTATGGTAGTAGCTTACACACAATATCTATGAAGACTAAATTGCTTGATACTAATCTCCAAACATACATACATACCATCATGCAGTTTTCATATTCTGGGTAGGATCAAAGGACTGACCTCCATACTATCCTATCTTGACATACATACTTAGGTACATGGTTGTATAGAAAATCAAATATCTTAAAATATGAAATAATTTGTATTTATGGGTTTATAGTTTGGTACTTATTCTTCAACTATACGTACTATCGCTATCGACAGTTGGATCTCATGTGTTACATGCAACTAGTATTTAAGTACTTGGGTGTCGAAGTGTCCAGCAGCAATAACCTCTTTGACGAAGTAAGAGAGCAAGCGAATAACGCCGCCGTCGTGGCTGGATGCTTGAAAAATGCTGTATGGAGAAACAGAGACATGCTGAAGGAGAGCAAGGTAAGGATCTATAAGACCTGTGTAAGGCCGATCATGACATACGGCATAGAAACAAGAGCTGACACCGCCAGAACAAAAAACCTCCTAAGAACCACTGAGATGAAGACTCTACGACCCATCGCAGGCGTAACTCTTTTTGACCAGAATAAGGAACTCGGAAATAATAAGAATCTGTGATGTTGAAGATGTTGTGCGATGGGGAAGAACACAAAGACGATTCTGGAGTGATCATGTGGGGAGAGCGGGTTCGGATCGAGTGGTGAGGATGGCAGCGGATGGGGAGATAACAAACGGCAGACCCCCTGGAAGACCACCCAAACGATGGAAGGATAGCTGGACGATCACTTCACAAGAGCAGGCTCCGAGAATAACAGGACACAGTCCTAACTAAAGCAGAAGAAGAAGACGAAGTTTATATGAAAAATAATCAGCGTTTAAAATAAAATAATATTATTTTTAAAAAGAATGAGTGGGTTGTGGCCAACACTAAACTCTCCACTACACAATGAAGCTTCCCTGCTAATATTACACTCTAATATCAATATGAAATCAAATATGTAACTAAACATAAAAATTCTCCTATATATTTTTCATACAAAATATCGATTAATAGAAACATAATTATTGAAAGGATATATATTTTTCTTTTAAGGTTAGCAAACTCTGAATGCAGTTTTGTGAAAATTCTTTTTTTTGCATAAATAATTCAAATAAAATGAAAATATCTCAAATTTCCAGGTCGTGAGAGCATTTTAAAGGTTTTAACAGATGAAATCATAGAGAAATAATTAACTGTTGTCTATGGAAAACTAATCAGCTCTAAGTTTATGTACTTCACACATATGGTATCAGTATGAAGTTCATCAGTCATTTGGTTTGGGCTGTACAGAGGACACAAATTTTCAAATTTGTGTACGGCATACACACAAAAACATCACGATGAAACTCAAAGTATACACTCTCTACATGATACCCATTGAGAAATTGATGTAAAAAAAATACGCTTAAAAATTGTGAAATCATGACTCTCCACACTATTCCATAGTGTGGAGAGTAAAAATAATCAAGGTGGTACTAGGTAGGTACCTACTATAAGTGTAGGTCATGTTAATATTTAAACAGCCAGTAACCGTAATATATACCACCGACACGACAGATTAACTGATAATCATATAGGTACATTACAAATCGTCACAGTATATTCTATTTCAGTGACATATACCTACTAAATTATTATAGACTATTATAGACTTTTGAAAAACACGATCATGGTAAAATAAAAACTATTTTGGGAATGAAATACAAAGCACGCGATGGACACAAAATGTAGAATAGATAACCTGAATTACAATACATAATATCATGTTGTGTTGTAGAACAATATAAGTACCTACTTATCTTTTAACATCAATAAATAGTTTTTTTTATACCTACATTATTTCAATCCATAATCATTGGATATTTTTCGAAATGAGAAGTAAGTTTTTATTTATTTTATTTTATTTAAACCAACAAACATACAGTCATACAAACAATTTAATTAATACAAGATTTAATTTAAAAACCATGTTTCCGTTTACAAAAAGATTAGATGGGATGAATTAGATGGGTCGATGGCAGAGCGGTTAGAGCGCTGGGCTAGTAATCCAGTGGTCGCGAGTTCGAATCCTGCCTCGACCGATTTCGTTCACCTATAGCTCAAGCATTTATTTGCTTATTTTAGGGAACGTAGGAAGATGTATATGTACTTGTTTAACAAGGACATATTCATTAAAAAAAAAAAAAAAAAAAAAAAAAAAAAAAAAAAAAAAAAAAAAAAAAAAAAAAAAAAAAAAAAAAAAAAAAAAAAAAAATCTTCATTCTTATTTATTTATTTATAATTTTGTACAAGTATAAACAAATATAATGCACACTGACGGGCGTATTGCCATAAGGCAATTTCTTCAACCAGATTAAAAAGTATGACAAAATTATATATGTTGGTAGAAAATAACGAAAACGAAAAAACAAAGAAAAGAAACATTACACTAAGATACATACATACATACCATCAGGCCATTATCCCTAACGGGGTAAGCAGAGAGAACCGAGCGCCATACTCCTCTATTTTTGCACACATTTCTAGCATCCTTTACATCGTCTCATACATGCTCGTCGATTATTCAAGCTTCTTATATTTCCTTCTTTCAAAATATAATTCACATGGTCATGCCATCCCTTTCTGGGGCGACTCCTGCTATTCACTCCATCTCTTACACCCATGTATATTTTTTTGGTCAGTTGTTCATCATTCATTCTAGATTTCAATATGTCCAAACCACCTCAAGGAATTCACTTTCATTTTACTTATAATACTCTTCTTCATCTTGCATTCCCTCCTTATGTCCTCATTTTTTATTCTATCATATATTACACTAAGATAAATATTAAAAAAAACACATAATAATGGGTATTTTAAAACAAATGATTTGGTCTACATATATATTTTTTCCTGAATCCAGGACGACCGTTTCAGCTTATTAGGCCCTTATCAACTGGTAAACATAGAAACTCTGCTTTTTCTTATATACTAGAATTCGGTACATTTTTGCAATTATGATTTGCAATTATAATTTAAAATACCCATTATTATGGAATTCTACATATTCAACACCGTCAGCATTGGCAAAATTAAAAAAAAAAAAACACATCATAGCAAAATAAAGAAATCAGGATCAGGTGACAAAGATAATGTTCCTCTGGAAAGAAGACCTCCATTACGTCTTTAGGCGCGACACTGGAGGGAAGTTAAAGCAGGACTTTAACAACAGACCAAAAATGAGAAAAAGGGGAAGATTTTTTATATTATGTTTTCTCTCTCGGTGCCAATCAATCGAAAAAAAACAATATAATAAATTAACGAATTGATTTCAGCAAAAATGTGAAATTAGCCTATTGTGGGCTTTTATATTATATTACATAAGTCAAGTAAGTATATAATAATTTCCTTTTAAGATAAGACAAGATTAATCAAACAGGACAAACGCTTACGATAAGAATATTGTTAAGACGAGTTTGCCAAGACTTGTAACACAATACCCTTTACTTAAAAGCATCATAACCAATTTTGACATATTAAAATGTTTGTCCGTCTGTCTGTGTTTTCTGATTCAAATTATCACACAATCTTAATAATTATAAGTGAAAAATGAAGGTACTATTTGTCAATATAAATCCAACTTAATTTTATTTCGTTTCTCAATAATTATATATTTTGCATTTTCACCAGTACATATCGTCATTTCACCCCAAAAATCAATTCACATATATATTAAATAGAAAATTAATAAACACTGATTTTTTTTTAGATTTACAATTGACATTAGTGAATAATAAAATTGGTTTTGACATATATATCGCAAAACGACTTATACACATACAACTATCCTCAATACAACCAACCATTCTCTTTTCACTCCATGGTCCAAAGATACGAAACATACCGCTTTCAGTAAATAATTTTAATAGAGTTAAACACAATAACAGATAACATGTAATAATGGGTACGAAAGTAAATTAATAGACTCCATTTTGATTAAAATAATCAAACGTGAATTAATACTAACATAATTTTTTTTTTATATTACTTCTAGGCAGTGGCGACTGGTAGATCGTATTTTTGATAATTTTTGGTAGTGCATTTTTTTCCTGAATTAATAATAAATTAATTGGTATTTAATCTATATGCGTTTACGTACATCTACACAGATATATACGTCTAAGTTGGTATATTATGGATAAAAATGAAATAATCATAGAATAAATAATATACGTATTCAAAATATTTTACCTATTTGTAAAAAAGGTCAATCCTTCGCTGTTTCTATTTGGCAAAAACTTCAATCACTCGTTTGTTATTGATCGATATCCACAATCTAATTGTGTTCTAATGTCAACAGTATCTAAGTTAGATAATTTATTGTATTGCGTAAATGAATTTGTGAAGAATTATGTTTTTTTAATTTCTCGGATAATTGAGCCAAATCATTAACACCTTTAATAATCCAACAATCCAAGTAGATATTGTCGCCATCGAATAGCAAACATGGAAAACAAAATAATCTATTTAATTTGTCACAACCACATAACCATGATGCTTTATCATAAAACTGCATTTTAAAAACACGAACAAAATTCTTAATTCTAATTTTGCATTGTTGTTTAATATTTAACATTGGTCTTGGAAGACCTCCACGATTGATTTTCAAAAGAAGACTTATTATTTTTAATGCAAAACACATCTATTAATTCACTCGTTTTAAAATCTATAAGATATCTGAACTATACACAAATATTTATTGATTTAGATTATCTTGTAAAAAGCGATGATATACGATATAAACAAAGTTTGTTTCAACTGACTAAAACCTGACAAATTACTCTAATTACGCATGCTCAATGCTCATGTATGGTGTTTACATTACGAAGAAAAAAGATAACACGGGAATATTCATGTTTCAATAATAATTGCGAACATATTAGAGAGAGCGAGATAGAGATATACATTCTAAGTACATCTAAGATATGATAATTTGGTGCGACGCACGAAATTTGTGAAATGAATGCATTGCTAGTAAGTACAAGTATCTCTTTCTCATCTAATACGGTACTATCTCTGTCTGTTCATACATATGCTATACAACAGACAATTTTAACTCGGTGCGTTTTTGATATCGCACGCCGTACTAAATAATATTTGTATTGTGGTAGATTACATAATATTATATCGATCGCGAAGATATAAAGTATATGGACAGCGTTTACTAAGTAATTATTATTTTTAGAAAAATAACAGTAATAAAGTAAACCGTAATACTATTTTAAAAACATATTTAAATATTATTTTTTACAATATATCATTTAAAAAATGGTAGTGCAATTGATCCAACGCACTTTATATAGAGTCGCCGCTGCTTCTAGGGCACCTAACAGGTACTATGTCAAATATTATTTTGAGACTTACGATATTAATCCTCTCACAGATCCACACTGAAAACACAATAAAAATCTGTGTCTCCACCGGGAATCGAACCCGGGACCTTTGGATCAGATATCTCAGCAGTCAGATACCTAACCAACTGAGCCACGAAGGCCGATAATAATGAATATATAAAAAAGAGGAACAATAATGGTGACGCATATTATTTGTCAATAATTTATAAAATTAATGACAGTAAAGCAATAAATTATAATACAACACATAAAAAATAATATGATTCGAAAATATATGCAGAAAAAATTATTATTCAATGTAAATTTTCACGCTTACCCTACGATAGGATGTCAGGATTCTAGACTTCCAAAAACTAGATTAACATGTACACAAAATAGTTTATACCATAAAGGTCTCAAAATGTACAAAAGTTTACCACCAAACATAAAAGAAACCAAAAGTCTTGTCACTTTTCCTAGGCTAGGTGCTGAATACATAGTTAAAAACGATGTTTTTATAATTAATTGAACATGCTTATTTGTTCCAAAAAATGATTATTTTTATACTTTTTTTGTTTAAACTAGATGAATTATTTTTTTTATATGTTTTTACGTCTAAATGAATTTTACTACTACTACTAAATAGTTTCATATTTCTAACCTAAAGATTTACAAAGAAAATATATAAAATCATTAAAATTGTTTTAAACGTAAAGATAAAAGCAAAAAAATGGATAGCTTCGGAGTGTATCAGTTGGCTTTTGATAATTGTTCTACTGTATAAATTGGATAAACAGGGCGCAAATTCGAGACTAGAGTTAAAGAACACATCGTATGCTTATAAAATGATATTTTCTCTGAATTTGCGCAACAATTAATACTTAATTACCACCATTTTAATATTCAATCAGGTGTAAAATGTATACATATAATTCAAGTAGGTTTACGCTTAGATAATTTAGAGTCACTCGAACTAAAAAAATAATTTAAAAATAAATAACCAAGTTAATTTAACTCACACTTCCGCTTTTAAATACGTTTCCTCTCTCTTTTAGTTCTACCAATCAAAGCGACTCCACACAAGACCCGCCCCTAATGACCCCCCACCAACCACAAATTTCATAGTCTTATTTTAAGCACATCGTCACTTTCTGTGTTAGTTGAAAATCTGCCTGAGGAGGGAACCTTTAGTTCCGAAACCGGTCGCAATTTCAATTTCAATAACGTGGTTTATACAAAGTAATAACATATAGTTTAGTATACAAAATGGTTATAATGTAGGAACCACAAAGTTAATAATCAGATGGGTCGATGGCAGAGCGGTTAGCGCGCTGGGCTAGTAATCCAGTGGTCGCGAGTTCGAATCCTGCCTCGACCGATTTCGTTCACCTATAGCACAAGCATTTATTTGCTTATTTTAGGGAACGTAGGAAAATATATATGTACTTGTTGAACAAAGACATATTCATTTTTTTTTAAATCGATATTAGAAAACACTAAAAGTTATATTTATTTCCCGTACAAATAACGGGCTTTCGAGTATAATCAATATCATAATATTGATATAACGAGCTTTGCTTTTGTTCATCATCAACACACGACATCAAATTTATATTATAAAAGTTACAAACATACACAAGACATACACGAGTACATACATACATACATAATATGATGAACATGTAAATCGTAATTTTCAATTTTATAATAAGTACCTACATAATATCTCCGCCATTAAAGCAATATAATGGTACCACCAAGAACACGACACAGGATAAACTGGGGAACATACTTCTAAGTAGATTACTGCTGCCCAACTTGGAAATCCGGTTCTAGGGCTAGCAGTTTACAATTTATATTGACAATTATATGCAATTATGAACCAGGTGATTTTTCCCGTTCCACACTAAATATGTACACAATCTCAACTTTCTGCATTCACAATCATTATCACAACAAACATATAGGCACACACAAAACAGATCAACCAAATCCTAATGTCCGCCATAATACCTGTCATAAATCCAATCTCTGACGCGATTTTTATTTCAGAGCCATTGAAAGAGACTAGTTAACTATGTTGGTGTAATTAATATGAATCACATGGTTCCCAAATCAAATAAAATATTTTTATGTGTTACTTAAAGAGCATCGCAAACACAATACGGCATAGTAATGTTGTTAATAATTTTAATTTTGAATTATTTAAGTAGTTATTGTTGAATACTAAGTATTTGTGTTAGTTCTGTCCATTGATTCCAGCTGTTGTCATAATGTGAACGATATTCTGAAATACAGAAATGTGAGAAGCGTGAACAACAGTCGAACATGTATAAGACGATGTATGAATGTCGACGAGGCAATGAATGTATTTCAAGATAGAAAAATGTGGCGTTCGGTTCTCTCAGCCTACGTCGTGATGTTATATATGGTAGTGCAGGTATGGTAGACAACTACATTATTACTTATCAATAATTTTCATGTTTTTGAACTATAAGAGCTACGTCGTCATCGTACTGTCTAAAAATAAACTATAGAATTATTAAAATCGAGTGGCTTGTGGCCCACAGTATAATCCTCACAACCAAGTCACTAAAAAATGTATTAAAATTTTATATTGAAATATACAGCATTTTCACGAAATGAGTTTGTTAAATTATTTTTGATTTGCATATTTTATTATGAAAACTTGATAATTCTTCAATGTCATTTTATGAAAGTGGTGTGCTTTTTTAGCAGTTTGAAAATAATAATATTAAATTTTATGCTTCCTACGCAAGGGGCTAATTTGAAATAAATGACATTTTAAAAAATTGAGAAGCACTGATCAGATATCCTTAAAAATCTCATGGGGTCTAAGCGAGTATTAGATAAACAAATTTGCAATATTTGATAATAATTGAAAGAGTATTTTAATATTTAATCAATAAAGTAGAATGAACACGCCATACATAGTACATACCACATATCACATAGTATTCAGCACATCCACACAGATATATTGTGATGAAACTTTCAGAATACAAAGTGAGCACCATACTTCTTGATATTCTGAAATAAAAAATAACCTTAAAAATTGCGTATTCATAACTCCTCACCATTGGGTTGGTGAGGAGTAAAGAAAATTATTTCATCACAAGAAGAAACACAAAACATACACTACCTACCATACAATAGGCACACCGTGGTTTACTGCAAATCTACTTAAGAATTTGGGACATCTGCTACGACCTTGTGGTCCTCGATGACTTTTTATTAAATAATAAGTGATAATATTATATAAACTGGTTTCTTATGAGAAATTATGTTAATTTAACGACATCATTTCGTCTGGCACGTGAAATACGCAAAACACAACTTATCGACATTTTTATTTGACGAAATTTAATATTTTGTATGTTTAAATTTTGATGAACAATTAGTAGGTATAAACCATTTCGATTTCCAGTGTCTTACGGTACACCCGGAAAAAATGATAATAGGGAAATATTTTTTCTATATATTTTTAAGTCGGTGCTTAACATAAAAGGGGAAAAATAAAAACGTTATAAATCGCTTATCGGGAGACAATAACAGGTAAACCTGTATCAAACTGTTACTTTATTCTGTAATGTCATTTTTCATGTGCACAATATTGAACATTCTTTGAAGAAAAGCATCCGACTTGTATAGTGCTTATATTGTACAGTATACAGCAGAAACTGCAAGGCTCATTAAATTCAATGCATAGAAGTTTTCCACTAACTTACATAAATATGACGACTCTATGGAATAACACATCTTCAAGATGCATCATACAATGCAGTACCTATCTGTCTAGTACCTACATACGTCATTATGTCATAATGCGTGGCCTACGATATACGGGTAGGCCACGGTCATAATGTTATGTGTCACCAGTCTTTCTTTGCATTCAATTTTATAACTTCTACATAATGTACTTATGAATTGTTAAAGAGTCTATGGCCCAGTATTTCAGTCGGCCCTTAGGAGTTTAACTCAAGTTTAACAAAAATATTGCTTATTTCAGTACCTAATCTTCCCTCAAATACGTCACTAAACGACAAATATTTAACTCAACGTTTCTGGCGGATCGCGTGTCTTAATCTTGAGTTAAGTATTGTTTCTAGCCTTTTTCGCCAGGTGGCGTACTAATCGCCGCACGCTTTAATGTTTTATTTCATTTTATACTACAAATAACTATGCATAATAATTATAATCATGATTTATTTTTGTTGTTAAAATAAAAGACTTGATATAGAAGTGGTTCATGTATTTAATATTTATTTTCTTTTTTACATAATTATGATGTATTGCCTGACAACAAACGAAATAAACTGTCAGCCATAATGAAACGTCAGGCACGCAACTTTATTTTTGCGATGTTTTTTCATCCCACTTTTTAAATTGATCCATCCTGTTTCTATATATATAATGTGTATTCTTAAATTTTCTACATAAGACACTATTTTACCATTATCACTTAGTTCCATGTCCATCTGTAAAATGTACATACATTTTGCATTGAAGTACTACGTACGCAGTACATATTCAATGACATTTTTTCACTACAATGTTTGATTTTAATTAAAAAAAACATCGATCGGTATAAAAAAATTAAAAAGTAATATGCTGTGTAATGAAACAAATAAAATAATGTGTTGTTATAATAATAAAATAATATTTAGTCACAGCTTCGCGTCACGTATCATTTAAGGTTATTACAATTTTGACAGATGCGTTATAGACAATAACCATAGAAAAACGTAAAATATATCTATAGTTGAAGATTACGTAACTGTCGTTTCATTTTGCACTGAAATACGCGAATGAAATTTAATCTTCCCTAAACTTTTAACTTGGATTACCAAATCCAACGATTTAAGGGCCAACTGAAATCTCGGGCCTATGTGATGTTTCTCTTTTACTAACTTACATAAATCTACAAAATATAATGTAAAGAAATTACGCTCTTTAAGGGGGCGACTGCTGCCAACGAACCTATTTTTCAATTTGATTTCAAGTTTCTTTGGTTTATTTACTTAACCATACATACATACCATCACGCCATGTCCCTCACGGGGTAGGCAGAGAGAACCGTACGCCATTTACTTCTATCTTGACATACATTCATCGCCTCGTCAACATTCATACATCGTCGTATACATGTTCGTCTGTTGTTCATGCTTCACAACATTTCCGTCTTTCAAAATACCATTCACATGGACGTGCCATCCCTTCCTTGGGTGGCTCCGACCTCTCATTCCATTCCTGACCGCAACGTATATTTTCTTCGTCAGGCGTTCCTCATTCATTCTCCCCATGTGGCCAAATCATCTCAATGTGTTCACTTTCATTCTATTAATAACATCTTTCTTTATCCTACATTTTTTCCTTATGTCCTCATTTCTGACTCTGTCATACATCGTTCTTTTACAGATTCTTCTTAGCGATCTCATTTCAACTGCATTTATTCTACTTTCGTGCGACTTCTGCCATGTCCAGGTTTCACTTCCATACGTCAAGGTTGGCACTAAGATAGCGTTATGAATGGCAACTTTAGCATCCTATGATATGTTGCGGTCATTCATAACTGGTTTATGTGCTCCGTTCACTCTGTTTCCTGCCATAACTCTTCTTTCGATCTCCTTATCAATCCGTCCATTCCGTTGAAACATGCTTCCCAGATAGACATATTCGTCGACTTGCTCGAGCCATTCGTTTTCTAGTTTTATTTGGCACGCTGTTCTGCTTTCACTCTTTTCAAACACCATAACCTTTGATTTGTTGACATTCATCCTCAGTCCGTTCTCTATGCATCCTTCATATACCATACTTACAAAATACTATAAATCTTCCATACTTTCTGCTATTTACTTAAACTGATGCATTAATGCAACGTCACAACATATTTTTCATTAGCGCCCTTGGAATGATCTTGCATCATAAAACGGCGCAATAATAATAACACACACATAGACATGATAATGTTTGCATGTAGACACACATCAATTGAATAAGTTCTCCGTGGTTCCTACTACCCATTGGCTGTTATTGAAAACAACACACATAAACTTTATTGGAGTAGAACACTAACAGATAGAACCAACCTGCACAATAGACCCGATATAGCCCTAATTGAGAAAAATACAAGGCAAACCAATTTAATTGAAATATCTATTACAAAAACGATTAATTTAGAACAAAAACATACAGAAAAAAATGAAAAATACCTCCCTCTAACAGAAAAGATAAAAACTCAACGGTGACAAAATAAAGTTCGAATAAAACCGTTTATTATATCATCTACAAGAGATGTAAAAAAAATAATCTGCCCAATTTCATAGTCAACTCAGATTCAACAGAGTGCGATTATAAAAATAAAGCAACTTGAGAACTCCTCCGTTGTTTGGGTTTTCACCGGTTACTCCCTGAAGGGACTGAAAAATAATAATCAATTTGTATTCCAGTTCGTGAGCGAGGTGCCGGGGAGGAGGGGTGCAATGTTACACAAACCGCGTTATACATACAAAATGTTGCATACAATATAATCTAAAGTAATAAAGCAATCAATATGTTAGTGTGTGTGTATGTGTGTGTGTGTGTGTGTTTGTCTCACGCCTTTTGAAAAACCAAGAGCATCTAAAAATCTAATTTATGTGCGAACGTGTACCAGTATACCTGATGCAGTGTCACGCTAAAAATAATGCGATTAAAATGCTGAATTTTAAAGATATTTCAATAATTATTTTTTTCATACAAAATTTTCCAAGTCATATCTGTCAAAAAAGTGTACATTTTGCACGCAAATATCGGTTAGTTTAAAAGTTAGAAGTACGTATTTACACGAAAAAAATATGTTTTCAAGTATAACTTAGCTTTTAAGTGAAAAACATGGTGAATATTTTGTCTAATTATAATGTTTAACTTATTTTTAAAGTAAGCGTTTTGTACAAATGTACATATAACCCCGCCATTTTAATATCTTTTCATACGATATTTAATTTTCCTACCGAATGAATATGTTCTTTAAAACAATATACCTTTGAAATAAATGTGATTATGAAATAATAAAATGAAACACAAGACATTACAGCAAGTTTTAAGACATATATTGTAAAAGTCTGTTAATTATTAGTAAAGATATAGGCGTAATAAAATTGCATAATTTGTTTAAAATATTTGATTTTTTGACAATTTTCATTTTTATGGCATCGAACAAACCAATGTAGGTACCTACATATTCAAAAAATGTCTCCATAACATTTGATATTTTTCACATGTTGGAACATGGTTACTATGGTAACGGACACATTCTGATATTCAAATAAAATTTGTTATAAATCGAATTCGAATTAATTTAGAACATCATTGTAGGTAGGTACCTACATACCTAATACTTACTACTTAAAAACCAAGAATATACTGATTTTGTATAGGAAAATTATTAAACTATTTTAGGTTAACTACAGTACACATTCAATATACCTACAAACTATTTCCTATAGTGAAATTCTTCTTTTTTCTATGTAGACCTTTGGGTGATTTTTTCTACAAACTATTTCTTGGGGTTTAAATCTTCTTCCTCTTCTTTTGTGAAGTCATTTGGGACAGTTCATAAATAAACTATTTCCTATAGTCTAATTTTTCTTTTTCTTAATTTATGTAGACCTTGGGTGAGTTTTTATACAAACTATTTCCTATAGTCTAATTCGTCTTCTTCTTCCTTTATGTAGACCTTTTGGTTAGTTTTTAAACAAACTATCCTTTAGTCTTATTCTTCGTTTTCTTATTTTATATAGATGTTGGGTGAATTTTATATAAAATATTTCCTATAGTTCAATTCATCTTCTTCTTCTTTTATGAAGACATTTTGGTCAGTTTTTTATATAATACATTTCCTAATGTGTAATTCTTCTTTTTCATCTTCTATGTAGACCATTGGGTCAGTTTTTATTACAAACTATTTGTTATAGTTTTATACTTCTACTTCTTTTTTTATTTAGTATTTTGGATTAGTTTTATGTCTAATAGTCTATTGTAACGAAATATTATAAACAACATGCATACTTGATGAAAATACATAAAAACGAATGGGATGTGACCAACACTAGAATCTTCTCATTACTTTTGTTCAATCAAATTTACACCATTTATTATATCATCATATTATATTGCTTAATTTTCAATAACTACACATTTCATTTTGATGACAATATATAAAAAATCGGGGTTGTGGCCATTGCTGGATCTTCACAACGTTTATATTCATATTAAAAACTATTTAACATAGCTTAAGTCTTCTTCTTCTGTAATGTAGACTTATGTGTCAGTTTTAAGTCTATCAGTTTTATTGTGCAAAACTATAATAAACTATATGCACACTTGACGAAAAATATAAAAACGAATGGGATGGGACCAACACTAGAATATTTTCAGTACTTTTGTTTAATCAATTTTTAAACCATTTCCCATCATCCAAAATTACTAAATATTTAAAACACATTATTTGCGTTCGATGACAATATATAAAAATAGGGGTTGTGGCCAAATCCAAACTCTTTACGACGTTGTCTTTTTATAATAAGTCATATTTAAAATCATTTCCCATAGTCCATGCGTGCAGAAATTGTATGTGCTTATATATAAAAGCAAATGTATTGTGGCCATCACTTTAAGATTTTACACCGCTTAAACTCAATTAAATTTCAAACTACTTTTCAGACTACGGTTAAAAAAAATTATGTGTGACAATATTATGTAGGTATATAAACGATTGCTTATTCCTTCACTAATTTACATTCTTGGCCAACGGCGGGACATAAAAGCTAGTAACTTAATAAATAGGTAGTAATAAAAATACAAAGTATAATAAATCAATATGTAAACAAAAATATAACTTTTGGTTTGACGTATATTTAGCAGCCAGTACAGCGGTTCATAATGCTGCATCATTTGTATGCATGTGACTACACATAATCTAGGAATGTCTTAAATAGATGCATATATATATATTCAAGGTGATGCAATATAATAAGCAAGTATGTAATGAGTAAATTCTGAACATAATGATGTATCTACTTATAAATTCAATTTACTTGCCCAACTTCATTTATGAATATTTAAAAATGGCGACATTAAATAATAATTATTATTTTTTTTATAGAATACAACTTCTAATGATTATATAATGTAAAAAAATAAACAAATAAAATAGTACACACTATTTTTCCACAGATTCGGTTTATTATAGCCGAACATTTTTGCCAAAGAGTCTCAGCATTATCATGGTCTAAATAAAAGTAAATTTGAAGGGACTAATCACACCATATTTATAATGACAACAATACATAAGTAGATTACTGCTGCCCAACTAGGAAATCCTGTTCTAGGGCTAGCAGTTTACAATTTATATTGACAATTATATGCAATTATGAACCAGGTGATTTTTCCCGTTCCACACTAAATATGTACACAATCTCAACTTTCTGCAATCACAATCATTATCACAACAAACATATAGGCACACACAAAACAGATCAACCAAATCCTAATGTCCGCCATAATACCTGTCATAAATCCAATCTCTGACGCGATTTATATTTCAGAGCCATAGAAAGAGACTAGTTAACTATGTTGGTGTAATTAATATGAATCACATGGTTCCCAAATCAAATAAAATATTTTTATGTGTTACTTAAAGAGCATCGCAAACACAATATGGCATAGTAATGTAATAATTACAATTTTTCCAAATGTGTGGGCGGAGTTACATTGATTTTACAATGTTCACGGTATTTATACTGTCAATGTTTACGTTATTTATGTTCTCTACGTTACGGTATTTATACTGTCTATGTTTACCGTATTCATACTGTCTATGTTTACCGTATTTATACTGTCTATGTTTACCGTATTTATACTGTCAATGTTTACGGTATTTATGTTCTCTACGTTACGGTATTTATACTGTCTATATTTACCGTATTTATACTGTCAATGTTTACGGTATTTATGGTGTCAATGTTTTCGGTATCTTTACTGACAATGTTTAAGGTATTTATACTGTCTGGGCCTCACTTACTATTTGTCAGTTTCCGCCATACAAAAAACTGGGTAAGTATCGGCTTAAACACAAATTTCAAATAGTAAGTAAGGCCCTCTATGTTTACGGTATTTATAGTGTCAATGTTTACGGTATTATAGTGTCAATGTTTACGGTATTATAGTGTCAATGTTTACAATACTTATATTGTCAATGTTTACGGTATTCATGCTGTAGAACTCCATTTGGAGTCTTATTTTTAATCAAACAAACCTTGCGTTTATTTGCCTTTTTACATGACCATTTCGGCAGACTAGGCCCTTATCAAGTGATAAACATAGAATTTTAGTTTCTTCTTATGTATCAAATTTCGATAAATTTTTACAACCATACAATCATTTACATAAAAAACTACCAAGTTGCATTTCATTTTGACCATTTAAATAATTTACAATTTACGTATTGGTCTACGAAGTCTTTTGAGGAAGTGTGTTATGGTATTAATAATAATTGAGTATTATTATTTGTGGTACTTAATTGTTATTAAGTAATATCTTGTTAACAATGCCTTTTATTCTCCTGAAAAGATGCCAAACATCAATTCATCTCATCTGTGATATATGTATGTTAATACTTATTATCATACTAATTACCTCATTAACTATTATGTACCTACATATGTGTATTTGATTAGACAACCCTGATCTGTTCTTATTTTCTCACTGCTTTGAATTGCCATCTTTGAATTACCTTCCTGTTATTTTGTAAAATTGTTAATTGAATTGTTAATTTTTACATCCTTCTAGCACTGAATTATTTTTTTTGTGCATTGCTCATTTTGTAATTTTTTCTCTTTATTTCTATTTGTTCTATAGTATGTTTTTGTTTGGACTCTTTGTACTCTGTTGTACCATGATATCTTGTTAGTTTAATGTAGGTACTATTTTGTATTATTTTGACCATAAAATATAATAAACAATCGGTAAGTCGGCCGGACTTATAAAATAAATGGTTACTGTAAAATTGCGTTATCAATTAAAAAGCGACAATTCTGAGGTAGGTATATTGCTCGTACAATAGTGCTACTTCTGCGGCAGATGACACCAAAATTTCTATTCCCTATTTTAAGAGAGAAAAACACCAAAATAAATAACCTACACACAAAAAAGTAATAAAATGGTTGTAAACAAGTATTCTGCACACAGATAGCATGTTAAAATATTTGTACGAATGTACTTTTTTTTAATCTCGCAGCGAGTCATGAAAAGGTAAAAAACTCATCTTCTTCGGATAGGTAAAGTCCTCGGGCTGTGAGGAGCCAACAAAGGCAAAATATACGTATTAAGGGAGATACTCACTATGAATAGTGTACTGAGCCGAACATGCGGATGAATGCTCGTTCGTTAATTCAACAGATTCACATAATATACAGACTGAAAACACAATAATTAAACCGGAAACCGGAGGCGGTGGACTGGTTGGAACACTTGAGACCATGCAATGATGTATAAAAATAAAAGATATGTTACTAGTGTTTAAATTCGGTAAACAAGAGTAAGGCACATTCCCCACTCTATTCTTACCGCACTTTAGTTACACACAAGATATTGTAGTGTTCAGACGTATTGTTGTAGTCAAAATACCATATTGTATGATGATAACAAGTAAAAATTACACTTGAACTGTGAAGGAACGACCAGATATATCATTTCATGCTGCATATTTATTCGATAAGTAATATATACGAGTAGGTATATATGGATATTTCGATAGTTATTTTTATTTTGAGTAAACGAAAGAGAACGGTCGAGATATTGGCTTGTTCGTGCAGAGGGATTGTGTTGTTGTATTCATCTCTTACCCGTTCATTAGGTGTGAGAGATAATTGTAATGTAATTGCACTGGAGTAAAAGAGAAAATATATCTGAAGTATATATTATGTGTCTGTATTTATATCATTGTACTATCTCGTTCTCACTTAAAGTATTCTGTCGTGTGTACCCTTTCTTGGTGATATTGTAAGAATTCGTTAAAACTGTACCTACTATTTTTCGTACTGTTTTGTACTATTATAACGTGTCCATTGTCCATACATAAAATGTCATTGGAACCAAGGCTGTAAATCTTGGACACTGCCTGTACTGGGGCCAAACGAAAAGAAAAACAGAAGAAGAAACACTGTGTCCACCGGAAATCGAATCTGAGACCTTCGCCTCAGGTTTCGGAGATCCAACCAACTCAGCCACTAAGGCCCCCTTTATTGTTCATAAAAAAAATGACGAGGCATCGTGAAGGTAAACTATAAGTACATTTCTCGACTTGAAATACACGACCATGAAAGCACGGTATTAAAATTATGTTCATGTTCGCCAAGTTCGTGCGTTTCTACCTTAACGTACCACACAGAATGGTATAGTCAAGTTTTTATTGGTTCCGAAGATTAGTCCTCCATGACTCACACTTCACACGTGTAGGTGGGTGGGTATACCTGCTGTTGTGCCATACATGGAAGGACGTCTGACAGTCACATGTAAGGATATTGCACTATCAATAAACTAAATTTAATACATAACTTCGTAGTTATTGTCAATGAAAGTATTATTTATTTATTTATTTGTTTAATGGACAAACACAGCCTTGTAAAAATTACAAAAAACTATGAAATAAACAAAAAACAGATCGATTACGTTTATCCTTCATTAAACAATCACATTGCAACTAAAATAAATTAAAATATAGGCAACAGTTCTTGCCCCCAAGTCAAATTGAAAACGCTGTTCGTTTTCGCCAAGCGCTATTTTTTTTTGTATGTGATTTGACATTTGTTGTAGAAATTTTTTCTACAATAACAAACAACAAACGTCAAATCCCATATAAAAAAAATTAGCGCTTGGCGAAAACGAACAGCGTTTTCAATTTGACTTGGGGGCATTGTATGTTTGCCTGTAACGGGAAGGAAAGGGAAGAAAAAAGGATGGGAGAAACATTCAATTTGTTACTACTACGACATAGGATAAAAAACACAAAAAAATAAATTAGATACACAATTAAAAATATTAATAATACTCAAGTTTACGCTGCTATGCATCTATATAGAGAGTTTTTGTAGCAGTTATTACTAGCAGTGAATACTTCAAAATTTTGGATACTGCCTGAGAGATTGACATTATATTACTATATAGAGTTTTTGTAGCAGTTATTACTAGCAGTGAATACATCAGAATGTGGGATACTCCCTGAGAGATTGACATTATAGTACTATGGGTCGATGGTCAGCGGGTCAGCGGCAAAAATATTTGAACCGCCGTTCAATTGAATTCGATTTTAAGCTCTATTTCATACGACAGCACCAAATTTAGTTTTGTTGTTGGTTGTCATGACCACAGAACAGTATGCGCGCCTTATAATATTTGTCAAACTCTAGTTATTGCATTTTTTCGCAAGGATTGAAACAGGGTGATGGGCTGGCTCCTACTCTGTTCAATATTGTTATAGTGTGCTTGAACATGTCATAAAAAGAACTATGGTAGACACTGGCTCTAATATTTGCTATAAAAGTAGCCAAATCGTGGGATATGCTGACGACATCAACATAATCGGTCGCACAATAACAGCCATTGTTGAGGTCTTTGATCCCTTGGAAACAGCCGCACGAGATGTGGGACTGCAAATAAATGTGGATGACACAAAGCAGAAACCCATCGCACAGATCAATAGGCAATATCCAATACAAAAATAATTACCTTTGAAGTAGTGGATCAGTTTACCTACCTGGGATCCAGTCTACCAGAGAGTAACGAGGATCCAGCAAAAATCAGGAAACGAATGATGGCAGCCAATAAAACATATTTTTCCTTACTGCTGGTGTTCAAGTCACGTAGCGTCCACAGGAAAACCAAAATCACCATCTACAAAACAGTAATACGTACTGTACTAGCATATGATTGTGAGGCGCTGACACTGACAGTAAGGATGGCCGAGATGCTGGATATTTTTGAAAGGAAGATCCTCCGTCGAATCTGTGGACCGGTAAAAGAGGGAGACCAATGGCGTATTCGCACAAATGACGAGCTCACCCAATTGTGTCCTCTTACAGATCGGAGCTCCTCGTTGCTGTCCGTGGGCCTCTTCAAGGTCCCATTGGACATGCGGAATAGTGATCTCGAAGAACAATTACAAAGCCTTCAAACGATTTTGCCATAGATACGGTGCCTTATTATCCGAAGATTCTCACTGACTTTTCTGTTTCCAGAGATCTTGGTCACTTCTCTGATGCCCTATATATATATATATATATATATATATATATATATATATATATATATATATATATATATATATATATATATATATATATATATATATATATATATATATATATATATATATATATATATATATATATATATATATATATATATATATATATATATATATATATATATATATATATATATATATATATATATATATATATATATATATATATATATATATATATATATATATATATATATATATATATATATATATATATATATATATATATATATATATATATATATATATATATATATATATATATATATATATATATATATATATATATATATATATATATATATATATATATATATATATATATATATATATATATATATATATATATATATATATATATATATGTTACTAGAAAGGTTTTCACGGGTATTTGATAATATGAAATTATTATTATCTTGGGGGTTATCCCGCGTCAAAATCAGATCCTTGGAAGGATCTTTCGTCAACCGACGTTTCGCCTGGATCACACCAGGCATCTTCAGGGCCTTGTTGATAGATTCTCGCTTCGTGTGTCAGTGCAAGCACGTCCGTTCGAGCCGAGAACCTAGCACCAAGTGAAGATTGGAAAGTTAAAGTTTAAACTGTTGGGGTAGATGGGTTTTCCCCGCTTTTGTTCGCCTTAATGGCTTTTGACTGGCTTCTGGTGATTCGCCTCACGCTTAATGATGTATCTATTGTATTAATTTTATTTGTTTGGCGTTTAACATTTAATGGGTTTACTGTAATGGGATTTTTATTGCTGTCAATTTCTGAGGTATTTAATGAATGTTTTATAATGTTATTTTTATTTTTATTGTCGATTCTATTTTTATGTAAGATATTTTTCCAGGCCAGCGGGAGACGTACACCATCGTCTCGATTATTCACGACATTCTTCCTTTTGTAAATTTCGATTGCCTCTCTATAAATTCTTACTGTTTCTGTGTTAATACTTGCAACTACGCGTGCATTATCGAAATCGATTTGATGTCCTTCGTTCAGAGTATGTTGGACTAGTGAAGACGTTAATTTTTTATTGTTTGAATCCACTCTATGCTCCGCGACCCTGGCTGATATTTTTCTGTTACTTTTTCCCACGTATGTCTTGTCGCATGATTTACATGGTATTTCGTATATGCCATGAGACTCTAGAGGGATTTTGTCTTTTACATTTCGCAGAAGGGTTGATATTTTATTTTCTGTTCTGAAGACTGTTCTAATATTATGTTGATTTAGAAGGCGACTGATTTTATCTGTGGTTCCTTTTATGTATGGTAAAAAAGCTGTAGCTAACGGTTTTTCAGAAATAGTTTTATCATTTTTTATGACGTTTTTATTAGTTTGACGTTTGACTGCTTTATTTATAACAAAATTGGAGAAGCCATTACATTGCAGGGTTTTTTTGAGGTTATTTAATTCATTTTGTTGGTGGTCGGAGTCGGTTATTTTTATAGCTCTGGAAACTAATGTATTAGCTACCGATGCAATTTGTGCCGGGTGATGGTTAGAGGATGCATGTAGATATCTATCTGTATGTGTGGCTTTCCGGTAAACCGTATGACCAAGGCTACCGTCATCCTTCTTAATAACTAGGACGTCTAAAAATGGTATTTGATTATTATTTTCTAATTCCATTGTAAATTTTATATCGCTGTGGAGCCCGTTTAAATAAATTAGAAATTTGTTTAGTTCCTCCAATCCGTGGGGCCATATTATGAACGTATCATCCACGTATCTAATCCAGAGTTTCGGTTTCAAATGTGATTTTTCTAAGGCGTCTATTTCAAATTTTGTCATAAAAAGATTTGCAACCGGCGGTGAAAGAGGCGAACCCATTGGTGCTCCTTTAATCTGTTTGTATATTTTATCGTCATAAATGAAAAATGTATTATTTAAGCAGTGTTCTATCAATTCAGTTATGTCTTTTGATGGTTCACAAATTTCTTTTACTGCGGAAAGTGCCACACGAAGCGAGAATCTATCAACAAGGCCCTGAAGATGCCTGGTGTGATCCAGGCGAAACGTCGGTTGACGAAAGATCCTTCCAAGGATCTGATTTTGACGCGGGATAACCCCAAAGATAATAATAATTTCATATATATATATATATATATATATATATATATATATATATATATATATATATATATATATATATATATATATATATATATATATATATATATATATATATATATATATATATATATATATATATATATATATATATATATATATATATATATATATATATATATATATATATATATATATATATATATATATATATATATATATATATATATATATATATATATATATATATATATATATATATATATATATATATATATATATATATATGTTATATTTGATGTTTTCACGGGTGAAATATGTTATAATATTTTTATCTCGGTTTTCCCGTGTCAGTAGGTCTTGACTAATATCAAATATATCAAAGGCGTCACCGATAAAATCAGCCGTCTATTAAACAAAAATAACATACGTACCGTTTTCAGCACAACAAATAAAATATCAACCTTTCTAAGAAACCCGAAAGACATCATTCCACTTGAAGCTCATGGAGTATATGAAATACCGTGCGGATCGTGCAATAAGACTTATGTAGGAAGAACCAATCGAAAAGTTGAAGCACGAATAGCGGAGCACAGAGTCGACATGAGAAACAAAAAACTTACATCCTCACTTGTACAACACTCGCTCACAGAAGGACATACAATAGATTTTGACCATTCAAAAATAATAGCAAGTTTAAACAGTGAACCTCTCAGAATTTACAGGGAAGCTATAGAAATATATAAGAGAAGGGATATAATGAACAATCGGGACGACGGAGTTCGTTTGCCTAGTACCTGGAAGAACATTTTATATGACAAACAATACAATAATAATATTAATAATACCATAGCGAAAATAACCCCAAAACACAACAATAATAATATTAATGTCACAACTAAAATTAACAATAAATCACAACACAAAAATAATGATAAAATATTATTACCAACGAACACGACAGCAGGTGGGCGTGTCACAAGGAGCCAATCACGTCGCGCTAACAATATTTGACATAAGCGGCCATCTTGTACGCTACGAGTCACTTGACGGTGAGCTTTCAGTGTGAGTAGACGTGTGTCGCGCGCGTGCTTTTCGTTAAGTCCTTGAAAATGCCTGGTGATATTCAGGCGAAACGTCGGAAGACAAATGGTCTTAGTCAAGACCTACTGACACGGGAAAACCGAGATAAAAATATTATAACATATTTCACCCGTTAAAACATCAAATATAACATATATATATATATATATATATATATATATATATATATATATATATATATATATATATATATATATATATATATATATATATATATATATATATATATATATATATATATATATATATATATATATATATATATATATATATATATATATATATATATATATATATATATATATATATATATATATATATATATATATATATATATATATATATATATATATATATATATATATATATATATATATATATATATATATATATATATATATATATATATATATATATATATATATATATATATACATATATATGGATCTGAAGTCGCCGACAGTCCGCAAGTGTGAATCTCAATTCGCACTTGCTGATTGTTCTTTTTGCACCATGGTGCCGAGATTGCTAATCTAGAGGGCTCCATGAGCTACTCTTCGTGCCATGTATTGTTTTTTTTGTCGTTCATTCTAGCGTTCTGCGAAGGGGCCGTTGACAGTCCCCATATGCGGAGCGGGTGGTGGTGAGAGTAGCGATAAATGACGAGCTGTACGAAATATATCAGGCCCCAAGCATCTCAACGCTTTTAAAACTGTTTAGGTTGAGATAGACTGGAGACGTACCAAGAATGCCAGAATCACGCAGCCCTTAAAGAATACTGAACGGACACCCAGGTGGAAGAAGACGAGTGGGAAGACCCAGTCTGAGGTGGGAGGATGAGGTCAGGAGGGATGCAGAGCAGCTCCTTCACGTGACAGGCTGGAGGACGGCAGCAGAGGACAGAATGAGTTGGAAGCAAAAGTTACAGGAGGCCAAGGCTCGATATGGGCTGTAGCGCCATCGGAGATAGAGAGTTATTGCATTTTTTGAGATTTGATATTTTTATTTGAATTTAAGGCAAATCAATAATTAGAACGTATTAAATCGATTATTATGTTTTTCTCATATCTTGTGTTAAAAAAAGCCTATCAAATTTAAACGAGACATAACTACTTCAAAAATGTGAAATGTCAAATTGAATCAGTGTTTAACTACCCCCGTCGCAGGTTCAATTTGATATTTGAGTTAAATCTTGATTCATGTTTATAAATAAGAAAAGTTAACAAATTTGGGTTCAACCGTAGTTCAATATTCAAACCACGTTTATAAATAACACTAGGTAGATATTTAATGATGCTTGACAGCCATGTGACTGGTGGTCTGCCTGGTCTTTTGGCTGTCCAAAGCTCTCTTTATCATGTTGTCCGTCTGTCTGGTCTCAAAATTTGGCCAAACCGTGTGAGACTGTTTTCATCTATCTATTCATCTATTATGGCCACTATATAGTTTGAACTCTGCAGTGAAAAAAAAAAGATTCATTACAATTCACGAAAGAGTTTCTTATCTTATTTGATACGAACCTTTTCAAAGCTATCACTTCTGTCAAAACAAAACCCTTCATGCCCGAAACCGAATCATACTTTTCTTTATACCCGTCAAATTATGTGTCATTTTTTTTAGGTAAAAAAAAAACGTAAAAGATATTCGATGAAAAAATATAAGTCGCCCCAGGACAGGGCAGAATACCAGGGCTAGGCTAACTTTTGGACAATGGGACAGATTCAGAAATTCAAAGTGAACGGCGGATTGCAAAAGTAAAATTCTAACTTCCCTCATGACACTTCAAATTTCCAATAATAAGAAAATACCGTGCAACAAGAATTTTCAGTTTTCTTTTGATCTTTTCGATAAATTAAAACAAAAAAATTGTTTCAGTTTTCGTTTGTTTATTTGATAAATCCACCCCTTCTAAGCTTACTCCGTTTTCACTGTCCACTTAAATGAAATAGAAACCAGTCTCTCTTTTACATAGAATCTTATAGAACTAACTATATGCTTAACTCATATATTAATAGAGCTACTAATACTGGGTACAATAGACATTGTCTGAGTGATCCGGAATTGGATATGTTTGCTTCAAGTTTATATATATTTAAAAAAAATTGAATTTGTCGGATATTTAATCTGTGCTCTGTTTTCTTGTGCGCATCTTTAACTTTTTAATTGTGCCCCTTTAATTTTATTTAAATTTATTCATTATATTTTAACTACGTATTATTCATACATTGAGACACGTGATGTATAAATCATAATATGAGTTTCAAGTGTTCGATGCTTCCCCACCACTCCCCCCCTACATCAATCCCTTCCCATCCTGTTTTCAAAATTGTTAACAAATGTTTATGTAATATATTTTAGAATACTATAATTGGCAATATAAAAATTATCTTTGTATATCTGTATTAATTTTTCTTGTTTGCTGTTGTGTTCTATAAAATAAATAAAAAAAATGCAGAAATTTTCAGATTTTTTTGTTTATTTCGATAAATTAAATGAATAGAATTCAGTGCAACGAGAATTTTTCAGTTATTATTACTATGCGTGTGAGTGAAACTGCAAAGATTTAAGTTTTTAAATCTTTGAAAAACACTTTTTCCTGATTTTTGACACTGATTGCACGCGGGCCGCAGTTTACCCAGGGCTGGTACAGACAATAGAATTTATCAAGGTACCCCGAGTGCCACATAACCGACAATATTAATATAGTTGGGTTGTATAAAATAATATGATATAATGATAAAAGCTGGAAATTCCTCGGAGATGTTATAATAACAGAGATGGGCAATACAGACTTGGAAATGTGCCAAGGAGGAAAAAATCGCTCTCAGGAACATACTTTATGGAACATACTTTATATTAAACATTCAATATCACCCAAACGGTTTCCCATAGTATTTGGTCCAGGAGCGTATTCAAATTGACAATTTGCAAACAGCAAAGTTAAAAATAGACAAGTTTGCATAATACTATGTAAATTCATGTAGACTGGCGGGTTTATTTCTAAACGGCAATTTCTTCCTATCAACATGAGTTGATGTAAATATACAATACAGTGTATATATACTATGGCATAACAAAAATAAAAAATATATTATATAATAAAGATAACAGAAGAAAATAAAAAAGCAATGATAGGAAAACAAAAGGTTAAGGAGACGAAGAAAAAATCAGGTATTATCAGATAGATATTTTTGCTACTGAATATAATAAAAGTTGATAGCCAAGATAGGAAAACAAAAGATTAAGGAGAGGAAGAAGAAATCCGGTATTATCAGTTAGATATTTTTGCTTTACCTTTTTTTTGAATATGTATAATTGAGCGGGAGCCTGCAACCGCTAGGAGACGCGTCCCCAGGTGGCGGATAGGGGAATGCTCGCCAGATATGGAGGGTAGGAGGGAAATAAAATACCTCCCGCGGACCAACAGGCACGTAGCGTCTGACCCAGAATGGGCGGCTACAAACAGCGTCTGTTCCCCATGTTAGGGGCGGCTGAACTAACCCCAGGGAAGGCAACGGGAAACCACCCTGGTATTTTTACCTCCCAAGATAGCTGTATGATGTCGATAAATAAAAATTTGGTTATGTCTGGCGATCCGATTGACACCCGGCGCTCCAATGGTTCCGGGCCACTGAGTGTGAAATTAGCTACCGGCCACGTGGTGGTGGATAACCAGGCTGCTCGTGGAAAATGTACTACTGGAAATAGCAATAAACAACTACCACTGCGTATGAACCAAAGAATAGGAACATGGAATGTGCGTGGTCTTCTCCACCCAGGAAAGCTTGAAATAATCGAAAGGGAAATGTCCAATCACAAAATCCCAATCCTTGGATTAAGCGAGACTCACTGGCGTGATGAGGGTTTCATTACTACAGACAACAATAATACGGTTTATTTCTCTGGCTCAAAAAATGAAAGTCGAAATGGCGTAGCAATTATAGTCTCTCCTGAAGTACAGAAATGTGTTTTAGGGTACAAACCTGTCAACGATAGGATAATATGCCTCAAAATAAATTCCAAGCCATGCAAACTAAATATTATTCAAGTATACGCACCCACATCTGAATCATCTGACGAAGATTTGTCTAACTTTTACAATAAGCTTGACGAAACTATATCAAAAGTACCAAACAAAGAAATTGCAACCATCATCGGCGATTTCAATGCTAAAGTAGGAGATACAAAAAATGATAGTCACACTCGAGACATTGTGGGGAAATATGGAATAGGACAGAGGAATAGTCGTGGCGAAGAACTTATTAGCTTTTGCTGTGACCATCAACTCTTCATTACTAATACTTATTTTAAACAGCATATAAGAAGGCTCTACACCTGGACCTCTCCTGATAGACGTTACAAAAATCAAATAGATTTCATACTAATCAATACGTTGGAAATCATCTGTAAGCAATGTAAAGACCTATCCTGGAGCAGAGTGCGGTACTGATCACCAGCTTCTTGTGGCAAATTTAAAAATGAAATTGAAGACTATTAAAATAAGCAAACCCAAAACTCCAAAATTAGACAATAAGGCTTTAGTTCTATTCAAAGACAAAATCTCAAAACACCAAAACTTCATTCATAACACATATATTGACGACACTGAAACACTGTGGAATATTTTAAAACTGACCATCCATGAAGTGATAGATGAAATAAATAACTCACAAACACAGCCACAGCGAAATAGGAAAAAATGGATAACTGATGAGACATGGCAGCTGATAGATGACAGGAAATTTCTGAAACTACATGGTCTCAATTCACAACTGGAGATTGATGCATACAGTGAGCTGGGTAAAGAAATTCAGAAAAAGTGCAGACAAGATAAAAATAGCTATATAAATAGTATATGTGCAGATTTGGAAACTCACTCTTACAGAAATGAAACAAAGGATCTATATCGCAAACTAAAGGAACTGACACACGAATCTAAATGTAAAACATACATAGTGGAAGATAAAAATGGGGACCCTTTATACGAACTCATCGAAGTTCTCGACCGCTGGAGGGAATACTGTTCAGATCTATACAAGAGTGATGATTCCAATGCTGTCGTTTTACAACCACCTGGAGAGGACATTGAACTTGAACCAGATATCCTTCTGTCCGATGTTGAACATGCTTTACAACATCTGAAACGGGACAAGGCTCCAGGCAAAGACGGAATTGACGCAGAAATCCTCTCATGTTTGGGTGACAGAGGCATACATTTGTTGCACTTGTTATGTAACAAGGTCTGGAAAACTGGTATCTGGCCGAAGGATTGGACGGAGTCTGTTTTTGTTCCACTGCACAAAAAAGGATCACCTGCCAAATGTGACAATTATAGAATGATTGCTCTTATATCACACGCCAGCAAAGTTCTATTACACATTTTGAATAAAAGGCTGAAACACTATCTTGACTGGCAAATACCACCTGAACAGACTGGCTTTGTGAGTGGAAGGGGAACAAGAGAACAGATCCTGAATGTGCGACAGATAATTGAGAAGAGTAGGGAGTTCAATGCACCTGTTATTTTGTGTTTCATCGACTATAGCAAAGCTTTTGACTGCGTCAGATGGAGTAAGCGGTGGATGGTGTTGGATGAGATGGGAGTCCCTAAGCATCTTATACATATCCTAAAAAACTTGTATGCAAATAGTTCTGCCTCAATAAGATTAAATAATGCCTTGTCCGCTACCTTCTCAGTCCAGAAGGGTGTCCGCCAGGGATGTATACTGTCCCCTGCTCTTTTTAACATATACTGAGAGTATATAATGAGGAAAGCTCTGGATGGTTGGGAGGCTGGATTCAGCATTGGTGGCAAGAAAATCTCCAACTTACGCTTTGCAGACGACACAACTCTAGTAGCCACAAACGAGACCGATATGAAACAACTTTTGGATCGTGTCGAGAGGGAAAGTTTATCACTCGGTCTGAGCATAAACCAATGCAAAACCAAACTGATGGTGATTGATAGAGCATGTAAACTTCCCCCAATAAACTCTCTAAACCATCTTGAGATAGTACATGACTTCACATATCTGGGTTCCAACATATGTGACACCGGTGGTTGTGAAGCGGAAGTAAAAAGACGCATCGCCATGGCAAAGGGAGCACTGGGAAAGCTCACAAGAGTATGGAAGGACAGGACCATTACGAAAACTACGAAGGCTAGACTCATCAGGGCTCTGATATTCCCGATGTTCCTTTATGGCGTGGAAACATGGACACTTAGGGAGTCAGAGCGAAAGAGGATCGATGCTTTCGAAATGTGGTGCTGGAGGCGTATGCTGCGCATCCCATGGACAGCCAGAAGAACCAATGTGTCAATTTTAGACGAGCTAAGGATTGAAGATCGTCTGTCGACGATATGTTACAGACGTATCCTTCAATTCTTTGGACACATTGCCAGAAGAAAACCAGACTGCCTCGAGAAGCTTGTTGTGATGGGCAGCGTGGAGGGACGGAGATCTCGTGGTCGCTCACCGACCAGATGGAGCGATTTGGTTAAGTCCACAATGGGGTCTTCGGTGACTGGTGCTCTGCGTTCAGCCCAAAACAGATTGGCATGGAGGCGAGCCATACGTGTGGCTACAGACTACAGCCGCTATCCTCAGTCATGAGGAAAAGGACGATTGATTGAAATTATATAAATTTATTTACCTTAAAATTCGAATAGGATCGAAAGATAAAATTGGTTAGGTACCAAATACTTAATTGAAATAATATTCAAATCAAAACCATTTTAAAACCGAGTTACATGGTTTTTTAACACTTTCTTTAAAAAATCATACTTTTCAATACTTTCTTTATAAAAAACAACTTTACAAAATGTTAAACGGATATTAATTTGATTCATAAAAAACACTACTTTTTTGAATTTATAATCATAAAAAAACAACATTTTTTTTGTTTTTACAATCATAATACTTACTAGTTCTGAAATAAATATGCGATTTAATTTGTTGACATTACAGTTCTTGGTTAAGCTCCATGATGTCATCAGATAATGCACTAGTTTTAATTGCACTGATAACTAATTTAAATTATACTAACCGGTATTTTTCTATCAGAAGACATCATCACTCAGATGATTAATGCCTTAATAAGTAAACAGTATAAGAAAAGCTAGTAGACAAGAGACCGGCTTATGTCATAGTATTGAGGCTGGTTTTTTCTATGAAAGGATACCACAGCAGATAACAATTGTATAATATGAAACCTGAGTACTGATAGCTTTCGGAGATAAACAGCCTTCAATGTGTTGAATATTGCTTTGTTAACACATTAACATACAAGCTTTAAAGTACAAAGCTTTATTTTATTTATATTTACTGCGGAAGACTCTTAGAAATCATGTCTACCATATACTGCCCGGATCTGTTAGAACGCTTGACTCTGAGAGTGCCAACAAGACCGACCAGACTGACTTACTTACTTTACCCTCCATCTGCAACACCGACCGAAGTTTATAAAGGCAGAACTCCTTTATAAACTGCACATACCATTTTTATGACTCCAATATTAATGATGCAGATCTTTTTTACTCCCCCATTGATTATGGTAAAAATATATTACTAAGCTAGATAGAAAAATGTGGCGTTCGGTTATGTCTACCTACCCTGCGAGGGACATGGCGTGATGGTATGTATGTATAGATTTTTATGCCTCCAAAATTAGTGATGCAGATCTTTTTAACTCCCCGTTGATTAAGGTAAAAATAGATTACTAAGCAAGATAGAAAAATGTGGCGTACGGTACTCTCTACCTACCCTGCGAGGGACATGGCGTGATGGCATGTATGAATAGATTATTAAGTACTACCATATTATCCTAGTTTCTCACGCTTATGAATTGAGTGCATCGCATAAAAGTTCACACACATACACACACCTGCACCCCCACCCCATTTAAAAAAATATTTTGTACAGCTTGAAGCATTGTAGTTTAGTGGTAGCTACAATAATATTATTCTCTTGATTAAAATCTCTTTATTTTTTTATTTCTTCTCGAATATCATCGTTTCATAGAAACATTTTTGCTATAAAAAGTAACAAAAGAGATTCCTCATTGATTCATATTGACTCGGCGTGAGTGAAAGGACCCTCAGGGACAATAAATTCATATCAGAATACAATAAATATTATATCGATATGACTATTATTTATGATGTTGATGGCGGCAATCTGCGAGTTGGTGGCCGCGGTCAGGAAGTTGGGCGAGGGATTTAAGGAATGAAGAAAAACACGGAGGAAAATATTCCTATTGATCCGCAGCCAGAGTGGATTTGGGCATAAATTTCCGACAAACATACAAAGTTACTCCAACAATGAATTCAGCGGGGGAAACCTTTTGCAGGAAAACGGTAAATATTGTTTTGTTGCCGACGTTTAAAAGTACCAAACGGAGTTTCGGTAGGTACACAAATAGTAAAAGAAAAAAAATGATATTGAAATTTATCTCGAGTTTACTTCGGGAGAATGGATCGAGTGTAAATATTGCCGTAAGAGGTTTGTTTCTTTATTTTTTATGCTAGTGAAATTTTTACGTTATATTTACCAATAAGTTCCTTTTTACGGTTTAAACAGCGCGGATTGGCCCTGGATCACGAGACGGATGATGGAAGAAATATCAAGACCCGAAATGCGTTTTAAATACATACTTCAAATCGTTCTCAAAAGGAAAATAAACGCAGTAACATTTAGATATCGTACGCATGGTAAAACCACAAAAAAAAGAATATTAGATAAGAAAACATCGACACTTTCTGTATGTTAATTTAAGACTACCAAGGCTGGGTTGTTTCAACAAACGTATCAGTAAAAGTATTGTTAAAATACTTTGATAATAAACAACCAAAATATTGCACAATTTTATGAAATCAAAGTATTTTAACTATACTTTTACTTTAGTCTTTGTTCGAGAAACACAGCCTTAGGCTGGGTTGCTTCGACAAAAGTATCAGTAATAGTTTACATACTTTGATTTCATAAAATTGTTCAAAATGGCGTTTTCAACGGAATTAGATGTCAATGGAAAAAAACAAAAGTATCGAACAATTTTATGAAATCAAAGTATTTAAACTATACTTTTACTTTAATCTTTGTTCGAGAAACACAGCCTTAGGCTGGGTTGCTTCGAAAAAAGTATCAGTAATAGTTTAAATACTTTGATTTCATAAAATTGTTCAAAATGGCGTTTTCAACGGAATTAGATGTCAATGGAAAAAAACAAAAGTATCGAACAATTTTATGAAATCAAAGTATTTAAACTATACTTTTACTTTAATCTTTGTTCGAGAAACACAGCCTTAGAGTCAACACTTAAAAGTTATAGCGGCCATGGAGTGATCTTGTAGCACTATTAATAAAAACTAAGATTTAAAATATCTTTTAAAACATTTCACAAAAAATAAATCTTAAAGATATTTATGAAAAAAATTATATAAATCTCAAAAAGGCAATAAATTTATATGTATAAAAATGGATGTACATGTACGTTAATTTGTTTGTTTGTTTGAATATACTCGTATGTGGCCGATGGACTCCTAAACTGTCTATCCAATTGCGATGAAACTTTGGAGATTTGTTCACCGCATACCGGAGAAAGTTATTGTATTATATTTTTTTTATTCGATGTCTCACACAAATTATTTTGAAAAAAAAATGTTTGGTATTGGAATTAACTTTGGGGATTTGTTTAGTGCGCACAAGAGAAGGTTTAAGAATTAAAATTTATTTATTTATTTGATATCTCACACAAGAATTTAGGAATAATTATCTATTTGGAACTGTAATTTGTGGAGGTCCCTAAGACGAATGTGTGGTAGAACGATCTATGATAGGATAAGGAATGTGGACATCAGACGAGAATGCAAGATTGAAAGAGATATTGTGAGTAGAATGAAAGTAAATACACTACGATGGTTCGGACATGTGGAGAGAATGAACGATGAGCGCCTGACAAAGAAAGTATACAAGGCTGAAAAGAGTGGAATGAGAGGTCGTGGCCGCCCGAGAAAGAGTTGGCATGATTATATAAATGAGATTTTGAAAGATGGTAATATACGAAGTCAAAATAATAGGAGAGCATGTATGACGCGATGCATGGATGTAAATGAGGCAAAACACGTATGTCAAGATAGAGGTGTCTGGCGTTCGGTCCTCTCTGCCTATCCCAAGTAGGGATACGGCGTGATGGTATGTATGTATGTATGGAACTGTAATAAAATTTAAGGGATTCGTTAAGCGTATAACAGAAAAGGTATTTGAAGTTCAATTAATTAATTTATTTATTTGACATCTCACACATTTTTTTTTTTGAAAAATGGTCTATTTGATATTGCAATAATACTTTAAATATTAAAAAAAAATTAACTTATAAATTAGTACGCACGCGTAGTCTGAGCCATATACGTCAGTTACAGAATACTAAATTAAGTTCAAATGACCTTAATTCTAAAATTTTAATTCGACGTATAATGTCTTGTTTGTAAACATCTCAGTATCAATGTTATCAATAATAACATACCTACCTAATTATTTTTTAAACATCCAATACGTACTCAGAAATCGATGGGTAGTAAAGAGACCTCTCAAAGCTTTTGTATGTTACCTGGATGGGTAGATTATTCCCAATCGACTTGATCAATGGGGGTGTTGCATTTAATTTTGTTCTATTAAATAATTTACAATTTACGCATCGATCTGCTAATTCATTTGAAGAAGTTCGTCCTTCGTCCAGACTTCAGCGAACTTCGTCCAGAAACAGTCATCCGATTATTTTGGCCATACGTTCTGACGAACAAACCGGTCTTAAACCGTCATAGACATAAACAAAATTGAATAAAAATGTGTCGCAGGTAAACGTCGAAAGTATTCATAATACGAAATTCTGTTTGCAGATCACGTAATCGATCAAAAAAATGCTGAAATTCGAAATTCAAAAAGAGATCAAAAGTTTCTCGTTCAGGGTGCCAGTCGGTTACTAAATTAGATCAGTATTATTACAGGCGACCTGCCTTTTCTTGTCTTCCAACTGTCCCGGGGGCACTTGTTTTTTAAGGCGCAGTCATTTTCACATATAGTAGGTGAAAATGACTGCGCCTGGAAAAAAAACCTTTCCTAAAAACTCAGTTGTCCGACTGCTAAAAAGGTTCCCCGAAAGGGCATGATTTTATAAATAAGTGTGAGTGTGTGTATCTGTGCTTTTATTTCGAGAAAAGGTAGTTTGCACGAGGCGCGATTGAAAA
Organism: Molanna angustata; assembly: GCA_963576475.1. Taxonomy (NCBI): domain Eukaryota; kingdom Metazoa; phylum Arthropoda; class Insecta; order Trichoptera; family Molannidae; genus Molanna; species Molanna angustata. The sequence goes on from OY754967.1 coordinate 44,637,002, forward strand.
GTTTCCTAAAAAATGTGCCATTATTACTGAATTAGAGCTGGTAGCAATTTACCATAACGTACCCAGGAAGACCACCCAAGACAAAAACATAGCTGCCGATACAATACTTCTAAAATTCATTATTTTAATTTCTATCAATTTTGACGGTACGGATATTGCTGAACTCTGTATCAGGTTGTTATTGATCAATTTCCTGATTTGTTTCACAAAGATTTACCTTGGAGGAAGAAGAAACACTTGGTTTTACTAATCGCAAGTGTGGAAAAATCGTATTGTCTTTAAAACCTCCTAAGGCCCTTGTTAACGCCTACGATCTTGGGCATACGGGATGTATACAAATATGGACATTTGTTTATTACCCTTTTATGTATGAAATACGAACGAACGGGTTTTATTAAAAGTAATATTACAAGAAAATTAAGGTATTTAACAAAATCAAATTTCAAAAAAACACACGCGATAGATTAAAATATGTACAAATAAACTATTCTTTATTTCAAAGAGTTATCTTTTGAGGGTTATTGTCTAATTTACTAATAATAATAAATAGATTGGTGTCATATCTTAGTTCAGTAGAGTTGCATGTTGAATAGTGAGGTACGCGATTTTGGTTCTCGGCAGATAATGGATGCCGCAAAATGGACGGAAAAATAGAAAAATGCTTTGGTAAACCTACAAATGGGAGATATCAGATGACCTGAATTAAAAGTTTCTATGCGGTTCATTTTATTTTAACTGGAAATTCGAATATGCAGCGAATGTTTGCAAAATTAATTCCGAAATTGTCGTCGGACCAAACGAAATTTCTGACCTAATTCCTGTGTTTTCGCGACCCCCGTATTCCCCCGATACAGCCCCTGCCGACCTCTACCTGTTTCCTAAATTGTAATTTTCGCCGAAAGGGAACTGATTTGACCCAATTGGAGACATCCAGGCTAAGGCGGAGAGGGAACACCCTTAAGACAGAAAAATTCCAGGAATTTTTCTAATATTGAAAACACCGAAAGCAGTTAGTTACAGTTGGGTTTTGATCAATCAGAAACGGACTCTATTAAATAAGAGCCATCTCCATATCCAGTACTCGTTTATACCGACTCTTTTACTCTTACTATACTATGAAGTACACTTGTGATTTCACAATTTTGAAGCTTTTTTTACATAAATTTCTCAACAGGTATCATGTAGAAAATACATAAAATGTATTTCGTCGTGATTTTTTGCGTATATATAACGAATGGCGTAATATTTTTTTTTTATATCTCTGTACAAACCTAACAATAAAACTATAATCAACTTTATATTGGTATCATACATGTAAAGTGCGTTAACTTATTATAACTGATATGTTTTCCATTGATCCATTGATTTATTCATCCATATTATCTTTAATTTTATGGAGGCCAAGGCTCGATATGGGCCGTAGAGACATAGAAGAAGATTATCTTTAATTTTATCTATTAAAACTTAAATGTAGGGGAAATACGTACAAAATGACATATACGGACAAAATGAACTATTGGCTTATTTCGAATTTGGCGGGTTTTATCATACCACTGACCGTCGTATTGCATGTTCCAACCAGCTCCCTAAATCCTGTCATAACATGAACGTGTCAATCTCAGTCATTCCGGTGTTATGACCGATATTGTGTCAGTGCATGTCACGAGTTTTTTTTCTTTGCGGGAAGTTTTCTTTATAAATGATAAGTTTTTCGCTTTTATGCTTATTTATATGATTCAATTTATCCTTCAATGATATGTTGTCGCTTTCAAATAACTTTTTCCACACAAAAATTCCTCTGTGTATATTTTTTCAATTTTGTTTTTTAATAACGCCGTACGTACAAAATGACATACGAAGACAATGGGTATTATGACATACGTATGTCATTTTGTCCATAAAAGCTCAATCAAGAAGATTACCTAACTGTGGAAAATTTATTTAAGCTGTTCATTTCTTTACCGGTAGTAAAATGCCACGCAAGTATAAGCGCACGACTGATCGCCAAACTTGGAGTGAAGAGTCAATGCAGAAAGCTATAGAGGCAGTTCGAAATAAAAAAAATGGGCTGGTTAATGGCATCAAAAACATTTGGAAACGATCCGGAGGCATGCATTGGGTAGTAATAAAAGTCTGAAGTCAAATTCTAAAGGTCTTGGACATTGGAAACCAACATTTCCATCAAATGTTGAAAAGGAATTAGTTCAGCATATAAAATTCCTTGGATCGCGTTTATTTGGATTAACGCGAGCTTCAGTGCAAGAACTAGCTTTTCAGTTGGTTGAAAAAAATGTTTTTGCTCATAAATTTAACAAAAAACGTAATACAGATATTTCTTTGCGCAAACCTGAAGTTACTTAAGCAGCCTGTGCTCAGGCTTTCAATCGGCTTCAATCCCAAAATTGTTTCCATCTTTATGAGGCACTGTTGGCGTCTGTGAATCAAGAACTTATAGCAATTCCTCTTTCAAATCAAGAACACCCATCATCGTCTACTCTTGTTGTCCCTATTGAGGAGATTTCTCCTGCACCAAAAGGTCGTTTTGGTCACAAAGGAAAACGCAAACCAAAGGCATGGCAGACCTCTTTAGATTTAACTTCCACTCCTAATATGACGGAAATTAAGTCGAAAAATAAGCCGACAGCTCCCACGGAAAAGAGAAAACAAAACGTCACCAAAACGATGTTTGAAGACGACAGTGAAGAAGAAAAGGTTCCACAAGATGACGAGGAAGACTGTCCATGTATTTACTGCAATGATCTTTTTTCACGATCAAAGCCCAAAGAAAGTTGGTTGCGGTGCCTAATTTGTGCGCATTAGGCTCACGTTTCTTGCGCTGATGTTCCTAAAAAATGTTCCTAATGATGTTAAAAAAATGATGTTCCTAAGCAGTTTATTTGTGAACTTTGTCAATAGGTGATTGTATAGTTTTTACGTATATGTCATTTTGTCCATAGTATATGGACAAAATGGATTTTAGCTAATCTCAGTTTAACTATTAATATATTTTATTTCTGTGTTTTTATTCCATAAATGTTGATAAGTTTCGATTAAAAAAGAACCAAAGATGATTGGTGAAGAATATCACTGTTCTGTGAATTGCTAATAAAGAATTATAACCCAAAAACAAAACCCTATGTCATTTTGTACGTACTTCCCCTACTCGCGTTCTATAGAAAAAATGATTAAAGAAATGTACTTATCTTATTCGAGGATTGTCAACATTTAAAGAAGATGAAAAAAATGTACCCTAGCTTCTTATGTACCCTAGGAGAGATCTTCTTCATATTATTTAACTTATATCATTCACATAATTGAATTTCAACCAATTATGTGAATGATTTCTGTCAGTTTAAAAATACTCAATGACGCAGCCAAAAGCGCAGTAAAAGCCGTAGCCACACATTAAGTAAGTTTAAAAATGTTATTAATTATTTTGAAATATGGGGTAATTTATTGCACAATACTTAAAACGAAAAGTTGATATGTGAAAATATGTATAAGGGAATTTAATGACAGGAGATGTGAATTCCGATGGAGAGTTAGTGATGGCCAGAATCCACTCTTTTGATCATAAAACTTTCCGATCACACCTCTCATTTAATGGTGGAGGAACCTATTTGGCACAATGTTAATAGTTAGCAAACATAAGGTAAGGCAAAGTAATAGATATATCTAAAGTAATAAAGCAATCAAAATGTTAGTGTCTGTGTGTGTGTGTATGTGTGTGTGTGTGTGTTTGTCTCACGCCTTCTGAAAAACCAAGAGCATCTAAAAATCTAATTTAAGTGCGAACATGTACCAGTATACCTGATGCAGTGTCACGCTAAAAAGAATGCGATAAAAATGCTGAATATTAAAAATATTTAAATAATTATTTTTTTCATACAAAATTTTCCAAGTCATATCTGTCAAAAAAGTGTACATTTTGCACGCAAATATCTGTTAGTTTAAAAGTTAGAAGTAGGTATTTACACAAAAAAAATATATTTTGAAGTATAACTTAGCGTTTAAGTGAAAAACATTGTGAATATTTGGTAAAATTATAATGTTTAACTTATTTTTAAAGTAAGCCTTTTGTACATAAACGCCGCCATTTTAATATCTTTTCATACAATATTTCATTTTCCCACCGAATGAATATGTTCTTGAAAATAATAAACCTTTGAAATAAATGTAATTATGAAATAATAAAATGAAACACAAGACATTACGGCAAGTTTTAAGACATATATTGTAAAAATGTGTTATTTATTAGTAAAGATATAGGCATAATAAAATTGCATAATTTGTAAATAATATTTGATTTTTCTGACAATTTTCATTTTTATGGCATCGAACAAACCAATGTAGGTACCTACATATTCAAAAAATGTATCCGAACCATTCGATATTACTTACGTGTTCGAATCGTTTCCATGGCTACAGAAAGAATGTGATATTCAAATAAAATTTGTTAGGAATCGAATTTATTTAGAAGGTTGTTGTAGGTAGGTACATACCTAATACTATTTACTTACAAATCAACAATAATATACCTATACTGATTTCCTATAGGAAAATTATTTGATTTATTTATTTATCAACCGTTTGTCCGATTATAATGAAACTTTGGTGAATTGTCGAGCGTATGCCCAGGATGGTTTTTGGATTTAAACTTTTTTCTTATTCTTCTTCGTGTATTTGGTCGTTTTACCTATGAAGGGGGAGTATCCTGGGAAAAGAAGGTCCGACTGTCCCTCCATCTCTTCACAGGTCTTCCAGGACGGGTTCTGCATATAAACTTTTTTTTTTCTTTTTCTTCAACGTGTACTTGGTCATCTTACCTATGAAGATGAACTATCCTGGGAGATGAAGGTCCAATTTTCCTTCCATCTCTTCGCAGGTTTCTGGATTTAAACTTTTTTCTTCTTCTTCTTCATCGTCTATTTGGTCATTTTACCTTTGAAGGTGGACTAACCTGGGAGAAAAATGTCCAATTTTCCTTCCATCTCTTCGCAGGTATCTGGATTTAAACTTATTTCTTCTTCTTCTTCTTCATCGTGTATTTTTGGTCATTTTACCTATGAAGTTGGAGAATCCTGGGAGAAGAAGGTCCAACTGTCCTTCCATCTCTTCGCAGGTATCTGGGTTTAAACTTTTTTCTTCTTCTTCGTGTATTTAGTCATTTTACCTATTAAGTAGAGCATCCTGGGAAAAGAAGGTTCTTTCATCTCTTCGCGGTTCTTCCAGGATGGTTTCTGGATTTAAACTTTTCTTAACCGACTGATGGGACGGGATGTAATGAAGGGAAGGGAGGCACTAAAGGGCCTGAAGGGACGGGAGGTATAAAACTGCCTGAAGGGACGGAAGGTACTGAAGGGCCTGATGGGAAGGGACGTAATGAGGGATTAAAGGGACGGGAGGTACTGAAGGGCCTGAAGCGGCGGGTCCTGGAGTCTTAATTCTTTTTCTTCTTAATTTTATGTAGACCATTAGGGCAGTTTTTATACAAACTATTTCCTATTGTCTAATTCATCTTCTTCTTCTTTTATGTATACATTTGGGTCATTTTTTTATAAAAATTATTTCCTTTAGTCTAATTATTATTCTTCTTCATTTAAGTACGTAGACTTTTGAGAGAGTTTTAATACAAACTATTTCCAATAATCTTATTCATTTTCTTTTATGTAGACCTTTTGGTCAGTATTTATACAAACTATTTCCAATAGTCTAAATATTCTTCTTCTTCTTTTTTGTAGACCTTTGGGTGAGCTTTTATACAATCTATTTCCAATGGTCTAATTCTTCTATTAGGTGTATGTTTTTTTACTAATTTTATGTAGACCATTGGAATAGTTTTTTATACAAACTATTTCTTATAGTCTTATACTTATTTTTCTCTTTTTTATTTAGTCTTTTGGGTTAGTTTTAAGTCTAATAGTCTATTGTGCAGAAATATTATTAACGATATGCACACTTGATGAAAATACATATGAAATGAATGGGATATGGGATGTGACGATATAACCTGCACTAGAATCTTTTCAATACTTTTGTTTAATTAAATTTAAACCATTTATATCATCCTATTTTGAATAATTTTCAACACCTAATATTTAAAAAATGGGGGTTGTGGCCATTACTGAACTCTTCACAACATTTATATTCAAATTAAAAACTATTTACTATAGTTCAAGTCTTCTTCTTCTTCGTTAATGAAGACTTTCAGTCAAATTGAGCAAAAATATAATGCACACTTGATGAAAAAATATAAAAACGAATGGGATGTGACCAATACTAGATCTTTTCAGTACCTACGTTTGTTTAATCAAATTTTAACCACATCCCAACATCCAAAATTACTAAATTTTCAATAGGTACACATTACAATTTGTTTTCGATGATAATATTTAAAAATGGGGGTTGTGGCCAAACCAATCTCTTTACAACGTTGATAAACAGTCATATTTAAAACCATTACGCATAGTCCATGCGAGCAGAAATTGTATAAATATTATACTTCATTCACACTTTATAGCAATATATAAAAAAGAATGGGTTGTGGCCATCACTTGAACATTTTACAATACTTAAACTCAATCAAATTTCAAACCACTTTTCATAGTCTGATATTGCAAAATAATTGGGTGACAATATTATAAAAACGATTGCTTTTTCTTTCACAATTTTACATTCTTGGTCAACGGCGGGACATAAAAGCTAGTATATAAATAATAAAGTAGATAGGTAGGTATAGAGAAATATAAAGGTATGCTGCGTGAAAGAAACAATGAAACTGTTTATAGTCGAATTTTATTGTTTCCAATGTTGATACGATCGTATCAAATACCATTTGGATGTGTTCCGCTATAAAAATGTATCGAACACACATATTCACGTACCTACATAGGTTCCTTCCTACAAACCTTACCTATATAAGCAGACGGTAAAAGTACTGAAACTCCTCACATCAACTTCAATTTTATTCAACGTATGAGTCGGTCCAGCAACTACTCATGAAATTGGTTAAGATTACATTTTATATATTTTTTTTAAATAAAAGATTTTTTTATAAAATATTAAAAATCAAAGATAATTAAAGAAAATCATTTGATGAAAATGCAGAATATTTTCCTTACAAAATTTGAATACTTTGTGGAGTGACTTGGTAGTGAGGAATATAGCGTTGGCCACAATCCATTCATAATATTAAAAAAACGAGTGAGTTACGACCAACGCTAAATTCCTCACTAGCAAGTCATTCTATAAATTATTATAGTAAAATTATTTATTTAAAGCTTAGTGTTATATTTAATTTACTTTACCTAAAACGAAGATTCTAAAATAACATTTAAGTCAAATTTAAAATTGATGGCCCAATAATGTTAAAAGATCAAAAGGGCATAACTTTACATTTCAGTTTTTGTTTATGAAAAGGTACATCTTCGATAGCTGTGAGGCACCGGCTTAGAATAGTGCTTCCATTCTTTTAAATCATTGTTTTCGAGTGTCCCGTAAGAGCCGGGTAATCGAAAATACAACAGGCAACAATAACATCTCACATAGTTCAGCAATGAGGTTCACCACCCATTCTGAATGTAGTGCCTGTTTTGGTGAAACGAGACTGGTGTGTGGGTATACATAGATGTGTTATTCTCCCTTTTATAAGGCAATGCACACCCGCACACCTTTCACTGGTTACCCCACATTGTGGGATATGCCGTGATGGTATGAATGAATGAATGAAACTTTTTATTATGAAAACTTGATAATTCTTCAATGCCATTTTATGTTAGTGATGTGCCTTTTTACCAATTTGAAAATAAAAAATTCAAATTATATGTATCCCTAGTTTGGGGTCACTTTGAAATATTTGACAGTTAATAAAATTGAGAAGCACTATTCAGATATCCTTCAAAATCTAATGAGAACTGTAGTCTATAATCGATAAAGTAACATAAACACGCAGCACATAGCACACAGCGCGCACACACACACAGATAAATTGAGATGAAACTTTCAGAATATAATCTCAGCATGATAATAGTTGAAGAGGTAGGGAGTAGACGACAGCAAGTGCGAGCGGAGGAAGGGAAGAATTAAGCAGTCAAATGCTTCTCGAGCAACTAACAGGTACAATAGGCTACAATGTCAAATTTTAATTTATCACGCACCCAATGACAAGTTGCCACATTATGGAGACTTGTGATATTAATCGTCTCACAGATCTAGACTGAAAACACAATTTTAAACTGTGTCTCCAACGGGACCTATGAGGCCGATTTTGAATAAATACTGTTTGAAATCATATCAATCATTATTAAATAAATAAAATGCACACTAATTTTAATATTTTTTTTTAATTATTTCTTATTTATTTCAACATAATTTAATTTAGACAAGATCCAAAACCCAAAAATACAATAGAGTAAAAATAAAAGGAAAAAAAATAAAAATAAAGGAAGGAAAAAAACATAATTCGTTAAAAATGTTTTTTTACAGGATATTTTGATTTTATTATACGAATTTAATGCAATTAAGTCTAAGGGCAAGCTGTTAAAAATTGTTACTGCAGTTATTATATTGAAGACTGCAGTTTTCTTTCACCGTAATAGTTATTTACTCTAGGTATATTAAGTATATTTACCAGAAGTTACTTGTCTGGTCTTATACTTATTTCTTACAGGTGTTGTGTTCATTTTTAAAATGATTTTGTAAAATAAATCTGTATTTGTAAATTTGCGTAGCTGTCATTGTTTTGGTTACTGGGAAAATGGTTTTTTCTTCCCTTTTCAAACAAATAGCTCTATTTTTGGGTAACATACACCTAATTAAACGTTTTTGTAATCTTTCTATTTGCATTAAGTATGTTTTAAATGTTCAATACAATAATATATTGTGCAAATAGCTGCGATGCTCAGGCTTATAATATTTATTCTAGTCTTTGATATAACCAAGATATAACAGACAATTCATCACAACGCACAAATTATGTCGGTAGGTACATAGGTACATAAGTGAAATAATCATTTCTATTATAATATAGATAGGTACAATGAACAAATTGAAAACATTATATCGAGAATAGGCGGGAGTGATGTGAGATTAAATCGAAATAGAAATACCTACACTTATTTTTGTAGTATCTGTATACGAGGATTAAAATACAGTAGAACACCGTGTGTCGATCGTTAATCCGCTCTCGACGTTTGAATTTTTACTTTATTTTTCCATATATCTCAAAAACCATATGAACTAGAACGCTGAAAATTAGTATAAATAGAGACAAATACAAAACCTCAAATTTGTTTTTTTTTTAAAGTTCCATGGTGTCTGAAACATTTTTTTATTAAGAAAATCATTTTTTATGATAAATATATGTTTAACTGCCTTTATTACAATTTTTTTTGAAAATATCGAAAAAACCCGAAATACCCCGACTAGATAATTTAATTTTGTATAAAAAATATGAATATTATTGTATTACATCTCAATTTTTTTAACAATATTTATAAAATTTGAATAAAGTGACGATATCGTTTCATGCAATTTGTAAGGCTACATAATATCTCACTCAATAGTATGATACCTACTTAATCTCCATACATACATACATACATACCATCATGCTGTTTTCATATTCTGGGTAGGAAAAACAGACTGAACTCCATACTATCCTATCCTGACATACATACCTACATGTTTTATATATTGAACAAAATATCTAAAAATATTTATTGATTTGTTTTTAAGTGTTTATTATAGTTTGTACGTATTCTTAAATTATACACACATATGGATCTCATATGTTAAGTGCAACTAGTTAACATGAAATTCGATAGATATAGGTTATTTTACAATGTATACTGAACCAGGAATACACGAAGACAAGAGAGGTAGAGGTACCCAGACTCATACGGTTGAGTGGTGAGAGAGTTGAAAAAGGTACAACTGGATGAAGCGATGGTGTAAAATAGAGGCATGGAGGACAAAATAAGGAGAGCCGACACCAAAACAAATATGGGAGAAGGATGAGAAAAATGGGAAGAATATGTTATTTTTCATAAGAATCGAATGAAATACCATTAATCCGTTTCTAGCTCCAAAAAAAATTATTAAAAAAATCTTAGTTCTTAATTGTTCAGTGAAGAATATAGATTTTAGCAGCCGTATTGCGAATGTTGATGGCCTCCATACCAGAAAAATCACAGAGAGCCTACTCAGATGGTATGGATATGTAATGAGAAGGCAAAATGATCATGTGGTGCTGCTCTGCTCTAGCACTCCCAGAAAACAGGAAAGGAACGTCCACGTGGTGGAGTAGTATAAGTAAGCTCAGGGATAAAGCCCAAATACCAGCCCCGACAATACAGGACAGATCATCCTGGCACCAAAGGTTTGGGAGAGCCGTCCCTACCTAAAGTAGGATAAGGTCACGAAAAAGAAGAAAAATAAGAAGAGTATTGCAAATGTTGAGCAAAGTACGGAATAAACATAAAGATAGAAATGTATGGAGTATTTTTTTAAGAAATTTCTTTATAACCTATCCGAATATTTTCACAAGGTCTGTACAGTCAATATTGTGTTAGTTTATTATGTCATAAAGGTACATTAATATTTTTAATAATATTATAAGCTGTTGGATTACCGTATATAGACAAAAATAAAATGTTAAAAATATAGACTTTCCCGAATTTGGGAGTTCTACTGTACATAACATAAAAATATGTTGTACCCACGCTTGAAAAAATATAGTGAATATTACAACTATTGATATAGTTGAAGCAAATCTCTCGTATAGAAGTGCATTACAGTATACATAATCTATTTCCCATGGCCTACAGAATGTTCCCACGGGAATATGTACATGCCTGCTATTGAGAGCCTACCTACACCTGGGTAGGTACCTACCTGGAACCCGATGCACTGGTGCCGTGAAGGCAAGCGAACCTGTCGCCAAATGGACCGAAACGGTTCACACACAGATTAACCCAATCCGACTGACATGTATTGTGTGTATGTGATAAGATAACGAGGAGGTATATTTTATTACCATGGCTACACAACTATTAGGGATTTGGGTACACTATACTTTTCCGAAGAAGCGCACTACGTAGTGTTTGGGAGGGTTTGCAATCTGCTCAGGAATATATTAATTCGGATAGTAAAAAGACCCGGGTTGTAAGAAGGTGGACACACAAAATTCAGAAGATGGTACCACAGCGCGCTGCCGTGTTAATAAAAGAGTTTGAGAAGCGACTGGTTCGTGTAAATTGAAGGTTTACTGTGAACTTAGAATACCGACCTTGCGTCTGTGGTCTAGTCATTGAAATCCATCAGTCAATGATGGGTCGTCAATCAGACGTACAGCACGCCTTTTGTACAGCATCGAGGGGATTCAAATTTGGTTTTGCCGATTGACCAGACATGCCCCCCTGATGTGACTACCATATTCAATAATTGAACGCATTTACGCTTTGTATAGAATAAATATTTAGTTTTTGAAAAACACCAACGCGCTCTATATAATACGCTCGCGTTTTTGGAGGATAGTTTCACCTTATTATAGCTTCAATGGAGCCACTGTAATGTAGTTGGTACATAATGATGAAACATTTGGAACTAAAGAGTGTAGTGAATATACACATGGATTAGATAAAGGCATAACATACAGCGGAAACATGATCATGTTACAATGGTTTAGAATTTTATTTTATAATAGGTAGGTATCATATTAGATTTCCATTGGAGAAAAAGTTTTTAATTGTGCTTTCAGTCTGTAAGCGACAATTAATATCGCAAGTCTCCATAGTCCAGAATGTGGCAAATTGTTTTTGGGTGATTGTTAAATTATTATTTGAAATAATTGTCCGAGAAGTAGGTAGTATAAAATTAAAATAAAATAATATCAATAATTTTAAGGTTTTTTCGTTAACACATTGGAAGTTCATAATTATAAAATAGAAGGTTTTATTGTAATGATTAAATAACACAGTTTTAATCCACAGTGAGTTTTTATTTTTAATGCCTAAGCGCTTTTACTGGGCTCAGCCAGCATCATCAGAGGCAAAATTCAAATTTGAATCAATTCAATGTTTGAATTTTGCCTCTGATGATGCTGGCCGAGCCCAGTGAAAGCGCTTAGGCATTAAAAATAAAAACTCACTGTGGATTAAAACTGTGTTATTTAATTATTAAAATAAAACCTTCTATTTTATAAAATAATATCCGTAAAAAAATTAATAAGTATGTACTTAGGTAAGTATTTTGGTTTTAAGGTAGGTATTTTGGTTTTAAATAATGACAAAAATATCATTTTTACTCTACACTACTATGAAATCATGGAAGCCTTGCAGTCACGTTTTTGCAAATTATACAAATATAATATAAGGATAAAAGACAGAAGAGTTTGGCGTTCGATTCTCCCTGCAATATATATTATCTAAAAAATTAAGAAATCATTTAGGTAATAGGTAATTGAAAATACAACATATATCACAAAGTTCAGCAATGAGCTTCACCACCCATTCTGAATGTTGCCTTATTACACAAATGTGTCGTGCTTCATTTTATAAGGTAATGCACACCCGCACACATGTCGCTGGTTATCACACATTTTGGGATATGCCTTAATGGTATATGTATGTATAATTTCAAAAAAATATGTTTCTAATTGTAGAAATATTATATATTTTGACTAAATACACAAGATCATTAGATGTAACATTCACCTACCCTAATTCTTAGTTTAGAACTATTATAAATAATGTATAAACTCCATTCACCAGAATACCTAAAAGATAACATTGTTTTTATTGTCATATCACGGTTTGTTTCTTCGATCTTCTGAAAGTACTACACCTGCCATTCCCATTAACTCAACTCTAGTTAAGCTCTTCTTTTCAAGTACAATCAGCATTACTATGGAATCGCCTAAGCCATGATGTTACGTCGTCTTAATCTATACACATTTAAAAAAAGTTAAGAAAATATTTATCAAATAACTCTTGAACAATATACTTTCTGCATCCTTCAATTACCTCCTTCCTTTCCTCATTGCTTTGATTTTGTTTTACATACCTTATGTTTTAAAGGGGTTATTTTATCTTTATTCTTTTTTCAAAAATTTTCTGCCCTAAAACAAATTATTCCTAGTTAGGCAAAGGTAAATAGTGGAACACAAACACATAAAAAGGGGTGAAATTTATATAGGTACCTACCTACTTACATTTACTTTGTGTAACTTTTTAGTTCTGTAAGTATTGTTTAATATTTAGTTCTAATGTAAGAATAAGTATAAGGAGAAAAATATTTTTGTATTGAATATTATAATTATATTTTTAAATGCCATATTATTATACTATTGTAACAAATATACTTGAGGCGTCAAGTAACTACAAGAAAGAGATAGTAAAAAAAAATATGGCGATAAACTTGCCCTAATTATACTATTGTAACAAATTTACTCGAGGCTTCAAGATACTACAAGAAAGAGATAGTCATAATATGGCGATAAACCTGCCTTGTTGTTAATATATAAAATAAATATCAAAACACACACTTTGAAAATGGTTATAATTTAATATAAAATACTCCAATCTTATCAATACGATGAGGAAATGCATAGGCAATAAAGGTGTGAAGAAAAAACATGTGGTTTTAAATTGTGATAAGAACATTACGACATATTTGATAACAAAAGTAAGATGTTTTTGTCAATTAAAGGTTAACCAATAATGTGTGGTGGCAGTAAAAGAGTGGTGGTAGAGCGCTTAGTGCGCTGGGTTAGTAATCTAGTGGTCGCGAGTTGAAATCCTGACCGAAATCGTTCACCTATAGTACAAGCAGTTATGCTTAGTTTAGGGAATGTATGAGGATGTACATGTAATTGTTACAAGATACTCATTCTTAAAAAAAAATATTACCGGTATAAACTAACAAAAAAAAAAAAATACGCATAACCATATGTTATATAAGATACACAAATTCAATTTATATTCCAGAGTTGTAGCCATTGGCAACGTTTGCAAGACATCAAGTTCATAAAGCTGAAGATGTGTTGGGTCACATCTGAGATTTCAAATTGAGGAACAAGGATATAAGAACAGAAAATATGGTATGCATCTATAAGATTTGTGTACTACCTATCCATACACTTGTAATTATTGAAACAAGTGCGGAAACTGTTAGTACAAAGAGCATACTCAGGACAACTGAAATGAAAACACACTGATATTGCTGGATAGGCTGTGATTGTGTACGTAATGAACATCACAATCTTGGAAATCTGTGGAATGGAAGATGTTATCAGATAGGCTGTGATTGTGTAATGAACATCACAATCTTGGAAATCTGTGGAATGGAAGATGTTATCAGATAGGCTGTGATTGTGTAATGAACATCACAATCTTGGAAATCTGTGAAATGGAAGATGTTATCAGATAGGCTGTGATTGTGTAATGAACATCACAATCTTGGAAATCTGTGAAATGGAAGATGTTATCAGATAGGCTGTGATTGTGTAATGAACATCACAATCTTGGAAATCTGTGAAATGGAAAATGTTATCAGATAGGCTGTGATTGTGTAATGAACATCACAATCTTGGAAATCTGTGGAATGGAAGATGTTATCAGATAGGCTGTGATTGTGTAATGAACATCACAATCTTGGAAATCTGTGAAATGGAAGATGTTATCAGATAGGGGTGACAATGTTGATGGTATTGGTATCAACATGTTCATAGAATGAATTAAGTACCACATGTGGCTCTGCAGGGAATATCTTATAAACAACGCTAACCAGGGATACCCTCAGAATGATGCAAGAGAGAGAGAACTAATGTTCAAAAAAGGAAATCCCTGAAATAACACTCTTGAGTCTAAAAGAAGATTGAATAATTCAACATCAACAAAAGTACTTCGCCTGATTTTTTATGTGAGATATATCAGTAAATAAAATGCTGTGCCATGCAATACAGAGAATCAAATAAATATAATGTTTTATTTAGATGCCTAATATGTGAATGATATTTTCAAAAAAGAAATATACTTAATAAATTATAACAATTAGCGAATATGGTAAAAAAAAAACAAAGCACAAATGTAAAGGAAGCCACAAGTATTTACAATACATATAGATAGAGGTTTATGGCATTCTGTTATCTCTAACTAGCCCAGTACGGACATGGTATGTAAATAATTATAAAAAGCATGGTTTTACTTTTGCCTCTTCGAAATAATACGTGTGTAGCTGATACTCAAACCCATTATTCGAATTTGGATTAAAAAAACAAGGATTCGAATTATGTTACTTTACAACTTTTTAATATTCCTACTTATCAATCAACATTGACAGTATAGTCCATTGTGAGCCTTGACCTCCTCCGGAATTTTTCAACATTTAGTCTGTTCAGCATTCACCAGTTTGTGATGCTAATCTTTTTTGAACAATTTACATAATTCTTTCCAAATCCACTCAATGGAGAGAAAACAAATCAATATATTCAAAACTAATGTTTTATGAGCCATGTATGTCCCTGGGGGATAAACAAGATGAAACTTCCTATCCATTGCCATCTCTACATTCATACATCCTTCTTGTACAAGATCTTCAATTATTCTGTCTACTAACATGTGCCTTTCTCAGTTTTTATTTTTTAATATAATATAACTAAAATGATACGATAACATGAATAAGACACAATATATTATACTGTTGATAGTATTATGGCCAAATTTTGATATCAACATTGGAAGTCATTGATCTAATAATTATAGAAGCAAATAAATCAATTAAAAATAAATTGATTGGAAAGAACTTCAATGATTTATGAGAGCTCTTTACAACTGCAATTTAGGTATTAAAAATAATCTAAGATTATAAAATATAATCCAATGCACTTGGGTTTTTCTGTGATATATGCGGTATTATTCTGCACCTAAGATTTAAAACAATATATATAAATTTACAGTGGACAATATTCGTAGTAGAGGCATAAAATAAAACGAAAATAGTATCTCATATACACATCCAAATATTTGTGTTAAGTAGTACTTACTTAGTATTATAAATTTATAATTTATGCATGTATACATAATCTCGTCTGCCATGTGAACAAAAATTTCGACAAACCCGATGTATTTGTAAAATAACCTGTTCACAGTAAACAGAGAATAAGAGGTAAAAACAAAATAATTGCACAAAAAGTTTTGTTCAAGTAAAACAGTTAACACACATTGACATCAACTTCCGGAATCAAAAATTTCACAAAAACACGTGAGACCAGTATTTACAGAGTACGCACAATAAAGATAATTTGACTGATTACTTACCAAACAAATGTACACGTTCTTCTAGCTAACTCGAGCGTCAAGGCACAACACAAAATTTATTTTGCAAAACACGGTCACTACAACACTCAAGATTCCACAATAATATTTGATATAATACACCAAATTGAGATTCTTCGACCTCAAGTTTCGCATAAAAAAGATAGATCAAATGACTTTAAATAAATAAAACTATAATCAACCTAAACCACATAAGCGAATTCTCAATACCAATTCCAAAGGAAAACTAGAAAATGACAGTGAGCCACAAGGAATCAACACCTCCAGGCTAATGTTGCCAGTACAAAATGTCAATAAAATGGCAGAAAATATTTTTGTGTAAGAACTAATCATGGAAATTGAAACATTATGGAGCTCTCCATCACCGACTTCATTCGATGATACAAAATACTTGGTTATAATTTACTCTTGAGAGTTAATAATGACGTAAAAATTTTACTGCTTTTTATATGCTAGTAAATTATTTATGTAGTATTTGTAATTTTCGCAATTAATATTAATTATCCTATTGAAAATTATTATTTAAAATTGTTTATTTTATTAATATTAATATTAATTTTTATTATTTTCGTTGGTCCACCAATAAAGCAATTCAACATTCCTTGTTTTATAAATTATGCAAACCGTATACCTCTCTATCAACCAATAAATTAATTAATAAAATAACCCTTAGCTCAAATCGACCGATGTACCTTTTGAACGAATTATTGTTGTTATCAATTAGTCTATTACAAAACAATCTACCATTTAATGAATTGAAATTCAAAGAGAAATTCGCCCACTTATACTCACATGGCCTTAACTTACGGTCCCAATATAATAGCACACTTACAATACCAATACACCACACCTCTACTTAAACTTACTCTTACTCGTTCACAGTTCATGCAGCTCGGATGTGAAATCGATTGCCGGAGAGTATCGAGATGCCACTAATTTAATAGCATTCAAAAAGCGTCTGAATTCACACTTTCTATCCACATAAACACAAATTCACGTCTTTTTCCCTTTATCCCTCTTCCTTTCTCCTCTCCTATCCTCCATCCAATAAACATAGTGTATCTATCTGATATATTTTTTATTATTCTTATTTTTGTTCTTATTTATACATTTATCATTTTTTGTTTCTTATGTTTATTTTGTATTTTTAATTTATGATTGATTTATTTAATTATTATTTTTTTTTTTTTTCTATTTCTCTATTTGTATTCTTCTATCCCTGTTACTGGCTGTATTTACCATGGTGGTTGACTGGTCGAGATTGCCTGCGGGCAATAAGTCCGCCACGTTGTATTAATCGATAAA
Organism: Molanna angustata; assembly: GCA_963576475.1. Classification (NCBI taxonomy): domain Eukaryota; kingdom Metazoa; phylum Arthropoda; class Insecta; order Trichoptera; family Molannidae; genus Molanna; species Molanna angustata. The sequence continues at coordinate 44,654,641 of OY754967.1, forward strand.
AGTATTTTATTATTATTATTATTATTAATTGAAAGTGCAAGTAACTTATTTAATGATCATGTTTAGAGGGATGGTGGCAGAGCGGTTAGCGCCCTGGGTTTGCAATCGAGTGATCTCGAGTTCGAACCCTGCGACGACCGATTTCGTTCAACTTTAACACCAGCATTTATGCTTAATTTAGGGAATGAATGAGGATGTATATGTATTTGTTACAAGAACATATTCATTCTTTAAAAAAAAGTCAAAAAATATTTTTTGTACATCAAGAATAATGTACATATTTTACAATGATGTCTTCTGCTGTCTGAAAAAGTCATTATCTGTTCACTTTCGCAAAATTGAGTAAGTTAACTCTACTAGTATACCTAATCACTAAAACGTCCTTTACATCTGGAAATCTATATGTTCATATAAGATCCTATTGCTGAGATTCTTCGAAAAAAAAATCGTTATATGCACTTATTTTTATATTAGAAACCTTAAACCGACAACGAATCACAATAGAACCGCCGTAATATAACTCTTCAACTTGGAAAACCTATCGAAAAACAAAACTTTTTTTGTATTCTAGTGGAGAAATACAATTTCAAATTGAATTGTAAATAATTTTGTATTTGCTGTGTAGTTCGGATGAGATTTAAAATTTGATGTCTAATTAAGACTTTGATTTTGATTTTGATTCTCCGGTGGTGGAAGGATTAGCCGACATGGTGTCGTTTCCAGGGACGCCCGATAGCTCTATTTGGTATAGCGCAATCTACGGGGAGGCTCCTTCCAGGCTCATGACAAGGCCGTACCTGTGGCCAACTACTGGAAGTTCTTTATTTGATGAATCCGGACACGGAAAGTAAGTAAGTAAGACTTCACTGCAGAAAGGTAAATCGATGGAAAAAATATTAGAGGTTTACACTTTCTTCTTGTATGGATTGAGTCATCTTTCTTTGTTTCGTGAAAGAATTAATTTTATTTGTTCTGTTGTATTCAGAGAAGTCATGTATTTTTATTAAAAAATATTTTAGAGCATTTTATTTAATTTCAACCTCCTTGGTGCTAAGAAATAACGTTGATTGTTGTCTTTGACCACCAATATTTTGTTTATGGCGAAAAATCTTTTTCATTATCTGTCACATATGCTGTAAATGTCATTTGAGTGTTATTTACTAATCAAAATAATAATATCGTCTTCATTGTATTTATTTTTTACGTTTGAATCATTTATATAAATAGATGGTAATAAAAAATCGTTAACAAGAAGTGTTTCTTAACATGGATGAAAACATGGAATCAAAAACCAATGATCAAAGTGCAAATAATAACGATGATCAGAAATCTGAGAAAGAGAAATATTTTGAAGCACTGCGAAGTTGGTTACACGAAGCTCAAATAATTCAGCAAATAAATGCATCGTTTCCATTTTATTTCTTTACGCGCCAAATGGCCATTCAACAGCAGACTTCTGCAAATTCTCTTTTCTTGAATAATAATTATCAACAGCAGGGGCAGTGGCCGAACTATCCATTTTTTCCCAATAACGACAGAGGACAGCAAAATAATATTATTCGCAATGAATTCCAACAAGGACGGAACGCCTTTGATCGTAATTATTTGTCTTATATTCGTGTTAGTGAAATAAATACATCACTCAAAAATGCAGTTCAGTTGAAAACAAAATGTTTTTAATATTCGTATTTTATTTCAGAATTAGGACCTGATGAAGGATATGAGTATGTCATTCCTCCTCTTTGGAAAAGATTTCTTGCTGAGCAACTCGACTTCATTATCCTTGTATTTCTTAAACTCGCTGTTACCTACATCGCTGTGGATTACTTTGATTTCATGTATGTGTTATTGTATTTTAAACTTATGTCCATTGTTTTTATTTATTAAATCACCCAAGTGGCGAGTTTATTGCCAATGACTGTCAGTAAATTTCTCCTTTGCTGGGAACAGAACCCAGAAAGCCAGCATATAAGTCAATCGAATTACCACTATCACACTGCAGTTGGCTTTATTATCCTTGTATATTTTGTTCTTAGGAATTATACATGGGGCATCATATTACGGCCTTTAGGACATTTGGACTCTCATGAAATTCCGAAATTATTGAGAGCTATGTGTGGAGGAACAACTTCTGTCCATCATTGTGTACACCCATTTAACGAAGTACAATATTTGTTCCCCCATAATTAGCTGTCAATGATTATTCTTGGAATGATATTGCTATATTAAAGTGAAATTGCTTTTACAATCCTGTCTTGATCACTTAATTTTCAGAGATATGGCTAAATATGATATTGATACAATAAGTAAGAAACTACAGGAGGACTATGCACTTGCCATTGAGATGACGTCTGATATCATTTTACTGGAGCTTATGTATAGATTTGTGGTGTGCTTTTTTGAGGTATGTTTCTCAAGAGATCTATGTTTTTTTAGGAAATTAAAAAATGAGAAATTAGAAAACCAATGGTTCAGTTCATATTGAAATATAATTACAGTAAATCTTAGAATCAACATTTTCCCTGGGTGAAATCTGAAGAACTGCAGTTGTCATTTCATCTTTCTTTTTGTCAAATGTTGAGATACATGTTGCTACAAATTTATATGCATATTGGTGCATAAAGAGATTTTTTTTACTAATTACAGTGAAATTAGTATGTTATGTTGTGTTTTTTTTTATGTAAAGAATATATACCTAGAGCTGACATAAGCTACGACTTTAAGCCAGGTGATTGATACAAAAAGGGAGGTGGAACTGGGGTATCCCAAACCCATTGAATGTTTTAATATAAATTGGATATTAATGCCACATTTATATAGCAGTAAAAGTCTTTACTTTTTGAGATTTAAATCCCTTTGTTAACAATGTGTACTTTTTGATTTTAACGTTGAGTACTTTTTAGATAATCATTCTGAAACATTTGGAAGATATTCAAATAAGTTATATCGATTGCCGCTAAATTTTGGTAGCAGTGTGTACCGAGATATTTTGCTTTTATCATGTCAATAGATTATTGGTCTATGTTTTATCTTTTTCTAAAGTTCATAGTACACTATGTTTTCAACACTTTATGTTAGTTTCATTTACAACATAAATTTTTGTGCAGGCATTTTGTCTAAGTATAAACTTGGGCGGAAAACCGGGAGGCGCTACTCCAGGGAAGGCGATATTCGGATTGAGAGTCGTGTCTGCCACAAATATATTTCCCGTACCGAACCGGTTCAGAGAGACCGTCATAATACAACCGGGAGGCGGTCTGACATTCACCACTTCGCTTATGAGAGCCGCTTCCAAGAACGCTCTTATCGCTCTCTTGTTTCCCGTCTTCACACTCACATTCTTCATGCAGCACAATCGAACGGCTTACGATATATTCTGCAACGTTCTGGTCGTCGAAGAAAATGACAATCCACCCCGAAGACGAATAACTTAATACAATAACCGTACGGGTGATACATTTGTTAACTTTTTATAAATGTTATTATGTTAAATATTACTTGTTTATATTATAATTATAAATTTTGTTTTGATTTTCAAAGTTTTAGACAGTGAAAATGTTATTTAACTCATACCAGTACATTATACACTAGTGGGTTTATAGGCAATATGCATTTTTTTCAATCAAGTTAATGTAAAAAATGCAAGGTATATGTACTATGGCAAACAATGATGATGTATTGTGAAAATATAAAATATTTTGTATAGCAAACACTATTTGAAGTATAGTTTCTGTTGTAAATAATACAATAAACCAATTTTTTTACAAATGAAAAAACAGTTTATGTTTTTTCATCAATCAAGTGATGTGTTACTCAGACACAGAATCTGAATGAAATATCAAAGGAAGTAATTATAAAAGTATTGATTATGATATAACAGAAGCAATTTTATATTATGTAATCCACAATAGGAGTATATAGCTTTTATTTCTTTTTGTATTAGGTATTTCAAGAGATGCATCATGTTTCTCACTATGGTTTGTATAACGTGCCGACCACCGTGGCACAGTTGGTAAGCCGTTCGGTTTCTGTGCGGGCGTCCTGGGTTCGATTCCCAGTAGAGGAAAAATTTATTTAAATTTATTTCTCACGCAAATATTGCTTCTCTGGGCTGGAAACACTGGTTAGTTGGAAGAAATTGCCACACAGCAATAAACTCGCCACTTGTGCAGGGTGCAAGGAATTGTTCATATTTATTATTATGCAGTGCCAACATGTGAGCTATGAAATCTGTATGAACATCTTCAGATTATTTTTTGTTTGTAATTTTATGCGTATGAAGATATATTTGCGATTTTTTTTGTGTTTTATGATTCATAGCTTCTAGTATCATACCTTCGTGTTCTACTAAATATTGTATATAAATTTTTCATTGAGGTATCTCATATTTTTATGGATCTTCATTATTCTTCATTTTTTTTAATTTTTCATGGAGATCATAATATGTGTTGCGTCTTATTAAATGAATTCTGTATTCAGAAATCAATAATTGTTTTAAAACTAAAACAGACTTTTTCTCTTAGTTAAATATCTTGAAATATTTTGTTTCACACTTTTCATGTTATTTCTTCAATCACATGTAGGCCCCCTATTCAAAGAGTATATAATACCTACGGATACCCTATTTTTATATGGATTGATGTGTGAATTTGGTATTGAGATTACAACTATTTTTCCTATATAATTTCTAAGTCTTATGTTTGTAGAGTGACAAAATTTTTGTAAATAGATTTTATGAAATATATTTATGTACCTACCTATATGTATGTTGCTATTGTAATAAAGTATTATAAAGTCAGTTTCCACTCTTCTGTTAAAAATAGAATGTGGTATAATACAAAGAGTATATAATACCTACGGATGTATAATATAATATAATGCAGTATAACCGCAAATTTAGGTTGTCAAATTGTTTTGGGTTGTATTTACTTTTTAGTTTATTCTTATTACTATTCATTTATGATGAGTCAAAAGTCAATGATAAGTAATTAAATGTATAGTATGTGAACATTTATAATGATTATTTCTAATGATGACTTTTATTTAACCATCAAATTAGGAATAAAATGTGTTTTGAAAAATTTAAGCACCCTTGCATAGAATTATAATGTACAGAAACCGCGTGTATTACAAATTTCGAATTCAAATGTATGCCAAGTTTTTTTTTACATGTGTGTGTGAGGCGGTAGATCGGTTGGTCTACGTATTATGTAGGTGTGCGTATCGGTAGGTGTACGTATACTAGAAATTCGTCTGTTTCAGCGTAGTTTTAGTTGGGATACATTCATTGCGCTGACTAGGTATCTGTATCATATATAATCTAAGCACCCTTGTAAGTATTTCCAGAAAATTTCAATTTGTTAAATTGTTTGTCTATTTATTTTGTTTGTTGGGCAAAGCCTTTTTATGTTTACAATTCATTTGAACTGTATGTAACATAATATTACTTATATTCTGCATTATATTTCTTACCTATGTCATAATTAATTAGTAATATGGTTTTTTAAGAGTCCAATGTATCATATAATTTTAAAGTAAGTATATATAGTTGAATTAGGATAGAACGACCCTCAAAGTACCGGCGCACAGTGTTTCCGAGTTCGATATTACAAGCTACTTTATTTGAAAACCCCAATACTGAATGGGAAATACTAAGGAAGGGTTTTAGTCATCTTATTCCCACAAGAAATTCAATGTCAATTAGTTTAAATTTAGACCGTTGAATCACCTAGCTAATTGAGCAATATAACAAAAACCATTCAATTGCATTATTTTGCTGCTTTATGTCACTAATATTTAAACTGTTTTTTTGAGTGCTTGCTTTTATATATTCAATATTATTTTTGGTTCATCATGACTTCTACTTCCATGGGTACAATATAACTTATTATGTAAATTTTTATATGTCATATGTTATTTAATTCATTGAAAAAAAAAACTAAAAGTAAATCAGAAAAAAACCATTGCAAATTTTGTATGGAGTTATCATGTTTCATAATTCTTTTTCCCAGCCCATTCCAGCCCATCTATGTTTTAAGTATTTTTACATGTTTATCTTGCTTTCAAGTATAGTCCAACTCTCAATATACCTCGATTTTGGAGTAAAAAATCCCTCAATTTTGGAGTAAAACATCCCTAGATTCTGTATTAAAAATCCATTGATTTTGAAGTAAAAAATCCCTCGAATGTGGAGTAAAAAATCCCTTGATTTTGGAGTAACAAAATCCTTCGATTTCGAAGTAAAAAATCCCTTGAATGTGGAGTTAAAATCCCTCGATTTTGAAGTAAAAAATCCCTCGATTCTGGACTCCTCATGTTTCAGAAAAAAAAACAACACGATTTTACCTATTGGATCTTTTATGTTATGACAATATTATCAAACAAGAAAATAAGGGGCCTTCTATTGCCTGCATAATGAACTATATCTTGTCCAAGATGCCAGAGCATCCAGCTGAAGCCATCAATAATAAAGTGCTGCTGTTCTAATCAACAAAATGGAATACATTACTCAAACGAGCAAATCAGGAAATTAACTCACCACTTGTGCAGGGTGCAAGGAATCATTTGTTATTAATATTATGTCTTGAACAACTAAAAAGCACCCTTCAATAAATAAAAGATTGTGATGTAAGGAAATGAAATCAGATACCACAATATATCCAATTTCACTGAATTGCTAGTTCAAGGTACTAATCATTCTGAACCATCAAAATGTTATAAACAACATATGAAATTAGTGTGAATAAGTTGTGGAATTGTAGTTATATCAAAAATTTATATGCTAGTTTACATTTTGTTTCATTGATTTAGCTTTAGTTATTTTAATAAAATATATAGATTTACATACAGTAGTTCTTCGAATAAGTCATGAAACTAGCTTTATCAATTGTTTGTATTTATTCCTTAAAAAGGCTTTGAAAATACCTACTTGTGTTACCTACCAAATAAATATTTTCAATCTAACAATAAAAGATCTTTTCTTTATTTATCTCATGTTTAATTTCTCATTATACTATTTGAGACGCCTTTTCATATCATTCTATATTGGCTAAACCAACATAATTATACAGATAACCAAAAGTAAAGTAGAATGCAAAAAGTAAAGGTTGAGGATGCATTCAGTGATTATAAATAAATTAAATTAGGAGTGCCGCAAGGCAGTACACTGGGACCTATACTATTTACAATGTACATCAACGAGTTATGCAATAGCAAAAGAATGGGACATATAATTACATTTGTGGATGACACAGTATTGTTATATGAAGATATTAACTGGTCTAATGTACACATGAAAGCGGAAAAGGATATTAACGAGATTAAAGAATGGTTAAACTGTATTTTACTAACGCTTAATGTGGATAAAATGTAAATGATTTGTTTCAGTCCTACTGAAACTGGTTAACCAAAAACAACTTATTCAATAAAAATATACCAATGTAAATCTACAGGTATGTGCAATAATTGTAAATGTATCGATTCAGTTGCAAGTGTAAAGTATTTGGGAATATACATTAATAAATATATTAAATGGAATACACATGTAGACTACATTTGTAAAAAGCTAAAAAAACTCATATTTATATTTCTCAGTAGCAAAAATATCCTAGAGACAAAAGATACAAGGCAAATTTACCGTGCACTTTGCAATTCAGTGATGCAGTATGGATGTATTGGATGGGGAGGATGTAGTATGACTGTTTTGGATCCACTTCTAAAAGTGCAAAAATCCATACTTCGCATCATACTCAATAAACCTTTCAGATACCCCAGTAATGAATTATTCACTAAATTTAGAGTCTTTAATATTAGACAATTATACTTTAAGAAAATAATCTTACACACTCATAAACATAGACAAGAATACCCGATAGCTATTCATTCATACTCTACTCGCAATGCTCAAAGGTCTATTATTGTAAAGAAAAAACAAACACCACATTCGCACAGTGTAATTTTGAATTTCTTGGCCCCATAATGTACAATATACTACCTGACGCTTGGAAAAATATGAAAATAGACACTCTAAAAAAAATAATAAACAGTTGGCTTATATCCATCGGCATAAATGAATCCAATAATAAATTCATTTATATTTTTCATTTACTAAGTTTTAAAGCATCTTAAATTAATTAAGTTATTGATATCTACAAATCGTAACTACATATCAGACGTCCTAAAATAGGTTCACCTAGTTGGATGTCCAATGTCCAATGAGACAATCAAAGAGTATATAATACCTTACGGATATATAATACCTTATGGAGACAATATAAAAATAATACAGAATTTTATTTTCTTATTTTAATTATGTATCCTCCTGGAGCATTTTTGCTAGTACCAGCTTACTTTGAACCTTTAATAGTAACCTAGCATTAAATTAAGGATATATTATCACTCTAATCTTGAAATTATTTTGTTGTTATAGATACTTAACGCTGTATTATGTATAATATAATTATGTATCGTGCCAATTAAAATTTTAATTTAATTTCAACCTAATAGGTTAAATAATAAAATAATAGGTTATAATAGGTTAGTAATATATGTTTATATAGTAATTTCTTATTAAAAGTTTCAATAATTAAATGAAAAATTGCATATAGATAAAATTAATAATATTGTACTTTAATCTCAATTTGTATATACTAAGAAAGTACTTAAAGATTTATTTTATTATTATTTTTATGTTCACTTCGCTTATATTTATATCAAAATAAATAATGGCAACATTATGTTGTTTTTAAATCGTGCGTGCAGTAAGCAACGCAAAGCGTTCATGTTTTATCAATATTTATCATTGTATTTATTATAATTTTTGGTACGCTTCGTAACACCGAGTTTTTCTTTTATCCTTTCAAATAAAAAAAATTATTATACATATTGCAAATATTACTTTGAAAAATAAGTTGAAATGTCAAAACATAATGGTGAGTTGGCGTAGTCCATGTAAAGTCCGCGAGTGAACGTGGCGGAGCTAGTTGCTAGTTTCCCGGCTGTCGTCGCTTTGTCCGAGGAGTGGCTGTCGCTGTCATTTGGACCGATTCATGCAATTTTATGCGATATATATTTGAAGTGAAAGTTAACTTGGTGATAGTTCATTAGGTTTTAATTAATTTTGCTAAAATGTCGTCGTCGGGCGATTTCGGAAACCCTTTAAGAAAATTTAAACTAGTATTCTTAGGAGAGCAAAGTGGTAAGTCATTCTGTCATTCAAAATTCATTTCTTCGATTTTGTCATAAAACTGTTCGTGGCTAGAAATTTTAGTGGAATTGATAAATCAATTTCACTTAATTCTTATATTTGAAATTTTTCATTGTATATCCGCTCTTTTATGCATTCAATTGCACAATAGTTTTTTTTGGTTCCCACACAATTTTGCTTATATGGAATTTTTGGTACGTGTATAATATTTAATTTACTTAGCACGGAAATAGGTTATGTTATATGTATTATAATCGTTTGAATAGTGTAATTAGTCTCACGATTGCATACAATTCATTCATAGATATGTGAATGTATTTAATTTTTAATAATTTCTTCTTTATCTGATTTGTAAACCCTTTCTCACGGTAAAATCATGTTATTGAATGAAAAGAACAAAGATTAAATACAATTTCTAGTTTCTAGTAGTAAATTAAGAATAGCCATACTATGATATATTAACTGTCAAAATAATTAATAAAATAATAATAAATAATTATATTAAACATTGGATACAAATTTTCGATTTTGTATTTACAATGGAAAAATAATTAAATGTGATTGAATGGACACACAATATTTATATGTTGATGAATGAATAAAGGATGATAAACCAAACTGGGTAATGTAAGATTGCAACGTGTCACTGACCCATCTCAAATATATTTAGAGGGTGAAAGATAGATAGAAACACGGAATTTAAGGAATAATATTTGTTGGGGTGTGACTTCAAAGTAAAAATAACAATGTTGATTGTATTGGTTGATATTTAAATCAGAGTACATCCCTTCACTAAAATTGGTTTGTGCACATGTGAAGTCATCCATATTCTTTCACTTGGAGTGCTATATCTTATTGCATCTTTTTGTGCATTGTTGGTTCAAATGGTTGAGCAATCCTTTACATAGATGACCACAGTCGGTTTCTTGTTCCATTTCCGTCTGCTTTGTCTGTATTTTATTGAAAGACAGTCTAGCTGATATGTCTGATGTTAAGGATTGCCAAACAGATATGTCTGATGTAAGGATCAGCAATACCACTAACAACTATCACTTATTCTTGCCTTGCCATACAGATATGTCTGATGTAAGGATCAGCAACACCACTAACAACTATCACTTATTCTTGCCTTGCCATACAGATATGTCTGATGTAAGGATCAGCAACACCACTAACAACTATCACTTATTCTTGCCTTGCCATACAGATATGTCTGATGTAAGGATCAGCAACACCACTAACAACTATCACTTATTCTTGCCTTGCCATACAGATATGTCTGATGTAAGGATCAGCAACACCACTAACAACTATCACTTATTCTTGCCTTGCCATACAGATATGTCTGATGTAAGGATCAGCAACACCACTAACAACTATCACTTATTCTTGCCTTGCCATACAGATATGTCTGATGTAAGGATCAGCAACACCACTAACAACTATCACTTATTCTTGCCTTGCCATACAGATATGTCTGATGTAAGGATCAGCAACACCACTAACAACTATCACTTATTCTTGCCTTGCCATACAGATATGTCTGATGTAAGGATCAGCAACACCACTAACAACTATCACTTATTCTTGCCTTGCCATACAGATATGTCTGATGTAAGGATCAGCAACACCACTAACAACTATCACTTATTCTTGCCTTGCCATACAGATATGTCTGATGTAAGGATCAGCAACACCACTAACAACTATCACTTATTCTTGCCTTGCCATACAGATATGTCTGATGTAAGGATCAGCAACACCACTAACAACTATCACTTATTCTTGCCTTGCCATACAGATATGTCTGATGTAAGGATCAGCAACACCACTAACAACTATCACTTATTCTTGCCTTGCCATACAGATATGTCTGATGTAAGGATCAGCAACACCACTAACAACTATCACTTATTCTTGCCAGAGTCATATGAGTTCCTAAAATAGTTTACATCCGGAAAGTCAACTACCTAGTTATTTATTTATTAAAAGAAACACCAACAGAACATGGAAATACATATAAAACTATATAGACAGTTAGAATCAGCATGTATATAAGTAAATCATTATATAATAAATAAGCCTTCAAGAATAAAAATTAAATTAAGTAACTATAGTTAGCAATGTAGTGTATTCTTAAAAACATGCTTCAGAAAAATTATTATTAAGAAACAATCCACTTTGTAGAAGAAAAAACATCTCACAGTGATTGCTGACTTGCTTTTATCAAACAATTGAAGGTGCTGAGGCTGTTTGAGAATATGTCAAGGTTCTCATCTTTTGTGTATAAAGAATTATAGGAGCACATCATTCTGCTCAGTAGACTGAAATGGCCTACATTGTTATAGTATTTACTTAAATTAAATACTTCCAGGTTTCGCAGCGTAACATTGGCATTGATGTTAATTTTCTCCATAACATTGATGAGTCACTTCTCGAATTCATTTACTAACACAGCAGCCCGGCTGTGGAATGATCTTCCTAAAATTCTGTGTTTCCATACATACATACTATCACGCCATATCCCTTACAGGGTAAGCAGAGAGAACCGAGCGCCATACTCCACTATTTTTGCACACATCTTCCTTTACATTCATGCATCGTCTCATACATGCTCGTCGATTATTCAAGCTTCTTATATTTCCTTCTTTCAAAATATCATTCACATGGTCATGCCATCCCTTTCCGAGGCGGCCCCTGCTATTGACTCCATCTCTTACACCTATGTATATTTTTTTGGTCAGTCGTTCATCATTCATTCTTTCAATATGTCCAAATCACCTCTAGGAATTCACTTTCATTTTACTTATAATACTCTTCTTCATCTTGCATTCCCTCCTTATGTCCTCATTTTTTATTCTATCATATATCGTTCTATTACACAAATTATTTAATATTTTAAGATATTTGGTTTTCTATACAACACATGTACCTAGGTATGTATGTCAAGATAGAATAGTATGGAGGTCAGTCCTTTAATCCTACCCAGAATATGAAAACAGCATGATGGTATGTATGTTTGAAGATTAGTATCAAGTCTTCTTAGATATTGTGTGTAGACGACCGCCATACAAATTGTATGAAGCAATGTCGTCACTAAATTCAATTTTTATAAAAATTGTTAAAAAAAATTGAGATGTGCTATCATATAGCGTTCTATTACACACTCTTCTTAGTGATCTCATTTCCACAGCATTTATTCTACTTTCATGCGTCTTTTACCACGTCCATGTTTCACTGGCATACATCAAAGTGGGCACTACAATTGCATTATGTATGGCAATTTTGGCTTCCTTTGAGATCTGTGTTCTAACAATCCAGGTCTAAGATCCAAATTAATATTTTCCTGAGCAGATTGCAAACCCTGCCCAACGCTACGTAGTGTGCTTCTACAGAAGAGTATAATGAACAAAAATCCTAATAGCTGGTTTTCCATATGTAGCCATGTTAAAAAAATGTTTCCACTCCTCAACCACCCCTTGAACAATTTGTTTCCATGGGTTCAGCTTGAAGCTTTGCTTATCCAACTTCAATATATGATCCATTAAGCTGGTGTTCCGATTGCGACAGAACATTGCCTTCAACTCTGGACAGTCATAGTGACAATGGAGTATCTTGAATGAATCTATCAGGTCACCCCTCTTTCTTTTGTTCGATAAAGATATCAATCCCAGGATTTTCAGTCTGTGCTCATACTCTACATTCTTTGAAAAATTAAAAGAAATACAGAAACGTAAGAAGTTCGAACAAAACATGGACATGTATGAATGCAGATGAGGCAATGGATGCTTGACGAGATATAAAAACGTGGCATTCGGTACGCTTTGCTTACCCCATCAGGGACATGGTATGTATGTATGCATGTATTGCATTCTTGCCTAGGACATCAGTATAATGTGTTATTTCACCTCAATATCTCAGGTCTTTCTAGGTCACTTTCTATTAACAGATTTAAGGAGATGATGTCATCAGTCTATTCACATGTTTCATTACAATACGATATTTACGTACCTGTATTTATATTCTGTTTCTTTTATTTTCAGTTGGAAAGACTTCTCTCATCACTAGGTTTATGTATGACAGTTTTGATAATACTTATCAGGTATGTATTTTTTTATTGAATTATTTTTTAGTATTACCATATCAATTATATATAACTTACTATTGGTTACATTCTTAAGGCTAACTACTAACAAATGTATTTTATTTTGTAAACATAAAGTCTTAATAACAAGTAATAAATGAATAATATAATATTCTATTGGAGGACAAACTTAGTTTACAGAAATAATCAATTGTGTGGAAATTGTAATATCAGATTTATAGGGTGAGGAATGGAAAGGATATTAGGAATTGGACGGAAAGAGAAAGAGGAGAGCTTGCGAAAACACTACTCACCAAATACCACAGAAGCATTCAGGGACTTTATTACTGATGATTTAAATCTAATAATAGACATATTAGAGAGGTCTATATTGTTAAATAACACATGTATGCTGATAAGATTCTACAATAAAAGTTAGAGCTAAAAACGGTCTATAGGTCTAGGACTGAGTTATATATCTGACACTTAAACCATAAGACCTGGGTTCGAATCAAAGTGAACACAGATTTTCATTGTATTTTTAGTCTCTAAAATATGGCATTTTATTCAGTTTTAAAATATTTATTTTGTTTCTATATTTGGGTTTCTTTAATTACGCTCATTGTAAAAAATGTAGCTAATATTGTGTTATCAAAAAACCTTCAAAAGTTGTGTATTAATAATGAATAAATATAGTTTCATATGGCATTGTTTCTGTTAATGTGTGTGTAGAATCAATTTTGTATGTATGTGTGACCTACAAGTTATTTATAATTTTAAGTAATCCATTCAACTGTAAATACTAAAAATAGTTATATTATACACAACTATTAATATTAAATAATTTACATTGGAATACTTAAATATATGAAAATATTAGTGATTAGAATTTATATAGTGCCATTCAATAATGCAAAATCATTCCACGGGCACTCTCACTATTGTTGACTACAAAAAAATAAGTTAAGTATGTAAAGAAATACCAGTAATTGAATGGTGATTTCTTCTTCTTCTTCACCCTTGCTATTGTCCCATTTACTTGGATTGGGCTCTCCTGATTCTGTCGCGCCAAACTCGCCTGTCCTGTGCTAGATCAGGATTCAGGTCCCTCTATTGCCCACGTGGCTGGTGGTCTTCTGGCTGGAGTCTCGGTCAATGTGGCCATACCATCTGATCCTATTTATGAATATCTTTTTATGTCACCAAAAGGACTTTTTCAAACTGTAAATCTGAGGAAGAGTTATGGCAGGTAATAGAATAAACAGAGCATTAAGATCAGTTATGTCCGATCAAAGTATCTCAAATTAAGCCATAATGCCATACACAAGCAATTATGCCTGTGAAATTTGGACGTGGCAAAAGACAAATGAAAGTAGAATAATTGTTGTAGAAATGAGATTATTAAGAAAAATGGTATTCACGAGGCACCGGCTTAGAATAGTGCTTCCACTCTTTTCTATTATTATCGTTTTCGGGTGCCCCTGTAAGAGCCAGGTAATTAAAAATACAACAGGCATATAAACATCTCGCATAGTTCAGCAATGTGGTTCACCACCCATTCTGGAAGTTGCCCTTTTAGGTGTCCTGATTGCTTTTATAAGGCAATGTGCATGTCGCTGGTTACCCCACATTGTGGGAAATCCCTGTATGTATGTGTTTATGTATATGTAACAGAACAATATGTAATACAGTAAAAAATGAGGACAGAAGGAGAAAATGCAAGATAAAGATTTTATAAGTAAGATGAAAGTGAATGGCCTGAGGTGGTTTTGGCATATTTAAAGAATGCACAATGAATCTTCTTCTTCTTTAAGCGCCCTGTTGGGTCCCCCCAACGTCGGCGATCACTCCGGCGAATGTCCGGGTCCTCGGCGTCCCTCAATATTGCCCTCCAAGATAAGCTGGAGAAGGCGATATTTATCTCCACGCAGCCCTTGACTCAGATATGAGATTTTTCGTATCTTGATGGTAGACAACAACTCCCTATTTGCTCTAGCTCGCCTCAGGTCTTCTGTATTTGTTACCATATCTGTCCAGGGAATTCTGAGCATTCGTCGATAAAGCCACATTTCAAATGCTTCCAGTTTGTTCATCATATTGACTTTCAAGGCACAATGAATGACCGACTAAAAAAAATATACAAGGGTCTAAGTCTAAGAGATGGAGTGAATAGTAGGGGCTGACCTAGAAAGGGATACCATGACCATGTGAATGATATTTTGAAAGGAGGAAATCTAAGAAGCTTGAACAATCAACTAGCATGTATGAGACGATGCATGGATTTAAAGGAAGCCACGAATGTGTGCAGAAATAGAAGCATATGGCACTCGGTTCTCTCTGCCTACCCCATTAGCGATATCTTGTGATGGTATGTATGTATGTGCAGTAGAAAAAGATTTATTAATTGATTACTGTTTATTACTACGATGATCATCTTTTTAAATAAAATTTTACTATGTGGTCTCAGCGAAGATCTCAATGTAAAAGGGTCAATCCATTTGAAATCACCCAAGCCATGTGCTCATCATTTTTGATTTCTCTGGATTTTTTACCATATGTTCCCTATAGATAGGCAGTCACAAAACACTATTTGAAAAAAATTAAAAACCCATAGTTTTTTTTGGCGGCCATATTTATAATGGCGGGTGGGCAAATTTTAATGAAAATGTGGTTTCCGGAAAGTTTAATTACCAAGCTATTTTAAAAGATATCAGAATAATTCAAAAACCATTGTGTTCAGCTGGAAATACACTTTATGTATACAAATTATTATATCATGCAAGAGAGACATCAAATTTTTTTCTGTAAAAACTCGGAAAAAAATTATAAATTGTTACTTTTTAAGACCATCTTTTTTTATGAAGAAAATGAGACTCACTAATAAATATGTTGCTTCTGTGTTGAATACTTACAAAACTACCTGAAGTATAAGTTTTAGTCCTGAGAATGCACTCATTTTTTTTCTAGAGCTTTTCAAAAATGGACGAAAGCCCGAAAATGTAAATTTTCTTAAGTCAATAACAAAAAAGGGACTGAATGAAAACAAGCGAAAATTTTACAGAATATTATTCATACACATAGGAATATCTCACAAAAAAATAGTCACTGATACTTAACTACATTAAGAGTTATAGAGCAGTGAATTTTGAGTAAAAACGCTCGTGCAGTATCAAGTTACCAAACGAGGGCTCAAATTGTTACAGTGGACATCGGTAGAATGACGTTTAAATCATTACATACAATTAGTTATCAACTAGTTGCATGTAACACATGAGATCCAACTGTCGATAGCGATAGTATGTATAGTTGAAGAATACTTAAGTACCAAACTATAAACCCATAAATCCAAATTATTTTGTAAATTTTAACACAATGTTGGTATGTATGTCAAGATAGGACAGTATGGAGGTCAGTCCTCTTTTCCTACCCGGAATATGAAAACAGCATGATGGTTCTGTATGTATGTTTGGAGATTAAGTATCAAACTATTAAGTATTCTTATATATTTTGTATATACGACTGCCATACAAATTGTATGAAGCAATGTCGTCACTAAATTCAATTTTTATAAAAATTGTTAAAAAAAAAATTGAGATGTACTTCTACAATATTAATATTTTTTATAGAAAATTAAATTATCTCATTGGGGTGTTTTGGCTTATTTGGATATTTTAAAAAAAAAATGGAAATATAGGTAGTTAAACTCATAAATTTATCATAAAAAAAATATTTTTCTTAATAAAAAATGTTTGAGAAACCCTGGAATTTTTTAGAATCAACGAATTTGGATTCCCCCCCCCCTAATAACTTTTGATCCACTCAATTTACAGACTCAATTTTCGTCTTCATTGCGAATTCTGTCCCTAAGCATCTTCCCTGTGATAGCCCTTTAAACCTTAATTTCTGATGTTCGTAGGAGGTTTTTGGTTCTGGTTGTGTTGGCTCTTGTCTCCACTGTATATCTCATGATTGGTCTAACACATGTCTTATAAATTCTGACCTTACTATCCGTTCTTATAAATTCTGTGGGTAATTTTAATAATCAAGTGTGGAGCTAAGTCATGCAGAGCCTTGAAGACTATTAAACAAACAAACATTATAGTCTCCTTTTTCATGAATTGATCATTTGTTCTGATTACTCCATTGATTATGTAAAATAAAATAACTGTACAAAATAATCCAATTTAAGCTTACTTGTTGCTTTATTTGCTTGAAAGAAATTGCCTTATGGTAACAAACTTGACTTTGTGTAATACTGTGTGTAGATAAAGAAAAGTATGTTATGAAAAATAAACCATTATGTATGTATAGGTATGTACTTATGTATATACTTATGTGTATTATCTTAAAGTGTATTTTCTATCTAAAACATGTTGTTTATGTATGTGAATGTCATAAAATATTCCCAACTAGGTCATCTTATTCTAGGGTTGTCTACCATTATTTATTTAATGCTCATTTTATGATCGAGACAGTTCTTTCTATGTGTGACCTGTCTAAATAACGTATACAGTATTTACACATAAAAAATGGGTAGTGGACACAATTCCAAACTCCCACATACATTTTAAAATTTTAAATACATAAAAAAATTTCAATATTTTTTTGTAAAACATAACAATATTAAATTTCTGCTAGCAGTTTTGTGTTGTATATTTCCATTATATTTATTTTAAAACTGAATCATGGAGACCATTCTGAAAGACCCTGATAGACCATTTTATTTCTTCCTGTCAACTTTGTATATTTACTGCATCAGGTGTTCTTCATACATTCTTCCCACATGGTTAAACCATCTCGATATGTTCACTTTCATTCCATTAATGACAATCTTTCTCTATCTTACATTCTTTCCTAGTTCCCTAATTTCTATCTCTGTTATATGTTGTCTTATTATGTCATGCTGTACGCCGAACTTTCCACTAAGTATATATTTAAAAATAATACAATTTAACTAGCCGCAATTTTGATATTTAGGTTTATCGAAAAAAATAGTAGTAAAAATGCAAAAATTGGTATGTAGTAGGTACTTAGTTAATATATCTAGAATCGTGATAGTCTTTTGAATGTTAATACCTCCTCAGAGTCTAATTCATTGATGTGTTAAATGAGTATCTGGATGGGTGAATTATTCCCAATTGAAAGTATGATTGGTGCGTTTGTGTGCATTTTTTTTTTTATATACTAAATAATTTTCAGTTTACGCATTGGTCTGCTAATTCATTTGAATAAGTTTATTTTTTTATTGATCGTATGGCACTAATAATTACATGCAGGGTACTTATCACAGGTGTAAGTCTATAACAGGCAACAGCCGATGTAGTGGCTTTAATATAGTCACTAGCATCGCCATGGTATCATCAATCACTGCATTCCTGGAGTAAGTGTTGAACGGTTCATTCAAATAATAGTTAAAATAATATTTGAAGCACTTGAATGTTATCAATATTATTAATAAGTTGGCCAACAGTATATACAAAATAATTATGATATTTAATGACAACCCTGGTTTATTGCCACCTATAGTATCACCCTGAGCAAATTGTGAAGTGAAATTCTAAACATAAAATCAATTATCCTTAAAGGTCTTATGGTAACTACACACTATCATATTTCATATAATTTATGTTGCCAATCTCACATAAAATATCTTTACATGCACAAAAATGTCTAAACATCTCGAATTTGTTTATATAAAATATTATGTTCTGTATAGAGATTATAATCCAGCAGTGTTTTCAATCCAGCAGGATTTTTGTAGATTTTCTAAAAAATTGCTGGAAATAGCGCGGATATTTAATAAAAACTAAAATGTTATTATAAATATAAGACAATTTAGTTGTAATATAATATACCTAAGTACATATGTCTTAGTCAATTGAAAATATTATGAATAAGTTATATCACTACATAATTGTCTTTATTTTATTGTGTTTAATTATTATTATTAATAATATTTTGTATATTCAGCAAAATGTTTTTTTTGTGGCATAGACTTATCAGATATTGATAAAATTGCAAATTTATCAGAAAGATTGTAGATATAAAGTCAGTTGAAAATCTGCTTGAGGAGGGAACGATTAGTTCCTAAACCGGTCCAAAACCAAATTAATTAAATATAGTTTATAAAATTATTAGATAATAAGTGTTGGGTTGTCATAAGACAAAGTCAATCCATTTTTTAGATATATGAATCTCAGCGAAAACCATTTATTCCAGCAGTGAAAACTGAACAGATGTAAAAGTTTCCAGTCCATCAGTAAAGATCATCAAATCTGATCCGATAGAATGAGAAAAAAATACACACAGTAAGGAATGAAGACACAAGGAACAAATGTTAGAAGAGAATTTATTTCTCTTAACATATTGACAAAGTATCAAGCCAAGATACGCGAGATTTGTATGCAGGGTCTATATTTTTCATGGTTTTTTCAACTTTGAAGCCAAAAAACTATGTGTGTGTCCCCCCTCTTAAAACTTTTGATCCGCTCAATGCACAGAGCCTAAAATTTCAGAATATATAGAAAGTTATAGGCCTACAAATCTTTTATACACTGAATTTCGACTTTTTGTTTCAGTCAGGGGTTTTGTTTTGGTCAACGCTGAAAATTGGTATAAATATAGACAAATGCAAAATCTCAATTTTTTTTTAATTTTCCTGAGTTTCTCAAACATTTTTTATTAAGAAAAACATACAATTTGTAAGACAGTATACACTACACAATATCTACGGGGACTCTATATTTTGATACTTATCCTCTAAACATAAGCACATACCATCATGCTGTTTTCATATTCTAGGTAGGAAAAAAGGACTGACCTCCATACAATCCTATATTGACATACATACCTACATATTTGTATAGAAAACAAAATATTTTAAAATACCCAATAACTTGGATTTAAGGGTTTATAGTTTGTTACGTATTTTTCAACTTTATATACAATCGCCATTGACAGTTGGATATCATGTGTTACATGCAACTAGTATAATAAAAGTGAAAACGCTTAAATGGTATGGCCACATGGAAAAAATTAATAAAACAAGAGAGCAATCCGTGAATGAATGGAACATGAGGTCAGGGGCACAAAAAAAAGATGGCATGATGATTTCCCATACACAAGTTTTAAACTTTATTGGGACAGTATTTATTTGAAAAAAAAAACTAATTTTATATTTGTACTTATCCATGTTTATGTTATTATAACTTTAATAGTAGATAGTAAAACGAAAATGTGAATATAATAAAGAAGAAAATATAAGAAGCTTTTACAACAGACTAACATGAAAATCTTTGTCTATTCATCCAATTCTTATAATAGCATGTTGTGATTGTTTCAGGCTACAATAGGAATAGATTTTCTATCGAAGACGATGTACCTCGAGGACCGTACTGTGAGATTGCAACTTTGGGATACTGCTGGTCAGGAGAGGTTTCGTTCTCTAATACCATCTTACATACGGGATTCTACTGTTGCGGTTGTTGTCTATGACATTACTAGTAAGTACAGATGAAAATTTTGTCAAAATTTGCAGCTCCCTATCTTGGGCAGACCGCATCCATCCGCCTCCAGCCACTCGTCTTATATCATCAGACCACCTTGTTTGAGTCCTTCCAACGATTCTTTTATCCGTTCTAGGTCGCCATTCTAGCACTTTCTTAGTCCAATTGGAGTCTGTGGTTCGGGCGACAAGCCCTACCCAGGCCTTTGTTGATTTCACGGTTGTAGCAAAATATGACATATACACATACACGCGTGGACTAGTGACTTACGTGGACTAGGACTAGTGGCTAAATTTAGGTTTGACGGCTAAATACTTCCCTTCCCATACACTCTGGCTACTCCCTTGCCTCTTTTTAGATTTTTTTAATTTATGTACCTACTTAAAGAAAAACTACACTATTACCTAAGTACTTTTATTGTCAAATGATGGATACAGTTATTGGCATTATAAATTTTGAAATTTTTTTATGGTATTGTGAAATTAGTGTAAGCTGTTGTATCCAATAAATTTAATAAAAAAAAAAATAACTTCATAATACTATGAATTTTTGTTAGTTAACAGACTTAAACAAAAAAAGGAGGTTATCGATTCAACATGAAATTTGTTTTTTTATAATACATTTGTTTCGCCTCATAAGCGCCTTTTCAATTTTATATTTCTTTTTGATTCCGATATATTGGTGAGTATTATCAGATTATCTTATAAAAAATGATTTTTCTTGAAACAAGGTTATTTTTAACCTACCAACCAACCAACATTTCTTCTAGTAAGTATGCTTAAGGTGTATTGGCTTAGTCAGAAATTGAACCAGGGTCCAATGGATTGCTAATCAAGCCTACTAACCAACTGTACTGCCAGTGATCCATCATAATGCACGATAATTATTATAATTGTACCATATGAAATAGAATGAAAAATGAATGGATTAGTCACACACATTCATTGCAGTATCTCTATGACGAATTTATCTAATCACTGTTTACCAAAAATTGAATATAACAATAAAAATTAAATCAATAGATATAACAAATATACTTTGTAAAAGCATCGCCTAATTGAGTTGTGTAAACTAAAACTAATGTATTACGCATGAACATTTTAAGATAATATAAATTCTTATGCTTTTTATTAATTATTATGTATATTACTTTTCAAGAAGGGGGTTCTCTGCTTTTCTTACATAAACTGGTTGGATGGAAAAATTTCAGTTCTGGCAATAAATATAAGATATTCATGAATGAAATAATTTAAAAACACCTCTACCATTAATTATTGTTGATACATTAGTTGCCTGGGATGTTGTATGTGGTTGTTGTGTCTACTGAACTTCTTTTGTGCTAGTATTGATAGAAAATTGTTTGATTTGAATAATATTGTGTCAATAAACTGGTGTGTCAAAGTGTAAAAAGTATTTGTAATTTAAATAAGTACATAAAACATTGTCATGTAAAATTTTTAATACACTTGCACATTATGGATTTTGCAGTCAAACTGTAATTTTATAACAGATTTTTAATTATCTCAATAGAGACGAAGTTGGAATATTTATTGTAGGAGAACCGGGAAATCAAGGCACCTACTTTATTGTAGGAGAACCGGGAAATCAAGGCACCTACTAGAAACAAGGCACCTACTAGGCACCTACTGTAATTTTATATAAAATAATTTGTAGACATGAATTATTCGCATTATTTTTCATGGAAAAAGGGTTTTATTTTTGTAGAAAAGCGTTGTTATTGTTTCCGTTATTTTTTGAAAAAGGGGTTTTTTTTATTTAAAAAAAAAATAAACTACTTTTTAAACGGTATTTTCTATTTAAATCACATTTATTTATATTTATATTTAAAAAATTCAATGCTATCATAGTAAAGTTTTTTCTATAAGGTTTGTTCTTCTGTCTGTCAAAACAGTATTATAGGAGGATAGAAACCTATATAGACATTAGCTTATTTTGTCAACAAATTGATATAGCTTATTTTGTCAACAAATTGATATAGCTTATTTTGTCAACAAATTGATATAGCTTATTTTGTCAACAAATTGATATAGCTTATTTTGTCTTATTTTAATTTAACTATAATTGATTGAAATTTGAGTTTTAATAATTATTTTTTAATTCTACCTTTTTAGTGGATAATTGCTGCAAGGTAATATTTATAAAATGTGGAAATTTGCCTTATTTGTGAAAAAAATGCAAAATTTGCAAATAAAGTCGGGTTTATCGCAAACGTGATTAATTCAGGGGCTAGTCCCGTCAAATGGCAGAATGATAACCCTCCATTTAGATATTGGGTTTTTAAAATTTTCTACATAGAATACTTTTGCTTCAGAGGTTTATAACGTGGATTACCACCACAATATGGGTTATCATGGAACGGTACTGGCCCTGCAGGTCTCTATAATTTGTAAGAGACCTGCAGGGCAGGGCAAGTAATTTTTTTGAATAATCCAATTGTCAATTTGTTCTCTCAACATATCGACAAAGTTTCAAGCCAGGATACGCAAGATCATATGCAGGGTCTATATTTTTCACGGTTTTTCCAACTTTGAAGTCAAAAAACACTAACTTAGAAGTTTTGCAGCATAAATGTTCTGTATACGGATTTACTCAGAATTCGGAGTAGAACATTTAGTGTCTCTGTATGTCCATACCCCCTTTATAACTTTTGATCCGCTCAATTTACAGAGCTCAAAATTTCCGAATATTTAGATAGTTATAGGCCTACAAAACTTTTATACTCAATTAAGAATTTTGAATTTTTTGAATATATTCTTTTGAAACAATATGTATGGTAAGAGTATGACAATTTATTATAAAAACATGTAAAACTATGGAGAACATTAATAGTTTTTAACTATGTATTCAGCGCCTAGCCTACGAAAGGTGACAAGACTTGTGGTTTCTTTTATGTTTGGTGACTAACTATTATATATTTTGAGTCCTTTATGGTATAAACTATTATGTGTACATGTTAATCTCGTTTTTGGAAGTCTAAAATCCTTATATTCTCTCGTAGGGTAAGCGTGAACATGGACATAAATAATCTGTTGTCTGGTTTCAGATGCAAATTCATTTCATCAAACATCGAAGTGGATCGACGATGTTCGCACGGAGCGTGGCGGTGATGTAATTATAATGCTGGTTGGCAACAAGACTGATCTATCAGACAAGAGACAAGTGTCTGCTGAGGAAGGTGAAAGGAAGGCAAAGGATCTCAATGTTATGTTCATAGAAACAAGTGCTAAAGCTGGTTACAATGTCAAGCAGGTAAACAATTTATTTATTTATGACTTTAAAATTCTTTCATAAGTATATATATAACACAAAATTGTTAAATGATGTATATAATTCAAATCATAAAAAAACTGTAGTTGTACACATTCAGTTTTACCACCACAACAAGATAGTTAAAAAAATTAATGTTATGCTAAAAAACAAATTGGTTGAGGCAGGATTCTATCATCGATATTTCTTTGCAAACAGAAGGATTTTATAGGAACTCATGAATAAAAAAATAAATAAAAGCACACATTATATTGAAATACTTCTTCATCTGTCATCAAAATAGCCAACACTGTGAAGCTCAGTCTTTAGAAATTATATAATAGGAATAAAGTTGGGTGTAAAGCACTAAAAAATACAAATTGAACCTCATGATGTGAGGAGATTCAAAGTGTTTGATAGTTGGTATGAAGCGCCAACTTGGGATGGGGCTTATGTAAAAAATGCGGAGAAAATTCATTATCAAAAGCTAATATAAAATGATTGATTTCAGCTTTTCCGACGTGTTGCGGCTGCCCTTCCTGGCATGGACTCAACAGAGAATAAGCCTCCCGAAGACAGTATCCTTTTTACACTTTATTGCTTATTCATATTCATTGATATTTTAATCAAACGTAAAAAAAAATGTTTCAACATATTGAATTGATATTACTAATCTTAGATAATAATTTGATATTCAAACGGATATTACAATTATTTTGAGTGATCAAATTTAATACCTAAGTCTGATGTGATGTTTTTTGATTTTTATGAACGAATTTTCTCCTTATAAGTATATTTGTATTAAATACTGTTTATTTAAATGTGGTGACAATTATATTTAAGGGAATTAATTCATACAAATTTAACTAAGTTTAGTTTGTCGATCGACAATTCTTGATAGAACTCCATTGTACGTTGATGTGTTATAAAAATATAAAAATACTTGGTTAATGTTCTATTATATTTATTGGATTATTGACGCGTTTCGTGCAAAGCACATCGTCAGAATAATGCTCTACACTAGTCTCAGTCTTGTAGAGCATTATTCTGACGATGTGCTTTGCACGAAACGCGTCAATAATCCAATAAATATAATAGCACATTAACCAAGTATTTTTATATTTTTATAACATATCATCATACAAATTTGATTACACGTAATGTGTAGTTATGTAAAATTTGTACTGTAATTATTTTATATCAATAACTGACTTATTTAATGTGTATCTCACTGTGCATAATTCTCTCCAAACAGTTTTCATTCATTCTATCTTTTTGAATTCTAAGTAAAAAAATATTTTATCTCGATTAAAAATATTATAAGTATTTTAGAAAGCGTCATTTTATGGAACAAGATTATTCCAAGAGTGCTCTCGCAATCGTTGACTCTTCCACTTTAAGTCATTTATTCCACTGCAAAATGTACTTCCTCTTATTCTTTTGAAGAATTGGTACTCTGTGATTTAGACAATCTCGATTTAAGACATGTTTTGTAATGTAGTACGTAGCCAAATCATGCAGAACCTTGAAGACAATCAAGCATACTTTATAGGCTACTCATTCTGGTGTAGTTGAAGAAGACCATCTTTTATTAGCTCCACTGATCAGCCTAACAGCAGTACACGATTATCAATCAATTAATTGGCAGGTGAATTTTACAACTAGTAATGAATGGATGAATTGGTAGTGTGTGAAAGTATGAAAGAGATATTTGTAGTTAGTATAAATATGTAATATATTTTGTATACAAGGCGTATTATTTGGAGATTCAACCTACTACAATATTAAATCAAATACCCAATAGTCAACTGAGTACAACCACCCCAATTTATTTTGGATTATGAAAAACTGCAGAAAGACATAAAAATCAGGTGGCCGAATAACAAAAGAACATTTACAAAATGATGAATGAATGTAATAATAATAATGTACAAAAAGTGATTTATTATTTATCACATTCAATTTTCTCAACTTACCCCATCAGGGACCCGTGCGAGGTGTGCGAGGTCCGTGTAGTATAATATGAAGAAATACATTTTTTTAACCGTCTTTATGAAGGGGTCAAATGAAAATTTGTTTTATAATTTTGATTTATTTCAAAAGTAAGTAAATATTTTGGCAATTTTATTATATGTTTTCAGATTTGAAAATAATCACTTATATTTGATATAACACAGTTTGTTGTTTTGATATTAACTATGGAATTGTGTTTTAGATGAAAATTTTGTGATGAAATTCGGAGCCATCTTTGTAAGTAACTTTTTATGGGTGTAATAATAATAATAATTGCATGACTTGCTTTTTTTAAACTATTCTCTTCCAATCGCTTCACGCTGACTTCTTTGCCATTCTTTCTTCTATCCTTTTAGTTTGTGACTTTTGTATAAAATATTGTTTCATGTTTGAACTGTCATCATATTTATTTTTTTAATTCTTGACTTAGATATTGTAGTGTTTGTTTTTAAATCATTTTATCTTAATTATTCTGAATTCATAATGATTCCTATTTGATTAGATTTTTTTTTATTTATATTAGTTTGAAAAGATACATATTTCATTAATCGTAGCAATGTAGCATGGAATGATGTTAACTTATTAACTCATCGTTTCTTCTCTTGTAAAATCTTTTTCTAGAAACTTCTTTCGAAGATTTGTCATGGTGGTGTACGTTTTCTCATACAACCAAACAAAATATTTCATCCAAAACAAGTTTCATATAATTCTTTTCTATTTCACGCCTCCATCTGAATAATTACAAAATTATGTTTATATTATCATCGTGCCACGTCCATAATGAAGTTAGGCAGAGAAAACTGAATGATATAACTGACTATTCTGGCAGTCCCTACATCACTTCTTGTACTTTCATGAATAATTTCAGCTATATTGCTATTTTCTGTGAGGCACCGACTTAGAATACTGCTTCCACTCTTCAATTATAATCATTTTCTGGCCTCCCATAAGAGCTGGGTAATCGATAATACAACAGGCAACAATAACATCTCACAAAGTTCAGCAATGAGGCTCACCACCCATTATGAATGTTGCTTTTTTAGGTAAGGCATGGCTGGTATGTGGGCATATGTCGTGCTTTAAGGTAATGCACACCTGTCACTGGTAACCCCTCATTGTGGGATATGCTGCGATGGTATGAATGAATATTGAAAATCCATGATGAAATTTATGATCAAACACTGTGGAATTATCAAATATATAATATATCAATAATATTTCAAGGTTTTTTTAATACATTTATTTATGAGGTGTCTTTAAGAAAATCAAAATTGTGTCCCAAAATTTGCTTATTAATTATTTTTTAATCTCAGTATTCTGAATTAATAATCACAGAGTATCAATTATTCAAACAGAACTTAAAGCCAATAAATGTACGAGATTTCAGTTAATTACTTTGAGTCAATGATTATTAGCAAGAACGTTCTTGGGATGATCCAGTGTCTAGAATTTAGGATTTTTCAAAATGAAAATAAAATTTTAGCAGGGCCTAGTCAGCCAAAATGGTTGTCCTGATACAAGGAAAATATATTCATATGTAGAACCATAGCCAATTTATTTTGATTAAAAAAATTCCTAGTATAATGGAGTACTACACCTTAAATACAGTCAGTAGGTATTGACAATTTTAAAACATTAAAAAATTTAAATTGTTCATAAACTGGAGTGAAAAGATTAGTGTCGCCCACAAAGCACTCATTTGTTATAATGATATAGGCATCCAAAAATGACACATATAATGGGATAATATTTTAGTGCCCCTCTATTGAGCATAGATGGCCATACTGCAGAGATATACTGTATAAACCTGAATATAACACTAATTTGGAGTAAGAATTAAAGGAAAATCACAAATATAAATAAAAAATCAATTATATGAATTGTGTTTAAAAAAAATATGATTTTTTTTATGCAGACATGTTTGAACATCAGTGTCGCTTGAATTATTAATATTAGATGCACTTTTCTTCCCATATAATGAATGTTCCATCCAGATTGTTTTGAAGTGCAATATTTCTTCAAACCTTAGACGTTTTTCTAATCTTCTTCTCTCAGATCTCACCAAAGCAACACACACACACACATAAACTGTGCGGTGATAGGCTTAAACGTTTGGTTGTGTGAATTTTGAACACGGCCCAAATCTCCAATATAACGCAAATGTTTGTTTCATAAAAATATTTGATTCAAAAATATCAAATTATATTCAGGCTAATATGGTAACGAGGCACCGGCTTCCACTCTCCTATTATCATCGTTTTCGGGTGTCCTGTAAGAACTGGGTAATCGAAAATATAACAGGCAACAATAACATCACATCAAAATAACATCGTTCAGTAATGTTGTCTTTTAAGGTTAGATGAGACTGGTGTGCAGTGTACTTACTTCCTTTTATTGGGTATTGCACACCCGTACACCTGTCGCTGATTACCCTACATTTTGGGATATGCTATGAATGAATACGGTTACTCACTTCCCACTCCTAGTTCAGTTGTTGAATATCTCAGTAAACGGTAGATCAGCCGAAAGTCCCAATCGATATATGTTGAATGAATTCCCTCTGATGTATGATTGAGATTAGACTTTCTTTTTTTGTTTGCTTTGCATATTTATATTATATATATATTTTTGATTGTTTTCCTTAATTCAATATTATTTGCATCTCGCAGTGCAAGAAGTTGTACTGAAGGACACACCAAACGAAATCAAAGACCAAGATGGAGGATGCGCCTGCTGATGATACATTGACAGTCCTTCATACATCAATCACTTCATTAACTAATCTATCATTAGTGAGAATTATTATTTCAAATAACATTTATGTATGTAAAATAACTATTTAGTTGAATCATTTTATAAGATTATATTATTTACATTATAAGAATTTCATATTGCATAATCTGAAAACAAACAAACAAACAAACAAATACCATTTGTATTAATTTCACTGTTTATCTATTAATGTTGATTGTCTTCGATAGACCGATATTGGTATTGTCATCAGAAGCAAGTGTGTATACAAAATTGTTGGTGACTAATGAATTATTAGTGAAACCAAATTTATGGTGACTTTCACTCAACATTTCCTAAACTGTCACATAGCTGGGTATCACCTAAGCTTAGGTAGCTCCTAACGTATCATTTGTTTTTCACCAGTCTAGCGTCATAAGTATGT
Source organism: Molanna angustata (assembly GCA_963576475.1). NCBI lineage: Eukaryota > Metazoa > Arthropoda > Insecta > Trichoptera > Molannidae > Molanna > Molanna angustata. Next base: position 44,683,890 of record OY754967.1, read on the forward strand.
AACTCTTATGTAGGTGGTGGAACGAAAATTCACGTTAAGTGCTACATAAGAATTCTTAGGTAGCTTCTAAGAGTTAGGGGGCATTGGTGAAAGTCACCATTAGTCTTTTATACTGTGTCAATACACTTTTTAGTTGTGTGTAGAATATATGAGGCATACTAGTTAGTCCTTATACTTACGTGTTTGTGTCCGGGGTTTGATTCCCCGAAAGTGTTGAATTTTCTTGATATAATTTTTTTCTGGGCTGAAAACATTTGTCATTTGGAAGATATCAAATGAACAAATCACTTGCACAGGATGCAAGAAGTGTTTATTATTTTTTGTTTGTTATCAATGATACTCACAGTGGCAATTGTAACTTAAAAGTAGAGCACAAATCACACTCTTTACAGGGTGGGTTGCCTACACAAATCACACTCTTTACAGGGTGGGTTGCCTACATTTAGATAAATAAAACTCTGTAATAAGTGGAAATGTTCTTGTAATAAAATGCAAATGATATTTCTTATTCAATCGTATGAAAATGGTGTTTTTTTTATTTTGAGGTTATGTAATGTGATAAACCAACCCAACTAGCATGTTAATAATTGTGGCACCAGAATCATCCAAATATAAATGTTCATATATTATAATAATTTAATTTCACTGCTGTTTTGATCTATTCTTCAATAATTCTATTCAATTAGATGATCACAAACAATCATCATTACAATAATTTTAATGAAGTACCCACAGACTTGACAAACATTCAAATATTGTCTTGTATATGAAAAAGTAATCATACTTTATAAGTATAGTGGTTCCATGCATATATAACAATTATTACATGTATTTTGACACATTATTACAAGTTGCACACAGTATATTATTATATTTTTATGATGCACCTCCATTATGCAAGTCGCAATAATCATAAACAAATCTTTACCTGTTCAGAATATAACCTAAAAATGAATCTAAAAAGCATTGTTATAATTTTGTGGATCCACTGTATTAAACGAGTACTAAAAAAATCAAATAATTTCATAATTCAATTACTCCGAATATGTTAAATCATATCTTTGAAAACATCAACTTCGAAATAGGCATAGTCCTAGTGAGGTTGGGGATTATAATATGTTATATACAATATATTTAATAAATGTTTTAAAATTTCTTATAGAAAGTTGATTCAAGTTTAAACTGCTACATTAGATCTTTAATTAACTTTATATTGCACACATTGCTTTATATCAACATTATACTGATTACTTAAAAATCAAAGTTAGTATAGTTGGATTCGGATTATTGTAGCTAGCACTGAATTTGTATTGTTTGTCCCGCATGATACGCCTATAATGTTTCATCTAGACCAGCCCAGGGTAAACTTCGGCCCGCCACAAGTTTTAGTGCGGCCCACGAGCAATACGCGTCGATAATCAGAAAAACATTTGAATTAAGAAACTTCAAACTTGGCCATTTCATTCACGCACATAGCAATCGATAAAAAAAGGGAAAACCGAAAATTTCTCACTGAGCGGAAATCTTTTTTGTTTTATGAATTCTTAGAAAACAAATTACATATGTCTAAAAATACAATTATTTTACCATTTTTGTAAAATTTCATAATTGAGATTTTTAATAAGTGTACTGAAATAGTATTTTACTTGTGCCGCACGCCGTTTGCTTTGAATTTCTGAATCTGGTCCATTGTCCCAAAAGTTTTCCCAGCCCTGATCTAGACATTACTTTTAAGGGGGCGACTGCTGCCAATGTACCAATTTTATCAATTTGATTTTGCATCATTACTACAAAACGAATCATATTGAAAAAAATAACTTAGTTTGGATATTAATAAAGAAAAATACACCTTTACTTTTTATTTATATTCTGTATATATTATATTCTTGTAGAAAAATAATAAGCATACAATAAATTTTTTTTTTTTGTCGATTTTTGACATTTATCTTATATTTCTAAAAAACTATTGGGTATAGAGCAATATAATTTTTTTAAAATTAAACAAGAACAAAATATCTAAAAAATATGTTGGACGTTGCATTAATGCATCAAGTAAAGTAAATAAACCAAAAAAACTTTTATTTTGCAATGGTGCTGAATATAAAATAAATGTTTTTTAGGTTTCTGTACTAAACCTGATGCAATGCAACTTCACAATATATATATTTTTGCTGATATTTTTGTCTTCTTTAATTTAAAAATATATTGCCTTATAGTTTATTAAAAATATAAAATAAACGTTGAAAATCGGGGTATGCCATTATTTTTCTACAAGAATTTATACAGAATATTATCAAAAAGTTAAGTTATATTTTTATTTAATAATACCCAAACTATCTAAATTATTTGATTAGAAATAATGATGGTATATCAAATTGAAAAATAGGTACGTTGGCAGCAGTCACCCTCTTAACTATTATTAGACTATTCAAAATTATTATTATTGTATTTTATCCTTTTTTGTGATATGTGAAATTTATTTTTATGGCTTATTTATTACTTGGGAGCACTTTTCAATATCCTATATTGGTTGTGGTGTGCAGTTTTGCTGTCAAATCGTAAATCATCCCTCCTTCAAGTACGTCATGTGAGCGGAGCTTTGATTTTATTTCAGATTGATCAGTGGAAATTTTGTTGATGTAAAATTATGTTTTTGAAGCAGCTATATTATTACATGGGGAATTGTTCAGAGAATTTTACCATTCCTTCTGGTGCAAATAAAAAATCACTTTAAATTTTTATTCCTTTATTGACTATTGTACAGGAATGGTTTAGGTTTTTGTCATTTTCTGCTTTTAATATTTGAGTTGTTACAATAAAATATTTGTAAATTGTTTCTGTATTATTTTATATATTTTTAAATAATTTTATATTTTTAATACTATCAATATACTGTGCAATAAATTAAATATAAGTGAATTATTTACTAAATGCAACAAATTATTGATCAATCAAGCATTTAATCTTTTTTGGATTTGTATTTTTTAAATATGAAATATTTTTTTAACAGTTGCACTTGACTCAATTCTCACATTTACCACATTTTAACTTCAGTGTCCATGTATATCAATTGTTTAACAAAGTAACAGTGAACAATATGCACATACACTTGCTTTCTTATTGTAATAAATATTATCTTTGCTTCATTTATATTTTTTACCAGCATACTTGTTTTATATTATTTAATAAAACCCCCCAAGTGCAATATTGTTTTAATTAAGTACCTACATAATGGTATTTTATGATCACTCATTTTTTCATTGAATATACATATTTAAACATATTAAAAAATGCTCCATAGATTTATTATTTGAATCGGATATTTAAACAAACATTTAGGTTATACCCACAGACTAATAATCTATGGACATGACAAAATCAAAATGTCTTGCTACCAAAATTTAGTGGCATACAACATTACTTATTTGAATATTTTCCAAATGTTTCGGAATGAAAAGTGAAATTACTCAACACTGATATCAAAAAGTACATGTTGTTAACAAAGGGATTTATATTTCGAAAAGCAAATGCTTTTACTGCTATATAAAAGTGTCATTAATATCCAATTTATATTTAAATGTCCAATGTGTATGTATCAATTCCCTGGTCTAAAATCGTAGCTTATGTCAGCCCTGTATATTCTTTATTCTGTGGTTCCACATTTATTTACTGACATATTTGTCTGTAAATTATGTCAAGTATTTACATGTGCATTTGTTTGTCTTCAGACGAGAAAGTACATAGTTTATGAAACCCTTTGAGAATAACAAAAGTTTAAATGTGTAGTTGGTTCATTCAACGGAATATTCTTTGTTTATTTCTGAATAAAATCTAGTAAACAATTTTAGATATTGTATGTACAACAATATTCTTGATGTAATCAATATTAAGTCATTTAAAATATATCTTTCTGTGAACAAAATAAATACGAGCAAATCCTTGATTTAATAAAATATATTGATATTGTTATTGATCAGTTATGTATTCATATAATGTCAAAAAGAGTTAACCTTGTATGGAAAATGTATTTTAACATGCCATTACATGCAGGGGCGGAATATCTCCACACTGATAATGACGATTATTATAAATAAACATTTATATTTATCATGTTTATGTCTGTTTTTCTTGGACATTTACCATGTGAATAATCTTTACATTGTCTTGAATTTCACCAGTTGTCATGAATTTTTAAGAATTATTTTCTTTATTTATGAGGTTTCTTGTGTAAGAGCAAAGAATATCGGCTATGCACATGATGTAGTGTAGGTATAATGCCAGTGTTGTCCACATAATAAAGACATGTTATTGTGTTTTTATTTTCTCTTAATAATTATAGTATATATATATATATGATATATTAGTTTTCAAGAAGACAGTGCAGGCCCGTGCGTGTAACGGCCCCTTTTGATATTTATGAGGGAAAATGATTATTGAGTAAATTTTACTTAAATGAAACTTAGAGACACTATAATGAGACAATATTTAATGTTAAATAGTTCTCAATTTGTGACAAAATTATTAATTTCACACTCTTTATACCGATTGCTAGAAAGACTACGGCATATTTTCTTGTTATAACTAATATTGCGTCCTGTCAAATTATAAATAATAATCTCTTTTTATAGGTAGGTACAGTATCTCAATTTTTAAGAACACTGATAATTTTGTACTACACGCTTATTATGTATTTGGTTCCATTGTATTTTTTAAGGAAACTAAGACACATAGTGCAAACCTTGTGAAATATCCTGTTTCAATTTCAATAAGCTGTTCATTCCTTCCTGGGTGTGCATAATTATCAATATAGATTGTAATATTTCACGAGGTTTGTGCTTATTAAGTATGTCTTTAGTATTGTGTCCACATAAGCAATGTGCCTTATTATTTTTACATTGGTATTTGCAAAATAAGCATAATATAATTAATAAGCATAAAAATACAATGTAATAAATTTAAACTCAATAAATTCTAGTTGTATAATAAGTATTTTGATGACCGACAATTTTAAATTTTTAATCCTATTCAATTCTTCATCCTTCTGCAATAAAAGGTAGCCTTTGTGGTTTAATTAGTTAGATATCTGACTTCTTCAGTTCTCAATGGAGACACTGTTTTATGCTGTGTTTTCAGTCTGAATCTGTGAGACGATTAATATCTATAAAATGTGGTAACCTGTTATTGGGTGCGTGTTCAGTTAAAATTTGACATAGTTCATTTTAGTTGCAATACAAAGTAAATTGTACCAATATTTATAGATACTAATATTTATATTAGGGCTCGATTTATGTTTTTCAATGCCTGATTCCCTAAATTCAAATAGCCTCCCTCTACACCAAATTGAGTAATTTAAATTTGTGTGGCTGTAAACACGAAGAAAATAATTAATATTGAGTGTAAATTTTATTTTATTGTTGGTCATTTTGTACTCTTGACGGCTTAATGAAATGTCTCACATATAGTTTTGTTGAATATGTGGATTTTGTGAGTGCAGAATCTCTTATCAACAGATGTAAATAAATTATACTCTCAGAACACACATTGTTTTCCTTAAAAATAGTTATTTGTGTGAATATCAAAATATGTATTATCATTAATTTTTCACCGAAATCTAACTAATTATAAATAAAAAGTCAACGTCCTATTCATAAAAGGCCATAAAATGAATACCAATTTGTTATGTTGCAATATTAAAGATTTGTATATTATTTTTTACATATTAATTTATGTACCTTCTATATGTATTTGTTACTTGTTAACTATAGGGGATAGGTGTTTTGAAATTAAAATCAATCTACATATTTGTACCTCGTGGAAAAAAACAGTCAAGTGTCAAAAATACCAACAATTGTTTTATGATTAACTAATGTATCTTGTAAATTCATTGTTACTGTGTATCAAATATCACCATGATGATTTATTCATTGTATTATACAATATTTAATTTCAAAATATTTGGTTGTGTAGTGCAATGAACCCCTATAGTTAAAGAGTACCAAATTTTCCCTCTTTATTCTGTCCTAATTGCGTTTTGTTTTGGTAAGTTATTTCATGTTGTAATGATAGTTCTATGCCATAAGATGATGTATTTTATATGTTATTTTCAGAGTGCTTTGTAAATAGTTTTTTTATAATAAAATATATATACAGTAATATAAATTATTTCTATTTGCTAATAATCTGTTTTAATTTAATTTCCCTGAAATAATATATTTTTCTTTTTTTTTTCTTTTTAAATAATTATCTCACTCATGCATTCCAGTGTGTTTTGTATTATTGAAAAAAGGTATTGAAATATATGAATATTAAATTAAAGTATTAATTTTGATGACTAAATTTAATCAAAATAAATAAAATTTTTAAATTGGTTCAGCGACAGAGAATTTAATGCGGATGTACTAGTTCAGTGGTCTGAGGTTTAAATTCTGTCTAATAAAGTTTATGTTCATTCTATAAAAAAATATAAATACATTTGCAGTTTGAACTGCAACTCAAAGTTGAGTATGTGTATTGAAATAAATGTATCGTCATCGTTATAAAATTTCTCCTGTTTAAAATATATATTATTTTTAATCAGTGGTTTGAATTTAATTACAATATTTTTGATTGAATGTCTAATAGAGGTTTTATCTAAAAAGATAAAAAAAAAAATACCGCGTACCTCTTATGATCAATTGACATGAACCATCACAATCAAATTTATATGTATAAAACTTACATCAATTTGCATGAATATACTTAATGTACCTTATTTCATAATTGTTTAAATTTTAGTAAGACATATTGGTTGATTTGTGACTACATTCAAATTACAAAAACATTTAGGTAGGTACTTATTTTTGAATATGTTTTATCTGTTTACTATTTTCAAATCATCAACATGACCATCATTCACCAATATGAATGACCATTTTTACAATGTTGTTGCGTTGTGATTAAAAAAATAACGATCCTACGTATTCTGTAAATAAATATGAATTTTATTTTAATAATGTCTTATAATATTGACATCTTATATAGTTTTGGAATGATGAATGATATGCATAATGATTTATATTTTAATACATATATTCATTTAGTTTTTTTTTTGTAAAGTTGTGAATAACATGTAGTTTTTTGCTTTTAATTAAATTGCCGATTGGGCATATGGGAATGTAGATTTAAATACGTATTGCATTTAACTATAGTCACATCATATAATTATTTTAGTGTAAAGCTAAGCTAAAAGCATTATTATTAACAATATTTACCAATGTAAGAACATGTCCTGTATTTATTGATTTAGGTTATTATTACTTTTACACAATATTTCAATAAAAGGGCAGGCCACAACTAGCCTGTTTATTTTTATTTATGTTTTTTATTTTATAAATTCCTCACTTTACAAACCTTATTGTTAATATTCTGTTCAATTATATTACCTAAATTACAGCTATTAAAGTTCAGCTATTTATTGGTTGGTATGAGCACAGACGGTAATTATTACTATTTTATTGCTTATTTAGTCATTTTAAACATTTAAGTTGTGGAGTATAAATATTCACATTCAATGTAAGATGTTTTATTTCTTTTCGAAATATGGGTTGTGATAGGAAATCTTTATTATTGAATTTTTAAATGCTTATTACTCTTTTAGAAATATCATTTACGATGACCCTTTTTCAGTGAGATACACAATTCTATGAAATATATACTTTTTTAAAATGAATATGTCCTTGTTTGTACAAAATACATTTAAATCTTCATAATTCCTCTAAATTAAGCATAAATGCTAGTGAAGGTAAACAAAATCAGTCAAGGTAGGGCAGGGTTCGAACTTGCCATCACTAGATCACTAAACCAGCACGCTAACTGCTCTACCACCAACTTATCAGAACTATTTTCATTATATTTCGTGAACTGTTTTTTGAAAATATGTTTTTTTTTTTGTATTTTGAAATTTTCTATAATAGTATTTTTAATTATTGATAATTTAATGGAACAATTTATAATTATTGATTATAAATATAATTTTGTTTCTTAATTTTAACATTATTTAGTTATTGTTGGTAGATATTAGAATGCACCGAAAGTTAAAGTTAAAAAAAATATCAATTTATTTCCAATATATTCCTTAACCATGGTTCAGCCGTGGACCTTCAAACTCAACCACCGCTGGGAGGAGAGCAACAGGATTCGGAAGGAGGTTGCCTGTGCTAAGATGTCATGGTGACAGAACGCTCGCCGTCACCTTGCAGCGTTCTGTCAAAGCTTTAATGTCACCTACAATAAGTACTTACATCTCATATCAGGTACTTACCACGTCACAAAAAAGGTACTGACCGGGATCAAAGGTACTATATATTATTACGTTATTCCTCACAAAAATAACAACGGAGACTTCGTCACTATTCACCAATCTGTGTCAAACACTATTATTTATTGTTTTTTATATTTATTATAAAAATATTTATAGCAACAAATCTGTACCTACAAAGAAATTGAATGGTCTATTCTCTCAAAATACTATCAGTCAGTTTGACACTATATTCAATTCTGTATTTTAATGAGATGCATAAAAATGTACATCCAAAGGTTAATGTGGCATTTAGTTCTTTGCTTATTCCATGTAGAGAAACAGTATACTGATATTTCATTGAGAATCCACCATCATCGGACATATTGAATTCAATTGTTCAATAAAAATTAAAACAAGAAGAATTTTTATAGTGCCATTTAATGATTCAGGATCATTCCACGGGTGCATATAGGACCACTAACTCTGCACAATTCCCTTTAGGAGTCGTCACTCTGTAATTCAGACGATCTGAATATGAGATACCTCTCAGAGAGCTCTTTTCTCTAACAGAGTTCTGGGTTGTATTCTAATACCAAGTTCAAAGCATTGAAAATTGTGCAAAAAAATCTCTTGATTACTTGAATTAAAGTAATCAACAATCTTTTGAATTAATTAACAGAATTATAAATTAAAAATAATGTAAAAATGTTTAATAAAACACATTACTAATTTTATTCCACTATTTATTTATTGTCGATAGTCGTGGCACAGTTGGTAAGCCGTTTTGTTTCTGTGCGGGCGTCCTGGGTTTGATCCCCAGCAGAGGAGAAATTTATTTAAATTCATTTATCACGCTAATATTGCTTCTCTGGGCTGGAAATACTGGTTAGTTGGAAGAAATTGCCGTATGGCAATGAACTCGCCACTTGTGTAGGGTGCAAGGAAGTTTTTTTTTAAACAACATTTTTCGGAAACAACTGTTCCCTTCTTCTGGTGGGTGCAGGCAGTCAAAATAAATAGTGGAATGAAAGAAAGAAGTGTATTTAACTGAACATATTAAAATAATGGATTTTCACAAAGTAGAAGTCTCCTTCTTCTCTGTGTGCCGTATCAGGTCCCCCCGACGTTGGCGATCACTCTGGAGAATGCCTCTCTGTCCTGCACCATTCGGACCAGCTCTACTACCTGCATTATTCCAGTCCATGTTTACTATTTTGAGAGATGACAATATAAATTTTTTATCTTTGTTGGTACAGATTTATTTTTATAATTGTCTTGGATAATTTTTTTGTACAATTCACAATCCGAAATCCAAAATATACGAAGGTCTCCATAAATTTTACTGAAATATATTTAATTTTCTTGACATATCATAAATAATAAATTATTTTCGGGTATAAAACACCTCATTAGGCTGAGCCTGTTCTGATAATATTTGTTGATAGATGAGAAATAAAATATAAATTTGAATCACAATAAAATTATCCAAGACAATTCACAAATATAACTATCTCAGTGCTTAAACAGGATAAAAAATTATTATGAAATAATATTATTCATACATTTTGCATATTTTTTTAGATATTACAATGCAAATCATCGAATCTTATATCGAAACAAAATTTATGGTACTTGTTTACTATAGGGGCTCCGTGATTTGAAACGAGATTCACTTGATTCCATATTTCATAGAATATTATTTAGTAATGGTGAAAATTGAGTTTAGTATAACCACCTTTTTTGGTTAAGTTAAATTGACAGACTTGCAAGTGTGAGTTTTGCTACAAATTGGGTTTAAAAACTTTCTCTACTCAAAAAATCACTCTTCATCATCATTTATCTATTCATTTATACATATATTTTTCGGCCTTCATGTCTCAGTTTGTTAGGTATATGACTGCTGATCCAAAGGTCACGGGTTCGATTCCTAGTGGAGACTCAGTTATTAATTGTGTTTTCAGTCTGGATCTGTGAGACGATTAATATTGTAAGTCTCCAGAATGTGGCAACTTGTTTTTGGGTGCGTGTTAAATTAATATTTGACATAGTACCTGTTAGTTGACATATTACCTTGATAGATATCACAATAATTGTAACTGCAATGCCCCACCAGGGAAAAAAACTTGTGCTGGGGCTAATGTGGATGAGCAATTTTACAAAGTATCAGCAGTTTTCAATCTGTCGATTAACATGGCTTCCAAACTGTAGAATTCCATAATAATTATGATAAATATGAACACATATTCAAATCAGTCAAATAAATTCCACTATGAATTTATTTGACTTATTTATTTTTATTTTATTTATTTATTGTTAATACAAAGACAATTTTACACATTTAGGTTAAGTAAGTAACGCCCCACTAGGCAAAACCTGTTCTGGGGCTGTTACTTTTACAAATAAGGTATACAAATTATTTACATATAGAGGATACAAAATATATAAGGTGCACAAATGTTACATTCAAGTTATAAGAAAATGATTACAAAAGAGTAAGAAGTAAAGTTTTAGATTAAATAAAAGAAATGATTAAGAAGATTAAGAAGAAAGGAAATATATGAATAAAAGTGAATAAGTCAGATGTTAAGGATGAACAACCTCCTCAGCATAGAGCCTGCCTGAAGAAATCAGCCATTTTTTTATATGAATTTTAAAGGAATTGTGATGTGGTGTTTTCTTTATGTCATTGTCTAGTTTATTAAATATACGTGGAGCAATAAAATTAAACTGTCTTTGTCCAAATGAGGTCTTCATAATTGGTACAGTATAGTTAATGTTATTTGCATGTCTAGTGGTTCGTGTTTGTTGGGATCTGTTGTGTAAGGTTATGTTTTTATGGAAATTTACAAGTGCAGCTTTGAGGTACAGCTGTCTCGGGTCAAGTACGTCAAACATTCTGAACAAATCATCTGAAGGAAATGATCTCGCTCTTTTGTTTATAATACGCAGTAAACATTTTTGTGCCTTTTTAAGCGGATCCATGATTGATTTAACGCATCCTCCCCATCCTACAATTCCATATGATAAAACTGATTGTGTGAGGGAATAATACACAGTTTTCATAGTTGATCTGTCCAAAATATTTCGAAGGGTCTTATAAAGGTGGCCCAACTTTCTTATCCTATTAGAAAGATCATGAATATGGTCTCGCCAGCAGAGTTTATTATCTATTATAACTCCCAGGTACTTTATAGTGTTCGTTTTTGTAAGACATGTGCAATTACACAGATCCGCTGAGTGACAGCTATGAATTCGAAGTTTAAGTTCGGGATTTGTTTTGGGTTGACCAGCCTCCGTGGGACTAAAAGTTAAGAACTTAGTTTTGGAAACATTCAAGGAAAGTAAGTTATGATCAAGCCATTTTTTAACAGTTCTTATGCCGACTTCGGCTAGCTTAAAAGTATTCTGCCATGTTTTAGTCTTGAACAGTAGTACAGTATCATCTGCAAAAGCTATAACTTGGCCCTCCAATGGCAAGTTACACATTTCATTCACGTAAAGGAGAAATAATATAGGTCCAAGAACAATTCCTTGAGGAACCCCATAGGTAATAGATTTCGGTGTACTTTTGAAACCCTCAAGCGAGACCACCTGTGATCTTTCAGAAAGGTAACTTTTAAACCAATCATGGGTCACGCCTACAAAGCCAACACGCGACAATTTATCGAGTAATCTATTGTGTGAAACAGTATCAAATGCCTTAGCAAGATCAAGAAACACAGCAAGGCACTTGAATCCATTATCAGTATTGTTGGTAACATAATCAGTTACTGCCAATATGGCGTCACTTGTATTCATATTCTCTCTGAAGCCGTATTGATTTTTAGACAAGATATTATGTTTTATTAAAAAATCAATTAATCTCTGCTTCACAATTCTTTCGAATATTTTGGAAAAGATCGTAAGGAGCGAGATAGGTCGATAGTTAGATATATCAAGTTTATCGCCTTTTTTAAAGATGGGTTTAATGATTGCACATTTTAACGCATTTGGGAAAATACCTTGAGTAAAACTGTGGTTAATTATATGCATTAGTGGGGAGGCAATTAAATATTTAGAAGATTTTATTATGTCTGTACTAATCTCATCAATACCAACAGATGATTTGTTACATAGCCCGTTAATATTTTTAATTAATTCATCTTCGCTAGTTGGAGTCAGATATAAGTTAGGTCCGGAAAGGGCAGTAGAATGTTGATCCTCTACATTACTGTCATTATCATTTGAATTTATTTGGGAGGCCAACCTTGACCCAACACCAACAAAGTAATCATTAATTACATCAACGACTTTTTGAGGTTCTTTTTGCAAACTGATAATGGAATCATTAGTTTTGAGTTCCTCAATGGTGTTTAGAGATAATTGAGTATTTGTAGCCTCTCTAATAAGATTCCACGTTTTTTTAAAGTCTGATTTGTTTTCGTTTATTTTTTGTTTGTAGTATCTTTCTTTTGTGGATTTGATTAACTTGTTGCATAGATTCCTATATTTCAAGTAATTTTGATATTGAATAGGGCTGTTCGAGTTTTTACTAGCTTTATGCATTCGGTCTCTTCTATGTATGCAAAGGAGGAGGCCGTTTGTAATCCATGGTTTAATCTTTTTATATTTATGTGAACATTTGTTAATAATAGTTTCTGAACTATTATTAATATGTTCTATGAAAATAGCTAGAAAAGCTTTAAATTTTAAATTTGTGTCTGAGTTGCTATAAACAGAAAGCCAATTTTCTGATTTAAGGGAATTTTCAAGTGAGTCATAGTCAGTTTTTCTTTTTGTGAGGCTTTTCTTTTTGTACAAATACTTTTCACCGTCTGTCAGTTTGAGGAATAAGGTGTAGTGATCCGTGGCAGTGTTCTGGTATATGATGGGGTTGCAAGATTTATTAGACCTGCACATAATATGGTCAATACAGCTTTTTGACGTGAGAGTTACACGAGTAGGGCTATTGATTAGTGACTTAAGTCCATGGGAAGTCAGTAAGTCTAGGTAATCGTCTGCTTGGTTATGTTTGTTGTTATTCAGGATATTTATGTTCAGATCTCCAGTCAGAATTAAGTTTTGTTCATTATGATACAACGAAAGTATTCTATCAAGAGAATTCAAGAAAATTGTCAAATTTTGTATTGATGGTGATCTATATATTCCTATTACTCTTATATTATTTTTAAGGCAAACGGTGATACAATTAGCTCCAGGCAATTCTATTTCATTAGTATTAAATGGAATGTCGTTTTTAATATACATTACTACACCATCATTTTGCATTTTGTTGATTTTAGTGTGTATCGGGACATAACCCGAAAGACTTTTGGTCAAAGAAATGTCATTAAGTCGACACTCAGTTAGTACAATTAAGTCAAAATTAACTTTTATGTCATCTAGAATCAGCAGGAGTTCATCAAAATTTTTGTTAATACTTCGTATGTTCAGAGTCAACATCTTAAGAGCAGATTTACCAGAAAGTTCATTATGACATAATTTTATGTCTGAGGTTTCTACCTCATTTGAGTGAAGAAAGTTATTCAACATTTCTTTGTCGAACATGGTAAATATATATTGCTATCAAGACCTTGCTGTGCGCCGCAACTGACTCCAACCGAGAAGCCCTGAGCAGGGAATCGTCCTCCAACCAAAAACTCTGACCAACACTAATATAATGCGAGAGATTTTTGTAATACATGTAATAAATTAATAAGAGTATGCTGTTGATCACATTGCAAGCATTCCCAAGAATGTTAATTACATTTATAAATAAACAATTACATATTTCACTAGGTAGAACAAATACAAGCAAAATTATGAAGCAAATAGAAAAAAAATGATATTGTATATAAGTGAGAACACGTGCATACGAGGTTATAGAACTGCAGATATACACATTTATAAATAAATAATAAGAAATTTCACTAGATAGAATAACTAGAAGCAATATTACATAACAAATCGAATTAAAAATTAGGTTATGTAGTTCATTTGCAATGTTTATGTAAGTGAATATATGTGGTTCAATTACATACAATGTTACAATGGTGTAGATATACAGTTTATACGAATACAATGGTATAAAATTGACAATATGCAAGGTGAATATGCAGTAACATAAATCATACAGAGTTAAAGAATGATAGGTATGTGTGTGTTTGCCATTATAGTGGAGAAGCAGTCATACAAGGGTTGAGAGAAAGGACTCGTGGTTGACAAAAATCGCAATAGCATCGTCATTTTTCTTAACAAAGACACGCCCATGACTGACCCATGCGTATTTATATGATTTTTCCTTTGCTGTCTTCTTCGCCGCCATTAATAGTTGTTTTGTAGGTGCTGAGAGGTGCTCATTTACATATATGGGAGACGGAGTAAGTCCCATATTTAAATCTGATGTCTTTAACTTCAAGCTAGGTTCAGAAAAGATCTTATTATGTTTTTTCACAGCGATTAAAAATTTATTGCGAAGGATTTGACTGTGGAATTTCACTATAATCGGTCTAGGTTTGGATTCAGATTTTTTTCCCAGAACACGGAAAATTGAGAAAATGTCTTGAGATGTGACCTCACACTTAGTCACGTCTCCGATACTCTGTACTATTGTTGTGAGATCCTCATTGCTTCGTTCCGGTATCCCCTTTAGCTCAAGGTTACATGATCGCTTCTGTTGTTCCATGTCCCGTACCTTTGCCTGCAGGATGGCTACTGTATTTTCAAGATTATTAATTTTAGTGCATATATTTTTATTGTTCAATGTCAATTCTTTAACACTCTCATTCAAGTCTTTCTGATTAGCAGAAAGGAATTCAATTGACCTTTTCATTTCCACATTTTCCTTTCTGATTTCTTCCTGTTTTTCGATATATGTTTCAATTTTTGAATGATACGCGTTAATAATATTTTTGTACTCTTGAAATTCCGTGTAAAACTGTTGTAAGAAGTTTTCTTTGTTTGTTTCAGTGTCATTTGTATTTTTATTTATTGTTAAGGCTGTTTTTGGTAAGGAGGGAGTCATGGAGACAGCCTTAGAGGACGTAGCAGAGGGTGATTGAGATCTAGGATCTTTTTCCTGACAGTCTTTACATTTCCATTGGTCCCTGTACATTTTACTCATTTTTTTAAAGTTTTCTATTGAGGTCCCCATACAGCTATGGTGATAAGTGCAGTAACATCTGCTACATTTCAAGCTTTTCTTGGGAGAGATGTGGTTTTTACATTTGTAGCAGTCCATTTTCGATCGGTATATATTTAATAATAAATTATTTGGTGAATAAATAAACCTTAGATAAACAACACTGATAGGTATGTATGTAGTATGTTTATATGAGTGGGTAGAGTTCAATAAAATTGCATGTAAATATATGAAGAAAATGTTATTTTTGTTGATAGTTCTTGTATCACACAAAATAGAGTATAGACCCCGCGAGGTTTTTTGTGCAGAATTTTATGTATTTTCTGATAGTATAAGAAAAATCTTTATATACCTTGAATCCTCAATGGCACTTCACAAAAATGTTATTTTAAGAATATAAATCGGTATATCTTCTATTGTCATCAACTTAAGAAAGTGTAGAAAATTGATCTTTGTATAGTTTTTTTTATAGATTTCACTAAACTAAAAAAAAATTCACTCGGAAAATTTTTTGAAATTTTTTCTACGGAAAAGTCGGATTTTCTTGCTTCCCAGTATAGATAGAAAAACGTCGCCGCGACAATTTTTTTGCGGGTTGACACCCTTGATAATGAGCCGAATATATTTTTTTATTTCAGCGATCAGGAGTGACGTAGTTAACAATTTTCCACAAATTTTTCTATCATTTGAGTTCACATATGCAACAGTTTTTCCAGTTCACAAAAAATCGAGGAAACAATCACACCACTGTAGAGTTCGAGAAATTCTCTATCGAAACACATAAAAAACCACTTGAATATATAAAGTTTTCACAGTAAAATCAATTTTAGAAACGGAGCGCAAATTAACACAACAAATCTATATGAAATACGATTTCAAGGTGTACATAAAGAATACGACCGTAGACGAAGAATACTTCCGACGACCGTATACATAAATATAAAAGTAATGAAAAGTGTAAACTCAACACGAGTTTATTATGGCCTTGTAAGCCAAAATGGTCATCGCAAGTCAAATAAATTTGTTGTGGAATATTTATGTGTTCATATTTATCATAATTATTAATGGATACAAAGTATTTGGTTGCAGCGCAAAAAGCCTCTATAATCAACAAGTACCCTTTTTACTAAATGATTGTGAAATTTCTTTTTAGAATTTTGAAAATACACACATACTTAAATTGTTATGTTCTTGGCATTGTCAAATTTGTCTGAAAATTAAATAATTAAAATTTTATTTAAGGTTTGATTAAGTTTATTTAATACAATAGAATATATGGTGCTATATTATTATAACATGGTGATTTTTTTACTTGTCAAACTAAAAGATGTAAGCACTTTGAGTGTCAAATTTATATAAGGTGGTCTATAATAACATTACTTTACAAATTATTATATAATTGCATTTATTTAGGTAAAAATATTAAAATGAATTATTTTTGATGTTACCGATGAATACCTTCTTCAGACAAAAGTAACCTCAGTAAAATTTTTCAATACATTATCTAATTGACATTTAAACATTAAAAAATATCAATTTTTAAATGGAGTAAAAAAAAATTAAACAACTAATAACATTTGGTAAGCCTTTTCTGGGCGGGCTTCCTGGGTTTGATCTCCAGCAGAGGAGAAATTTATTTAAATTCATTTCTCACTAAAATGTTGCTCTTCTGGGGGACAAGTCTGGTTCGATCGGCGAAATCAAAACCCCAGTGACTACCCATATCACGGATATAATTATCGTATGGAGTTCTATGACATCTAAAGATATTGTAGAACTCCATATAATAATTGTATCCATGATATGGGTAATCACGAGGGTTTTGATTTCGCCGATTGAACCAGACTTGCCCCCCTGGGCTAGAAACACTGGTCAGTTGGTAGAAATTGCCATATTGCAATAAACTCGCCACTTGCGCAGGAAGCAAGGGATTGTTTTTTATCATTATTAAACATCACACTCTACACCATTTAGAAATGGCTGTTAATAAAATATACCTAGGTACTTATAATTCTTCAAATTGACCTTGTGTTATGAGATAATGTAATATAGACCATCTTAAGTTTTGACGATAACTATGTATATGTTGAAACACGTAATCATGTGATAAACTTAATGTAACTCAGTTTCTCCGGTAATATTACTGTGTTATCAGATATATATTTTATGTTTGGCTTTATCCGTGGCATAGATGGAAATTTTTATTTTTCAGATAAATTTGATTCAGTTTAATTTTGTATTTATCCTAACAGATGGAATTTAGTATAACTTTTTTATGTAGACTAACAATGATAATCTTTTGAAAATTACTGCACAATATAAATGTCGATGTACAAAAAAAAATTATAAACCTTATAAATCCCTACCCAAAGATTTTAAATATCCAAAGCATATTGACCAAAATGAATATTATGGTTCCCTTGCTAATATCATTAAATAGGTATATAAAGATAATACATAATCTTGTTTTCTCAATGTAACAATTATATTAGTGGAATATTATACTTAATCAACAGCATTTACATAATAATCTTCCACTGTATAGAGGCTTCAAAATGTGTATTTATTTTATTTCATATTATACATTCCTTTATTGTGAGCTTAGCGTATGGCTTTTTATGTTGTCATCTTTATACGCCATTGAATAGCTTAAGTAACAGCGAGGGTGATGAGAAATTGTGATGTCACATGATCTGAATGGTAAAATCAAATGTTTTGCAATTTTAACATGACATTTTTACATTCACACTGTTACTTAACATGTCACGCTAGTAGATTGTCAAAGATTCATTCTATGGATTCTGGTATTTTGTGTAAATATGTGTGTTGTGTGACAGAGTTGTCTGTTATTTTGATTGGTTCACATATCACATAATAGAAGAAGAATCTCCACAGTATGTTTAATTTATATAAATAAAACTTATCAATTATTATTCTGCATTTCAGTTAAAAGTGCACTTCATGGTCAAGTTGGTACGACTGTCAGCCAGTCAAATAAACTGAATTATGTTGCCATATCTCCAAAATAAGTTCCTCTAATTTCACATTTAAAACTTAATAGTAAGAATTAACAATCTTAGTTTAATATGATAGAATGATACATTATCTTCTATAATTATTTTAAACAAAACAAACTTATTTTTTTTAACAAACAAAAAAACCCTCCCTCGTAGGGAATATCCTGTTTTTAATGTATAACATCACCAAATGCAATCATACCAACTTAACCACAAAGTGTACCCTTAAATGAAATTCACTATCAATATTTTTTTATGATATGTTTAACGCAATTCAAAAATCATTGTTTATTTGATCCATGATTGAAACAACAGCAAATTGAAGAAAATGTATCATGGATGTTTGTCAGTTAAGTCAAAGAATTCTGTCATGGTGCATGCGTATGTTAATTGGAATTTTATTTACAAAAGTTATTATTTAAATTATTTTATTTATTAGATAAATTTTAAATTTAGTATTATTATATTATAAATTAAGCACAACAGATTATGAATGAATATTATTGATAAACAATTTGTTTGAACGGTGTATTGAAGTTAATAATATTCAGTAGATGTTACATTTTTGCTCTGAATCCTATAGGACATTTTACAAAATAAATTTTGGTAGCTTTTTAGCAAACATTGTTCAGCTATATTATGTTCAAATGATGTATCTTGGAAGCATTGGTTCTTTTCCTTTTACTGTATTCAATAATCCACTTTTTTTTATATTCTCAAATTTGTAATGTAAAAGGTGCTGTTTGTAACGAGAATTAAGGTTTGTTTGAGTCAGTTTATTATTAGTGGGACTCACATTTATTGATAAATTGACCAAACATCAAATACCGTAACTGACACCTATAAGTAAGTATTGATCTTTTGAAAAATATTTAGATTTTTAAAATTTGACACTGACTGGACACAAAACCTAGAAATACATCTTATTCCTGACTGAAATATTGTTTTATAATATGTGGTTGGGAACTAATGCTCTAAAGATTTTTTATGTGTATTATTTATTTCAGTATTTTCTTTCTTAGATAGATAGGTATTTATTGTAAGTCAAAATTTTATAATTCTTCATCATATTATGTAGTCAGTTTAAGATAAGGCTCGAAGAGGCATCTTCAAAATATTATCATTTTATGTTATTATCATCAATGTAAAATTAATTAAAATTTTATTTCTGTTGAAAAAGTTTTTACTTTATGATGATTATATTTAGATGTTGTAATGGCGACAATGACAGAGAAAATTGTTTACAATGAATAAATATGTAATTGATAATTGTATTGGGAGCATTTGCGCTAGACTGAAGTTTTTGTGTAATTTATACATACATTAAGTTTGAGACTATTTTTCAAAATAATGTTTGTGTCTTTATTCCTGATATGTATGTCCCGAGTCTGTTTCTCATTATGTGACTGTTAAAATTTAACTTTAAATAACTGTTATACACTTGAATAAAACTCTTTAGAGGTATTCTTTACTTTATAATACTTAAGCAATGATTATTTTCCTGACAAGAATTAAATGACGGTAAGCCCATGTGAACCATATCAATACTCAATATATAGAAGCAAATGACACTAATATTTTTTTTATTTTAAATTACACTTTTCCTAGATTATTATTAATTATTTTATAATTATTTATGAGAATTGGCAAAAATGTTGTGATAGTTTATGTCAGACTTTTAAAAACATTTTTAATAATCACTATTTTTACACATTGAATATCTGACTTGAGATGTTGTAGTAAAATAAAATAAAAAGTGAGAATGTCAACAAGGAAAGCATGGCAAAACCATATGAATGGCATCTTGTAAGAGGGAAATATTAAGATTGAAGAGATAATAACACTAATGCTTGTATGACTTTTGATGAGATGCAAGGTATGATGTAAATGTCTATGTATGAGGAACACAGTGCGTATCTAAAATCACTGAATGCTTTGGGAGGATTAAATTGCATTGACAAAAAATAATCTTTTTAGTAAAATCATGATTTTCAATTATTTTTTTGTTTAGTTCATAATGAAAATGGAAAAATATTATGGGGTTGTCAAAAGATGCCTTTTGCTTACCTCTAGAAAATTGTGAAAGTATTTGGAATTTCTAATTAAACTATCTAATGTGGCATTAAAATGTTTTATAAATCATAAAATAATTATCATAATACATCTTGTTCCAGTGGCAACCTTATTATTATTACTAAAGAACATTATAGATAATACATATAAAAATTTTGAAAACATTTTTCCTCATTCTTATTGCCTTTGGAACATGATATACATAATATTATTATAAAAGAATCTTCAAGACTGTTTTGATTGTTTGGAAATATTTTTGTGATTCAGTGTAGTGTAGTGTTATCAAATTAGAAAAGTTTTGTATTTCATTGAGTGAGGAGACAACATTCGTTTGACTGAATTTTTCCTATCAAAAATATTTTCCTAGGAATTTTTATAAATTTTTTAAAAACCTGTAAGATGTTATATTATACAATGCATACGTTTTTTAAAGACGAGTTTTAACCAAAAACAAACATCACTAATAAAGTTTGTGTAAAATAATATAAGAGCTATGTGTGACATTTTTTTTTACAGATGCGTCTATTACACGGAAAAAGTACTATTGTACTTAAATAATATAAAAAAAAAATGTTGAAAAAGTTTTTAAAAAAGTACTTAATTACTTCAACAAAATGTCAATAACTATGTCATATAATAAATCGAAAATAAATATTGAAATCAAAATGTATTTAAACACAATTCAACGATAGTCAGACCAAAACTAACCCAAAAAAGTATTATGTATTTTAATTACTTTTCTAATATATTTAATATTTTACCAGTGATATATTTGCATATTATCCATAGAATTATAATGTACAGAAGCCGCGTCTAGTACAAATTTCGAATTCAAATGTATGCCAAGTTTTTTTTACATGTGTGTGTGAGGCGGTAGATCGGTTGGTCTACGTTTTATGTAGGTGTGCGTGTCGGTAGGTGTACGTATACTAGAAATTCTTCTGTTACCTCGTAGTTTTAGTTGGCATACATTCATTGCGCTGACTAGGTATCTGTATCATATATAATCTAAGATATTATCAAACTGCAAATTAAATTTGATAAATGTGATACATGAAGCTCATTAACACTTTTACAAAAATCAGTTTTGTTTGTGTTTACAGTAGTAATAATACAAAAAAATATATACTTAATGGAAACTATTCAATATTCATTAGCACTGGTAAAGTAACACTGGTTAGATTAGTAAACATTACTTAAACCAACAAAAAATTATGTGAAGATTGGTACTTTAAAACTTATTGTAAATTTATGCTCATATTGTATGTATTTGATATTTTTTGTATTGTAATGATTTAGCATCAGAATTGTCGAAATTGGCTTGTATCAATTTTAATCAATAATATGATGATAAAGAATTGTTCAAACACAAATCTAAATTTCTATTGAATATTATCAATGTTGGAAACTTTTCTACATTTTATATAATGTGCAGAGCAAAACTATATCTATTTTATTCAATTTTAAATACTGACCAAAAATAAACAAGTTTTATTCTGCAAAACCTGTCTATCAAATCTCTTGGTTTTCATGAGTTTATAAATTGTAGTCACATTTACTAGTTATATTCAACAGTTCATCATCTATAGCTGATAAATTGTTGAATAACTACTGCTAAATAATTACAGGAGATTTATTTACTGATGAATAACTACAGCTGATTAACTGCTGAACAACTATAGCTGATTAACTTCTGAATAAATACAGCTTATTAACTGCTAATAACAACAGCTGAACAACTACAGCTGATTAACTTCTAAATAAATACAGCTTATTAACTGCTGAATAACAACAGCTGAACAACTACAGCTGATTAACTTCTGAATAAATACAGCTTATTAACTGCTGAATAACAACAGCTGATTAACTGCTGAATTATATTTACAGGTGATTGTTAATATAATTTAAACATTTTGCAACTTTGTTTTTTATAGAAAGTAATTTGTTTTTTACATTTCTACCAAAATATATAAAATATTAATATTTTTTGCATATTCCATAATTTTGTAATGTCCACATCAGGATAGGCAGGGCAGGGCCGTCACACTATAGATTCAAAATGTTGCATCAAACACAAAGGAATCTGGGGCTTCAAATATAAGGAAAGGAAGAAAATGATCTCCTGGCCTGAACTATTCCAATATTAAGTTGTAGAAAAAAATTGTACAAAGTCAAAACATTGAAAAATATTTCATAAAGTATATAAATTATATAGTTTAAATACTCGGCGGATATTTTGTGGTTGTTCATATTAACCATTTTGGCATGTGAATTTTACCCTAAACCACTATATTTTGAGTCACTATGTGACATGTTTCGGCAGTGCTGTCCTGCCATCGACCTGCTAGTTGAGTCTCAACTAGCCGGTCGATGGCAGGACAGCACTGCCGAAACATGTCGCATAGTGACTCAAAATATAGTGGTTTAGGGCAAAATTCACATGACAAAACGGTATATAAATTATTGTTACTTTTCGCTGTGAAATTTTCATGTGTAAAGTAATTTTGAAGCAAACATTTATTATACTTATTTAGTTGGAAGATGGACAATTCACGGTGAAACTCCATGATGACAGTATAAATTTTATGTTGAAGTTTCTCTGTTATTTATATATTAAAGACACAGACTGGTATCTGTCATATCCAAGACAGTCTAACAATAGTCTTCAATAGACTGATACCAGTCAGTGCCTTTGATAAATTAAGAGTGAAAAATTATTGTTTTATTTTGTGTCATTTCAATTGGATTATTAATTGTTATACACTTTCATGTATTGTGCATGTTTATGTATAATTTGTTTCCTGTACACATAGGATATTATATTACTTAAATAAATAACATTCCTGGCTTGATAGGAAGGAGGTACGCACTTTATTCAATACAATAAAATGCAATATTACACTTATCAATAATTTATTTGTGGATTACTCAACGGATGAATAACCTAATCAATTATTAATTCTAGGCTTATGATACATTTTTAGCAATTTTGTACAAAATATGATTATGTATATTTATGATATTGTGCCACGATTTCGCATAATATTCGCATTTTTTTTTAAAGGGCAATCGTTATATTTTACTTTATGGAAGTACATTAGTGGGACATTTATGCTTTTTAAATAAAAATACGTGTGTTGCCTTTCAAATGTCTTTTATTATTAACAACAATCTTTTTTACATATCAATATTGTTTCATCATATAAACATATTACTTATATAATCTTTATTATTGAAGTTCTTCATCTCTCAGATAAATGTATGTCATAGACTTGTATATACCATAGACAGTGTACTATTCATAGTATTCTTCTCATTGACATTATAGAGGCCACAAAACCAATGCCTAGTTTTATATGAGAATGACATTCATCATTAGAGGGTATAAAATCCAAGAAATTAATAATAATGTCAACATTTGGTTTTGGTACCAGTGTCTAAAGGCTTCAAACTGGAAGAAATTCCCATTTATTTGACAATAATGGCCACATAAATTGACAGTATTTGGAAGTGTTATCAATATTATAAATAGATAATCAAACACAAGGAGTACCCTGTCTAGGTATACATGTGAAAAGATTCATGACGATAGATTTAATATTTTTTATTTATATACAAAAAAATAAATATGTACACACAGATAATAATAATCAATAATTTTTTAATTAAGTCACAAGAACAATTGACACCAAAATTTTAACCAAGGTAATAAACATAATGGACTTCATGTAGCACATAATTATGGTAAAAATATATTGTTCCATACCAATTGAATGCAATTGGCCTGTTATTAGAAGACGTGGTCTCTCAAAACTATTTAGTAGTGTCATTTAAAGTATTATAACGGCCTTCAAGGCTCAGTTGGCTTGATGTCTGACTACTGAGCCATTTTTAATTGTGTTTTCAGTCTGGATCTGTGAGACAATTCAGATCGTAAGTCTCCAGAATGTGGCACTTGTAATTGGGTGCGTGTTCAATTAATATTTGACAGTACCCGTTTGCCAGAGAAACAAAAAAAAATCTTATTTTATGTACTTATTATAAGAAAAAATGTTTTTGCACCATAATTATTTGTTATCATGAACTACCAAGTATATTAATTTTATGAAGGTGCATTAAGCCAAATGTAGGTAATTTATCATGAATTGATCCTAGAAAAACTTTACAAAAGCCAAATAACATAATTACATTGGAGCAGTGTAAAAGTTAGTTTTCAAAAATATAATTCAAACCATTATTTACAAAAGGAAACAAGAAAAAATAAGTGAATTACAAAATGCTTTCAAACCATTGAAAAAAGTAGATCATTACTAAGTAAGTAGTTGATGAATGGCAGAAGATCAAAACTGGATCAAGGATATTATGTTCTTAGGGTAAAAACAAATCATAGGCATAGTAAAAATAAATACTCGAAATAACCAGAAATTTAAAAAGTAGTCAAAAATTGGAAAAAAACAAGAACAAGAAATAAAGGTATGTATACTTAAAATTGATGTATGTAGGTACTTGTAACATTTTTTCTACCTAATTACTTAAATTTCTTTTCATTTTACCATAGATTAGATTTTGAGATATATTTCAAAGCAGGTTTTCCGATTATAAGCATCAACAAATACGTATTTATCAAAGTATGGATTTTTTAATTTTGAGTGCCAGGCGCAAGTAATCATAAATCTGACCCTGTTTATGATACAATACAAAGAGAATATAACCTTACGGATAATACAATAGTTAATAATATGTCAAAGATAAAATATACTTATTTAATCTTTTGAAATACCCACAGATTAAACTTTAGTGAATAGGTACTAATAAAATAGTCTATGAAGATTTCATTTTACAAAAATTATCACTGGAAGAATGTTTACGTAATATTTTTTATACTCTTAACAACAATATTAAGATAGTTTTAAATGTTAGTTTAAATGTCTGTGTTTCAAATGGTATTTAACATAGAATGTCAATTTATTTAATATCTAACCTATAAATTAAGTCTTTATTTAATGGTAAACATAAGATACTTATTCTATTTATATTTACAATACTTAACTTTAATTTATATTTAAAAAAACAGTCCAGGAGGACAATACGAGTATTATTTGATAGGAGGTACACACGTCTTCGATTAGTTTATAATATAAATAAACTATGAAACATTGAAAAGACAAAAATCCTTTAGCTTATTATATTTACAAATTCCTTAATAGATATAGTTATTTCTTATGACGTAATAGTAATAATGTAACAGTTATAATTCTTATTTAGATTCTCCGAAGCGTAATTCAACTTTATATTATACCTAAAAATCTTATAAAACATTCTTTAGCCAATAAAAATCACTAAATCAAATTTACGGGGCTCGGATTTTCAAGAGCTTTCGAATCACAAATGTAGTTTGCCATATTTCAAGATTATGACACCGCAACATCGCGTTGCGAGTTTTTCAAACAGTCGTACAAAATAGCCGTTGTTTAATTTCCACTGATCTAACAATCGGATTGATAATGTCTTTATTATTTCGAGCCACAGTCAAGTATTAGTATTGATGTTGGACCGGGGGCGGTAAGTGATGGTGGAAGGTCCCATTGGCTGTGGTCTGCGGAGTACCCGCCTGGGTGGCTGCCCCTCGATAGGATCCGTACGAAGAATCGTCTGACTGCGCGGATTGGTTTCTGCGCGGCTGCGACACGACCATCCCGTACATGCTTTCTGGCCGGCGGGACGCAACTTTGTTTTCTTCGGCGTTTTGCTGTGGAGCGCCTGTTGGGTTTTGTCGAGTCGCATATGTTGCTGGGGAAGGTTCTCTGTTGGAGTTGATAGGTCTGGTGGAATAGTTGGATTCCCTTGCTTGCAGCTGGTTGTGGGCGTTTTGGTTGTGAGCGATGGCCTGGTGTGTGGGGTAGAGGTCCCTGGCCGGTAGGAGAGGTCCAGCAGGAGCCCTGGGAGGCTTGCTGTATACGGACTGTGAGCGATGCAGGTTAGCCCTGGACAGTGTGGGTGACTTGCAGTAGAGTGAGCGGGTGCCCCCGTACAGTGACTCGACTCGCTCTAATTTTGAAGCACCTCCTCCCGGGTATAAGCTGGTTGCTAGTGTTGGACAGTATCCACCGATTCCTGAAAAGAATAACGATGCATAATTAGATATAGAATATTCTTTGTTAAGTTAAATATTGTTTTGTTCACAATGAAAATGATTTTCCAAAGTACCTACATCCCTACTTTGACCAACATCTTTCATGTATTTCTTTCCTCAGTTAATAATAGAAACTATTGCATCATTATGGTAATGATTTAGTTTCATTTAAATGAATACAATTTATTGTGATTACCATATTGCTGACATTGTCTGTTATATTGTTATACAGTTCTTAATATTTATCTAGAAATGTGTCAGAAGAATGATTATATAAGATTAGAAAAGTATGTTTGAGAATATGTTGTGTGAATGAAAGGGGGTGACGGATGGATTTTGTGACGCAAACGTATGGAATATTAAAATGAATGAACTTATCAATTTCATTAAGACTAAATCATTTCCATAGACGATACATAAGACAAGATCTGCATAAACAAATTATTTTATTCATGATTGTATGCAAAGCGGTTTTTAACCTATTAGAGTCCCTGAGTACTTTTGTATAATGTCATTGAGATCTTGGAAAAACAAATTGTCATTATAGTTTGGAAATTTTTCAAGATCTAGGAGTTCCCATAGATTGTGGAACCTAGGGCACATGCTCAAAGTTGGTAATGGAAAAGAGGGGTCTGGTTGTATTTTTGTGCCAACCCACCTGCTGGATTGCCAATATGAGCAGGCTGTGGGGCAGGTGCTGGTCTGTAGGTGGCATATGCAGACGGGAACTTGTGCTGCTGATGATGGTGGTTCTGGTGCTGCTTGTCCAAGTCGTCGTAGGCATCTTCGTCCGAGTGCACGCTGCTAGAGTCGCCATCTGCAGAGTCCTTGTCCCTCGGCCTGCGCTTGGAGCTGAGCACCAGCGTGTGGAGCATGGCGGCGGCGGCGCCCCCGGCCACTGGCCCGGCCCACGCCACCCAGTGCCCCTCCCAGCGGTTCAACACGAAGGACGGCCCTAGGGCACGAGCTGGATTCAAGAATGGCATCTGAAAAAGAATAGGAATAATTAAATGTTTTGGCTAATAAACATCATCAGAGAATAGACTGGAGTTCATAGAGTGGAGAAGCTGTTCTGGTTAGCTCAGGGCCGTGTACGCAAACATTGGATCTTTTTCCTGCCGGGAGTCAATATTTTTATACAAATTTAATATCTCGTATACGTAGGAATATACATATCGATATACGTAGGAATATACATATGTAGGTACGTGAGTGATAGATATATAATCACGCTTCGTCTCTATAGAGATATTTAAGTTATGTGTGTTGTTGTGATGGTATGTATAATGACCACTTCACTAGGAAGTTTAATGCTGAGGTGTTCAACAATTGGTTGTTAAAATGAGAACTCATAAGATCAACAGGAAGAAAGAACTGGAAAAAAGGCCAGAGACACAACTGAATGGAAATAAATTACCGGAGGGAATCCATTGAATAAAAAAGGCAGAGACAGATCTGAATGGAAATGACTGGAGGGAATCCATTCAATAAAAAGGGCAGAGTTAGAAATGAATGAAAATGACTAAGGGGAATCCATCCAATAAAAAGGGCAGAGTTATAAATGAATAGAAATTACTGGAGGAAATTCATTGAATACAAAGAGCAGAGACAGAACTGAATGGAAATGGCTATCCACTGAATAAAATGGGCAGAGACAGAAGTGAATGGAAATTACTGGAGGGAATTCATTGAATAGGTATTAGAAATCTAAAAAAATACCTATGTAAAGAACAAAATGTGTAAGACAAATAACGCATATTTACTCTATGGAAATCTTTTCTCTCTGCCTTCCCTCTTAGGAACATAGCATGATGGTATGTATATGTATAAGATAAATAAATTTATTTCAGTGAACTAAAATAGTATAACACCTGGAAAACGCATATAGAAGATTAAATGCGATTTGAAAGCGTCGGAATAAGTAATATGGGAGTGTGTATGAGACGATGCATGCACGTGAATAAAGCAACAAATGTATGTCACAAGCAAAGAGGATGACATTTATCCTCTTTGTAGCGCAATGGTATGTACCTATGTGAGTATGTCGGTACCTACAGTAAATCCAAGAAGTTGATAAATAAAACCATATAAGTAACAGCTGATCGCTAATCTAAATCATTCTGTACTCACAGCTACGTGCGTCGACCACAACGAATTATTAAAAAAAGAAGAAAAAAAAACATGAGATTTATATTTTCGCGCGCGCACCTGCCCGTCAAGGTATGCGGACGCACTGCAAATCAGCGCCAGAAAGTGAGACGCAACATACGCGACACATGACGGGCAAAAGGGACGGAATGAGGTTGTAAAAGATTCAGCGTGGTTAACGTACAGGAGCGCGCAAGATTGCACCTAAAGTAATAAAAATAAATTTAAATATCGAACCACGCAGGCGTCGTCAACGGGTTGTCCATGAAATATTTTTTAAAATTAACAAAATAAAAATAAATTATTGATAACTTGGTTGTTGATTATTTTATACGTCATAAATGCTATCGTATTATATTGAATAAATTAATACCTTCATGGAATAAATAAATTGATTGTCGCCTCCGAGGATGATGGTGTAACCATTGAAAGCGCTCAGGCTAAAAATTATAACTAAAAATTTTAAACGGTGTTTATACTCGTAATAATTACATATATTTGTATTAAAAAACGAAAATTCTCTTGAACAAATCGACAGTTGGATTAACGCTATTGCAATTATTGTTGTAAATTTACATATTTATGTTTGTCGTTTGCCAAAACCCGCTCATTTTAAAAAATCTTGTGAAGTTTTAGAATGATGGAATTATTTACGATAATTTTGATTAATAAATTACGCAAGTATTTCCAAAACGCATTATGATTTTTCGCCAACCGAACTGTCAAAAATGATAATAAAATACTCACTTTAATACCTATGTATATTGCATTGCAATAGTTGAGAAATAGGTGCGCTGTAAAATATTGAAACCTATGAAAACATCGATTGTCATTTTGATATTTGGCTTATATTTCGATATACTTAATAAAAAATATTATTATGAATATAATAATTACATGCATAGTTCAAATTCACGATACGATAACAACTGCTTGTTTTTATTAGGTATATTTCAATAAAATTGATCACAAACTTCAACTGCAGGTAAATCTAAATATAAATAAAAATGTTGACAATGGATGAGATGTTAATTCCGAGGTAGCCAGGTGTTTGGTAATGTAATGATGGTATGTGTACCAATGTTAAGGATGGTGGACGTGAGGTAGGTGGTAGGTAGGTACTTACATGTAGAATGTATGAACCTTCACGTTATTAATTTATTCAAAAACCATCACCTGGTCACGGGTTATCTTATTCCCTTCCGGGTGCAAAATAAACATCTTTGATTTTGATACCAGCTTTTAAGAAATAATTGCACGCATTATTTACTCATAAAGATATAAATATACTAACTATAGTAAAATATATTTATATAAAACTACCTCAAGGGAGCAATAAATTATTTATGTATTAAAAAATGTGTATAAATCTTACATTAAATGGTTGATTCATACAAGATTGGACTCATCATATCAAAATATTTAGATAGGTATATTATGACATGGTATGTTTGAAATGAAACTGCTCTCCAATGTATGAAAAAAGATCTAGAAGATTTTAAAAATCTTTTAGTACAAAATTAATTAACTAATCGTATCAATTTATTTATCAATCGTACCTACATATATAGGTACATACCATTACGACATATTTCATAATGTGGGAAAACCAACGACAGATGTACGGAGAGCATTACCATGTAAAAAATAGGAAGCACGACACATGCGAGTATGCCCACACACTAGTCTCGTCTCACCTAAAAAGGCAACATTCAAAACGGGCGGTGAACCTTATTGCTGAGCTATGGTGAGATGTTATTTGTTGCTTGTTGTATTTTCGATTACCCGGCTCTTACGGGACACCTGAAAACGATGATAATAGGAAAGAAGTGGAATCACTATTATAAGCCGGTGCCTCAGAGCAAATAAGAACGTATTAAGATCGTGTCGTGTTGACTGTGAAAATAAAGAAGCTAACAATACTTGGACACGTAATGAGAGTAGAGAAGTACCAATTCCTACTATAGTTATTAGCTAGGAAAGAATACCAGGGCTTTGAAGAATTTCTCCGTAATCTGAGGCAGTTGTTCAAGAGATAGCTCTAACGATTGTCAACCTCAGCATAGAAGACGGTAGGTACATGAAGAAGAATTATGGTATGCTTACATCTTGGACGACGGGCAGATTGGAGAACATCGGTTACTCAAGATCTTGTAGCGGATTTAACAGACTACTCCATCGGGTTGGTATCGGGTCGACCTCTGGATCGTGTGCTCTCCACGCATCCCATTTATTTATTTATACATACACTGATAGACATTACAATAATTATTGAATCTGCAATGCCCCGGTAGGCAAAAAACCTGTGCCGGGTCCAATGCATCTCAAGACAGTGACACTGTATTAGTAGTTGATGCCAACATCAATCGTACATAAAAAGTGATAATATTACAAATAACAATGAAAATAAGAATACATAAAAAAAACATTATTAAAAAAGATTTTTACTGACAAACTTTTTAACATCTCAATGCAGACAAAGTTGGGATATTATAGAAGAACCAGGAACTCAAGGCACCTACAGGGCTTACGACCTGTCATCGGCTGGTTTACGCGAACTCCTGGTTCTTCTATAATATCCCAACTTCGTCTCTATTGAGATGTTAAAAAGTTTGTCAATAAAAATATCATTTGACTTCCGAGAGGAAAAAATCCAACGTTTTTGTATTTGCAATTAAAAAATATTCGATTTATAATATAAAAAAAGCACAAATATACTGAGAAAAAACAAGTATGGGGTCAAAAGCTATGGTTGAAAAATCTCCTCTGCATAGTGTCTGCCTGATACTAAGAGTCATTCCTTTATTTTAGTTTTAAAGGAATGACTATTTTCCGTTTGTTTGATTTTTTTTGTCGAGCTTATTGAATGTTCTATTAGGAGCAATGACTCCAAAACGTCTTTGTCCAAACGAGATTTTCATTATTGGCTCAGAGAATTTCAGTTCATTTGCTTGCCTAGTGAAACGCGTTTGTTGGCAGAGTTATATTTCTTTTGGAAATAGAATTAAGACGAGCTTTTCGAAGTTATCAGGGGCCCCTCAAAATACTGAAGAATCGGCTGTAGGTAAACAAACTTCAAAAATCTAATAAAAGACTGTCTGAAAAGTAATGGCAGAATACAATCTGCTTCAAATACTGTTAAATATCCAACATAATTCACTACTCTGTGCCTTCATAACCTGAGAATCTCTACCATAGCTTGGTGCCATTCATCATTTCCATTACAATTTTATGGGTTCAAATAACTGAGAGGTCACTGAATATTTTTATTATTATTTTTCGTTTCTGTTTATGTTTAATTATTTCTGTTAATTCTTTTGCATTCAATAACATGTAACCTTGGACCAAATTGAAAAAGTATTGCATTAGAACAGACTCGTCTAGTGAGTGAGGCAGTAAATTTCCAAATAAATTGTACATATTATGTTCAGCAACGACGAGGTACTAAGTAGGGTTGGAGAGACAAGGCAAATTATGAAAAGAATTGCCCAATAGAGAACAACTTGGATAGGCCACAACATCCGGCACCCAGGCCTGCTTCTTACCATCGTCGAAGGAATGATTGATGGGGCTAACTGTAGAGGTCGCCCCAGAAATAACTATATAGACCAGATAATCGGTGACGTGCGGTGTAGCAGCTACAAAGAGATGAAGAGACTGGCGGACGATAGAGTCAAGTGGAAAGATCGAGTGTTTGGTGCAGACCAATCTTAGGATTGTGACCCAGAAGAAGAGATTATGTTTATAATATATTATTTAAATATAGTTACTTTTTTGTTTTTGTAATATATACACGTAAATAATAGAAATAAATGATTTAATTTACTTCTCATTTCATTTCATATCGACAGGCGATCCTTTATCTGAAATTCGTTTAATATGGACACACTGATTGTATTAGCAGTCCAATGGTATCTATTCTCCTACATAACATTCTCCTTTTCAACACCATATCTCGAAGAAGAATTTATCTGAGGCTCTTCTTAGTCCAAAATATTGTAGCAAAATACAAAAAGATATAGATTTTATGAAAAAAATTTAGGTCCTCACCGATACAAGAGTACAGGCTCCATACGCAGCTCCCATGGGTAAAGACGGATTTGTGTGAGGACCCAGAGAAGGCCGTTCACTGGAGGCGCAGTGTGTGAGGACAACGATGAAGGTGAGAATGAACTCTAGACCGAACCTCTCCCACGCGGCTGGTGCCGATGGGAAACCGGCCTGAAGACTGCCCTGGTAACCAGGAATCGTCACCCTGAAACAAGCGTAACATTAATTATAAAACAATTATTCTTTATTGACATAATAATATATTCAATGTCTCTCCTAACTCTCCTTTAACATTTATGCATGCTAGTTATTTTGTATAAATATTCTTTAAAAATTGAAGTTCTGTATATTATTTTTGTCATTTATGTCTTTCGCAAATGTGATTTTATTTAACCTCAAAACAGGTTTATTCTAGTGAGGTTGAATAACATTATATTATATAAAATGTGTTCTGTAAAGTGAGAGATTTTATAAATAAATAAATAAAATATTTTCTTTTTCTTCATACGTTGCTATAACTATTCACAGTGGTTAAAACAAAAAATATATTTGTACCAAATTTAGACACCAAGTATTCACAGTGGTTAAAACAAAAAATATATTTGTACCAAATTTAGACACCAAGTATTCACAGTGGTTAAAACAAAAAATATATTTGTACCAAATTTCAATTTGCGAAAATATTTTCTGCTAATGATGAATCAAATCCTCTTTCACATCCCACAAACTCTATCCCGTTCCTTTCTTGGTTGCTGTCATTTAACATTTAATGATGTTACGTGTTTATCTTTCGATGATGATGTATGAATGTCGAAGAGGCGATGAATGTGTGTCAAGACAGAAATAAATGGCGTTCGGTCTCTCTGCCTATCCTGTGAGGGCCATGGCGTGATGGTATGTACCTATGTTTTTATATTTCTGGTTGATTTTTGTTAAAAATTTAATCCTACCTACCACTACATTATTTATGGCTTCACGATGCTATGGTTGGTTGAAAGAAATTGCCTTATGGCTATAAACCCGCCATTGTACCTATTATTGTAATGAAGTAAAAAAAATACATATAATTTTTTTATGTGAATATAAAGACAATTAATATTTTTTTTACAATGCTGGATACGTGAGCTAGTTATCAACCAAAGTTTCCAAAAGTTTACGATAAATATTATTTTTTAGTCTTTTTTGGATCTTATATTTCCGACAAAGACACGGTTTTAATTGTGTTTTCATAATGGATCTGCGAGACGTACAAGCCTCAAAATGTGGCAACTTGTTATCGGATTATTTTTTTGTTTTAGGCAATTCATCCTACAACGTATATGCAAATTAATATTTGACCTAGTATCGATTAATTGGCAGAGAAGCAATAGGTAGGAACATAACGATATAGCATAAAAGTGAATTTGACGACACATATCAGCAGGACCATGATAACCCATATCGTGGTGGTAACCCACGTTATAAAACTATGTAGGAAGAGTAGTATAGAACATTTTCCGGGAAATTTTAACGGGACTTTCCCTGCTAGTCTTCTGACTATTCCATAGTCTTGGTATATTATGTAAGTACTTATTTCGTACAACGAGTTGAGAAATTCTGTGTGATCGATATTTTGTAAGCAAAGGGCGCTTTTCTATACCTACCAAGTGCTCTGGGTGCTAGCGTATATACCTAGTTTCGACCCTCTAGATCTGTCAAGACGTTAACATTATATTGAATGTCTTCCCTTAACCACTTCCGAGACATATTTCATATTATTTCCTACAATGAAATAATTGAAATCATCAAATACTATGAGTTATACCTAATTAATTTTACGTTCACTTGACTTCAACTCTTCTACTCAACAATATTCTCAAAGGAGATGTTCATTATATATACCCACTGGTGAAATATATACCTACCTCTATCAAGCCCTTATTATAGTTTTTATTTGATTTGTCTTTGTACGTTTGTGTTTTCAATCTGGATCTGTGAGACGATAAATATCATACAAAAGTCTGCAGAATGTGGCAACTTGTTATCGGGTGCGTGTGAAATATTAATATTTTATAAAGTAGGTACTGTTAGTTGCCCGAAAAGCATTAATTCATCCATGTTATTTTTTGTCCAGAGAGCATAAAACAAAAATTTGAAATTGAATTTCTCAAATATGAACAATGTGTTAAAATTTTCGAATTTTCGTCACACAATTTAAAAATACAGCAAAAATTTCCCTAAAATATCTTTTTTTTCAGCATTTTTTTAAAAATTAGGTAGGTACTTCATGACTATATGTCGTAGAGAAATATACCTATATTTTATGTGCTTGAAACAGTACTCAAAATCAAAGTGAATGACCGATAAAGTTTTTTTATTACAAGCCAGCCCCACTAGACAACGTGTCATTTAACTCAAGAAAAGATAATTCAATGTATGGAAGTGACAGTTGCCAGTCACGTGACAACTGTCACTTCCATACATTGAGTTATCTTTTCTTGAGCTAAATGACACGTTGTGTAGGGGGGCTGGTTTGTTCTTAAAATGCAAAAAATCACATCATTTTGGGTTTCCATAATTTAAATCACGTATGAACAGACGATAGTTACCCTAACTAACACGCATAGAATTATAATAGTATAGAATACTCTTTAGCCTGCAGTAAATGAGACTGCTTTATGTTGACTAATTTGGTCAACATTTTGCTACGTGCATTCAGTAATCATTTCGCCGTCTGCGTGATACGTTCTCCAAATAGGGAATTTTTGAAATGCTTGCAAAATTATTTACGGAATAGTTAGCAAAATAGCAAAATTACTTGCAAAATTATAGCAGAGTCATACATACATATATTCACGCGAGCCAGCCAATAAAACGGCTTCACTTTTTCAGCGAGGTATTGTATGGGAATGAGTATTCTATACTTTTATTATTATTATATGCTAACACGTATATTCATAGTGTACTAGGCGGTTTTTGTGATTAAAAACTGTGTATCCAACAAACTGAGCCACGAAGGATGACAGTTTGTTTCCAGCTAGTAGTAAAATGTAAATTGAAAATGGGTGTAAAGGTAGGTACCTATATTATGTAGGTGTAATGAAATACCTACATAATAGGTATATGTTATGTCTAGTTTAGGGAATCCAATTATTGATGTCGTAAATCTGGAATTATTGGATGTTTGTAAGGAAAATGAAATCGGATGGAGACCTATAGGTATAGACCTACATAACACATATATTATATAACATATAGACCGAGTCGATTGGCAATTTTAATGGCGGTCACGTGACCATCTTTGTCATTTTGGACCGTTAACAGGACACCCCCGAACTATAACTATACTCAAAATTAAATAACATACACTTGTTATACTAACCTATTTGGCTACATATTAGGTAGGTACACTGGACAACATCTAAATATTAGTTTTTTGTTTTTTTTTATCGTAAAAGTTTTAAATGTTTTTTTTAATTTGATAATATGTCCAATTCTGATTCGTTTCAGAGTACGAAGACGTCTAAAATATCGGGTAACCGTGGATAAAAGTATTTTATCCGCGCGGTGTGACGTAATGAGTCCCATATAAATGAAGTCAACTTTTTGACATTTCTCATATACTAAAATTCCGTATAAAATTTTTAGTCGAATCTGAATAGGGCCTAATATATACTTAAATAAATCTATGTAGTTCATGACACCTTACACTGGACAACATCTAAATATTACTTTTTTGATATTTTTGTCACAAAAGTTTTAAATGTCAATCGAATATTCTTTTTTAATTGCATATACGCAAACATTGATTTTTTTTCCCTTTCGGGAGTCAAATGATATATTTTTATTGGCAAACATTTTTTTCAACATCTCAATAATAATAGTAATAATGCATTATTTTCAGGTAAAATATTACACACTATTCAAATATATAGAACGTTCAAAAAAATTACATCGATAAGGGAACTCAATAAAGGCATAATTGGTGAACGTTGCGCAAGCGCATAAAGTGATCACGTAAACCAACCGATGACAGGTCGTAAGCCTTGTAGGTGCCTCGAGTTCCTGGTTCTTCTACAATATCCCAACTTCGTCTCTATTGAGATGTTAAAAAACAAAAGTTTTAAATGTCACTGAATTTTTAAAATGTTTGAAAGTACAAAAAAGTAATTTAAAGTAAAAAGTAATTTAAAGTGCATCGTGATTTTTCTTTCCATTTTTCAGAAATGTTATTAGTGATGATAATTATGTAGGTAGGTACATATTGATAAGATTTATTTGACTTTTTAAACAGTTGTGAATTAGCCTGATGAAGGAACGTTCGGTTCCGAAACCAGTTCCTAAAACTTACGTTCAAAAATAAAAACTATGGATGCACAAATTACAAATCAATACACATATACTATGGTTTGGTTTAAAATTAAAATGCGGTTTAAAAAAACACGATATTTTTAAACTTGCGAGTAATCGAGCTGTAAGCTGTAGTTTGACACATGTTTGGCGTTTTGTTTTTTGCTTCCTTACCTATCTTTTGTTTCGCTTTTGTTTAGTATAGAAATTGTCAATACTAAATAAATAAATAAATAATAAATTAGGATGATTTTTATAGCGCCTTTTTTGTGATAACCTCACCTCAAGGGCGCATTGAATATATTATAGGCTTTTGTAAGACTAATATATAGCCAAAATAAATACTGTCATTATTATTTCGGCTTCGGCATAGGCCGAACATTTGGCCTAAATCTGACCTTCAGTCGGACACTAGGGAGTTCTTCGGCCTTTCTCTCTACTGCAAATCCGATCCAATTTCAAAGTTTTCGCTAAGAACCTATTTTACCTCTGTAACGGATAATAATGCGGTAAGTACAAGGTATGTTTTAAACGCAATATATAGTCGAGATTTTGAATGTGAGCATGCGACAGGAAGGTAAGTTCTAAATTCGAAAATGGGATGGGATTCGAGTGACCTAATCTTGCTTCGACCGATTTCATTCGTTATAAGGACAAATTCAAAATGAAAAATAAAGGTGTTGATCAGTGTTGAAACTTACACAACACAGAGAGAGGCATTTATTTAAGATGTAGTTAATAATGAAAATGATCCATTGTTTGGGATGACATGTGGGTCCGCTAAGGAAATATATTCTATGATTTAATAATATCCAATGTACCTACTATTTCAATATGGAGGACAAAGTGCGTGTAAGACCAGCTCTCTGTGGGAAAGGTTACTTGTTCTTATATATCTACACCATACATATTATCTATATCTCAAAACCGATAAAGCATTTAGGAAAAAAAAACATCGACACAATAGAAACATTACATTATAATAATCACTTCTTTGAAGCGATCAAATGTCATAGATGAGAAAAGATTAAAAATGGTTAATGTACATAGATAATCCTACAATTTTATCATGACTGCGTAAGTAATACTTATTCTCTACTATACAATGTATTGGAACGAGTCCGGTGGGTTAAACGATGACGATTATAAGATAAAAATGCAAAGAAAAGACACGAATTTTGTTTATACGAAAGCGGACGACTTGATTTATTTATTATTATTCATTTAATTTATTAAACAAAAAAATGCATTTATAGGCCGTTCCACAATGGCTGTAATATATTTTTATAGTTGCATATACGTAAATATTGGGTTTTTCTCCCGGTCGGGAGTCAATGACGAATTAAGGCAATTTTTTAACATCCCAATAGAGATGATATATACTATATTATAGGAGAACCAGGAAATTTAGGCACCTATAGGGCTTACGACCTTTCATTGGCTGGTTTACGTGATCACTATATGCAGTCGAGCAACGTTCACCAATTTATGCCTTCTTATTGAGTTCCCTGTCAATCCAATTTTCGAAATCTCTACAAAAATCATGAAAATCTGAAAAAATAAATAATATACATACACACACATATATGTACACACGCACTTAACTTTTAGCTCTAGTATGTAATTGTATTTGTAACTTACTCATTGTATTTTGTTATAATAAATAAATAAATAAAAAAATAAATGAATAAATGAATAAATGAATAAATGAATAAATGAATAAATGAATAAATGAATAAATGAATAAATGAATAAATGAATAAATGAATAAATGAATAAATGAATAAATGAATAAATGAATAAATGAATAAATGAATAAATGAATAAATGAATAAATGAATAAATGAATAAATGAATAAATGAATAAATGAATAAATGAATAAATGAATAAATGAATAAAAAAATAAATAAATAAATCAATAAATTGATAAAAGCAGCACAGCTACTCATGTCCTTAGAAATCCCTTATATAATAAATAAATTAACTAATTATCTTTATAAAGTTTAATGACAATTCTCATATTGAACTTTGATAAGGGGGGCAAGTCTGGTCCGACCGTCGAAATCAAAACCCTCGTGATTACCCATATCATGGATGTAATTATCATATGGAGTTCTATGACATCTAAAGGTATTATAGAACTCCATATAATAATTAATAATTATATCCATGATATGGGTAATCGTGAGGGTTTTGATTTCGCCGGTTGAACCAGACTTGCCCCCCAGAACGAATTTTTAAGATCGAAAGTAGATAACAGATTAGATTATGATCGATTTATAAGATTCATTCATTTTAAGACAAGATTAAGAGCTGTAGTTTTTGTTTTATATAATTCATTGCAACTAGATGAATTGAATATTACGACGATACTGCATTAATTTTTTGTTTTAATTCGCTACACCAAATACCACCCGCTCAGCATATTGGGACTGTAAACGGCCCCTTCACAGAATGCTAAATGAGCGACAAGAAAAAATGCATAGCAAGTAAAGTAGCTTATGTAGCCCTCTAGATTGGCAATCTCGGCACCATAGTAAAAAAAGAACAGTCGATGAATGTGAAGATTCACACTCGTGGACTGTCATTGACTTCAGATCTCTTCAGATCCTGTATGTTTAAGAGGACACATAACGCTAAATCTAATGACTGAAAACATGATAATATTAAAACCGCCTAATGCACTATGAAGTTACGAGTTAGCAAGGGTAACTATCACGTGTGTTAAATAAGGTTTATACGTGTTTTAAAATATCGGAAACCCAAAATTTGTTTATGTATGTACATAGCTTCTCACAGGCAACTAACAGGTACTATGTCAAATAATTATTTAACACGCACCCAATAACAAGTTGCCAGATTCTGGAGACTTACGATATTAATCGTCTCACAGATCCAGACTGAAAACACAATTAAAAACTGTGTCTCCGCCGGGAATCGAACCCGGGACCCTTGGATCAGCAGTCAGATACCCAACTAACTGAGCCACGAAGGCCGACATTTGTTTGTTGATTTGTTGCATTTTATGAACAAACCATAGTTGAAATGAAAAAACTTTAGAGGTCAATCACTTTGATTTTATAAACTCATTAAGCATTTAAAAGATTTATTTCTCTACGACGCATAGTTGTGGAGTAATTTAAACAAAATAC
This sequence comes from Molanna angustata, assembly GCA_963576475.1. NCBI lineage: Eukaryota > Metazoa > Arthropoda > Insecta > Trichoptera > Molannidae > Molanna > Molanna angustata. The sequence continues at coordinate 44,724,191 of OY754967.1, forward strand.
TGTAAAATAGGGTATTTTTAATATGTTTTTTTGGGGAATTTAGACTGAATTTTAAAATTGTGTGACGAACATTCACTAGAGAAATGTTGAAAAGATTTATACTCTTTTTTCTAGAAACACACTGTTCAACATATTTGAGTACCTAATTTGATCTGGAATTGAGGTGTTTATGTTTATATGTCCCCTAAGGCCTAAGTGACCAATATAATGGTATTAATTTAAATATGTATAAAAACTGTAAGTGTCTTATCAATTTATTGATAATAAAGTTGAGTGATGCCGAAACATTGTGTCGTATATCCCACGCCTTTTATCACGTTAAACTAAACCACAGAGATTACAACAATGTTGGTTATATATACATAGATATATAAATTTACGCTGGAATGGGCGGACCGTGAGAATTGAACTACACTGGATCCATTGAATAAATATATCGGTCTTTATTTCATAAAGTAAACAAGATTTTTCTTATAGGATTGCAGCCTTTTCATCTCTTGGTAGCTGCTACAGCACCCATCACTAATCACCCGGTTCATATAACAACTGTCTCTAGGGCAACCTCTATAGTTTCTGCCCTCCGTCATTACTTCGGCGATAGTAACAAACAAACTCGGATGCCAAATATTATTGCCTATCTATGTTTGGTTCGCTGTTGGACAACCTCTTTAGGAGTTGTTTTTCCGACTCTGCTCAGTACCACGTCGTTGTGAATGTGGTCTGATCAATGGATCCTTGCCGTGTACCTGTAGTACCTACCACACTTTGAAGGCAGCCAGACGTTCAGATTCTCTCCGGCTGATAGTCCACGTTTCGCTGTCATACAACAGCACACTCCAGACAAGTCTTAATACTTAATAGTTTTATAATAATGATAGTTGTTTAGTTGAAGGCAACTCTAGCCTGTTTAACTCTTCTCATTATTTCTGGCTTTGAGCGGCCATCTTGAGATATTCTGTTGCCCAGATATACAAATTCTTTGACTTGTTTTACTGTAGTATCACCCAGAACAATAATTAACGGTCAAATCTTCTCATCGAGCAACCATGCACTCTATTTTATTTTAAATACCTATCTATTATTTTAAACGATAAATAGTATATTTAGCGACAAATATCTTGAGCATGTCACGTGGGATACGCAGAACGCAAATTTGTATTTTTGCTTGGTTGGTATATGCGCAAACCGCTCTACTCCACATTAAAAAGGTTCAAGATATTTACCTAAAACTATAACAAGATTCGCACCTCCATCACGATTTTTTTATAAATATATTTTTCTGTATATGAATATTTTTTTCTGTAAAAATACTAACATGGATTGAATGTCGTTTAATTTATATTAATTTTTATTTATTTATTTATGTAAACATTTTTCGTCGTACACAATATATAAAGGAAAAAAAAAACAATTATACGTAAGCCCATAAAATTAACTAACTTCGAATTTCATGCTACCATTCGTAAAGAATACAAAAATCTTGCAACAAAACCAAGATTGGAGATGTATGACTAAGAATACCCATGGTCACAGTATTAAAATTGTTGAATTTACTGAATTAACACTACTGTGCTTTCGATTTCTTATGATTTTTCAACACATACCTAATTGGAAAACATATATATCTAATATTTACTATTTCGCAAACTATTTGACTAAAGCAAATACTTAATATATCAAATAGCAAATACAAATTGTTCCTTGATTGAATACATTTACATAACAAAGCAGCCATACTCCGTTATTTTGTACTATCCTATTTTCGAGTTAATAAATTAATTATTATTAATTAAATATTCGCTATTCAATATAATATTTGATAATATTAGGTTTAGGTACATAAGTTCATGATGTACACAGAGAATAATATGAAAATACGGACTGAAAATCAAAAATTTCATTTCTTAGTGTGGCTTAAAGTTTCAAGAAATGATTGTACGATATAAAAAATCATCAAAATATCTAAGTGATTTGTTTTTTTACCCCTCAATATCCCAAGGGGATATAGTGGGGAGAAATGGATTAAAAAATTTTAAGGTTATTTTTATGATTGCAGATTATCAACTAGTATCGTGCTGAGATTGTATTATGAAAGTGACCTTAAGCTCAGGAAACCTTAAAATTTGGTATTTTTATTTTCAAATTGGTAAAAAGGCACAGTCATCAAGTTTTCATAATAAAATATTTGAAACAAAAATAATTTAACAAACTCATTTCATGAAAATGATGAAAAATTTTCATACAAAATTTGAATACTTTGTGGAGTGACTTGTTAATGAGGAGTATAGCGTTAGCCACAACTCACTAGTTAAAATATTCCGGCTTAGAACGAGTTAACGCTCAGAGAAACAGACAGAACTACTAAATAAATAGATAGAATAAATAGAATTTAATACCTTTCGAATAACTACATAAGTACTTCTTATTGTGTTGCATCTGCTTATATTATATCATGTAATTAAGCATATTATGAATTAAGGTTATAAAGAAAAGTAACAAAAACCAGAATATTAATAGTGAATTCTTCAAAAAAATGCTGAAAATTAAAATGTGACTACTAGCATTTCCATTTATTTATTTATTTATCGTCGCCTCTCAACACTCGAAGCAACATCACTTCGGATATTTGATGCCATTTTATCGCCCAGAGTCGCCAGCTTTTACCACAATCTACTTATACCGTCTGTTAATATTTATATTGGAAATAAATAATTATGTAAACGACAGAATTTGGTAAAACCATCGTCTGATCTAGATCCTAGGTCTATAAAATAATGAATAAAAAATGCCTTATTGACTTTTGCAAAACACAAAGAAGATGTCAGATGTGCCTCGCACGAAACGAGTCAGAAATATAAATACTTATTATTCAATGCCAATGTTCACACTTACCCTACGATAGGATGTCAGGATTTTAGACTTCCAAAAACGAGATTAACATGTACACAAAATAGTTTATAAGTACCATAAAGGTCTCAAAATATATTAATAGTTTGCAACCAAACATAAAAGAAACCACAAGTCTTGTCACCTTTCGTAGGCTATAATAGGTTCTGAATACATAGATAAAAAATATTAATGTGTTCCATAGTTTTACATGTTTTTATAATTAATTGTCATACTTTGTACCATACTTATTGTTTAAAAAAAAATTATACACTTTTTGTTTATACTAGATGTATTAATTTTTATACGTTTTACGCATAGAATTATAATAGTATAGAATACTTTTTAGCCTGCAGTAAATGAGACTGCTTTATGTTACTAGAGTCTACAATCTGAATCTACCCGTTTGCATTCTGTTTCCGGTTGGCTCTCTGATTGGTTGAGATCTCGTAGTATTAAGTCAAATGAGCTGTGAAATTTTATATTAAATGCGAAAAATTAAAAGAATATTATATATTTAATTTATAATAATTTATAATTCAATTTATAAAGCAACTCGCTCACGCGAGTCGCCATTATTATTATACACAAACTTAAACCTAACCTAAGAATGCAGAAAAGAAACTCAGGGGCTAGACGCTACTCTTTATGTTGACTAATTTGGTCAACATTTTGCTACGAGCATTCAGTAATCATTTGGCCGTCTGCGTGATATGTTCTCCAAATAGGGTATTTCTAAACTGCTTGCAAAATTATTTACGAAATAGTTAGCAAAATAGCAAAATTACTTGCTAAATAACAGAGTCATACATATATTGACACGAGCCGGCCAATAAAACGGCTTCACTTTTTCAGCGAGATATTGTATGGGAATGAGTATTCTATAGTTTTATTATTATTCTATGGTTTTACGTCTAAATAAAATTGACTTTTATTATTATAGAAATTAGTAAATAGAACTCATAACAAATTGAAATAATTAGTTTCAACCCGAGTTAAAATATTAATTGTTATACAATCTTAATACCTACTTTAAATTGACAATTATCTAATACGTACGGTGTTGCGTTACCCGCAGTATTTTATTTAATTTAAATCAACCCCACAATCTTTATACAGAATGTCGGCGCAATGAAACTAATTAGAGTCAATTTATAAACATCATTGTAAGCGTTATATATTATATTATATTATACAGATATTTTTATAATAATACATAAATAACACGTATGTGAGATAAGTGAATAGGTACATAATATTGTTGGAGAAATTTATCAATACCTGAAGATAATGTAAACTATTCTGATGATATTATATACTTGCCAAAGGTGAAAACGAAAAAAAATATATAAAAGGAAGCTTTTTAAAACGAAATATATGAGTTAAATAACTTGACATCGAAATTATTAACATATAAAATAAATGAAGAGTAAAAATAATTGTAGGTATATAAAGATGTGATTATTTTTAAGAAATAAAGAAAGCAAAAATACATATATTTATAAAAGATGGGATATTTACAATACATATTGTTCAACCTAACAAAAATACTTCAATTTTAATTTGTAGGTATTTGAATGTTTACACAAAGTCTATGAGAACGCTGCTGCAACCGAAACAAAATCACTTAACGTGAGAAGAGAATTTATAATGGCTGTGGTTTCTGTTTTTTTTTTATTTGAAAACAATTAAAGGGCTGCCTCCTTGACAAACAATAACGTCAACGATGGCCGCAGGAATTCGGCCATTTGCTAGATTAATTATAATCAAATCTAATTTGGTTACGTCTCAACACGGAGAGACATACTATAGGCACCAGGAAAGATCAAACAGTCCGCCATGTTGGCGACCGAGCGCGGGAATTCTTTTGGCGGTAAAACATTCGAAAAACAAAATGGCGGCGTTGGTGGGATCAGCGGATCAACCCCGCCATAGAAAAACACACCGAATTATTGTGTTTGGTTTAAGTTAATCCGGCAATAAAGAGGCAGCAATCGTGAGTGATTACTGATTACCTTTTCGTGAGACGAAAACTATCCCAAAAAAGTATCCCACGGTCTGAAGATGAGATGTATGTAGGTACTGAAAGTGATGCAGGTTGGACTGCAGCATACTAATACTGAATTGGTGTTTACCGAAATCATGATACCAATGTGCTGGTAGTTATATTAATTGATCTACGCAGTCATGCACACACATAGTAAATTGGGAAATACACCAGTAATTAATGAATTGATTTATATCTTAACAACCATAATATTTATACGTGGTTAAAGGTCAGATACATAAATGGTAGGTTGTTAAGAGAGCATTTTATATTTTAGGGCTAGAACTCATTACTGATATGTAGGTCTCTTCAGAAGATGTGATCATATTATAAAGATGAGGTTTAAAATAAAATCGGTATAGCGTTTAAATATTAGGTATATCTGGGAAAAAATACTTAATGCTTGTTTGAAACATATAACGCAAAAAACACAAAAAATATTACGCAATCTAAACATAAAATCAAGAAATGAAAAAGGTAATTTGAATAAATTAAAATATAAAACATCCCATACGAACACGCCCTTTCCCTATTTGGGGTAGAGCCGAACGCCAGACTCAACTCTCTTGACATACATTTCTCGCTTCGTTCACGTCCATGCATCTTCTCATGCACACGCTCTTCTGTTATTCTTACTTTTAACGTTTCCATCTTTCAAAATTCCATTTATGTGATCGTGCCAAATTATCCTTAGCCGACCTCTACTTTTCGTACCTCTTTTATCAGCCTTATATAATTTTATTATCAGACAGTCATCACTCATTCTTTCTATGTGGCCAAACCACCATAGGGCATTTATTTTCATCTTACTTACGATACTTGCGAATACAAAACATATTTATAATAACAAACCCTGCCAGGGCTATTCATGTAATAGATTAAGATAAGATTAAGACATTAGAAATCTTTTATTCACTCATTCATACCATCACGGTATATCCCACAATATGGTGTAACCAGCGACTGGTTTGCGGGTGTGCATTATTTTATAAAATGGAGAACAACAAATGCGTGTATACCCACAAACCAGTCTCGTCTCACTTAAAAAGGCACTACATTCAGAATGCTGATTGCTGAACTATGTGAGATGTTATTGTTGCCTGTTGTATTTTCTATTACCCGGCTCTTACGGGACACTCGAAAACAATAAAAGAAAAAGAGTGGAAGCACTGTTCTAAGCCGGTGACTCACAGCTGTTTTAGTTTTTTTAGATTAAAATTAGTTATATATTCATACAAAAATTAATGACAATTTCATACCAAACATTGATCTCAAAGATTTTTTATGATTGAATTGTAAAATAAGATTGAAATTGGAATATGATATATATTTTTAATTTATGAACATATTAAGATTGTGTCATGAGTTGATAAACTTAACTTATTCTTAACTTAACTTCTTTCTTTTTCGTGTCCGGCTAAGCTCTACCACTCCAATAAGCAGCGACTGACATCGCGTTGTCATATGTCATAATCAGATCCCCAGGACTACAGACCACTCCCATCAGTGGGCACATCAGCAAGTAGCTGTCATCCTGGGTTGCGCCGCATTCGCATCGGATGTCATCTGATGCAGACAGGTACCCCCACCTTTGCAGGTTATTTTACATCTGGTGACGCCGACCCTGAGTCTATTGAGGGTCTTCCATAGAGCGTATGGTAAGTGCTCTCCAACTCCGATACTGTCAATTGGTTCCATCCATGGTGCCGCTCCAGAATCCAGTCGCCAGAGTTCTTCTCTACGCTGTTGAGAGGACTCAACAGGGGATGTGGCCTTGATAAAACTTTTCCTGGACTTCAGGCGCGACATCACTGGTTGGTGATGGTATAAAGGGTGGCGTATGTCGTGGATTTGTTTGTACCTCTCTGCATCTGCGGCAGTTCTACGTCGAATATGTGGTGGGGCAATTCCAATTATTGGGTCTCTCATTTAGTGTGGGCTTTAAGCACCCCGAGACTATTCGTGCCATATCATTCAAGGCAACGTCCACCTGTTTGAAGTGAGTAGATCAAAAACGTTCAATCCACCAATTCGCTATTTAAATAGATAAGTTTTGCGAAGGGTAGATCAAGATTAAACGGAGACTGAAGAACGTATTTTACATTATTGTTTTTAGTTTAAACAATATTTTGCAACTTCCAAATATTTTGCTCAAACTTCTTTAATATTATAGTCCTCACCTCATATGTTACAAAAGTTTCTCTAATTACACGCGGTTCGTGCAGTTTGATGGGAATACTTGTGGGAGTTACAACTATTTGTATGGCAAAAAGAATTAGGAAGATTAGGAGGGAGTGTGTGTGAACAAGAAGGGAGGTGGTCCAATGAAATAAGAAGAAAAATATTTCCCATGTAATTAGATAAGTTGGTAGTCTGGTCCCACAAGAAAAATTCCGATAGGCATGAATCTAGACAAAAGAAGCGGACCGAACGTTAATTTAGCCAATCGTAATGTGCCTAGTGACATGATGTTTCCTATTTTTGAAATAATAACTTTAACTAAAGGTTTCACACCCTTACCGCTGACGTGGCTCAGCCTCTCCTTCATTTTATAAATATTAATAAGTAATTTTAGTAAATAAATTGAAAACATTTGTCGGTGGTCTTCGTGGACCGGTTGGATGTCTGCCTCCCGAACGAAAGGTTCGATTCCCGGCAAAGACACGGTTTTTAATTGTGTTTCAAGTCTGGATCTGTGAGACGATAAATATCTCAAGAAGATGTCAACTTGTTGTCGGGTTCGTGTCAAATTAATACTTTTATTGGCAATATCAAAACGTGGGACGTGATTAAGGATTTCTACTTTGTATACTCTACTAAAACAATATTCCTGAGAAAATTTGGCAAATAGAAAAATGATGGGAGTTCAATCATATTACAGGAATCAGTCAGCAATATCATGTTGTGCCGCTATTTTATTAAACGCCTGGTAAAGCAAGATTTAACCGAATTAAACATTTGCCCTGCGTCAAATGTAATATGTACTATGTACGATGGAATGAAAGAATTCTAGATAGATAGATTTTGTTCCGTCCTACACTATTATTTTGTCCTAAATATTTTTTCTTTCAGGACAAATTTTTACACAAATAGAGGACTTTCTGCCTTTGGTGGGAAAATTAGACAAGAACGAGTACACAAAAACGAGATACACAAAAATGGACGTATCTAATAAAATATTATTTTTTTGTAATTTACATAGAATTGATTCTTGATAATGAAATACTATTCTGATTATATTATGAATATATATTAGAATTGAGTCTTGGCAATGTAAAACTATTCTGATTTTATTATGACAATATATTAGAATTGAGTCTTGACAATGTAATACTATTCAAATTATATTATGACTTTGAGCAACTTTGATCTCAAATATCTTCTCTTTGGTTAGGAATTCCAAATTAAAATTTATAAAGCTATTTACTCATGTATTTGTGTTTCGAAAATTATAATTAATTTGTTTTTTCCTCAATTGTTTATTTTCCTTGCGTCACTCAGTTTACAAAATGGAAAACTTGAAATATCGCGTTATTTACGAGTACGAGTTCCACCGTGGCACCAATACTGCAGAAACGGCTCGAAGGATTAATTATGTGTATGGCTACGGTGCCGCAAAAGAAAACACAGTGCGTTTTTGGTTCCAACGTTTTCGTTCTGGAAATTTCGACCTGCAGAACAAGCCCCGTGGACGGCCGGAGACCAAAGTTGATAAAGAATTGAAGTCTATTGTGGAAGCGGTTCCATCGCAAACTACGTCCGAGTTAGCTGCAGGCTGCGGAGTTAGTGATAAAACTGTTTTAATCCATTTGAAGCAAATTGGGAAGGTGAAAAAGCTTGAAAGGTGGGTACCTTACGAATTGAGTGAAGCAAATCAACAAACGCGCGTTGACTGCTGCGTTGCATTACTCAACCGGCACAATAATGAAGGGATTATAAATCGAATCATTACCTGTGATGAAAAGTGGATCCTGTTCGATAATCGGAAGCGCTCATCGCAATGGCTGAACCCTGCCGAACCAGCCAAACCATGCCCCAAGTGAAAATTGACTCCAAAACGTTACTTGTGAGCGTTTGGTGGACTAGTGCTGGTGTCGTTCACTACAGCTTTCTTAAATCTGGCCAGACGACTGCAAACCATGATGGAAAAGCTATCTGCTAAACAACCGAGGCTGGTTAATCGCTTTAGGCCACTGCTGTTTCATGATAACGCTAGACCACACACTGCATAACAGACGGCTACCAAATTAGAGGAGCTTCAATTGGAATGTCTAAGACATTCACCGTACTCTCCGGACCTTGCCCCAACAAATTACCATTTTTTCGAAATTTGGATAACTTCTTGCAAGGGAAAAAATTCAACTCCGATGGAGCAGTCCAAACCGCCTTCAAAGATTTTATTGTTTCCCGTCCGAATGTTTTTTTTAGTAAAGGGATCGATGAACTACTTATGAGATGGCAAAAGTGCAGACATAGTAATGGTACATACTTTGATTAAATAAATATATTATATTAAAAAAAATCGACTTTATGTTCCTCCCATACAAAACGCCAATTTCATATGTAAGGACCTAATATTATAACTATATATTAGAATTGAGTCTTGACAATGTTATACTAATCAGATTATATTATGACTGTATTTTAGATTTTTTTTTGACTAGATATAAAGACTTCGGAATAATACAATAAAATTACAATAAATATAATTAGTGCTTAAGATAAGATGTTTGAATATACGCAAAGTGAAGAAAATCTGCAAGGTGAGGATGGTATTTAGTTATCTCTGTGAACTCAACTAAGAAAATAACGTGATAGTATTTATCAACATAACATGCATAAGATCAAACTGAGATGTGAGCAGATTCTTTGTCCACAGATAATGTAATCGATTCGCTCAGCATCATAAATAATCCTTGTATTTACGAAATTTTTAACACATTCAATCACGGTTTTATTTGTATTCTACAATGGCGATGGCACAAATTGATTTACACGAGACCTTTCATAAAAAAAATATATAAGGGTAGATTTCATTCGAACCAATAAACATAAAGTTCAACATGTAAGTACCGCTCGCTGTTCTCATTGTATTTGGAACAAAGAAAATATAAGTAAAAGTATATCGGGAACAGTAAATTTACCATGATATATATTATGGGTACTAGCTTTGAAATCGACCGTAGCGAGACCACTACTCATCACACTAACATTTAATAAAGTTGATATTGAAGTCTACGTACCTACCGACGATCCTGAAATAAAGTTCCTTCTTTTTGATATGTTCCTTCTTTTTACGACTAAATAAATAATAAATTCCCTTTCGTTTCTTCCAGCAACTTGGAATTAAACACCGTGTAACGAAATGTACTAGATACAATTGTGGGAATGCGATATTCGCGAATTTGAATATGCGCGATTTAAGAATTTTATTGCTTACAAAAGGAATGAGGTGCTCATAACTCAGACTTGTCTTGTTTCGAAACACAGCAGAAAGGTTTATTTCTAACCAAGTTACTGAAATATTCTGTGTTAAAATCAAAACTTGGTAAAGCAATAGTAAAACATCAGCAAAGATAGCGAGTGTAAGACAAAGTACCTAATATGTTTTGGGAAGACATTTCTAATGACCAAAAAATATAATAAAAAATACTTCTAAAATATCGGGTCATTTCTTTACTAAACATCTTTCAGCCATCTAACAGCTCTGTCTTTCTATCTGGTCAGGTCTTAGCCTCCTGCAGCGCCCGTCTCCATGACTGTCTGACTTGTGATGCATAATGCGCAGTTATGAATGCCGATGTTATTTGCATCCTTCACTACTCCGTCCACCTATCGAAGCTTCGGGCTTCCAATTCTTCTTTGTTCCCCTGGTGCACAATTCATGATTCGACTTGGGACGACCTCTTGGCTCATTCTCTGGATGTGTACGGCCCATCTGAGTCTTAAGATTTTTATTTCATTCAAGATGGTCGGGTCTTTGTACACATCATACAGTTCCTGGTTGTATCCGATACAGATAACTCATTACTCATAAATTACTTAACTTAGAAAAAATAATGATTTAAAATCAGAATTCTTTTAAAAAAATAGAAAATAAATATAATTTAATTTTCAGATTTTTTTTTGCAGAGTGTATTAATAATTGCTTGTTATATAAGATTTGATAACAACATTTTCTTCTTTTAAATTGTCAAATAAGTCTTTGTTCGCTGCTCTTTTCCGGTCATTCAGATTTCCCTCAAAATCCTATCAACATTTCCTGTATGATAAATTCAACAAACGCATGCGTGGGTTCCAATTGAATTAATAGAACTTTGAAATTTCGCAATGGCGGAGGGGCTTGTTGTGTATCAACAATTCCGTTTTGTGCAAATGAACATTCCAGAAAACGTGTTTCCCGGGAAGGCTGTAAATTATCTCGGTAACCCGAATTACATTTATATAAATATGAGTATTCTGCAACACTAATTCAGAGTTATGTAACCAAATAATATAAACACCAAAATCCACGACAAAACCAACATTACGAAATATTTTATAAGAAAAGAGCGACATCAGAGGAGAGGCGAATTGTCTGTTTCCACACAAAGACCATAAATATTTATTACAGGAGAAAATCACTCTTGGAATTTTGTATCTACAAACGGCAGTGCTCACTTTATTCATTATTTATTTGTCTCTATTTGTAATTAAGGAATTTATCTTACTTTCAGCCCTTTCAACGCCCAATCATTAGGACTACATCCCTATATCTTCATCCCTTAATCATGTTGGATTTATAAACGACATGTTCCACGCATTTACTCTTAGTACCTACCTACTTTTCATTTCTAAACATAAAAATATAAGTTTGTAATCTGAGCTGGAATTCTCGTTAGAAAATCGATATTATACATTGAGGATCTAATAAATCTAATCTAATAGTACTATGAGATTTGTATGAATTCGTAAAATAAAAGCTAATAACTCGGTGAAAAAGAATAACCTAAATATTTCGATTCTGCGAGTTCGTAAACATTGAAAATTTGCATTTGCTAGATTTATATTTTAAGATCGTTTTGCAATTTAATCGAAAGCATGTTGAACTCGATTGGTAAAATAACGGAAGATATATTTTGAGTAGATAAAGCAATGGTTATTCCTAGTAGTTTATTTATTTTTTCCACTTAAACTCACTTTAAGGCAGGGAAGAATTGATAGGCTATAGAGAAACCAAGCGTTTTAGGTCTCTTCTTTAACTAAGATTTATCAAAATAAAAAAAAAATAGATTAAAATAATTCATCTAACGTGATAATTAAATAAAATTTACAATGTTTTTCACCATCGTTTTGAATAATTTAATTAATGTTTTAAACATTTGAAACTAAACTGCTTTATATTTTGGACAAAATTATATCGAAAAATAACGTTTAAATTTAATTTTAACAGTGAGCAAATTGCTCAAAGATATTTTCATGCGTCACTTACTATTTTTTTTCTGTATTAAGGTAGAGCCCTTTGTAGGGTATTTTGAAAGGTCCCATAAGTTCATCAGAGACGGCTAATTGGTATTAAGCCGCCATTTTAGCGTACCGCTTTAATCTGGCACTGAAATGAGTTGTTCACTGAAACAATTACATACATACATAATATGTTGGAACTTAATAATACCCAAAATTGTATGTGTATTTGATAGATATGTTCTATTCTGAAGGAAATTAATATACTTGATAGATATAAACAATTAATTCATAATGGGCCTTACTTACTATTTATAATACGAGTTTAAGCCAATGCTAAGTCAGTTTTGGCCATACAAAAAACTGGGTAAGTATCAGCTTAAACCTAAATTACAAATAGTAAGTAAGGCCCAATATGTTTATATATAGACTGTATCGTATTTATCTCATTGATGTGATCCGTCGGATAAAGTATAATAATATGATGTTTCTAAAGGAGTATTTGATGGATGGATGGAAGGGGCTTAATTAGAAATTACGTGTATCTTTGGAAATTGTAGAATTGTGGTACAATTTGAAAGCGGTATTATCTCAACAACGAAATAGAATTGCGGAATATTGAACGATTTTCCTACAACACCTAATTATTATAATCGCTCTTCTTCGCCGTATCTCAAATGTATCGATCCTCAAAGTCTGACAGTTGCGGTTTTAACATTTATTTAAGGCTACGACTATTTACACGACCAACCATAGACGAAAACAAAAAAAAAACACAGAAAACGCAGATAAATCAAGCTAGAAAAATATTTACCTTTGTTTATACTTTGTTATAATTGTAGATCTCGATGAAAAAAATGATTTATAAAATTAAGTAAATGTAATAAGATGCCAATATTATTTATTTTTTCTTCAAGTTGGTTTCCATGATGTATTTATGACCATTGAAAAAATGACAAAGGTAAATATTTTTGTATCTTGATTTATCTGCGCATTCTATGGTTAAAAATGACCTAAAAACATAGACGACGTCAGAAAATTTGTCGTGTAAATAGACACTTTTTGGCGGGAAAACGTTTTTCCCGGCAATTCCGGTCGTAAAAATAGTGGCACCGTTTATTTAAACTTTTTCGTATATTCAACATCTCTTTATTTGGAGTACATTCAGCAAGAATCAAAGAATAAAAAAAAACATTAAATTCGTTTCATAGATAATTAAATAGAGCGGATTGTGGCACCAAACGTAAGAAAATTTTGACAGATAAAGCATAGAAAAAAATAACCAGCACATAATCATATTATATCAATATTAAGGTGGTTGAACGATTTTACTAAACAGAGAACAATTTCGTGGTACCTGTTTCAAATTTATACAAAAAAATAACTATTTAAATCTTTAATGTGGACTGTGGATATATTTTTATTAGATTTCCTTCCGACTTTTTGACATTTCCATTCTTTATACATTTTTAATTAACTATTCGTAATTAACTATTAGTATAATCAACCACTATTCATTTTGTCGTGAGTAGTTGTAAAGCATACAATAAATATATTTTTATTTTATATTGCAAGACAAATAATTTGTGCCTTTACATATAATATGTATGACTCCAGAAGATACAAACTACATGAACTCAAATCAGATAAAATTATATCCAACATTCAAATGTGATTTTATTAATCGTGTCGTGAAAAGAAGATGGAGTGATCAGTTTAATCGCGATATCAATATATAAGCAATTATAATAACCGGTTTATTTCCGGTATACCGAATATCTTGTGATTTGTATACTATTATATAATCTTTAACTGGAATAGGTATAACAAATAATAAGACAATTAAAATAATTCACAAAACCTGTGATAATCTTAAAATGTTTATAGTTGTGGGCAACATTAGACATAATTAATATCGATATAAAATACATTGAACTATCTAATAGATAAAAAATGTTGACTTTTTTCTCTGCAAAGATTGACGATCCCTTAATCCCTTGGCGTTTCTGGACAAAAGTTATGGAACAATCTCCCAATGGATATAAGATGTGCCGAAAATATCAATGAATTCAAGAAGAAATTAAATACTCATCTTTTCCGCAAATCGTATCCAGATTGTCCTTCATCCGTTCAATATTACTTTACTAAATATTATGCCAGTTTACTTTGAATCGACTATTTTTTTATAATTAATTTCACCTGGATTATGTAATATGTATATAACTAGATTAATTTGTGATTTCTACGTTTTTTATTTTAAGTTTTATGTTTCACCATTTTCAATGTGTTAGCTATAGGACTAATTTTAACTTATTTTTTTGCAAAGTGAAAGCGCCCTTGAGGTGACCACGGTTGTCAATAAACGGCGCTTTATAAATTGTCATTATTATTATATAGTATTATTATTATTAATGCATTTCTGAAAGAATATATTTTATTATTTTTCTTTCAATTGGTCAAATCTTTTCAATCCTTTTATATTATTTTAATTCATCATCTTAGGTTCTCCTCGACTAACTTTTCAAGAAATTATATTTTATTTATTTGGTATACTTTCTCGGGAAACTAACAGATTATACTATATCAAATATTAATTCAACACGCACCCAATTACAAGTTACCACATTCCGGAGGTTTGCGATATTAACTGTCACACAGATCCAGACTGAGATCACAATTAAAAACTGTGTCTCCACCGGGAATCGAACCCGGGACCTTTGGCTTAGGAATCATAATATATCTATCTAACTGAGAAAAAATGTAAACGATTTCTTTATAATATCAATTTTCGCTCTATTTTCATTTGATAATTTAAAATTTCCCGATGAAAATTGAAATACTTTGTCAAAAAATAACAACGTCGCGACAAAAAAATATTTCAATTTCCATAACTTTATCGATAGATTAGTTTTAACACGGCTCGATTCGACGAACCCTAAAAAACAATTAAATTCACTTTGACACTTTATATACTTCAAAAACAGAAATAATGACAAATTTTGTACATTTTTTTAATTAACTAAATTCATTTGTGCCAAAATATACATACTATCATCTTCCTCACGGGGTAGGTAAAGCGAACCAAACATCAAAACATTTTTCTATCTTGACACATACCCATAGTGCCAACCTTGACGTATGCAAGTGAAACCTGGACATGGCAGAATTCGCACGAAAGCAGAAAAAATGCAGTTGAAATGAGATCGCTAAGAAGAATCTGTAATAGAACGACGTATGACAGGGTCAGATATAAGGACATAAGGAAATAGTGCAAGATAAAGAAAAATGTCATTAATAGAATGAAAGTGAACACATTGAGATGGTTTGGCTACATGGGGAGAATGAATGAAGAACGCCTGACGAAGAAACTATACATTGCGGACAGGAATGGAAAGAGAGTTCGTGGCCGCCCAAGGAAGGGATGGCACGTCCATGTGAACGGTATTTTGAAAGACGGAAATGTTAGAAAGCGTGAACAACAGATGAACATGTATAGACGATGTATGTATGTATGTCGATGAGGCGATGAATGTGTGTCAAGACAGAAATAAGTGGCGTTCGGTTCTCTCTGCCTACCCAGTGAGGGACAAGGCGTGATGGTATGTATGTATTTATCTTCGTAAACATACTATCATCTTCCTCGCGGGGTACGTAAAGCGAACCGAACATCACAACATTTTTCTAACTTGATACATACCCATTATCGCCGCATTATCGCACTATCGTTTCATACATGCTCGTCTATTGTTAAAGCAGTTTTTTTTACATCAATTCAGTTTAGTGTCTGACTGCTAATCCAAATGTTCCAGGGAAGATTCCCGGCGGAGACACAGTTTTTAATCGTGTTTTCAGTCTGGATCTGTGAGAATAAATAAAATGTGGCAACTTGTTATTGGGTGCATGTTAAATTAATATTTTTATATAGCACCTGTTAGTTGCTCGAGAAAATATTTTATGTAGCTTCTCGGGCAACTAACAGGTGCTATTTTAAATAATTATTTAACACGCACCCAATAACAAGTTGCCACATTTTGGAGACTTACGATATTTATCGTCTCACAGATCCAGACTGAAAACACAATTAAAAACTGTGTCTCCGCCGGAAATCGAACCCGGGACTCTTGGATCAGCAGTCAGATACCTAACTAACTGAGCCACGAAGGCCGACAAAAAAAAAATTAGAAAATAATACATGATACTAAAAATTTCTGTCAGTTAAAAAAAAAAGATTTATAGACACGATACTTCTCCATCTCTCTATCTCAAAGCTACCTTTATTCAGGGCATATTATATTGGGTGACAGGAAAATTATTCGAAAAACAATTATTCGAATGCTCAATTTTATGAAAATCAATTTTACGAATGGCAATTATTCGAATCACATTTTTTCGAAAAACAATTTTCCGAACACACAATTATCAGAATTTACAATTGTTCGAAATTTTATGACGTCATGTTGGTAGTATTGTGAGAGGAATAAACCATAGATTTTTATTATAATATACTAGATGTCGTAGTTAGCAAATGTATGAATCGAAAACAAATGACTCACTTTTTGCACGGAGTACTACATCTACATAGTATTGTTATGAAATTAAGTACTATTTCTATTTAAATTGAAAATTTAAATAGAAATATTTTGAAAATAAGAACCCAAGAAAAATGAAAACAAAAGATTTGAGTAGTGAGTTGGAAAAACTAGACAAACCTTGTAAAAATAAAAATTGTAAAAATAAATAAGACTTTGAACCATAATAAAATAAATAAATATAAATTTCGGTACATTTGGTGTCAGGTGTGGGGTATAAAAATACCCAAGTATTTTTTGTGTAAGAAAAAAATAAAATAGTTATTTATAAAGACATTTATTATGGCATCAAAAAAAAACTCTTTTAGAGTTGAAAGTGGTTGATTTAAAACATGAGTTGGAGGAGAGAGACGCTGATACATCAGGAAATAAAAATGCACTTCAACTACGATTGAGAAAAGTGATGCAAGAAGTAGGTGAGGATCCAGACACATACCTTTTTGAAATGCCTTGCTCTAACAACGATCTTTGTCAAGTCTTAAAAGAACATTCCAGAGACATAGAAGAGAAGTTTCAAGAACATTCCAGAGATATAAAAGGAGAAATTAAAGAAATCAAAGGAGAAGTAGCGATGCTTCAAAAGCATTCAAATACTATAGAAAAGAAATTCCAGAATTATTCTATGACCTTTGATGAGAAGATAAATGAATTAACTAAACAGATGAAAGTTTTGGAGAATCAAGTGCTTCCTTCAATCACGCCAATGAATTCCGAGCAAAATTCAGCTGTAGATACAAATTTTAAGTGTGTAGAAGATACAAGAGTACCAACAGTGGAGTGCGTGCGAAATGATATGCCAACCTTTGATGGAAAATGCCCCTGGGAAGAATATTTAACATTGTTCGAGACAGTGGCCATGATAAATGGCTGGTCCATGACAAGAAAGGCCTCAGTGTTGAGTGTATCATTACGAGGTGATGCTTTAAAAGTTTTGGAGACAATTCCTCTAGCTGAGCGACGAGATTTAAAATTGTTGATTGAGAGACTTGAGATGCGATTTGGACATAAGCACATGGAACAGTTTTACAGGTCACAACTTAAGAATCGTAATCAGAAATCTAATGAAACTCTCCAGGAATTTGAGGCGGATATAGCGCGTCTAATTAGATATGCATACCCTACGGTTCCTGATGATGTGTGTGAAAGCCTTGCAGTAGAAAAGTTCTTGGATGGATTGTGGGCAAATGAGACACAACAAGCTGTAAAACTAGCTAGACCACAAACTTTGAGTGACGCTCTAACCCAGGCACTCGAATTTGAATCTATAAAAAAATCTTTACGAGGTCATGCTCAAGCCCGCGTTGTTGAGGCCGTTGAAGAGAATCAAAAACTCATCGAATGCATTGTCGAAAAGGTGATGAAGGCATTGCAAGGAAGAAAAAGACAGTTTCGCTGCTGGGGTTGTGGACGAGCTGGACATCTACGTAATCGGTGTCCAAATGAAGCAACAACGCAACAGCAACAGCCACAGGAAAACTAAAAAGGGTTGATGGGAAGGGGCAACTGTTGACCTACATTACCAATGCCTCAAAGAGATCTGCAGTTGTTGCATCATTCAGTGGTCGAGATACCAGTATGTTTATAAATGGCAAAGTAAATGGAAAGAATTTGAAACTTTTGCTGGATACTGGAGCAACGATGACAATCATGAGACCAGATTTGCTTTATAACAAAAAGTGTATTACACCAACTAAATGGACATTACGAACAGCTACTGGGGAGTCGGCATCTATATGTGGTGAGACATATGCCAACTTTCAAATTGGTAGTTCTATCTTCGATCATCAGGTGCTAGTGGCGAATATAGAGGAGGAAGTTATTCTCGGAATGGACATAATGGCGAAATATGGATTCCAGTTGGATCTAAAGAGGCGATCTTTGAAAATTGGAGATGAAGATGTTCTCGTGCAAGAGCGTGAGGAATTTTCTACACGTGTTCTTGCAGCGGATGTTGTAACTATTCCAAAACAAAGTGAGATGTTAGTACGAGTCAATTTAGACTGTGTTATCCCGAATGGACATGTTTTGGTTGTGGAGTCCAACGCCAACAATGAAGCAGGAAAAGGAGTATTAATTGCAAGAGCACTGATTCAAAACCAAAAGGAAATTTTAGTCAGATTAATGAACATAAATGAATATCCAGTAACTGTCAAAAAAGGAGCTTATTTAAGTGTGTGTTCATCAGTTTCATCAGTAACACAAAATGCCTGCATCGCACAAGTTTCTTCAGAGGATGTACCAAAACATCTTGAAGACTTTGTAAAAGATGCTTGTAAGGAACTTACCAAAGAACAAAGCAAACAAATTAGATACCTCATTGCTCATTATCAAGATGTTTTTGAGAATGCGAGTCTTTCTAAAGGAAGAACCAATGTTGTTCAACATCAAATAGATACGGGTGACGCAAGGCCTATCCGCCAATTACCTAGAAGGCTACCATTAGCAAAGCGGGCGGAAGCAGATCAAATTATTCAAGACATGGAAAGGGATAGCGTTATTGAACCATCAAGCAGCCCATGGTGTTCACCAGTAGTGTTAGTTAAAAAAAAAGATGGCTCAACTCGGTTCTGTGTGGACTTTCGCTTATTGAATAATGTAACTAAGAAGGATAGTTATCCACTGCCTCGAATCGATGACACCCTAGATACATTGGCTGGTTGTAAGATCTTCTCAACTTTGGATCTAAAGAGTGGTTATTGGCAGGTTGGATTGGAACCCAAGGATAGAGAAAAAACGGCGTTTTCTGTTGGAAGTGGATTGTGGCAATTCAAAGTGATGCCATTTGGACTTTGCAATGCACCGGCTACGTTTGAACGACTAATGGAAAGTGTGCTAAGAGGATTATCGTGGGAGACCTGTTTGGTATACTTAGATGACATCATCGTACTTGGGAAGCGTTTTGAAGAACATTTAGGAAATTTGGAACAGGTATTTTCACGATTGAGGTTGGCCAACCTTAAACTCAATTGCAAGAAATGTATATTGTTCCGAAAGCAAGTCAACTATCTAGGTCATGTTGCCTCTGAGGAGGGAGTAGCAGTAGATCCTGAGAAGATTAAAGCTGTGGAAGGTGGTTATCAGGCTGGAGACTTGGTTTGGTTATTTAATCCACAACGACGACGAGGCTACTCACCAAAGCTTCAGAAATCCTGGGAAGGACCGTATGAAGTGATCAAAAGGATTAATGATGTGGTTTATCGTATACGAAGAAAACCAAATGGGAAGCCAAGAGTGGTACATTTCAATCGCCTGGCTCCCTTTTTAGGTGATAACAAGGATGAGGAAAAAAATCCAGTTGCTAAAGTTTGCAATGTCCAAAGTGAAGAAAAGACCTTCGAGGAATTCATGATGACTCCTTATCGACGCACTCGCCATGGTGTGACTGTGGAAATTGAGCAAGACCTCTTCGATATCCCAGAAGATAATGTTTTAGCTTACTGTGTGGCTCAAGACATGAAGATGACTAGTGGTATAGCCAAAGTTATCATGAGAAAGTATGGGATGTTATATGAGCTAAAAGCCAAGAATCTGAAGATTGGAGAAGCGGTCCATTCACAGCATGGAAAACAGCATTTATTCTACATGACGAATAAGGAAACGTCTGAGGAACGAGCAGAGTATGCTCAGATGTGGAACTGTCTACGAAGTATGCGGGATCAAATGTTACAGTTGAATCTTATGAAGCTCGGCATTCCAAAGATCAGTGATGGTATGGATTGGAAAGTGGTTCGGAATATGATAGAAGAGATTTTTCATAATACTGGAATTAATGTTCTAGTTTGCTGCTATAATCCAAGATACAGTAAAAATATAAAAAAAAGTGTACCATGTTACTTTTTCAAAGCATCTCACTGTAGAGAAGGTTCAAAATGCCGATTTATTCATCTAGAGAATTCTGTTCGGGACGAACTGAACTAAGAGGGAGGCAGTGTTATGAAATTAAGTACTATTTCTATTTAAATTGAAAATTTAAATAGAAATATTTTGAAAATAAGAACCCAAGAAAAATGAAAACAAAAGATTTGAGTAGTGAGTTGGAAAAACTAGACAAACCTTGTAAAAATAAAAATTGTAAAAATAAATAAGACTTTGAACCATAATAAAATAAATAAATATAAATTTCGGTACAGTATATTATGTTTAATAAAAATCTATGGAATAAACAACATGGCGACGCACCGCGCTGTCAGATATCCTAGGATGTACACCTATTTTTTAAACCTAAACCTACAAAACTTTGGTAAAAATATGTTGGTTAGATTTATTTGTAGTTATAATTGCGACTGGCGTGAGCCAGTTGCATTATATATTTAAAAAAGTAACTATAATATTAAAATAAAATAACTAAATTGGTGTGAATACTATATAAACATAAACTGGTGTACAAACTAGGCTATCCCGCGCTGTCAAACAGTTATTAAAAATGTGCAAACATACACGTACCCAACAATAACACAACAAGTAATAATAGTCTTCATCGAATATATTTTACTGGCAACAAATATGTCAAAGGAGGCAACATAATGACACAAAAATATATTAAATTCGGTTAATTGGTTTTCCAACAAATGTTAGTTCGAATAATTAGCTTTCGGACAATTGTCATTCTGATAACTGATTTTCGAAGAATTGTTATTCGTACAATTGCGCATTCGAACAATTGTGTTTCGAAGAATTTTCATGTAATCATTATATTGTATGTCCATTATTGATAGTTTTGAAAAACCTCAACATGAAAACTCAATGCTGATACATTTGCTTATAATATTCATTTTTAAATTGACTATAATTTTTATTGTATTCATTATGGACATGCTTTATTGTCACAGAAGTCGAGCATTATAAAATGTGTATCTTAACTCAATTTCACCAAAACGTGGACATACTTCTTCTTCTTCTTCTGCTTTAGTTAGGACTGTATCCTGTTATTCTCGAAGCCTGCTCTTGTGAAGTGGACGTCCAGCTATCCTTCCATCTTTTGGGTGGTCTTCCAAGGGGTCTGCCATTTGTTATCTTCCCATCCGCTGCCATCCTCACCACTCGATCCGAACCCGCTCTCCCCACATGATCCCTCCAGAATCGTCTTCGTGTTCTTCCCCATCGCACAACATCTTCGACATCACAGATTCTTCTTATCTCCGAGTTCCTTACTCTGTCAAGAAGTGTTACGTCTGCGATGGGTCGTAGAGTCTTCATCTCAGTGGTTCTTAGGAGGTTTTTTGTTCTGGCGGTGTCAGCTCTTGTTTCTATGCCGTATGTCATGATCGGCCTTACACAGGTCTTATAGATTCTTACCTTACTCTCCTTCAGCATGTCTCTGTTTCTCCATACAGCATTTTTCAAGCATCCAGCCACGACGGCGGCCTTATTCGCTTGCTCTCTTACTTCGTCAAAGAGGTTACTGCTGCTGGACACTTCGACACCCAAGTACTTAAATCGCCTCACTTGTTCTATGGTTTTATTTTCGATTGCAAGTTTGCATCGTACTGGATGTCTTGAGGTGACCATGCTTTTTGTTTTGTCTACTGAGATTTTCATGTTAAATTGTTGAGAGGATAAATGGAATCTATAAAGCAGTCTCTGAAGATCATCTTCGGAATTGGCAATTAGGACAGCGTCATCTGCATAGCATATTATATCAATTTTTTTATCTCCCATAGTGTAAACCATAGTGTGGACATACAATATAGGTAATATGTCTGGTTACCCATCGATGTATGGTAACACTTTGTTATAAAATAAAATAGGTACCTCATTCGTGGTAAATTGATTATAATATATTCAACCAATGAATATGGTTGTTATGAACTTGAATCATTTAGCAGTAAGTTTTATTATTTAAATTCAAGTTGTTATTATTCAATTTCGTACTTTATTTTTTACAATACCCTTTTGGTTGTGTGGATTATTTTTGCGTAAAACTGAATTATTTCTCGAGTTTTTGCGGTTAACCAGTTTATAATATCACTATGAATTTTCATTTTCGTAGAAAACTTTGTTTGAATACACACAAGGGTTCGGACATGGAATCATAAATTAGCTAAGGGCGGAGAATTTAAAATTCAATTGTAGAAATACCATTATTTTCGAGATAAAATTGGAAGATGAGTATTTAATTTTTTTTTTATATATTTTTAAACCAATGCCGTGTAATAAAATAAGGGGATATCTTACTTTATCCAGCCGTCTCTATTCACTGCTGGACATAGGCCTCCCCTATATCTTTCCAGGTTTCTCTATCCTGGACCTTTTGCATCGTCACCAGCAACCCTCTTTATGTCATCGGACCATCGCGTAGGTGGTCTGCCACTACTTCTTTTGTCCTCACATGGTCTCCATTCTAGGATCCTCTTGGTCCATCTTTGGTCCTTGGTCCAACTCTGGCAATATGTCCCGCCCATGACCACTTCATGTTTGCAACTCTTTCAACGACGTCAGTAACTCCCGATCTTCTACGTATTTCTGAATTTCTCACTCTATCTAAGAGTCTGAGATTCAGCATGGCTCTTAGTTTCTAACAGTCGCTTTCGTTAGAGTGAGTGTTTCTGCTCCATATGTCAAGAATGGGAGCACAAATTGGTCTTACATTTTTCGAGATATTGCTGGTGTAGAATTCCTTAAGATTACCATATGCAGCCCGTTCAAGACAGATTATTCGTTGAAACTCCGTGGTCTGGTTATCTCGGGAGAGGATTAGGTATATTGTGGCCTAGATATTAATTTTCGTTTACCTCTTCTACTGTTTGTTGATTGTTATAGTGCCAACTAATACCAAATTTGTCATTAGCTTCGTTTTGTCAACATTTATAAGGAGTCCACCTTTTTTGTTTCTTCCATGAGCTCTTTCAACATTACACGTGCCTCTATTTACAATCTATCCACCATTGGTAAAGCTGCAAGTGTAGCGTCTTTATTGAGGGATATACCTACTTTATTTTTTTTAGTTATTTTTATATGGAATTCTAATAATTTCATCGTTAATATGGTAAGTTTGACAGATGCTAAATAAATAATCCCCGGTTCGATTACTGATAGAAGAACTAAGAAATATTAGCCCATAATGGGCCTCGGCCTGCTCGAGGAATCGTCTCCATTGCACCCTGTCCATGGCTTTATCTCTCCAATTATAAATTAAATATGAAATACTTAGCTACAGTTCCTTCTTTAGTATAAGACAAGTAAGACATACATAATTGCTTGATATTTTCGTTGCCTTAATAGGTGAGTTGAGACAGATGTGTGGGTATCAGGTAATTCACACACGCACACCTGTCGCTGGTTACCCCAAATTATGTAATATGCCGTAATTGTATGAATGAATGTAATTTTTTGTAAAAAATCTTTTCAATTTCTACACAAACTTAATTTTTCAGCCTCTATGACAGGAATTAAGATGATTTACATAATAAATACTATATAACTATAGATGGATAATCTATTATTATTTCAATACACCGTATTAAGTATTTAAGTTCAAAATGGGTTGACAAATTTATATAAACAGTATTAAATATTAAAATCAATTTAATACAGCCTTTCCAAATCCCTTTAAAATTCTCGCCATCGCATCGTTTAATCTGTCTTCGAGTAAATTAACAAACAAATAATAAAAAGTGTTCAAGTATACATAAAAGAAAATAAAGTTTAACTCGACAATGAGGACACACTTTTTACGAAACGGTCAATAAAAGGTAACGATTATTGTCGTTTTCTATTCTCGATCAAAACGAATTGTGTTGTAGGAAAATTTTATGGCTTTACGATAATCGTTTTGTGAAATAAATCTCGAGAAATACAGAGGAGAGAGGTTATTAATGAAGCGAATATCGAAACAAGTTTTGATTATTTAAGATTGAGTTTACATTGCTATATTGTCAGACCATCTTTAAATGTGACCATACCATAAAAAGACATTTTGTCAATATTAGGTACCTACTCACGAAACGATTACACGCACGAGTGGATTTTTTTTATTTTTTTTAAACTGGTGTTTGAGTATAGGTACATGCATGTGTTGGGCTTCATTTTATAAAGTTATGCACACCCGCACAGTTGCCGCAGGTTACCCCACATTGTGGGATATGCCGTGATAGTATGAATGAATGACATCGTTGTACCAGAGATAATCTGAAAAAAAATATGGAGCAATACATAAGACTGCTAGTGCAAGATAAGTGATGATACACTGGATCATTTATTTCTTGAATGTTCCTTAAATGACAATATCCGACCTTTTATACCGACCTCACCGAGATTGGAGTTCAAACACAAAATTGAATTCAAATAAATGCAAAAAAATACAATTTTTTATTTTTATATTTAGTCAATTTAAGCAGTAAAATTATATGGCTGAAAACACTATTAACGGGTGAAGAGCCATTAAAAAGAAAGACAAAAATATTAAATCGAATATTTTTATAGCTCCATATTCGCAAACATTTCTTTCCAGTCGAGAGTCAATGACATGATATGAAATTATGAAAATATTTTCGTTTAAAAAAGAAAAAAAAATTGAATAAAGTTTTTTCTTCACTTCATAGATGGCGATGGTGTTTCAGCTTATTTTCAAACGAAATGATTTTCATAATTAAAATGAAATGTTTTTTTTTTTTTTTTTTTATTTATTTAACAAAAACAATACAATGTTCACATATAAATCACAATTTAAAAAGGTATACAATTTTCATCATATAATTCATAATAACCCTCTTTAATTGAGATAAAATCTCGTGTTAAAAGAGGGGAGTATCTATTTAATATTATTACATTTACCAAAACATTGTACATCTACTAAAAAATATGAAGCTACACAAAAAAAGAATGAAATAACAAAAAATAAATAAATAAATCAGTACAATTTTTTAATTTTATTTTTAAATATACTATAATTTTTTTCGAGTCTAAGACTCAAAGTTAGTTTAGGACTTTCTAAAATTGGATTAATAGGGAACTCAATTATAGGGAAGGCATAATATGCGAAAGCTGTGCAAGCGCATAAAGCATAAATTTTCACCACTAAGTATTTTACGTTAACCAGTTTCGAATTTGACCTGCTCCCTCGTCGGTAAAAAACGGTTACCATAAAATATTCTATAGTGGTGCAAATAAAAAGGGCGCATTTTTGATTTATAAAATAAATATTTTAAAAAGCTTTTAATATCGATTTTAATGTATAAAAATTAGACGTGGAAATAAATACGAAATATATTCAATCAATTTTCATAGGATGTACAACAAGAGAAAAGAAAAACGAAATGTTTTAAGTTAAGAAGGATATTTAGAAAAAAAAGTTAAATTAAATTAATAAAGTTTTATTTTACGACACTAGCGGTCACAATTTAGCAAACAGAAAAAAATAATTAAGTGGATTAAATTTCCTAAAACAGGAATATTACACTTTTAATAAACATTAATCTTAGTTGAGACACTCAAGTTTCACTTCATAGATTAGTCTTATGTTGTGATTAAAGTTTCAAGACCAGACTAGTTAAATTAATTGTCTGGGACATTTGTTATTCCTCTAATACTAGGAAGTTACTTATCAGGAAATACACGCAGTATTTAGGGCAAGTATTTTAGAAGATTTCTTAGTAAGAGCTGAACAATCCCGATCTTTCCATACATTTTAATGTATTCAAAAATAACTAGTTGTCAAAGAAATTCTGAAATCCGAAAGTTTTGATAAAATAAATACCATAATACCGTCAACATTGTCCGATTATAAGTCCGATTGACTTCATATTGATATCATATACCTATATTATGGATAGTCTAGTTTTCACACCATTTTTTTAAACATACAAAAGTTTGGTAAAAATAGCAATTAAGTCATTTATTTTAATATTTTAGCTACTTTTTTTTATATATAATGCAACTAGCTCACGTCAGTCGCAATTATAACTACAAACAAACCTAACCAACCTATTTTTACTAAATTTTTGTAGGTTAGGTTTACAAAAATGGTGTGAAGACTAGGTTATCCATATATTATGTAAAGTCCAAGAGGTGATTAGTATTCCATAGATATCTGTTGATCTCTTCTCTATGATTTTTCTGTCAACATTTTCAAAATGCTCTAACGGTCTGGAAAATCGAGGTATTTTATTATTGTTTAAACTTTTAATGCTATTAAAAAACACACTCTTCAAAAATGCATTAAGGGAATGCCTTTAATAAATCTATTATATGTTATATCAATGTGAAATAAATTGCATATTTGTATGAAAAATGTATAATAACAGAAGTAACATAGCTTCGGAATGGGAAAATTGAGTGATCAACATCATAATGATATTTTATGTATAATTTATAGACAACAGAATTTTTTACTCTCCACTTCTATCTTCCTCAAGTGGTAGGCAGTGAGAACCGAACACCGCATTCTTGAAATATATTCATCAACATTGATATATTGTCTCATACATGCTGATATTGGTAGTAATGCAATTGTTTACGTCAATTATCAACAGGTATCATGTAAAACGAACAAAGCAGTCTGGCGCCCCCTGGAAACAATAAAAAATCGGCCAATCTTATCAATATCGGAAATCAACCGGACACGTTAAGTATGTAGAAAGTTCATACTATGATTTTTGTGACAATGTTTTTGTGTGTATGGTGAAAACTTTTTACGTCTGGGAATCTATTATTTGTTTAAGAATCTAATAGAAATGTACTTCATAAAAATGCATTTAGAGATTTTTAACATTTCAGGAAGAAAAATGTAGGTACACTTACTATGTAGTGTTGGCCACAACCCACTCTTTTCAGAATGACGTTCAGACGATCGTGCTATCATTTTTTTGTATTACCCAGATTTATGCCATGTTTGTATATATTTTATAGTTTGTAGATATCACCTAGATTCTTGCCATATTTGTATATATATTTTAATTTAACAGGCGTTTTTCATTCATTCTTCCAATGTGGTCGAACCATCTCAACGTTTTAATCATTGTGTTGTAATATATATCATTAAATTTGTCGCTCAGTTGTGGTGACTTGTCCCAACAGATGCAAAGCCTTTAATCTATATTAATATAGGTCTATAAGATAAAGTTTGTCCATTTGTAGGAGGTATTTAGGATCGAGTTGACCAACTTTCCAACCATACCAACCGATTACCAGAACAATTATATTCAACAAATCGTCTTTAAGATTGATATTATTTTACAATAAACGATCACCTCTGTAATAAGGTATTTTATTTTTACAAAATATCAATTGGATATTTTAATGATAAAAGAGGAACGAAAAGTAGAGGTTGACCAAGGAAAAGTTGGCACGATCACACTGAATTTTTTTTTGTTAATAGTAACATAATTTCTTGTTAAAATTAACCGAACAATAGTGATTACAAAAAATTTAGTTTTGTGCAACTAAATGTTTTGTGCACACAGCCAAACAGTACAGTCATAAATAGATAAACCTTTATTACTGATAACAAAGGTTTGGCTAAAACGCAGGTAGTTAGTTAGATTTAATTTTTATAATAATTTTTTCAGTGCACCTAAATGGAATTTTGAAAGATGGAGACGATAGAATTATAAATAATAGAAGAAAGTGTATGAGACGATGCTTGGGGGTGAATGAAGCGAGACATGTATATCAAGAGAGAGTGGAGTCTGGCGTGATGGTAAGGTAAATATAAATTTATTTCTGTTTTTTTTGTCTATTCTCATATCTCTTTTTATTTTAATAAGTAATCGTGCTGAGGTCGAAGGCGGGGGTGGGCGGCCGACGCAGTTGTGCCCTCGTCAATTCTCACTTAGAGAAGAGCAGGACGAACGCCTTTGTCTCGCTCGGCAGTGACTCGTCAACTGT
The DNA here is from genome assembly GCA_963576475.1 of Molanna angustata. NCBI lineage: Eukaryota > Metazoa > Arthropoda > Insecta > Trichoptera > Molannidae > Molanna > Molanna angustata. The sequence goes on from OY754967.1 coordinate 44,752,979, forward strand.
GGCGAATGTTGTTTGGTTCGGGCACACCGCCGGCGCAGACGTCGGGTCAGACAGCCTGTGTTACAATTGTGACGTCAAATCTGCCAGGTGATGATTGCGTCGGATGCCCCCGGTGTTAGCCCGCCAAGCTTTCGGACGCCAACACGAGGACCGAGGGGTGCGGGGGTAAGCCCTTCCGTTCGATCGGTTGTGCTAGGGGCTTGCCCCGGCTGCCGATCTTGAGCGGTTGCCCCGCCGTTTGAGGTTGGATTCTCGGGGGCAGTGGTTGAACCCGATGGATAGTGGATACTTTGTGTTGTCCGACGTTGCAGCTGCGTCCGGGGGTGAACAGGACCAATGGGTTCTATAACGCCACCGGCGTGGAAGTAGTATCGCGATCTCCTTAGATCTCCTTAGATGAGGTCGAAATTCGACCGTAACTCATATCGTCCCTCTGCTGACTAACTGTCGTATCTGACATTTTTTGCAAAATCGAGTTAGGACCACCAATGTGTATTTATATGTTGTACGCATGTTCTCACTAAAGGTCTCGACTGTATCACCTCCCGTTAACTTGGAATAGCTTAGTGAATTGCTGTCTACCAATTACTGAAAATAAAATATCACTCATAGACCTATGTGCAAATACGATTCTAATATATATAAGAGTGTTTTTTTATTAGTTAGGCAATTTACACAATATTGTACGATTTGTGCCATAATTGTATTCATAGAACACACAAACTTATATTTAATAAACAGTGGCAAATAAAAGAAAGTCACTTAACATTAAATATCAAAAGGTACATTATAGAAGGATATTATTTTTAACAATAAATTTTATAAGCTTACGATACACATTAATTTTTTTGAGAGCTAGGAGGTGAGCAACATTAAAAAAAGGTCTAGAGATTTCACAAAATTCGTTGTAAAGATTACCAGAAGACTGGATTGGGCACGAAAAGAACAGATGATCCAACGTTTCTATGTCGGTATTGCATTCACGTACAATTCATATATATAAGAATACAAATAAAATAATAAAATATATTTTACACCGTGTCACTGCACCGTGTGCTGGGAGAGATGAAAATATGCACGCACAAAACACTAAAAACGCTCTCCTGTGAACAATTTGCATTTTGCATATACGACTGTTAGTCAGGAGTCAGGAGAGGGACGATATTTTCTTAACCCTTAGATGCTCAAGTTATGTAATCGAAAAATAAATTACCCTTTTTGATCAACGGTACTCAATACTACCACATACTTTAAATTAGTAATTTAAACACTACAACATCTTTTTCGTAACAAACACCCATTGGTACAGCAAAGGAACATATTTTCTACGATTCATTACATTTTTTTCGTAAGAGAAACTGATATAATGACAATTAATGTAATTCTTGTGTTTATATCGGGGCCATAATCTGCATAGTTTTTTTAACACTATTCAATACGATAAAAGCTTTTTTAATGTTACTTTTATTAAATTTTATTAAAAGGCAGCAGCAAAGGCAATTTTTTTTTATTGAATAAGTATAAGTATGTTTTAATAAGTTTAAATTTCATATTAATTCTTTCTAGAGCTCCATTAGTATTAAAGTAAAAAGAAAAAATAAAAAAATCATATCGATGCGTGGGCACTACAGTATAAATTTTGTTCGGTACTTATAAGTACCGACGGTCAACTAGTTCGAAAAGTAATAATTGGTCCTTATCAATGATAAAAACGAGTAGGTTGTAGCCAAAGCTATAGGTACCTTCTACTCACAACCGATAGTATTCAAATTATTTTAAAGTATTAATAATTTCTAAATTATTTTTGATCATAGACTAAAGTACTCATATTCGATTCTTTTCAAATTTTGCAAATTTGTATGTCTTATACTCGTACCTATAGATTTTGTATGTCTTATACTCGTACCTATAGATTTTGTATGTCTTATACTCGTACCTATAGATTTTGTATGTCTTATACTCGTACCTATAGATTTTGTATGTCTTATACTCGTACCTATAGATTTTGTATGTCTTATACTCGTACCTATAGATTTTGTATGTCTTATACTCGTACCTATAGATTTTGTATGTCTTATACTCGTACCTATAGATTTTGTATGTCTTATACTCGTACCTATAGATTTTGTATGTCTTATACTCGTACCTATAGATTTTGTATGTCTTATACTCGTACCTATAGATTTTGTATGTCTTATACTCGTACCTATAGATTTTGTATGTCTTATACTCGTACCTATAGATTTTGTATGTCTTATACTCGTACCTATAGATTTTGAAGGATATCTCTCCAGTGCTTCATTTTTTTTTACCGTCAAATATTTCAAAGTGACCCCAAGCTCAGGAAACAAATTGGTATTTTCAAATTGGTAAAAAGCCACATCACTTTTATAAAATGGCATTAATGAAACATCAAGTTTTCATAATAAAATAATTAAATAAAAAAAATATTGAACAAAATCATTGCATAAATATGTTGGATATTTTCCATACAAAATTTGAATAATTTGTGGAGTAAGTTAGTAGTGAGGAGTACAGCGTTGGCCACAACCCACTCGTTTCATTTAATTATTTTAATATATCCATATTATTATGCTGAAACAAAAAAATATTATTATAATATTTTTATTGCTATTCTGAGTGTCTATTCAATGATAGGAGTAGTTATGTGTGTAAGTGGGGGGTGGTAGTTGGTGGTAGGTACCTACATACATAACTTGTGGGGGAGGGTTGGTATTGGTTTGACCCAAATCATGTTTTGTGCCTAGTCATCAAAATGATATCATATGGTTGAATTATAAAAATCCACCTCCCCAGGATCGGACCCACTATAGGTTCGAATGGGGCAATAGCGCCAGGTGCGAAGAAACGTGCAGCGTTAAACAAAATAAAAAGAATCCGAATAAAATAATGAGTGAGTTGTGGCAAAACGATTAACATTTGTACGTTTATTTATTCTACAAAGGTTGACAATAACTGGATACATTTTTATGAAGTAAACTTCTATTGTATACATTCGAATGTAGGTATAAACATTCTGAATGTTTTGACAAATGAAATAATTTAAATAAATTGATAAATATAGAAGAAATGAACCGATGTCAACTGAAAACTAATAATTAACGTACTACAGAGAATAAAATATATTGTGGAATGCTGTACGCCATTCACACAAATACATCAACATGAAATTCAAAATATACACTCTACATAATACATTTTTAAAAATTAGTATCAAAAATTTGAAAACGTAATCCTCAAACAAAAAAAAAGCGGGCCCAGAAAATACCTAATTATATATTGTGAGCCTTCGTGGTTCAATTGTTATACCTGACTCCTGAGTGAATTGCCTCGGATTCGAGTTCCTCTGGAGATACAGTTTTTAATTGTGTTTTCATAAGTTTCTATCGTTAACTTGATATTATTACGTACCTATTAAATGAATATTTGAAGTGATACAAAAAATAAAAAAGGTACATACAAACAATTGAAGAATTGAAAAAACAAAGTGAAGTTTTACATAAAAACATTTTTTCGGGGGCGCATTTTAAATTTAGTGTCCCAGAAATTGTGGATCTGGTCCTGCTTACTCCGCCCCCCACTCCCGCTCCATATGTATGAATAAGAAATATGATTGTGGTAGGTAGATATATGTTTTATATTTGCATATTATTGAATGACATATTCCCCAGTCTTTATCCCTGTCTACTTATTCCTGTTTGCACCCCGCTGTGCCCCATGTGCTATGACAGTCCGGGGGCAAAGGGCGTTGTTTACACGTAAGGGATGGTGAAGTAGAAGTTTGATTGTCCCCGAACTGCGACCATTTATGATCTATTGTGCCACATAAGGGATAAAAATAATTCGTATAAATTAGAAGAGTAGGTACTTAATACCAATGTATCATAATAATATTTTTAGGTACTGCGGATAAATGTTAAAGTCTAGAAGATTAGACATAGATTAGTCGTCAGATCGAGATTAGATTAGTCGTCAGATCGATAGAAGAATTAGCCACAAAACGCATCCTGCAAAATAACCATGGGAGCAAGAGACATATGGGAAAACCAAGACAGATATTGATAGACAATGTCATCCGAGATTTGAATGTGTTAAATGCTTGTGATGACTGAAAGTCCGCTGCTGCTGACAAGAAAGGCATTCCTCAGGATGCTAAAGATAAAAAACCGAGTTTTAAAAGGGCTACGTACGGGACACCAGCTATTGAGTTCTAGATTCATCGTACATTTCCAAAGAAGCACATTAAGCAGCGTTGGAGAGGTTCTGTAATCTGCTCAAGAAGATAAAAATTATAATCATTTTAATGTACCTAATAACAATAACTATTTATGACAAAAGCAGCACCTGTTGACAAACCTATCGAGATATCACAGAATAGGAAACAAATAATAGACGAAGCACAAGCACCTAATAACCTAATAATAGCTTCATTTTTGAATAAAAGCCAATGATTGTATATTTCATTATTGGATTGAAGGTATAGAGACTCTCAATATGGTGAGAATATTCATAATGTATTCAGAGAACGTCGTAATACAGAATTTTGGTGAAATTCATCCCATTATAGCATACGTGCATGAAATAGACGATAGAAAACAACATGGAAGAGATAATACACAGATCTACTTAATATTTATTTGCATATTAAAAATGCGAGATAAAAATAATATTTTTTAAATTTTATTTCTAAAAAACAATAAAAACAAACTCACATTTCCAAAAGAATGATTAAAAACACAATGATTGATCCAAAGCAACACCAACAGATAAATCGACCCAAAACAACATTAACACAATATAAAAGGTTCCAAAACAACATTAACATATAAATGTCCAGACAACAATATTGAGCGATGCATCAATACAATAAACATTAACAAAGCAATTCAAAACAGTATTACAGATAGATTTACCCAAAACAAAATTAACAGATACCTACATTAAACCAAAACAACATTAACAGATACATCAAACCAAAACAACATTAACAGATACATCAAACCAAAACAACATAAACAGATACATCAAGCCAAAACAAAATTGACAGATATATTAATCCAAAACAATATTTATATTTATATTAATCCACAAAATTAACAAAATGATCCAAAACAAAATTACAAACATTGAGTCAAAAACAATATTAACAGATAGTTTGATCCAAAAAAAATTAACAGATACATCAGGGCCAAAACAACATTGACAGGTAAATTGTTGTATATTGGATCTAAAACAATATTAAAAGACACATAAAGACAAAACAACATTGACAGGTAAATTGTTGTATATTGGATATAAAACAATATTAAAAGACACATAAAGACAAAACAACATTGACAGATATATTGAACCAAAACAATATTAACAGATATATTGAACCAATACAATATTAACAGATACATCAAGCCAAAACAACTCTAACAGATATATTGACCCAAAGCAACATTACAATTATATCGAGCAAAACAATATTAATTTACGCTAATTTTTCATCAGCGGATAGAGGAATAAAATATAAAAAAATGTTACACGAATATAGATTGGTAGATGATTTAAATTATGGTTTCAATTTAATAATATAAGAGAAATGAGCAATAATATTTATCATAAATATGGAATAAAACATGGAATTTCTGTTGGTAATTTTTCAACTGGTGTTAAAATGTTGAAATGGGAAAATTGGAATATTTTTCATGATGAAAAACGGGAATAATACATAGTTAATGGGATAAATCTCATGAATATGTAAAACTGTGGGCATTACAAACATATACTACCTACCTGATTCATGCATTTCTACTAAATTTGATTTTATTTCTGCAATGTATTTATATTGTATAAACCAATGTATAGTCGTACACTATCATATTATTTTATTAGTGAATAGTGCTTTCACTCTATAATATTATCATCGTTTAAATTAACACACAAAGTTATTACATCCTTTTGCATACCCGTACACCTATCGCTGGTTAACCCAAATTGTGGGATATACAGTGAAGGTATGTATGTATATAATAATTACATAATATAAAGTATACCCTAATTGATGGTAAATACCGGTGTGAACTATATTCTGAATCAGCCTGATGAGGGTACCGTCAATTCAGAAACCGGTAGCTTAGATTTCAATAAATGTGGTGAAAACACATTTATAAACAATAAGTACCCACCACAATCAATAATCCTATGTTTTATGATATGTATACATAAGTAAAACTGTATTATACGAATGTTTGTATGAAACTGTTCAACTAGTAATAACACTTTTTCCTCCTCTTCTTCTATTTATCCTTTTGTTTTCCTATCATTCCTTTGAACTGTTCTTATTTTCAATCCCTTATTGTCATTTTTTACTGTAATTATTATATCCTCTATATTTGAAAAGAAATGATTCATTTTCCATTATTTTTACAAATTATAGTAACAATAAAAAAAATACATTAAAATAAGTTAAACTATGAACATACTATACACAATTTTGTTCCAGTTTGGAAATTTACAATCACTAGACGAGTCTGTTCTGAGGCAATTTGTCATGTTGCCTTATTATATAGGTATGTACCTTATTGTCACGTTGCCTTATTATATAAGTACTTTATTGTCATGTTGCCTTATTATATAGGTACCTTATTGTCATGTTGTCTTATTATATAAGTACTTTATTGTCATGTTGCCTTATTATATAGGTACCTTATTGTCATGTTGTCTTATTATATAAGTACTTTATTGTCATGTTGCCTTATTATATAGGTACCTTATTGTCATGTTGCCTTATTATATAAGTACCTTATTGTCATGTTGCCTAATTATATAGGTACCTTCTTGTCATGTTGCCTTGTCGTATAGATTATTGCCACATTACACAGTATTGTAAATTTAACATTAACTGTGGTAGGTTGGATGAAATTGCCGTTTGGTAACAAACGCGCCAGTGCACAAATTATACAAGGTAAGAAATAAATAAAAAATAATATTGGGCTATAACATGGGCTGCGAAGAGACGGACAGTTGATTTGATACTAACAATCAAGCAATAAAAAGTGTTCTGCGCAGCCCATGTGATTTTTTCAATTTTTTGTAGCATAAATTTAAGTATTTTCATTGTTCTAAGTTGTGGAATGCGTAGGTCCTACCAAGTTGTTAGTACAACTAGAAAAAATATTGATTGAGAAAAAATGGATATACCAGACTTACAATAAAAAATAAAAATGGAATTCTTGTTTTCAAATCATTTGGTATCACATAGTGAGGAATATTCAGAGCTTACATAAGCTACGAAGATAGGCCATGGGATTGGTACACAAAGTGAGGTGGAACGGGGGTATCTATAACACATTGAATGTTTAAATATAAATCGGATATTAATCCCACATATAAATATAAATAGAAGTAAAAGTATTTGCTTTTTGAGATTTAAATCTATTTTTTAACAAAATGTAGTTACTTCTTAATATTAGTGTTAAGTAGGTACTGTTTCAATTTTTATTCCGAACTATTCCGAAAAATTTCCAATACGTTATGAAAGAATGCCACCAAATTTTGGTAGCACAATCACGTGGTGTGTACAAATATTTTTGTTTATGTCATGTCTATAGATTGGTATTTTTTAACAAGTGTATTGTAAAAGAATCTCCAATTCATAAGTATATACAATATAGGTACATACCTTCATTTTTATTTATTTTTTTTATTTTATTTATAAGTTTGTCATAAGCATAAACATACTATCACGTAATTTCCCTCACGGGGTAGGAGCAGATAATTGATCGACACATACCTATTTCTATATTGACTCGCATCCAAAATATATTTTGTAATTCGACTATTTAAAATTGATTTAAATTCATTTCACATGCAAACTTGCTTGTCAGAACTGGTAACACTGGCTTGTTGGAACCCGCAACTTATATAGGGTGCAAAGAACTGTTAAGTTAATAAATAAAACAGGAACACTCCTTTGTGACAATTTCATTCCACCCTCAAGAGTGCATTTGATTATAAAAGAAAGCCATCATTTGCATGGATATTGAAGTTATTATTAATCTTCAAGTCTTTCGAGACGATAAATTAATAAGAGAACAAGGAACTGAACTCGGGAGGGATGGAGGATATAACTTAAGATCGGGAAGAGAGAAGTGTTCAGAAATGCGAAGATAATTATTTTCTTTTACGTGAAAAGAATGAATAAGTATTATTAAGTACTTACAAGGAAATATTAAGAGAAAATATTATTTTTATATTCTTTTATAAATGTATTAAATCGTTAAAGTTGACACCACTCGATGTTAATCAGTAGAGTTGGTAATAGTGGCGAACATTTTGTAGAATCGTGTTAAAAATAGGTAATAGGTACATTTCCTATTAAAAAATATGCTTCTTCGTTTTAAAATAATTGATATTGAAGTATAAAGATTAAATGACAATACACACTCCAATTGACAAGATTGCAAAAATAATTTTTCATATATATTGACCTTTTTCAGTTAAATTATATCATTTTAAATATTAATAATCATAGTCATCATACGTATTGTTATTGTATAAATAATTTTGCAATTTTCAAATATTGTATCACTTCATAAGTACCCAAATGGAGGCTCATATTTTTAAAGGTATTTATAGTGACCAAATATTCGAAAAACTGTACAGTTTCACTTCTACTATATATCAAGAAATTACTTAATGACACTTTTGCGGACATTAAATTAAACTTTTAAGTTACAACGTTGCTGAAGATGGACGAAAGTCGGAAAAGGTTTCAACAGTTATTTAAAATTTTATGGAAATGAAAATATAAGTAGAGTTTTTTTAAATATTCTTCGAATATATGCTCAAACAATAGTCTAAGAGATAGCAACGTCAAAAAACAATTAATATTTTTATGGCTGTTTTTTTTTAATAATTCTTACCTTATTGAATATAGGTATGAAAATGATAAATCTGGTACCTGGGAGTGGTTGCGTTTACCAGTGCGATTTTTCTTTTTATATGTGAAAATTGCATTCATTTATTAATAAAAATATTTATTAATAAATCAATTAATAAATAAATAAAAAAACTTACTTTGATGAGGTTCACCACCCATTCTGAATGTGGCCTTTTAAAGGTGACACAAGACTGGTTTGTGGGCCTTCACGCATGTGTCGTACTTCCTTTTATAAGGTAATTCACACCCGCACACCTGTCGCTGGTTACCCCATACTGTGGTATATGCCGTGATGGTATGAATGTTTAAAAGATGTATATTGTAGAATAATAGAAATGTACTTCATAAGTGCATTACAAGCAATTGTCGACCTCGGGACGGAAGAGAACTATCGTCCCGAAGAAGAAGCGGTAGCTTCAAAAATTATCAAATAAAAACTCATTCTTATTTTAAACAAAGTAAGTAAGTACTTATATACCATCGATCTTTACTTGAATTTATGGTGCCGCTTTACATCCATAGATGTTTTCGTAAAAATAATAAATATGTTTTCTAGGAACCGAATCAGCAAAAGATAAACGTTTTGAACCCGCGACCTTGACTTTTATAGTCCGAAGCGGTAACAATTCGACAACAACAACCCGGACCATATACATACATATACAAAGTGGGCAATAATTAATTTAATATTTTCAGTGTCGATGGTGAGAAGAGAGTGCAAATGGCGGGTTTTGTATCTGAACCAATCACAGTTCCCACGGTGAAGATTCCACACAGGTAAACATTATTCACTGGACTATGCCATATAGTCCCGTCTCACCTCGCACTGTATGAGGTGCCACGCGAGAGAAAGAGAAGGGACACGATCTGTAAGTGTTGCGAGGGTGGGGACGGGCCGTGGGAAGATGTTGTATTTACACTAGTACCCCGATATACGCACGTAAAAATAAAGAATACAACAAATAATTAATAAATATAAATACAATTAACTAAATATAAATAGAAAAAGATAAAAATTTCTTTTTTTTATTTACTTTCTTTTGAATTCTTTGAATGGATTTAATTCATATATATATTTTTTCTTTTCGGCTTAAATAATTTAATTGTTCTGTTTGTGCTTTATTTTCACCGTAATATGGTTTAAGAGGACATATAACGCTAAATTTAGTGACTGTAAATATGATATATTAAAACCGCCCAATGCACTATGACGTTACGCGTTAGTAGGGGTAAATATCACGTGCGTTTAAAAAGGTTTATACGTGATTTAAATTATCGAAAACCCCAAATTTGATGATTTTTTGCATTTTAAGAACAAACCTTAGTTGAAATGAAAAAACTTTATCGGTCATTCACTTTGATTTTATGCACTCGTTAAGCGTATAAAAGATTTATTTCTTTACGACACATGGTTACGGAGTAATTTAACAAAAATGCTGTAAAAAGGGATATTTTTAATCATTTATTTATGGGAATTTAGGCTGAATTTTCAAATTGTGTGACGAACATTCACTAGAGAAATGTTGAAAAGACTTATACTATTTTTTCTAGAAACACACTGTTTAAAATATTTGAGGGATTTGATTTGAAATTGAGATGTTTAGGTTTATATGGCCCATTAATGGAATAACTATTTAATTGCAGTGTACGAGAGGAGATTGCACTGACAAAATTTTAATACAGTTTAATTTAAAATAAAAATTATAACCAAATGTAAATTTTCTAAGCTAATAAATAATTGAAAAAAATATAATTGACATACAATAAAACACAAAAGTTTTAATTTAATGTTTATTTACTAAAACCACTAACCGTTCACTTGTCCTTTAAGTGTTCATTCACGGCACATAAAAAATGTGGGATTACCAATGACAGGTGTGTGGGTTCATTCACGGCACATAAAAAATGTGGGATTACCAATGACAGGTGTGTGGGTGTGTATTACCTTATAAAAGGAAGCACATCACATGCATGCATGCACACACCAGCCTTGCTTCTCCTAAAAAGTCACTACATTCAGAATGGCTAATGAACCTCAAAACACGTCATTGTACCCTGCGCAAGTGGCGAGTTAATTGCCATATGGCAATTTCTTCCATCGAACCAGTGTTTCCAGCCCAGAGAAGCAATATTTGTGTGAGAAATGACTTTAAATAAATTTCTCCTCTGCTAGGGATCGAACCCAAGACGCCCGAGCAGAAGCCAAACGGTTGACTAATAGTGCCATGGGGGTATGTGATTTGCCTGTTGTCTGTTGTAACGATAGTAATAGAAAATAATGGAAGCAGTATTCTAAACCTGTGCCTCACAGCAAATTTGTTACGTATAATAATTATTTAATTTCATTTCAATAAAAAAACAAAAGTATGCAGATGAAATGAGATCGCTAAGATGAATTTGTAATAGAACGACGTATATGACAGGGTACGAAACGAGGACATAAGGAATGAATGTAGGACGAAGAAAGATGTCATTAATAGAACGAAAGTTAACAAATTGAGATGGTATACGAAAAGGACGTAGCAATATAAGTCGGGCAGAAATGGAATAAGAGATCGGGGTGGTCCAAGAAAATTATGGCACGATCAAGTAAATGATATTCTGAAATCTGGAAATGTAAAAAGCGTGAATAACAGAAGAACATGTATAAGACGATGTATAGATATTAACGAGGTAATGTATATGTGTCAAGATATAAAAATATGGCCTTCTGTTCTTTCTGCCTACCCAGCGAGAGATTTAACGTGATGTTATGTATGAACGAAACGATAAAGAGTTGATGGAATGTCATTGAATAATACAGTCAAGTGTCATATTATTTTTACAGTCAAGAGTTGCTCCTCGACGAGATAAATTTATTTATTTATTTATTTATTATTTCTCACAATACATGCATATGTATAAATTGATCAACAACGCCCCACTAGGTATAACCTGTTCTGGGGCTGCTGTTAGGTATATTACATTATCGTCAATTTGAATATATATAACAATATGATTTACATATCATCAATATAAACACAAAATACAAAACAAAGAAAACAACATAATTTAAAAGTACAACATAATTTAAAAAAAGCAATATAATTATATAAAAACATTAATAATAAATAACAATTAGATGAAATTTTTTTAAAGAAAATTTTTGATGGAATTCCATTAAAATTTCTTAAAATTTTTAATAAACATTAAAAATAAAAAAAAAACGTTTATAACTTAATTCCACTGTTTATTTCAGACTACAACCCGGTTTCGTGCTTAAGCACATTTTCAAGTTCTGACTACTAAATTAATAATTTATTATAAATGCGTTATTTAAGGGTGTGGTGTATTTGGTGTAGAGCGATGGTGTAAGGTAAATACTTGTAAACAATATGGGAAATTTAATTACCTACAAAGATCGCTTTGTGAGAAAAATCGACATACAAACATCACATATATATATTATGTACTTAGCTACATATAATATACTTCTTCATCTATCTATATATTATAATGTAATGTAGGTACTCAGTATTAACACCTCTTACATAGATAAACCATATACCTACTAGAAAGTATTGAAGCTGCAGATTTTATTGAAACAAGAGCAACTTATTGCAGGAGATCTTTTTTGTCTGTATGTTCATTGAACATGAGTTTTACATAATATAATATTATTTTTAAATTTTATATTAATTTATAAAGAGTAATGAAAATTGCTTGATATATGGCGATCCAACTGTCGATTTGTTCAGGAGAATTTATTTCTCTTAACATATCGACATAGTATCACCAAGATACGCGAGATTTGTATTCAGATGCAAGGTCTATATTTTTCACGGTTTTTCCAACTTTGTAGTAAAAAAAACTAACTTGAGGCTTCGCAGCATATATGTTCTATATATGTATGGATTTACTCAGAATTCGGAGTAGAACATTTAGTCTGTGTCCCCCCCCTTATAACTTTTGATCCGCTTGATGCACAGTGCCTAAAATTTCAGAATATACAGAAACTCATAGAAAGTTATAGGACTACAAAACTTTTATACTCTTTGGAATTTTTTCTTTATTTTTACATTTATCTCAAAAACCATAAAAGCTAGAACGCTGAAAATTGGTATAAATATAGACAAATACAAAATCATTTTTGTATGTGGATTTTCTTTAGTGATATAACATCGCCCTTTTTTAAGGAAAATTCTTATTTAAATTGTTTAAACTATTATTTAAATAAACCACTATCATATAAATTCGAATATTTGGATGCTTAGATGTTTTTTATTCAGCAATCACGCGAAAACGGCTGAAATATTTTGGATGAAATTTGTCAACAAATTAAAATGAAAGTTGTATCGGCAATCTGATTGGTGCGTCTCTGTGGACGCACTGCCAAAAACAAATCCATCTGATGCGCTTCATCCGCTGCGCCTCTATGGACGCTAGCTTTAAAATTCAAACATAAAGAATTTTTCAGACTAAATTCGTTTTTTGAATTAAAATTTTTTCATAAAAAATAGTAAATTAAAAGTGACTTTTTACATAAAACTAAATAAAATGTCCCGAAATGGCTGATTAATATCAGTATTCAAAAAATTAAATGAATTAATAATAGTTGATCTGCTGATGATAGTTTCATGATGGGCATTTGGACCTGGTTGATTTGTTTGTGTGAGCTACGTGTCTGCTGTAGTGTTTGTTGAAATAGTGGTTGCGAGTAGTATTAATTATGTAATTATTACATTTGCGCCTACGTCGTGTAGAGCTGGAACTGTCATCCAGTTCATAATTACATATATTGTCATTATAATAATTGTAAACTCCTAGTCCTATGTACATAGAACAGGATTCCCTATTACACATAGTTGGACATCACTAGTCTGCTTGCTTGCTATCATCTATCATTGTATAGTGCGGTGTTGTAAATAAATAAATAAAAATAAAGCTAGTTACTGAGAACCCCAAGGATGTGTTTCAGGGCCGCTGAAGATTATAGTATTTGGGGGATGAATTGATGCTAAAACATAAGGGAGAGACAGAGGGGATAAACGATAAAGATTGAACGGGGGATGAATTAGTTTTATCACGTTTCCCATTTTGAGAGTTTGGTTCCCACGCAATTCGTGTCCCACTTGTACAGAAGGGCCTTGTCCCAGGAGAACACTGAAGTAAAATAATAATAAAACTTCTAGTGATACCTACCTTCCTATATACCTACCATCTAACTAACTATGTACTTACTTACATCTATCTTTAAATAACGTGGTCTGGTTCTGTTTGTTATATCTTCTTCTTCTTCTTCCTCAGCCATCTCTCCACTGCTGGATGTAGGCCTCTCCTAAAAACTTCTACTCGTCTTTTTTTGGGCTTTTTGAACCCATCTGTTTCCAGCGACAGGGACAATATCATCGACCCACCTTTATGGGGCCGGCCTATTCCCCTTTTCATATCCCATGGTCTCCAATTTAGTATTCTGGGTGCCCATCTGTCCGTACCCTGTCTGGCAACATGACCTGCCCATTGCCATTTAAATTTTGCAACTCGATCCATGACATCAACAACTTTTGTCTGGCGTCTGATTTCTTCATTTCTAATTCTATCTCTTAGACTTACGCCTATCATTTGCCTTTCCATGGATCTCTGAGTGCATTTTAGCTTATGTATGGTTCTCGCAGTTAGCGTGATAGTTTCTAGACCATACGTAAGCACAGGCAGGGCACATGTTTCAAACATTTTTCTTTTCAGACATGTGGGAATATCTCTGTTTTTTAGGACATGTTTAAGTTTCCCAAAGGCTGCCCAACCTAGCCCGATCCTTCTGGGTATTTCTGCTGTCTGGTTATCTTTTCCTAATTTTATCTTGTGTCCAAGGTATACATATTCTTCAACAGCCTCAATTATTTTATTATCAATTGTGATAGTGCTGTTAGATGGACTCATGATTTTCGTTTTATTTATATTGATTTCCAGGCCGACCATTAGGGAAGCATCGTGGAGTTCTTTTATCATAATATGAAGTTCTTCCAGATCGTCACTTATAAGCACTATGTCATCTGCACTATGCTATTTGTTATATACAACTCAGATTATGAAGATGGTTTATTTTCTATTAAGATAGTGTTACAAGGATTACCCTTAAACGCAGGTAAAGAGTACAATTATAGATATTTTTTACATGTTAAATATTCATTTAACACAATTATTGAAATTTATCACATTCTAGAGACTGATGACTATTGTCTCGCAGATCCAGAATCCGGAACATTTATTAAAGTATTTCCCAAACTAAGTTAAACTCAATGTAGCGAAGGCCCTTGTATACCCTGGGTATACGGATGTACACAAAAATGAACGCCAAATTACCATCTAATGTATGAAACACGAATCAATATAATATATCACCTAATATGTGATATACAACATTTTTTCGTGAAAAAAAGGTAAATTTTAGAGGTTTTTTTTTCAAAAAGCAAGAATAGTAATAAAAATATTTCAATATTAAAAAACTCATCCGGAAGATTTTCATATTCTCTTTCGATTGAAGTAAAAATCTTCTTCATATGTCTTGTAGTTTTTTAGTTACTTACAATAAATAATTAAAAAAGGGTTTTACTAAAACTAATATTGTAAGAAATGTATCAAACATATTCAAATTTCAAAAAACTCATGCAATAGAATAAAGATGTAAATATTAACTGTTCTTTTTTTTCAAAGACGTATCTTTTGAGGGTACTGGGGAAATTATTTTCAATATATAGTATATAGCCTCTTAAGCCTTTTTTAACTTAGTCTAAACATAAAAAAGTAACTTTAACTAAAGAACAGTAAAATAAAAGTTTAATGTTAATCAAAAAACAATATAAATAGCAACTACATTTAAACAAATAATCTTCAAGAGACATCATTTAACCGTGAAATTAAAAGTGCTTATTATTGTTTTGAAACATGATACATTTTTTATTACTTCATTATTCATACAATTTTATTGAGGTATTAAAGTTAATTTCGGCACGTGATTCTGGTAGGTCAAATTAAACCAAATAGAAGCATAAATATTCATTATAGCATCATCTCTCTCTGTCGCACGTTTTATATTGGTTATGAAATAATATGATCTTGTATATTTCTCAATAATTTGTCTTGTCAACCTATAAATTTAATTATTTAACACCAGTCAAAATAAGTTACTATCACACCATGAATCAGCTAAATTCAACATAAATATATAAATCATATATTTGTCGATGGACAATTTTAAAATTTAAACAAAGGGATGTTGTTTTAATATTTTTTAGTTTTAAGACAGACTACTGACATTGACATAATGCGAGAATTTGTGATGGTTGGTTCCCTGGTAGAACGTAACATCTGAAGTCAACCCAGGTAACCCCACACAGTATTGTTCCCAGATGAGCATCGCGATAAAGTATACTTAACTTTGAACATTTAGAAGTAAGGAGAGGTATATCAGGGTATTCATAGAAATGCTGTAAGTCAATAAAACACGAAAAAAGTCGATTATATTCTGGTGGAAAAAATGTGGAGTTCCACAGGAATCACTTTAAGGGCCTTTACTCAATCATAAATTTCAACTTCAATGAATAAAAAAAATACTACCCGACGTTTTAACTTAGCTCTCAAATTCGATATTATATTTATATTTCCAAATATTTAATTAGCCTTTATAGGATATGTCTTAATGAAGTTGGCGTAAAATATTTTTAATTGAAACTATCTCTCAGAGTTCAGACACCTACCGCTTTTAAGTGTTTAACAATTATATTTTACGGTTCTTCAAAGTACTTCAACGCTGTGGGTTGATTTAAATATTTTTTTTACGATTAATTTGAAGCTAAGGAGATAAACAATATACGATATATTAATTTAATAATTCATTTTGAAAAAAAGGGTTGAATTTTTAAAAATTTTGTTTTTGGATCAACAAGTTTATGGAAAATGCATAGCATTTATGTCATTTAAATGATTAAAGTACGATTTTGTTAAGGACATGGGGTTGATCATGGTTGATTACGCATCGTTCAAATGTCAATCAAATAAAACCATAAATAATCAGTTAGGTTAAAAATACTCAAACAGGACACCCTGCCAAAACTTACTTCGACTGCGATAATCTGACTGCAATACTGGGTATATATTATAAGTATATACTTGGTATAATAGATGGACGAAAAGACTGGTGGAGTGGAGACCGAGAGGCGACAAGAGACCACAAGGGCGACCACCTAACAGATGGATGGACGACATTAAAAGATTTGTTGGACCACAGTGGATGGGAGTCGCACATGAACAGGAGGAGTGGAGAAGGATAGGGGAGGCCTGCAGTGGGCAAACACAGGCTGATGATGATGATATGCCTGGTATAACTGGTTCAATAAACAAATGAACGAATGAATAAAAAAATAAAAAAATATTTTTATATTCTTTATCTTTAGATACTTATTATCATTCTTTTCTGACCTCACTTATCTCCGTAAGGCAAAAATATTAAAAAAAATAATGATTTGATTGTGATTTGATACCATCTGGAATATTATAGACAAACCCGTGAGAGAACTACAAAATAAAATGTTATCTACTACTAAGTACTTAAAAAAAACATGAACAGAAAACAATGACATACACTAGTAGTGGCATATACATATACATAGACACAACAAGCAAACTCAAAACTTCCTGTCATAAAAGGTCAATCAATTGTTGTTTGAAGATCAGTTAAAGAAGCTTGTCTCTTTTGTGTAATGTCACGACTTATGACAGAATATTTTGTGTATTAAATTAAGATAGACATTTTTTTCAATATGTATCCTGGGAACGATAGAGTATGCTGGCGTAACCCGTGATAACTTTGCAAGTCAAATATTTTTTATCATATAAAATTATTGTTGTACATGATTCCACTATTTCATAAAAGAGGATACTTAGTAAAAATATGATTTTGTATATAGGTTAAATAAAATTACGTATAACGATAGTTCTACGATTTTTATTTATCTTGTAATAGGACTATCGTTTCGCCTTGGATCATTTCAACGGTAAATATATTTTTCAACCCCATTCCATAATTCTTTAAAAACCATCTTCCTTCAGTCCTTTCTCATTTTGTAATCATTATACATTCATTCATTCCATCACGGCATATACCACAATGTGGGGTAACCAGCAACAGGTGTGTATTATCTAATAAAGTGACACACGACACGTGCGGGTATCCTCTTACGGGACACCCGAAAACGATGATAATAGAAAAGAATGGAAGCACTATTCAAAGCCGGTGCCTCACAGCAAATAGTAGCTTTTTTTATTGCTATTATTATTGCTCAGCAAACCGTACACTGTACAGTAGGTATATAATATTTTGAAAACATTTTTGGCTAATTTATAATTTCAATTCATAATACGTAACCACATTATTACTTTGGTTGGTTGGAAGAAATTGCCTTTAGGCAATAAACACACCATTGTACACATTAATGTACATTATATAAATAAAATAAATAAATAAACAATGATGGGTGGTGGCAGAGTGGTTAATAATCCAGTGTTCGCGAGTTCGTTTCCTGCCACGACCAATTTCGTTCACTATAGCACAAGCATTTATGATTTGTTTTGAGAATGCATGAGCATATATATTCACTTGATAAAAGGACATATATTCTTTTAAAAAATGTTGCTGAAGTTTTCTAAAAATGAAATAAATGAATAGTGAAATGATTGTGTTGTGTTACATTTGAATATATGTAGTCTTTCGTAGCAGGATTCGAAATCAAGTCCTGCGCAATGACCGCGTTGTCACTGAGCCACGACAGTAAATATATATTTTTTATCTATTTCAAATAAAGCTTCGTCACCATCCATCCGCACTAATGATAGACATTATAGCAACCACAAAGAACGTAATCCCGGAGCTTAAAAAACACCATTCATATATTATGTACAACGAGAATTGCTCAGTCATCATTTGCATACGTGCAGATGAAATATTAAATGTGTAATTAGCAATTGATTATGCCACGTGCATGTACATACACACATACAGTCAAACATATCAATCACAATTATATGTACATGGGGAAGATATACATCTAATCAGCGTATCCCTAACTTTTTCGACAGTCACCTGTCATACCTAATTTTTCTTCAGATGCTCACATACATTACATGTTGTGAGGCACCGGCTTAGAATTGTATTTCTACTCTTTTTTTATTGTCGTTTTTGGGTGTTCCGTAAGAGCCGGGTAATAGAAAATACAACAGGCAAAATAACATCTCACATAGTTCACCAATAAGGTTCACCACCCATTTTCAATGTAGTGCCTTTTTAGGTGAGACGAGACTGGTATTTGGAAAACACGCTCTGATCGTGTAATGCACACCCGCACACCTGTCGCTGGTTACCCCAAATTGTGGGGAAAGGCATGGTATGACGTGTGTACTACGTCAAAAAGGACGACTACTTCGTCTGATCAAGGTATTTGTTACCAGATGTAAGCGAATTAAAGCGTTTTTTACAGTAAAATTTACCTTATTTTGAGAAAAGTTCTTCATTAAATACCTACAGCATGTGGTTGATTAATAAATTCAGACAATAGAAATCTATTCAATTAAATTTAATTATGTTAATCTATACAAAATATAATAACCATTTCATACTAAACTTTGATCTTAACGATTTTTATGATTGAATGTAGATTATGATCGAGAACTGATTTATATTTTTTAAGATGAAGACAAGAAAATAATGTATTGAGAGCGTGTCATAAGTAACCCTAATGTATCTAGGTGGATAAGTGAGTGGGAGGACAGCCCCTTTGTGGTATCACAAAGGGCGAATTGGCCTTAGTGTGTTCTCCTTAAGAATTGCCACCTACAAAAATACAAAAAAAGTGTATTGATAATATTCAATTCAAATCAAAACGAATTTATCAAAAGGGCGTGTCATTCCTATCATGCTAATCTCTCGAGTAGTATCCCACATTCTGATGTAGGTATTCAATGCTAGTAATAACTGCTACAAAAACTCTCTATATAGTACTATAATGTCAAACTCTCGGGCAGTATAACACATTCTGATGTATTCACTGCTAGTAATAACTGCTACAAAAACTCTCTACATAGTACTATAATGTCAATCTCTCGGGCAGTATCCCACATTCTGATGTATTCACTGCTAGTAATAACTGCTAAAAAAACTCTATATAGTACTATAATGTCAATCTCTCAGGCAGTATACCACTTTCTGATGTCTGTTTATTTTTTTCATAGTGTATGTTTTTTTTGTATATTTTATAATACTGTATTTGTCCTTTAAATAAATAAATACTTGTTTGCTAGTAGTAATTTGAATATTAGAGAGGTTTTGTAACGATAGAATCTTCTGTTATTTAGATAAATTGAGATATTAAATATATTAGAATAAAAATATTAAACAGAGATTAGACGCGCGAATTAACTTTTAACGGAGGGGTGATACACTGTATAGAATAGAGTATATATTATATAGGTGAATATATAGTATATAACCATCAGAGGGTAGCTGATAATATTTTAATGTGGTTATAAATGCGTGAGAAATTACTTATGTACATCAGCGAAAGGGGTTCAGCAAGAGACACTGAATTATCGATTTTGACTTAATTCTATACAGGAAAATATCGTCGTACCATGAACAATCTTTATAATGAACCCCGAGCACTTAATTGATTATAATAACACGAATGTTGCCATAGTAAATTATATATTAAAAATTATTTATATTAATAGTAAGTTTCAAACTTTTTTTGGTTTGGACTGTTTAGGGAATGTATGAGGATGTATGTATAATATAGGTACATAATATGTCTTGTTAAAAAGATATATAAAATAATGGTACGTATATTATTTATAAATTTATTTCAATTTATGTAAATTATGTACAAAGGTTGGATATGTAGGTACATATCCTACCTTTCATATAAGAAGAAATATATAATTAGCAGAATGAAAGTTAACACATTGAGATGGTTCGGCCACATGCGAAGAATGAATGAACAACGCCTGACGAAGAAAACATCCAAAAAGACAGGAACGGAAAAACAAGTCGGGGGCGCTCAAGAAAATGATGGCAAGACCATGTGAACGAGATTCTGAAAGACGGAAATGAAAGAAAAGTGAACAACATACGAACATACATAAGACGATGTATGAATGTTGATGAGGCGATGAATCAAGATAGAAAAATATGGCGTTCGGTTCTCTCTGCATACATGGCGTGATTGTATGTATGTATGTATAAAATGAAAAAAAAAACTATCTTTAACATTATCTTTGATTATATCAAATCTTTAAGAATACAAAAGATTTTATTTACGACGTATATTTATGGAGTAGGTACTTAAAATTACTGAAACAAAGGGTATTTTTAATATCATTTTAGGGGAATCAATGCAGATTTTTAAAATCGTTAAACGCTTATTCACTAGAAAAATATTGAAAATCCATAAGGCTTTCTTCAGAAACACATTATTTAACATAGTTAAGAAATTTGATTTCAACTTTCAACATGACGAATGTGTAGTATGGAAGACATCGTCAGACGAGGAAGACAACGAAAGCGATACAGAAACGAAGACAACAGACTTCCACGTATCGTGCTTCGAGGGAAACCTATTTGGTTAAGACCATCAGGGCGACCTCCGAAAAGCTGGCAACCAGCGTCACAGGAGACGACTCAGCGGTGGGAACAGATCCTATGGATCTATAGGAAGGAGGAAAAAGATTTCATAGAACGATGTTTAGGTTTATATGCATTTTTAATCATTATTTCTTTTCGGTGATGTCTATCTGGCATTGTGAAGAAATCTGGAATGTAGCTATCCATACGGAACGCGCTTCGAATGTTTATTTTTTTTTTCAAAATATCATTATAATTTCAATTTGCCTTTGGCCTCCCCAAGACAACTGTGAAAGTCCCCCCTCCTTCACCCCTCTCTCTCCTCGATTTATTGGAATTCCATTAAATAATTTACTAATGAAAACTCTCCACCCAATTCCGATACCCAATTATTATTAGACGGAATATATTTTTATTCCAATGTGGGATGTATTTGCTAAAAGCTTTGGCGATTCGCTCCCCGTTGTACCAAATACATAATTTATTAAATATCGTTTTGACCGAGTAAAGGTTGGTACTTCATCAATTTAATTTTTGGACTACGTGAGAGGACTTCAGATTTTTTCTCCATAATTAAATGAATCGAGGAGGTAGTGGCTAGTGGCTAATGCTAGAACGATACTTCTCAATTTGTTGGAGTTGTAATGTAAATCTGATGTTTTATGACAAATTTTTAACTCTCAATAGATACGAAGTTGGAATATTATAAGGACTGTTATTGTTTATTACTAGTTGCATGTGACACATGAGATCCAACTGTCGATAGAGATAGTATGTATAGTTGAAGAATAAGTAGGTACCAAACTATAAACCCATAAATACAATAATACAAATTATTTAATATTTTAAGATATTTTGTTTTCTATACAACACATGTAGGTATGTATGTCAAGATAGGATAGTATGGAGGTCAGATCTTTTTTCCTACCCGGAATATGAAAACAGCATGATGGTATGTATGTATGTTTAGAGATTAAGTACCAAACTATTATTCTTCTTAGATATTGTGTATAGGCGACTGCCATACAAATTGTATGAAGCGATGTCGTCACTAAATTAAAATTTTATAAAAATTCAATATTGTTAAAAAAAATTGAGATGTACTACTACAATGTTTATATTTTTTATATAAAATTAAATTATCTAGTTGGGATGTTTCGGCTTTTTTCGATATTTTTAAAAACTTTGGAAATATAGGCAGTTAAACACATAAATTTGTCAAAAAAAAAATATTTTTCTTAATAAAAAATGTCTTCGAATCTCTGGAATTTTTTTAAAATATTAAATTTGAGATTTTGTATTTGTCTTTATTCTTACTAATTTTTGGCGTTCTAGCTTTGATGGTTTCTGAGATATATGGATAAATAAACCAAAATTTCAAAAGTTGATAATCCCTGAATGAAACAAAAATTCAAAATTCTGAGCATAAAAGTTTTGTAGGCCTATTACTGTTTATATATTCTGAAATTTTGGGATCTGTAAATTGAGCGGATCAAAAGTAATAAGGGGGGGGGGGGGGCACAGACACATAAAACTCACATAAAATGTTCTACTCCGAATTCTGAGTAAATCCATGTATGGGAACATATATGCTGCGAGGCCTCTAGTTGGTGTTATTAGCATGCAAAAACTCCACTACGCCATACAAAATTTTCCTTCGTACACGCATCTTGGCTTAATAATGTCGATACTTTAAGAGAATTGAATTCTCATGAACGAATCGACAGTTGGATAAAGATTAATAAATAGTAACAAAAAAATACAAATAATAAGGATGATAACGTACAAAAAGGATGGGATATGGGTAGGAAATGTTAAAATCAAACAAGATTTGATATTCTATGAAAATCTAATGCTTTTTTACGAGAAAATCCTTTTGTCTGGTATAGGACCTTTAGAACATTACTTATTCAGTATTATAGATACCTAAATAAAATAATAATGTGCAAAATATAGATATTTGCAAAAGCAAAACGTTCAGAATCTCACCATAGACAAAATGACACAAATTAATAGAATGTTCAGCGTTGTTGAAGTGTTGATATTAACGAAAATGATGCTGTATAAACGATAAAATTAATATAATATAAATTCACCAAATGTTGTAATGTTTTTATGGGTATGCCATTTGAACAAGATAACATACATCCTAACAAAACATACATGGTATATTGTTCAAATGTCTGACTATGTAATATGTGGAGCAAATCGGTTCAGCGCACTCTCTAATACAACACACCTAATGATAACTTGCGTTCAAGTTCATCAATAATTTGAGTTAACAATCCTATTTCTAAATTTTACAGGTAGGTACTTATTTTTAGGTACTTAATTTACTATGATTTACCAACTGCTTTTAATATTTAAGAGAGATCATACCATCAATTGTGAAAACTAGTTGATTGTGGTTAACGCTAAACTCCTCACTTACAAGTCACTCCATAAAGTATTCAAATTTTGTATGGAAAATTTCCAGCATTTTCATGAAATGAATTTGTTCAATTATTTTTTTATTTAAATATTTTATTATGAAAACTTGATAATTCTTCAATGCCATTTTAAGAAAGTGGTGTGCCTTTTTATCAATTTGAAAATAATAATTTCAAATTTTAAGTTTCCTGAGATTGGGGTCACTTTGAAATATTATTTGATAGTTAAAACAATTGAGAAGCACTATTCAGATATCCTTCAAAATCTAATAATATATTTGCAAAATTTGAAAAGAATCGAATGAGTACTTTAGTCTATAATTATTGATAAAGTAAAATGAACACGCCGTACATAGCACACAGCACGCAGAACACAGGACACAGATACACTGTGATGAAAAATACAATGTCAGCATGATACTAGTTGATAATCTGCAATAAAAAAATATTCTTAAAAACTGCGAAATCATAACTCCTCACTATATCCCCTTGGGTTAGTAAGGAGTAAAAAGGCAGTTTGATGATACAAAATCGCAAAAGATTAAAAGTTCTACTATTTTATCACTAATATTAAGGAGACCGTTTTGCTTTGTAAGAGTCTTTTCAACTAATATATAAAAATCAAAGACCTTATAATAATGTAAGTACATATATGGTCTTTGATAAAAATACACTTTATGTACAAGTACAACACAAAACAAATTAATTATGAAGTGTTACAGTATAAAATAAACGCTGTTTCAAAATTTCATAAGCAGGTAATCTGAGATTAAGTTCCGTGTTAAGTTTCTAAAAAAAGTTTAAACTCAATATTTTTTTTCAAATATATAAATATTTTTAATTAACTTTCAAATTTAAAGGAATCAGATTTCGTTTATGTACAGTATTCAATTAAAAATTTCATTACAATAATGTTGAAAATAGCGAAAGAATATTCATTAAATCCCTTTTAATCTCAAATTTCGATTACGTTAGTAAATAAAATATTGGTAGAATAATAATAATAAATACGATTGAATTCTAAATGGGGTTTTACGTACATAGTGAGAGAAAAAAAGGTCTAATACACCACGTCCTAACTAGACTTAATTGAGAGATCAAATCGAAATATCGTAATTTTATTCAATACACAACATTTAGACGATAAAAATGGGCAAAAAACGACAAAAAGGGGGATACCAATTAAAGGGGTAAATACAATCGGGGTATTTGATGTGTAAAGAAAGAAAAAATACTATTAAATCTTCCGTAGATTATATTTGATGGAAGTATGGCGGCGTTTACACAGCAATATTTTTCCCGTTTTCGGCAAACGAGATTTTATTCAGTGGTAATGATTTTGTAGAAGTTTCAAAAGTGCACTTGGTGATTGGTGTTTTTGTTGTTTTACGATAAAAAAAACACGATATTCTTTACAATAAATATTAGAGAATTATTATATATTATGTTAAAGTTATTTCTGAATAATCTGCACAAATCGTTAGAAAAATAATTGTGTTTTGTTTAAAATAACTACAGAGGACAAGTTTTCGATTGTTTTTTGTTACAACTTCTTTTTGTGAAATTTTTAAAAATGAACTTATTTTGGCTGTATCCAACATTATTCAGTTTATATGACAGTCGTACCAATATTACCATGAAATGTACATTTAAGTGAAACGCAGTATATGAAGATGTTCACAATGCGTGATTTTTACCGCATGTCCTTTGTGTGAACATCATGATACATTTGATAAAATCTCGCGGTAAACGGGAAATATTGCTGCGTTGTCACTATTGTATTCGATAAAATCTCGTAAGCTATAAACGGTAAATATATTGCTATGTGATCACTTATCTATTCGACAGAATCCAGAAAGCGGAAAATGGGAAATATATTGCTGTGTGATCACTATTGCATTCGATAGAATCTCGTATGCGGTAAACGGGAAAAATATAGCCGTGTGATCAATATTCTATTCGATAGAATCTCATAAGCGGTAAACGGGAAACATATTGCTGTGCGAACACTATTCTTTTCGATAGAATCTCGTAAGCGGTAAACGGGAAATATATTTCTCTGTGATCATTATTCTATTCGATAGAATCTCGCAAGCGGTAAACGGGAAAAATATTTCTGTGCGAACACGATTCTATTCGATAAAATCTCGTAAGGGGTAAACGGTAAAAATATTGCTATGTGATCACAATTCTATTCAATAGAATCTCGTAAGCGGTTAACAGGAAATATATTTCTGTGTGATCATTATTCTATTCGATAGAATCTCGTATGCGGTAAACGGGGAAAATATAGCCGTGTGATCAATATAATTATATTGATAAGCGAAAAATGGGAAAAATATTGCTGTGCGAACGCCGCCGCCTGAAACTGCTGCTAAAAATAATCACAAAATTGTCAGAATTATCGATAAAGAGAAACCCAAAAATATTATTTTGTGTTATTCGTTTAACGAGAAATATTATTTGGTGACTTTGAATATTATGTTTAAATAAACAAACATTGATGTTTGTTTATTCATATCGATGGTTCAATACTTAATGGAATTTACACTGCTGTTTCTTTAAAATAAGCTCTCTTTGACACTTTAAGTGCAGTGTCTGCAGGGAGTTCTCAGGACTCTCTTATGTTCTACCTGAGTTTTGCAATTGGGCCGTAATTGAGGCAGTCAAAGCAAAAGTGAACTAACCAATATTGAATTAACTATGGGACTGTGTGTATTTATTCGGTTCAAAAATAGACCACAACAATATGATATTATAATTCCAACAATTATATTATTACAGTCCATTTTTGACTCGAAGACACACAAACTTTACATACACACCTATAGTTCAATCAATATTGACTATTATTGTAGGTTAGTCCAGTATTGCTTTGACTGCCTCAATTAGTCCTCATAAGCAGAACGGATGGTGTGAAGGAAGAATACTATTTCTAAGTAGACATTTTTAGGTTAGGTTAAGTTAGGATATTATGATCACTGATCACATTGAAATTTGTATAGTAAATACAACATCGACTCGGTTTTGTATAAACACCGAGGGATTTTGGGAGATTTTTGGTCTTAAGTACTATTTTATCGCTTACAAAATACCAAAAAACATACATTGCGTTTACGAGCGTAAACCACAGATAAAACAATGATCACTCGGGCTTGGTTGTTTCAACAAAAGTTTCAGTAGTAGTATTGTTAAAATGCGTCGTTCAACAGAATTAGATTTCAATGAAACAACCAAAAGCTTTGAACAATTTTATGAAATCAAAGTATTTTATCTATACTTATACTTTAATCTTTGTTCGAGAAACACAGCCTCAGTGTTTATACAAAATCGACTAGCAGTTGTATGTGTATTGTACAGTTAAATTTTTGCAGGATAATATGTTGAAATAAATAATATTCCATCAAAATTCTGTATATCCACGATAAATATATATAAAATATGTTAACTTGATATCGTGGCTTAGCCTGACGGTGACACGAGGGACCATTATTCTTGTCGAGTTTCATCCTCTTCCTCCCCCAACACAACAGACATTAGATGTGGAAGGGTTGTTGCTCTTCACCATAAATTGATATATCACTTCAGATTGATTATTACCCGATGCAAAGGGGTAGATTTTTTACGCATCGATACCACAATAAGTGCGCATCCCTCACTATTCGACATAATATTATAATAATAATGGGGAACCGATGTGTGCCCACTTGTACAATGTTGGAGGTTTTATCATAAGCGATTTCTCTTATTTGGGGTAGGCAAAGAGAACCTAAAGCCAGATTTCTCTTTCTTGACATACATTTCTCATACACGCTCTTCTATTATTCTTCTGTCTCCATCTACTGTCTCCATCTTTCAAAATTCTATTTATATGATCTTGCCAGCTTTCACTTTGCCATCCTTTGCTTTTCGTTCTTCTTTTTATATTTATTTGACAGACGGTCATCTCTTGTTCGTTGTGGTTAAACCCTTAGGGCATTTATTTTCATCAAACTTACGATATCTCTTTCAATCGGAGGTTTAACGACAGAAATAATAACTCAAATCATTCGTTGACATAAAATCATGATGTTGGCAAAAATGCGAAAAAAGGTCCAGAGTGCGATTCCCAGAGGGAACATAGTTTTTCATACTACAGATACCACTTACCACAATTTTTCATATCACTTACCACAATTTTTCATATCACTTCGGAATATTGAAGATTGGTAGGTAGGTACTTACCTGAAAAAAAAAGAAAAATAATACATTAATTTAAATTTAATTTAATTATATATTTAAATACATCATTAAAGAATATAAATATGTATGTGATAGCTCTAAATAAAGCTAGTTTATAATATATTATATCAAGTACATAAATATATGATTGTCATCAAACGAATAAATACAATATTATCACACCGTTTTCCTGTTTGACGTAGGCAGAGAAAACAGTTCGCCATACTTTCCGCCATTGTCATTTAGTTTTGTTTCATTTATTTAATGACGTAATATACAAATACAGAAATGATGTGGTTGTACGTAATTTTTTTCTCCTTTTTAAGTGTATAAATGTATTATGTAAGTAGTTTTTATAGAAGGTGCATGTACCGAATCATATTTATTCATATAAGTATATTTATAGTTATGTATGTACCATGTATTTTGTTTCGTGGTTCATGAACATATGTTTTAATAATCTATAATTGTGTATGTAAAAGCCCATTTAGGGCGTTTATATAAATAAATAAATAGTAAGCAGATGGTCGTCTCGAGGAAATTGCCACTAGGCAATAAACTCGCCATTTGTACTGGTACAAAAAAAATATGTTCAACAAAGTATTTAAATTTAAATAAGTAAATAATATTACGTAATCATAAAAAAAATTATTTTCACTTAACATGTTTTTTATATGGACAAACCACCTAAATATAATGTAATGATTTATTTTATTTAAATTTTGGTATGCATGCGTCTTCTTTTTCTTTTTTCTACGTCCATATTTTCGTATCGAGTTTTTACCACAAAAAATTCGAACATAAGGGAGCAAATCCAAAAAAGATCACAAAAATATAAAAAAAAACTATTGTTACAAGATTAACCCCTTTGGCCTATCCTCGCTGACGGGATGACAAGGGGGCGCGCGGACAAATGTGTTACACGGGGTGTGGTGTGGAGGCTCCGCTCTCGAAACTAAGCGGGCTGCACACCACACTACACAGTGGTAACAGAGAGGTCGACGATCCTGAATTAGATAATAAATAATAACACAATATCAGTTCACTTGTTCTCGCACAAAGGTCGAACCCGGGACACCCGTGCCATGTGTCAAGTGAATATATTATATATTACCTACCCATCTTCAGCATGATGTATGTAGATATACAGATGGGCTGTACGCCACTCACATAAAAAGGTTTTTATTATATCATTTTTATGCACGGCACATGCATAATAAATTGAATAAATATTAGTATTTGGCTCATCATTGTTTGGTAATAAGCCACAAAAAGTACCAGCTTGTGGATATTTATTTTTTAATTTTCATATTTTTTTTCGCAACCACACTAACGATAATATATGATATATAAATATTGTAAAAATTAAATCATTTGTTATAGTTGAGACCTGAATTATTCGCGTTTGCGCATCCCTAGCCTCGTCCATATTCATGCATCGTCTCATACATGTTCGTCTGTTGTTCGCGCTTCTAACATTTCCGTCTATCAGAATATCGATCACATGGTCGTGCCATTCCTTTCTAGGACAACCCCGACCTCTCATTCCATTCCTGTCAGCAATGTAAACTTTCTTCGTCAGGCTTTCCTCATTCATTCTCCCCATATGGCCAAACCATATTTTATTTGCGAATTTGGCATGGATTTCCTAAAAATGTATTACTAATAAATAACACCGTCTTAGAAATGATTCCCACTTTCTAAAAAACAAACGCGAATAATCGCGAAGTATCTATGTAATAATAGAATGTAACAGAACTATGAAAGAATAAAATAATGAGGACTTAATGAGGACTTAAATAATGAGGAGAATGCAAGATGAAGATCCTTCTCAATATAACACAGAGACTATCCCTAGCATATTGGAGAGCATAAACATTATTTTATTACTTATTTATTTTTATTTTATTTCAATTTACGTTTTGATAACCTTTTACACATACAAGTATACATAATATATTAAAAACAACAGAATTAAAAAAAAAACAAATAAAAACAAACAAATATATAAAATGAAAATAAAAAATGAATAACAATATAAAAAAGGTGAAAACATGTAAGAATATGTAAAAAATAATGAAAAACATTTAAAAAAAAAATATGTAAAAATAAACATGCGAGAAACATTCAAAAATATGTAAAAAAAATAAACAAAAACATGTAAAAATATGTAAAAATATAATCAAAAAACATGTAAAAAATAATGAAAATCATGTAACAAATATGTAAAAAATAAACAAAAAACGCAAACAAAAAAATATATATATGTAAAAAATATGTAAAAAACATGTAAAAAATAATGCAAAAACGCATAAAAAAATAAACAAAAAACATGAAAAAACTAAACAAAAATCATGTAAAAAATATGTAAAAAAAAAAATATGTGAAAAACATGTATAAAACATGTAAAAAAAAATATGCAAAAAAATAAACAAAAAGCACGCAAAAATATGTAAATAAACAATGAAGAATATGTAAAAAATATGAAAAAAAGTAAACATACATGCAAAAATTAATACAGGAAAAAAGAAATGTGAAAAGTAGTTTAAAAACCGACAAAATAATCTAATGTATAAATAATATTCTAAGGTAGAGGCGTTTACATTGTGGAAATTCATTTTAATAAATTATTAAAATAACAATATAACTTTGTTTATTTCCACTTATTTATTTTTAGTTTAAACCCACCTGAAGAAGAGAACGGTAGTTCTTGAAACTAGTTGTGGAATAAAAATAAATAAGTTATATTGTTATTTTAATAATTTAATATATGATCGGATGCTACAGTATTGAAATTATACGACTGAACAGAATTGAAGCATAGAATTGCATTTTATATCACAATTTATACATATTTCAGGAATCAATAGAGCACAAAATTCGCAATGGACCACCAGTATTAGATACAATTTTATGAAAAATAATATTTGATTCAAATTTAACAAAAGGTTTAATTATGTTTAATGTAAAATTGCACGCGTCATAAAATGATACGTGTTAAATTATTATAGCTATTAAATTTATTTTGTATTGTGTCGTGTGTTACATATATAGAATTGAATGGCTTTAGAATATGACCACAGCTTTAAATTTGTGGTGTAAATTTCATTTCGATAGGGTTGTTTGTGTTCGTGGCAGTCTATTGATATACAAAGCTACACTGAAGTCGGGTGCAAATCTCAGAAACTAACTTCATTCATATTCGTCATTCGATTTACACGATTCAATAATTAATTTATACAATGAGTTTGGCTGTATTGATATATTTTGCTGTTCAATATAAGTATATAAAAAAAAATATAAAGGTGGCAAGTCCCGCCAAATGGTGGAATCTAAACCCTAATGATAAATATATCCATAATATGAGTTGTCGTGAGGGTTTTGATTCCACTGTTTGACGGAACTTACCCCCTGTGTTATTTTTTTATGATTTTTTTATTATATAATTTTTGTTTAAATTTATTTGTTATTTTTTTATTGTACTTATGTATTTTAATTCGTGGTTGATAAACCCATTTAGGGCGTTTAAAATAAAATAAATAAATACCAACAAGGCATAACCCACAATATGGGGGAACCAGCGACAGGTGTGCGGGTGTGCATTACCTCTCCTCCATTAGTTCTCCGTCAATACCACAAATTTATGTCCTTTACGCAATGGTTATCATATCAGTCTATGGTATTTCCAACGTTCTTCGCAAATACCACAAATCAATATACTTTACACAATGGTTATCATAGCAGTCTATGATATTTGCAACGTTCTCCGCCAGTATCACACCTTGAAGGCATCATTCCTTTTTCTCTCTGATTATGTTATAGTATCTATACTCTTGATCATTTTAGTTATTCGCGGGATTCAATTATCCCGCAACGGAAATAGATTATCACCGAATATTACTCCATGTTAATAATTCGTACATTTGGGGTGTAGCGGTAGGTATTTGTGTAAATGTTTATCGTCATTTTTTATCCGGTTAATCGCTGAGGGTAATTGAGCGTGACAATACAAGAGAAGAGGGGATGATGTGGTATATTTGTTGCAAGGGCGGGGAAGGGTGTAGTACCTAACAACTGTCAAGTGCACATAATGTAAATACAATTTATTCACTTGTTCTGGAAATGTAGCCATCGGTAGGTACCTATATAATATCTCATTGGTAATTTCTTTCTTTAATGTCTTGTATAATTTTCATTGCGATTTTGTTATTGAATGTTGCCATAAAACAAAATTGGAAAAATGGAATGAGGGAAATTACTACCATTACATAAATTTTCCAACTGTCGATTTGTTCAGGAGAACTTTGTTCTCTTAACATATCGACAATGTATCAAGCCAGAATACGCGAGAATTGTATGGAGAGGTCTACTTTTTTCACGGCTTTTCCAACTTTGAAGTCAAAAAACACCAACTTAGAGGCTTCGCAGCATATATGTTCCATACACGGATTTACTCAGAATTCGGAGTAGAACATTTCGTGTGTCTGTGTGTGTGTGTGTGTGTCTGTGTGTGTGTGTGTGTGTCTGTGTGTGTGTGTGTCTGTGTGTGTGTATGTCTGTGTGTGTGTGTGTCCGTCCCCCCCTTATAACTTTTGATCCGCTCAATTTACAGAGCCTAAAATTTCAGAATATATAAACAGTTACAGGCCTACAAAACTTTAATACTCGGAATTTTGAATTTTTGTTTCAGTCAGGGGTTATCAACTTTTGAATTTTTATTTTATTTTTCCCTATATCTCAGAAACCATAAAAGCTAGAACGCTGAAAATTGGTATAAACATAGACAAATACAAAATCTCAAATTAGTTTTTTCAAAAAAATTCCAGGGTTTCTCAAACATTTTTTATTAAGAAAAGTATTTTTTTTAAGATAAATTTATGAGTTTAACTGCCTATATTTCCATTTTTTTTTAAAATATCGAAAAAAGCCGAAACACCCCAACTAGATAATTTAATTTTATATAAAAAATATTAACATTGTAGCAGTACATCTCAAATTTTTTTTAACAATTTTTATAAAATTGAATTTAGTGACGACATCGCTTCATACAATTTGTATGGTAGTCACCTATACACAATATCAAAGAAGACTTAATAGTTTGATACTTCATCTCTAAACATACAATATACATATACCATCATGCTGTTTTCATATTCCGGGTAGGAAAAAAAGACTGACCTCCATACTATCCTATCTTGACTACCTAGGTACATGTGTTGTATAGAAAACTAAATATCATAAAATAATAAATAAAATAATAAATAATTTGTATTTATGGGTTTGGTACTTATTCTTCAACTATACATACTATCGCTGTCGACAGTTGGATCTCATGTGTTACATGCAACTAGTATATATTTGATGTTCGATAAAACAATATTTTCAGTTTATAAATTTTCATTGAAGTTTATTCGACAGTCAACATCATATTTACACGGTTATATTTACATATTACACAATTTTTACTAAGGTATATATTTTACGTACAATATTCCATCGAAATTACATCATACAATAATATATCATACTGTTATTTTCAATACTGAGTATTAAACATAATTTTGTTATATACATAACTTGTCGGCGGAAATATTTTTTGGTAAATTTATATCAATTAAAAACAAATACTGTTTTTTACACTGTAACTGTCACTTCATAATTGAACTAGAGTCTAGTTCTATTATGAAGTGACTTTGCCCATGACTGAACTAGACAATCAGATAGAATTATGAAAAAAAAATATAATTTTACATTCTATTCAAGACACCCATCTGACGATGCTCGGGATTGAGTGACATCGGTGAATGCGCTTGCGAACGTAATAAAATAGAACGTATTTTTTTTTTCATTATTTTATACTAATATTGTCAAAAAAATACTTCATACTGAAACGCTGATGACAGTCATTGATAGAGCGATTCCTTATCAATTATCCATATAGTCTTAGTTTCCTTATAGTTAGCTCTCTTTGGCACTATAAGGAAATTCTGATATTATATTCACAGCTAGTAATAACGCATACAAAAATTCACTCTATAAGTGCATAGCATGAACTCGTATGTTTAAATTTTTTCTTCTTTTTTTGTTAATTATTTTTGTTTTTTCTAATATTATCTTTTGTATACTTTTATTTACATTTTTTGTTGTTGTTTGTAACAAAAATATAACAATTTAACTGTCACAATCCTTTTCCCATCCTTTTTTTTTCTCTTCCCTTCCTTTCCCGTCACAGGCAAACGTACAGTAAATCTTAGTTATATTTAAATTTATGATGTTATAAATGTTTTATATTTAATATCTGTGGACATATGTAATTGGTCTGTATGTTTTTATTTTATAGTGTATTATTCTATTTTAGTATTGTAAGACTGTATTTGTCCCTAAATAAATAAATAAGGGTGCAATGTTATAGAGTTCTTTGAACTCTTCTTATGTTCGTTCAGAGTTCTGCAATTAAATAAAAACGATGCCAGCCAGTGTCATTCATAATAAATTATAATTAACTGTGAAACTTTATGTAGAATTGATATGTTATAAGAATGGATGAAATATGATATAAAAATGGATTATGGACGGGAACTTTACGACAGTTAAATACGTTTTTAAATGCATTAAATTCAATTAATACAAACATTCAATTCACAATGGAAATAGGAGGTAATTCATTAAATTTTTTAGATCTCAACATAGAAATATTAGAAAATAAACTTAGTTTTAGTATATACAGAAAACCGACATTCAGTGATAATATTATTCACAATAAATCCCGCCATCATATGTCACATAAATTATCCACTTTCCACTCACTAATTTACAGGTTATTACATGTACCACAGAGTCAAAATAAATATTTAGATGAATTAAAAACAATAAAAACGTTAGCATATAATAATGGTTACAACGAAAACTTAATAGACAATCTGATATTAAAAAAGAAAAAGAAATTATTATTAAAAAATATTGCACCAGGCCTAACAAATTTAAATGAAAAATCTAATAAATGGGTAAAACTATCCTACGTCGGCGATGTCACAACAAATATCAGTAGAGTCATTAAAAAAACTGGCAAAAATATTGCATTTTCTAATCCAAGTACATTAGGTAAATTGTTAATTAATAATAAAGACAAGGTTGAACAGTTGGATAACAGCGGAATTTATAAACTAAATTGTAACTCATGTACGGGAACATATATTGGACAAACAGGCCGTGCCTTTAAAACAAGAATTAAAGAACACATGGCATGCATTAGATTAAAGAAAGACACCTCAAATTTTGCAGAACATATAAACGAAAACAACCACCAATTTAATAGTGACCATAATATAAATATAATACATCGGGGAATAAAAGGGAGAAAACTTGACCGACTAGAAATATTAGAAATAAACAGAGTAAAAAAGGATCCACAAAAATTACTCATCAATAAACAAATTGATCATATATATTCACCATTATTGAAACCGATAGGTTAGACAGACATATACCTTCCTTTGTTGTTAAATACATTAAGATTAAAATTAAGCTGTTTGTAATTATAACTACCAAATATCTATGAAATACATTGGTTTTAACCACACTTAAAAGATAACAATAAACCAATAAATACAATATTATTTACCTTTCGAATTTTACTGCTGTCGTTTCCTTTTGTTACAGGCCTAATGGACACAGGGGACTACAACCAGTGACCCAACTACATTCATTGTATTAAAACGTAGATTTGTATAGATTCATTTGCATTATATAACTTCTTTTCAACCGTTCAAAAACCAACATTTTTATACACCTGCCATGTAAATTTTGTATATAACCACTAGTCTCAGTCTTGTAGAGCATTATTCTGACGATGTGCTTTGCACGAAACGCGTCAATAATCAAATAAACACAATAGAACAATTACCAAGTATTTTTATATTTTTTATAACATATCAACGTACAATGGAGTTCTATCAAGAATTGTCGATCGACAAACTAAACTTAGTTATGTAGAATTGTTTAATCTGGGTGTTCTGATGTAAGTAAGTCGTGACTTTTAAATATAATTTTAATCTTTACATATTAAAGTTATAGCAATATCTTGACTTTATATATCAGTTTGATCTATAAAATCATTTTTGCTCTTCAATGATCAACAATAATGCTCTCGTTTATTTCATCTCACCCCACTATATTCAGCATTTATTTTACAACAGATTAAATAGATTTTTATATTTGTAGGGAACATTTTGTAATTTTTAATGTCCATTGTGTTACTGTGTATAGAACTTACACGAGACTATCTTGTTTTGTTATGTCAAATTCAGTAGGTATAATATGTATTTTAACAGCAGGGAAAGTACAACTTGTTACATATGTATGTGGAGTTGTGGTGATCTACTTAATTGGTACAATTGTCCAGATCTACCATTTTTTAACCCTCGTACATTAAATATATAGGGAGCATTTATTTTAAACATTTATTTACTCACAGAACACCACTGTTGATAGCACTGTAATAAAACAGCGGTAAAAATAATAGTTCATACAATTTTGTTAGGTATAAATAATACAAACTTCAAACTATTTTTTAAGCACATCAGGTAGACTTTGTTATAGCCCAATTGATGATTAGTGCTGAGCAAATGCAAGACCAAAACTGTAGTGGTTTAGGTCTTGCATTTACAGGTGCGGTCTTGTTCTCGATTTTGTATAGGTACTCTGTTCTTCCCCCACCACCACCCGTTCTGCTTATGGGGACTAATAACGGCCCCTTGCAAAACTCTGAAAGAACACATAAAGAACATACGAAGAGTCCGGAGAACTCTAAAACCTTGCAGACACTGCACTTAATGTGCCAAAGAGAGCTAATCATGTTGAAACAACTGGCTCACTGCTCAGTGATAGTGAAGATAATAGTGCACCGAATTTAAGACAGAAAGTCTTGAAAGCCCTAAAGTTGCTCTTCGTGGCTACAAGGTCCGCATGTCCAATGGGTCCAAAGAAATTCCCTCGGACATCGTCGTAGAGTTCTCGTCGGAACGTTGACACGGAGAAGTTAGTGCATTCCCATAGGATATGCTCAGAAGTCTGTTCAGGGTTATCACAAAGCTGACATGAGGACGAATCGGATAAGTGAAAACGAAAGAGATAACTTTTGAAACTGCCGTGTCCAGTAAGGAATTGCGTGGTCCAATAATCGGGAACAATCCACGAGGAAAAAATTCGAGTCCTCACATCAGGAAGAAATAAAAATGTCAGTCTGCCCACGGAAGAAGAAGACCAGCGACGTTGCCAAGCATCTAAAAGAGAACTCCGGGCCAAGTTCTCAATCTCTCCACGAACTGTGGGTAAATTTACAGGTGGGAGAGAAACACCACCCAAAATTGAGCTTCGACCTCTATACAGGTTGTGAATTGAAGCTCGTCGCTGTGTTTCCAGATCAAGGGGAGCCATACCTGTGAGAATAGAAAGTGTGTCGGTAGCGCAGGTTCTGTAAGCCTTTGCTAAAGCTATTAGAGCGAAGCGCTGTCCAGAAAGCAGCAGACGTCTAATGTATTGGGTTTCACAACGATGAGCCCAACAAGGAGCGGCATAACACATAATACTCAGAAAGGTAGCGTTGTAAAACAGTCTTGCTACTGGAAATTTAAGGCCCCAACTAGCTCGAGCAAGACGTGAAATCTTTTGGAAGGCTATTTTTGCACTATCGGATACAGCACGAACATGGTATTGGAAAGTTAGGCCTCTATCTAGTGTAACACCCAAAACTTTGACCCTATCCTTAAATATTACACGCGTATTGATAAATTTGATGGAGGGAGGACTTTTCATTATGCCTTTTAACACTAACCCATACGTCTTCTTAGGTGCGAAATTGAGTCTATGACTTATACCCCAATCTGCAACAGAAGAAAGTAACTGAGTAGCTGCGCGCTCAATAAGTGCTCGGGTGTTACCTTGAATAAGGATTGTAGCATCATCGGCATATGCCAAAATACTGCAGCCCGTAGGCGTTGAAAGTGATAGAAGTTCGTCGAACAAGATGTTCCATAACAGTGGACCCAGAACAGAACCCTGAGGGCACCCGATGCTAATTGGTCGCCAGTGCAAATCTTGTCCCCCGGGCATGGCCACATGTCTATTAGTAAAATAGCTCTTCACTAATTTATATATGTTGCTAGGAATCTTACGGTCTCGAAGTTTTTTTAAAATTAGAGGCCACCAGGCATTGTCGAATGCTCCCGCAATATCAAGAGATATAGAGATAACATATTTACTATCAGAGCTTCTAACAATATCAGATATAGCCAAGATAGCATCAACCGTTGATTTCCCAGCGCGAAAACCGAACTGACGATCGGACAGTGGGTGGGTACTGGAAAGATGATCTTCTAAGCGTCGACATATAAGCTTTTCTAAGACCTTACCCAAAATAGGTAGTAAAGTAATCGGTCTATATGATTTTGGGTCAGAAGGATCCAGGTCACTACGCTTGGGAATAACAGTCATTAAACCTGTTTTCCAACAATCCGGAAAGTAGCCTTCTCGCAAGCAATTGTTGTACAATAAGATAATCTCGTGGCGAGCTATGTGCCAGCACCTTTGTACGAGAGCTGCGTCAATGCGGTCAATGCCAGGAGATTTGTTTTGGTGAAGATTCTTGATTATAAAATCGAGCTCATCGAAATTGGCGAAGGTCGATATGGGAGTTTGCGGGATATCGGATTGGTTATTGCGTATTTGTGAATGAAGAGGAGTATCAGATGAAATGTCATCAGAAGAAATAAGTATGTCAAGTAGCGTGCTTGTCGTCGAGTCAGAGTCTATTGTGATAATTCCAGTTCGTGGATCACGGATACACGAGACTGACGCATTTGGATATTTTTTCATTGATGCATATCTAAACACAGCACCCCAAGGATCTGTGGTTGAAACCTCAGATACCAAACGGCGCCATGCATCAGACTTGGCACGAGAAATCTCGCGTTTGTAGATATTATTTGAGCGTCTATACTCACATTGAAGTACAGTTACAAAGTCATTTGAACTTCCTCGACGACGGGCCGCTCTCAATGCGCGGTGAGCTCGAGTCGAAGTTCGTTTAAGGATGTCTAAGCCAGGATGCCACCATTCATTAGGAGACATATGACTAGAAGAAGATCTGCCGATCGCCTTCTCGGCACAATAAATTATACTCTGCGTAAAAGATGAGGCCATTTCCGCAGTAGTACAAGATCTACAAGATAAACGATCCAGCGAGCATTCAAAGTAGCGGTCAAAGTCTAACCAACGCCATCTGTCACACCTTGTCCGGAATCTTCTAAGCAAAGGTTTAGAGGTTTCTAAAGGAATTGGGGGTACATTGGAAATAATCTGAAACGTGATAAGGTTATGGTCACTACACGAGGCATCCTCGTCAACAGACCAATTCCATATTCTGTGGTTAATCTGAGGTGTAGCTAAAGTGACATCTATATGACTTGTACCCATGTGGTTGGAGAAGGTAGGTGGACTGAAAGGATTGTTCAACACACTCAAATTATGGCGAGAGATAAAATCTTCGCAGCTTACACCTCTGGTGAATTTCCTGGACCCGAAAGTGGTAGTGTTACACCATAGAATAGATTCGGCATTAAAATCACCTCCAATAATTAATGATGCGTTGCCGAGTTGACCCAATATAATATCCAGTTGATCCAGAAAACGAAATTCAGATTCACTAAACTGAAAATATATCGAAATAATATAAAACGAATCACTCTGGACTACAACCAAGTGACTAGAAGATAAGTGATCCAGGCATATGAAGTTAATGTTGGGATTGTAAATAGCTATACAGCTCATCGGAGGGTTCGTTGAGGTACAGCTCGAAGCCATAGCAACTCGAACACCCGGACCAAATGATGGCACAATTCCATCTCGAGAGTACGGCTCTTGGATAAGACAAACATCAATGTTCATGCGATGAGCAGACTGACTGAGTTCGGCTGAAGCCGATTGTCCACGGCCAAGATTAAGCTGACCAAATTTAACAGAAGCATTACACGCCATAGTCAATATTGAGTAAAGCTCTGCTGACTGTTGCTTGATAAGCTGGACAGTCGTTAGTGCCTGATCGGTGTACTGCTGGTTTGTTAAACAACTTACAAACAGCGCATGTGGGTTGATTGGCTCTATTCGGACATGACACGTAAACGTGTTCCGTTGAAGCACAATGTGAGCATCTGACGGGTTCTTTGCAAGTTTTTGAACCATGGCCGTACATTCGACAACGGCCACAAATACTGACTGGAAGAAAATCTGTAACACGACAGACATTCCAGTCCACATACACCTTTCCTAAATTGATGAGGCTATGGCGAACGGTACTCTATCAAGTTGTGGTCTTGCAAACCTATTCTTGGACTTGACTTGCAAGTTTTACAAAAAATGAATTTAGATGTTTGTCTATAATTCAGTTTTTACAATGAATTATATATAAAAAAACAACCAATTTATAATATAACTAATACCCATAAAATTTTGAGAGAGCAAAACTCTTGCATTAGTCTTGCAAGACTTATGGGTTTGAAAACATTGGTCTTGATTTTGGAACTATAGCGACATATTCGGTCTTGGTCTTATAGGTCAAGACCAAGACCGCAAGACTCGCTCATTACTAGTAATGTTAATAATAATAAACTAATATTTTAACTAACTACTAATTAAATATAATTGGTATACCTACTATGAGCTAATACATGCTATCTAATATGAAAACATATTATTGCCATATTCTGGAGATCCAGACTGCAAACACAATAAAAGAATGTGTTTACCAGGAATTGAACCCGGGACCTTACGCTTAGGAGTCGTACGAAAGATGACATGAACTTGAACGTAAAATAAATTCATATAAATCTATTCGTTTCATTTCGATTTGAATAGAATACGTACATCCATATAGACCCTCATTAGTATTTTTTTAACAAAATTGAATGAAAAAAAATACGGTTTTAATCATAGAGCTGTATTAATGAATAATTGCGACGTTTATGAAAAACGAGTGTTGTGTCTAACGCTATACTCCTCACTACAAAGTCAACTCACAAAGCATTCACATTTTGCATGGAAGATTTTCAGTATTTTTATGAAATGAGTTTGTTAAATTATATTTGATTTAAATATTTTACAATGAAAACTTGATAATTCTTCAATGCCATTTCATGAAAGTGATGGGACTTTTTAGCAATTTCAAAATAATGATATCAAAGTATAATTTTCCAGTGCTTGGAGCCACTTTGAAATATTTGACAGTTAAAGAATTGAGACGATCAGACATTCATCTGAATCAGATATTGATCAGAAACATCTGCGAATGGACCGGTATTAGAAGTGTCGGGGAGCTGTTACGCACTGCACAGGACAGGGAGGCTTCCTCTATGGTGGTCGTCAACGTCGGGGAGACCTGATGTGACACAAGAAGAAGATCAGAATGATATTCTTCATCATTGATTAGGGTCTAAACGAGTATTAGATATACAAATTTGAAAAGAATCAAATAAGAACTTTAGTCGATAATCGATAAAGTAGAATTAACATAGTACACAGCACACACACACACAAAATACAATTTCAATATGATACTAGTTTGATATCTGCAATAAAAATAATAACCTTAAAAATTGCGAAATCATAACTTCCCATTATATCCGCTTGGAGGAGTGAGGACTAAAATAACGAAATTATCCTTTTCGTAATTTGCATACTTTTCGTGGGAATAGAATTTTCGATTATAATTACGAAATCAGGGAGTATATTAAGAAATTCATTTTCGAAATCGGGTCTTACTTAAATGACGCATTAATCATCCCCGAAAACGGAGAAAATACTTTTGTGTGGTCTAAGTCTTCTTAATATTCAAATGAATCGATTTTATCTTAAGGGTTTTAAGCTTTATAAATTTTAAGTGCTAAAGACTTGTGTAATGGGAATCTGTTGTGTATTTTTACGGTTTGTTTCGGGTATTTTTTTACTGTTCGGCGGAATTAGAAATACCCTCTGGATTAAGTTGCGCTTTTTATTACCATAAGATGTAACAATAATATGATATTAAATATGACCTCTTTATTTATTAAACCACTCTTTTATCTTTATTATATTCCTCTCTCGCATTTTCCACTTTTTGTGGTTGATAATATACTCTTTTTATTACCATAACTTTTTTCATCCGCAAATACAAACTGTTTACTACCTTTTTTTTGAGATTCCTTTTAATATAATAAGTTATATATTTTTCATATAAATAAAATATTTATTTGTTTATTTAAAGTTATATATTTTATATACCTTTATATGCTAACCATAGCCCTAGTTGGGCAGTAGTAATCTATTTGTTATCATTGTAACTATGGTGGATAGAGTTAAAAACTATTTATTTATTTATATAATTTATGAACATGTGTACAAAGGCAGGTTTATTGCCATAAGGTAATTTCTTCCAACCAACCCGAGCAACGTGAAGTCTCTTAGTTAAATTGGTACAGTACTAATTAAGTGAGAAATAAATTGATAAAAAATAACATAAAAGAGTAAGAAATATAAAAAAAAATTACAAAGAGAAAAAAAAATGAAAAGAGAGTTTAAAAATAAAAGAATAATAAGAATAACACCTCACATAGCAATGAGGAAAAGGAGGTTACGGAAGGATATAGAAGGAATTTAGGAACTATTTGACAAATAAAGTTTTTTTAGTTTACCTTTAAATATTTGAATGGATTGAGATGACGTCACTTCATCACTTAGGCCATTCCATAGTCTAGCTGATTGTACTTGAAAAGAGGAGCTGAAAACTTCTGTATTGTGAATGGGGATAGCTAGTGTAGTACGTTCAGCAGATCGAAGGGATAGGCCACACACTATCGTATTCTCACATTACATATAAAGGATTAATAAAGGATGTCTCAACACATTATTTGTTTTTTAAATGATTTATTTGTTTATCTTTTTGTAGGTACATAATAGAAACAAATGTATCGCAAATGGAATATTTTTTAAATTGCATATACGCAAACATTGGATTTATTCCCTGTCGGGAGTCAAATGATATTTTTACTGACAAACTTTTTAACATCTCAATAGAGACGATATTGGGATATTGTAGAAGAAGTAGGAACTGGACTGTTGATTTCATTGTTTATATATAGTAAATTTCCAAATAGGCACAATTGTACATAATATGTATATAATAAGTCTTTTTAAAATATACTTACCATACCATACCATCACGCCATTT
The DNA here is from genome assembly GCA_963576475.1 of Molanna angustata. Classification (NCBI taxonomy): domain Eukaryota; kingdom Metazoa; phylum Arthropoda; class Insecta; order Trichoptera; family Molannidae; genus Molanna; species Molanna angustata. The sequence goes on from OY754967.1 coordinate 44,796,484, forward strand.
CCCTATTTGGGGTAGGCAGAGAGAACCGGACATACATTCCTCGCTTTATTCACGTCCATACATCGTCTCATACACGCTCTTCTTTTATTCTTACTTCTAACATCACCATCTTTCAAAATCCCATTTATGTGATCGTGCCAACTTTTATAGTGCAATATAGTTACTTTTTTGTTATTGTATATGTTGTGTAAATAATGGAAATAAATAATTTCATTTCATTTCAAATAAACCAATTTCTCAATAGATGGCATTACAAAAAGGTTTCTTCGTTACTTCATAGATGGCAATAGTAATAATGTCTTATTTTCAGGTAATTTGTTACACATTATTCAAATATACATACATATATAGAACATTCAAAAATTACATTGATAAGGGAATTCAATAAGAAGGCATAATTGGTGAACGTTGCGCAAGCGCATATAGTGATTACGTAACCCAGTCGATGACAGGTCGTAAGCCCTGTAGGTGCCTTGAATTCCTGGTTCTTCTATAATATCCCAACTTCGTCTCTATTGAGATAGTAAAAAGTTTGTCAATAAAATAGCTATGTTGCATGTAATTGTGAATAAATTACTTGGTAGAATTCCATTTTAATTTAAATTGAAAAATAAACAAGTATATTTTAGATTCTACGTCTATTGTTTATTAGTCGAATAATTGAAAATGCTCTAATAAGGGGAAATAGCTATCAACCAATGAATAATATACGTAGAATCTAAAACATACTGGTTTATTTTTTAATTTGAATTAATTTGTACTTATTTTTTAATTTGTACTCTGGAGGACTTATTGCTATAAGCAAAAAAAAATTATATATTGTTTAAATTTAAATAGATTTACAATATTTCAATAAAAAGCAAAAAATAAAACATACAAATATTAATTACATTAAAAAATTAATAGCCAACTTTCCAGAATGAATATATTTAATATAATATTTTCTTGCTAATGGCCGCCCACGTTTATTTGCACTGATAATTTTATTTCTGTGTCAGTTAAAATATAGTATTTTAAGACCGCAATATTATTTTGTGAAATAAAAAAAATATTAAAAAACGTATTTATTAAAAGTTTTGGTGAAATAATAACGGTTATGTAGGCAAATTAGCGGTAATTTGAAATTTACGTGGAAAATTTCACAAAACCGACATAAAATTCTACACTTAACGTCTTGGCAATTTCACTTTACGGAAAATCTAGTGGAAAACTAAGTCAATTTACTGTGAAATCGTATTACATTTGAAAAATGATTTTAAGTTTTCCGCATGAAATAAATTTTTGTAAATGTGGTTATCAAAACTAACCCATTCGGGTACTCAACGCTATAAGACCCGCATACAATTTTTCTTTATAAATTAACTTATTAATAATTAGTGCACAATTCATCGTAAGTACATCATTATAATAATATATCGTTTGATAGTACTGGGGAAATTATTTTCAAAATATACTATATAGCCTACTGTAGCCTTTTAAGGAATTTTGTGATACCATCGGTCAACCAAGACACGGTGCTTTTAAAGATGAAAATAACGAAAAAGAAGAAACGACCATTGATGGATGAGTGAGGGAATTCAAAATGAAAGATTTGAGCACTGCTCGGGGCTGAAAAATAAGTGTCCGTCGAAAATCTCTTTATTAACCAGACATCTGAAAAGCGGGCAGCCTTGTCAAATATTGACTTAGAATTCATCCAAAGTTCAATTTGTTTTTTTATTTCATTCCTCCTTCACTGGGTTTCTTTTGGAAGTGAGGGAGTATTAAATCTAGGAGCTTATGCGCAATCAAAAAGGGTAATTCTTTGAGACGCCACCCAATAACTTGGAGGAATAACTTTTGTGTTTCCTTATTCCGGGCATAGAGGTATTATAATATAGAGTAGCAATTTATTTACTTTCATTTGAATTTTTCTTTTTCAATAGACTATAGGTATAATTACAAGTAACATTATATACATAATACATGCAAAAAATACTGTCATAATAATAATACTCGTTGCATGTAACACATGAGATCCAACTGTCGATAGCGATAGTATGTATAGTTGAAGAATAAAAATAAAACTATAAACCCATAAATCCAAATTATTGAAAATTTTAACACATGTTGGTATGTATGTCAAGATAGGACAGTATCGAGGTCAGTCCTCTTTTCCTACCCGGAATATGAAAACAGCATGATGGTTCTGTATGTATGTTTGGAGATTAAGTACCTATCAAGCTATTAAGTCTTCTTACATATTGTGTATAGGCGACTGCCATACAAATTGTATGAAGCAATGTGGTCACTAAATTCAATTTTTATAAAAATTCTAAAAAATAAATTGAGATGTGATAATACAATACCAATATTTTTTATAGAAAATTTAATTATCTAGTTGGGGTGTTTCGGCTTTTTTTCGATATTTTTAAAAAAAATTGGAAATATAGGCAGTTAAACTCATAAATTTATCATAAAAAAAATATATTTTCTTAATAAAAAATGTTTGAGAAACCTTGGAATTTTTTTGAAAAAACTAATTTGAGATTTTATATTTGTCTATGTTTATACCAATTTTCAGATATATGGAAAAATAAACCAAAAATTCAAAAGTTGATAACCCCTGATTAAAACAAAAATTCACAATTCTGAGTATAAAAGTTTTGTAGGCCTATAACTGTTTATATATTCTGAAATTTTGGGCTCTGTAAATTGAGCGGATCAAAAGTTATAAGGGGGGGGGGACACACAGACACACAAAACTCACATAAAATGTTCTACTCATGTATGGGAACATATATGATGCGATGCCTCTAGTTGGTGTTATTAGCATGCAATAAGTCCACGACGCCATACAAAATGTTCCTTCGTACACGTATCTTGGCTTAATAATGTCGATTCATTCAGAGAATTGAATTCTCATGAACGAATCGACAGTTGGATTAGTCCTATAGCTAACACATTGGAAATAGTGAAACACAAAACTTAAAAAATACGTAAAAATCACAAATCAATCTAGTTATACATATTACATAATCCAGATGAAATTATAATAAAAATAGTCGATTCAAAGTAAACAAGCATAATATTAAGTAAAGGAATATTAGACTGATGAAAGATAATCAGGACACGATTTGCGGAAAATATGAATTTTTGATTTCTTTTTGAATTCATTGATATTTTCGGCACATCTTATATCCATTGGAAGATTATTCCATGACTTCGGTCCAAAAACGCCAAAAGATCGATTTAGGTATTTTGGCTTATTTATGACATTGGTTTCTACTAATAGGGGAATAGTATTTTACAATATCCCACTTGCATTAGTGCATTAAATGATCAATTCAAATTTAAAATAGCATTAAAAGGTCATATTTTTGGTAATTCATGATCCTATAAGGTGAATTTCTCTTGAGATGGGTGGTGGCAGAGCGGTTAGCGCGCTGGGCTAGCAACCCAGAGGTCGCGAGTTCGAATCCTGCCACGACCGATTTCCATTCACCTATAGTACAAGCATTTATGCTTAGTTTAGGGAATGTATAAGGATGTATATGTACTTGTTATACAAGGACATATTCATTCTTTTTAAAAAAAAAATACGTAATGTGTAATTACGGTGATTCTCTCTCGAACACGAGTTTTTACTCTATCGAGAGAGTATCACCATTGTTATGTATTGTTTAAAGTAGAAATATTGTGTAACTTTATATATACTAAATAAAAAAAACAAAGACAAACTTCTTTCTTCTTCTTCTTCCGATGGCTCTACAGCCCATATCGAGCCTTGGCCTCCATCAATCGTCGCCTCCAACTCCTCCTGTCTACCGCTGCTGTCCTCCAGTCTGCCACTTGCAGTAATTGTTCCGCATCCCTTTTCACTTCATCCTCCCATCGCAGCCTGGGTCTGCCGACCTTTCTTCTTCCACCCGGATGTCCCTCAAGGATCCTCTTGGGTGCCCGTGATGATGGCATTCTCTGTACATGCCCAGCCCATCTCAGCCTGCTCAGTCTAGCATGTACAGAGAGCCTAGGAGTCTTATAGATGCTGTATATTTCATCATTATACCTTATTCTCCAAGCTTCTCCATCATTCACGGGTCCCAGTATTTTCCGTAGCACTCTCCTCTCAAATGTATCCAGCATCTCTGCGGATCTTGCTGTCATCGTCCACGCTTCGCTCCCGTATGTCACCACTGTTCTTATTATAGTCTTATACAGGGTGATTTTTGTTTTTCTGTGAACACTTTTTGATTTAAGCACCGGGAGCAGAGAGAAGAATGTTTTGTTACCAGTTGTGATCCTTCTTATTATTTCTATGTGGTCTTCATTTTCCTTGGTTATGGTTGACCCCAGGTAAGAAAATTCATCAACTACCTCGAAGTTTCGATCCCCAAACTGAATGCTGCGTAGAGGGTTATTTCTTGAGTTTCTGGATTGTTTCATTAGTTTCGTCTTGCTTTCATTAATTTCCAATCCAACCTCATATGCTGTTGTTTCCAATGGTTCAAGAACCTCTCTTACAGCTGTCAATGATCTTGCCACTATGTTGAGGTCATCCGCGTATCCTACTATCTGGCTGCTTTGGAAGTATATGTTAGGGTTTGCGTTACTGTGGAATGTTTTGCGAATGACATATTCCAGACTAAGATTGAATAATGTAGGGGCCAATCCATCACCCTGCTTGAGTCCTTGCGACACCATGAATTCATCCAAAGACAAACTTAATTCAGTCCAATTATAGAAAAGCGAAAATCAATACAGAAAACATGGAAAAAACAATTTTATAATTGTAACAATTGTATAAAGAAAGAGAAAATAATGGGTCACAGGAAGAAGGAAAGTGAAACCGAAGGGGAATGGGTAAGCGGGAAAATGTAGCGTTCGGTTCTCCCTGCTAACCCCATGAGGCACATGACGTGATCATGTGTATGTCACATATACTTCTAATGTATGTGTGTGTGTGTTTGCGTTTGTATGTCAATAATGTAATTATTATGATAAATCGTTACGGGGAAATCGAGTTCTCATCATGGTGGCATGTCACATATAGTAATATTGAAATATTGTTAATCTTCCCTTTTAATCCTCTCCTAGATCCATTTGATTCAGATGCACCATCACTCACATGTTTTTATCAACTATGTATTATTGGTGTTACATATTCTGGTCCTTATATGGGTAATTGTCTTATTTAATATATTTTTGTAATTGTGACTGTTTGTAACCATAATAAATAAATAAATAAATAAATGTTTCCCATACAAATAATTTGTTTGAAACGCGCATCATGGGTAGAAGATAGATTATTAAATAAATATGCGATCAACATAGACTTATCTATGGACATGACATAAACATAATTATTCGTTACATTTTATTTTTTTTACGTGATTGTGCCACCAAGATAAATAGAACACATTTGAATATTTTCGGAATGGTTCGGAATGAAAGTTGATACAGTACTCAACACTAAAATCAAAAAGTACATTTTGTTAACAAAAGGATTTAAATCTCGAAAAACAAATACTTTTACTGTTAAATAAATGTGGCACAAATAATATCCGATTTATATTTAAACATTGAATGTGGTTGGGATACCCCTGTTCCACCTCAATTTTTGTACAAATCCCCTGGCTCAAAGCATAGTTTATCTCAGCTCGGTATATTCTTGACTCTATGGATATCAATCGTATTTATCTTTCTCTAACATTCACCACAGTACTTTCTGTATGCCATCACCTTCTAACGATACATATATCCCGCGATAACGATATCCTGCTTTGACATACATTTTACTACCACTGGGTAAAACAGTCACAGGGGAGATGTTGTCAATTATCAAAGACTAAATGTGGGTGGTGGCAGAGCGGTTAGCGCTCTTGGTCAGTATTCCAGTGGTCGCGAGTTCGAATCCTGCCACGACCGATTTCGTTCAACTATAGTACAAGCATTTATGCTTAGTTTAAGGAATGTGTGAGGATATATGTACTTGTTTCAAGCACATACTCGTTTAAAAATAAATGTGCGTTCTGTGTTGACGTGACGTATTTTCAATCGTAGTGATGTAGTTTGTGATTTGCGTGTTTTTTTGTACCCAATTGCTTCTCTTTATATAATACCTCTATGGTTCCGGCGTCTGTTTTTTTTTCACCCCGCAGTATTTGTCGAAGCTGGAACATTCAATTCGCCCAAATATTTTTTATTGTCGTGTTTTTTTACAACTGTCCATATAAGAACATAATAAGAGGTGTTTCAAATTCATTTCGAGTCTTCGAGACCTATAAAATAAAACATTACATCTCGTCCAATGGACATTCATACGATCAATTATCATAATACTATTTCAATAGTCTATTTTTATTATGGCGAACTAATCATAACGACACAGAAAGGTACAAATAAATAGCGATGTTTGGTATAATATTATATATAGATGTTTGGTATAATATTATTTATAGATCGAGGTTGATATTATAAGATTTCTTAGAATCTTGTTTCTTACCATCATTTTATGACGCAATACAATTTAATATTTTAATTCAGAAGGACAACTCATGATGTTTATTGAGATTAAATTTAGGAAACTTTTTAGATTAAAATTAATTATATTGATTTTTTCCCCATTTGGGAGTCAATGATATTTTTATGACCAATTTTTAACATCTCAATAAAGACGAAGTTGAAATATTTTAGGAGAAACAGGAACTCAAGGCACCTGCAGGGCTTGAGACCTGTCATCGGCTGGTTTACGTGACAAATTAATGCCTTTTTATTGAGTTCCCTATCAATCCAATTTCGAAAGTTCTATATATTTCAATTATGAAAATCTATTTGTTTGAAAATAAGGTGAAACACCATTGCCATTCATGAAGTGACGAAACTATTCGATTAAAAACAATTTAAAAATATCTCTCCACATTTCCATATAAGTGGGAGTAAAAATAAAATATAATAATTTATAAGTAACATAACATTTTGTTACATTTTAGGGTATGCTGACAAATTCTTCAATAATTATCGATGAAGTTTCTATTTGGTAGAATTCCATTATATGTTATATCTATAATAAAAAGTAAAGACTTTTTGATTCTACATTAATTTAATTGAGCGCGATAGGCCTATTTCGTACTTTTATGACCAATTTTTAACATCTCAATAAAGACTTTTTGATTCTACATTAATTTAATTGAGCGCGATAGGCCTATTTCGTACTTTTATGACCAATTTTTAACATCTCAATAAAGATGAAGTTGAAATATTTTAGGAGAAACAGGAACTCTAGGAGAAACTTTAGGAGAAACAGGAAGCTAGTTGCCCTAACAAGGCGAAATAGGCCTATCGCGCTCAATTAAATTAATGTAGAATCAAAAAGTCTTTACTTTTTATTATAGATATAACATAAAATTCTTCAATATTATGTCTAAAATATTTTGGTTAAAGTAGAATTAAACAAATTTGAATACCGCCCCATAACCTCCAGATGGCGCTGAAATAAGTCTTTATGTTGTTGGTATTTGTGGGACAAGGGACTAGGGTAGGCACCCTTGAACAAGGGGTTGTATTTTTTGCCGAAATGTCAAAATGAGTTTCGACAAAGGTTCATACGTAGTAATATATAAAAATGGTTTGACTAAAACAGCTTTTCTGTAGGTACTAATTTAAAAATATCAGTGTTATTTATAAAAAAAATCATTGAATCGTGGTTGAATCATGGTTAAATTGAACCCGGTTCAAAGTCTTATTCCACGTTGAACTTCTTCTTCTTCTTCAGCCTGTTTTTATCCATTCTTGAACATAGTTCTCCCCCTCGATCCTCCACATCTCCCTGTCTTGGGCACACTGTATCCATCTCCCTCCGGCACATTTCTTGATGTCATCAGACTACCTTGCCTGGGGTCTGCCGACACCTCTTCGGCTTGTTCTCGGTCGCCATTCTACGATATTTTTGGTTCATCGTGAATCCTGGCATCTGGCAATATGCCCAGCCCAGCTCCACGTAAGGCCAGCGGCCCTTTCCGCTACATCGGCTACATTGGTTCTTTCTCTTATCATGAGATCTGAATTCTGTCCCTTATTGAAATACCCATCAACTTTCTCTCCATAGCTCTCTGTGTCACTAACAGCTTGTGCATTATTTGTTTTGTTAGGACCGATGTTTCCATTCCATAAGTAAGCACTGGGAGAATACATGCATCAAATAGCTTCTTTTTCAAATAATGGGAGTATTTACGGGATTTCAGAATGTATGATAATTTCCCAAAAGCTGCCCAGGCAAGGCCACGTCTTCTCTCTATTTCTGCCTCTTGATTTTATCTAGATACCTTGTTTATAAAAATATTTGAATCCTAGTTCAGTTGATCTCGATTTTGAGCTCTATTTCATACGACAGCACCGAATTTAATTTTGTTAAGTTGGTTGCCATGACTACAGGACAGAATGCGTGGCACTGAACACATGCGCGCCGCACGATAGTTCTGTCAAACTCAAGCCATTTCACTTTTTGACATTCGATATTTATGTTTGTATGAAATAACCAAATGCATGGAATAAGCTCCCACACACTCTCAGACAAACCGGAAGAATAATCTTCGTTCAGAAAAAAAACTCAAAACGCACATTTTTTGCAAATCTTACCAGAGCCAAAATGATATAACGTAATCAATTTTCAGCGCCCTTGAGATGACATATTCACGAAAACGGCGCTGTATAATTATCCAAAATATATTACATTATAAACCAAACAATTGAGAATCTACAATTTAAAAACTTGATTCGTTTTGAATTTAGGGATGGTAACATGTATTGAACATATTAGTGTCGCGAGTAATATGAAACCTCAACTCATTATATTTTATGTTAATATTTTTTATTTGAAAGCGGAGGAAATCCTATCTAGGAATAACTGCACACGTTTTGTTTATCTATATAATTCAGAAAACCTACATAATATACCGCACAGCAAAGAATATGGAAACCATTTTATATTATCTTCAATATTATAACACAAAGAAAATGAGATTATGTCATAACCAGCCAACTGGAAAAATAATAGTGTTCTGGATAAGCCACAGTTTAAATATAATACTTTAAAAATATATTATTTGTCTGTAATGAAAACATGTCCGGGACATTTATGAATAGAATACCTTCCTAATTAATACCCTTGAATGAACATACATACATCCATACCCCCACGCCGAAGCCTTGTCCCTCACGGGGTAGGCAGAGAGAACCGAACGCCACTTATTTCTATCTTGACATACATTCATCGCCTCGTCAACATTCATACATCGTCTTATACATGTTCGTCTGTTGTTCACGATTCTAACATTTCCGTATTTCGAAATACCGTTCACATGGACGTGCCATCCCTTTCTCTCATTTCATTCCTGTCCGCAATGAATATTTTCTTCGTCAGGCGTTCCTTATTAATTCTCCCCATGTGGCCAAACCATCTCAATGTGTTCACTTTCATTCTATTAATAACATCTTTCTTATCCTACATTCTTTCCTTATGTCCGCATTTCTGACCCTGTCGTACATCGTTCTATTACAGATTCTATTTAGCGATTTCATTTCAACTGCATTTATTCTGCTTTCGTGCGACTTCTGCCATGTCCAGGTTTCACTTGCATACGTCAAGGTTGACACTAAGATAGCGTTATGAATGGCAACTTACGCATCCGTAGATATGTTGCGGTCATTCATAACTGGTTTAAGTGCTCCATTCACTCTGTTTCCTGCCATAACTCTTCTTTCGATCTCCTTATCAATCCGTCCATTCCGTTGAAACATGCTTCCCAGATAGACATATTCGTCGACTTGCTCGAGCCATTCATTCTCTAGTTTTATTTGGCACGCTGTTCTGCTTTCACTCTCAAGTTTCTCTCAAATCTAGTTAATTAAGATTTTTATTGTAAAAGTTTCTATGGGTTTCGTGCTTAATTGCGATACATAAATAATTAAAACATCGATGAAGAGGAGATAAATAATTTCTTTATATTTATAACAATCGTGTTATTATTTCAAATTCTCAACGAAAATCATGATGTTTTTGTAAGTATGACTTAATCCCAATGCTTTTTGTACATCTCAAGCTGTAAGTTTTGATGGATTTCATAATGATTAGATTGACGAAGTATAGATATCTATGCTTAAAGCTTGTTAGTTTTCGTATAGAAAAGTACATTTTCTCTTACAAAATAGAATGATTAGAATAAGCTTGTTTGAAAATCGGATTAATAAGTTAAATCTATTAATGAAAAGTTTCATCGGTGAACGTTGCTAAAGCTTGTATTTTGTTTTAAAAAATGATCTCTGTTATTTATTTATTTAATTATACAAATGACAGCACACAGTACATGCATGCAATTATTAAAAGTAAATAAGTAAAAATACAAATATAACATGTACCTCTTACGTACTATACCTAATATCAAAATAATACAATAAAAAAGTGTGAATTAGTGTGGGTGCACGCATGACAGAAGAGTAATACATACATGTGTGTGTGAAAGAGATATCTAGAAAGAATGTGAGTGTTAGGGTGTGTATGTGTGTGTGAGAGTGGTTGTGCATGTAAGTGTGTGTATACATGATAGACGAACATATTATTATAATTAATCTTAAATATTAATAGTATACATTTCCTTGCATCCTGCGAGAGTGGCGATTTTATTGCCACGAGTTTAGGGCCCTTGAGGTGAAAACACAAAAATGGCGCTATATAAATTATCCATTTATTATTATTATTATTATTATGGCAATTTATTCCAACTAACCAGTGTTTCCAGCCCAGAATTTCTCCTCTACTGGGAATCGAACCCCGGACGCCCGCACAGAAACCAAATGGCTTTCCAACTGTGCCACGGCGGTCTTCATCTTTAGAAGGCAACCATACCATCACGCCATTTCCCTATTCGGGGTAGGCAGAGAGAACCGAAATACAAACTCCTCTCTCTTGATATTCATTTTTCGCTTCATTCACGTCCATACATCGTCCCACACACGCTCTTCTGTTATTCCTACTTCTAGCGTCACCATTTTTCAAAATTGCATTTATGTGATCGTGCCAACTTTGCCTTGACCGACCTCTAATTTTCGTTTTTTTTTCAGACGGTCATCACTCATTACTTCTATGTGGCCAAACCAACTTAAGGCATTTATTTTCATCACTTTCTTTTTGTCTTCTATCGCTGAAAATTTTAAGTTATCATTAAATATTGTGAACTCATAGATCGAGAATTGTATTACTTACCGTTGTTTTCATACAGGTGGTACACCCAAAACAACCATTTGTCGACAAAAAACATCCAATTTTATTTGAAGATTGTCGAAGACGCGGCTCGCACGTGCATCAGAAGATAATATTGAGGGGAGTGGATGGTGGCGGCGGTAGCAGGGGTTAGGGTGGTAAGAAATGTAGGTACTAGAGATATTCCAATATGGAACATGTGTTTTGTGACGACCGCCAAATATACTTAATACATAGAAATATTCCATATAAGGAATATTCAATAGAGATGGGAAACTTGTAATATCAATTCTAGTTAGAATAACCGGAAAATTTCTTAAAAAATAACGTGGGCTTCGCGGATCACATATTCCAGGTTTTTGCTTGGATGGCAGATGCGCAAACCGTCCCACACTCCGCAGAACAGAATTTCACATTTTTAATTTAGCATTTTATTTGACAATTGATCGTACGCCCTTTTTACCGAATGGACGATTGACCGTGAGGACAATTTACCGTGGGGAATGTTGACCGTACGGACAATTGATCGTATGAATAATTCACCGAAAGGACAATTCACCGTGCGGAAACTATTTTAAGGATCAGAAATAACTTCCTTTTCTTTTTTCGTATGTTTGAGAAATTGCGTGGAAAAAAAATTGTTCGTTGAAAAAAATTGAAAAATGGCGAAGACCGATTGCCTTCCTTTTTGGATTTCAAACTTACTACGAGAAATCGTAATTTTACTAAATAAGGGACAATTATTAAATTTAAATTTGCTATATTTTGAGATGTCTATTTTTAAACTTCTTCTTGTTCTTTTTTTAACTTTTCAAGACGGATATCGATTCATACTAATTAGAAGGCGTAGATTTCGAAATTTCGATCATGACTATCTTGGTGTATATTGTCGTGATAATATCATCATAGGGCGAAATATATTTCGCCAACGCAACGTAAACAAAAATAACACATTGTTTAATTTATATAAATATTTTTTCAGTCTTTATTTCAAAAGATGGCGATTGTTTTTGTCCATCCCTATTAAGTGACTACATAGTAGTATATATATATTGGATGTTGAGGTTTAGTAATGTCGGTTTGTTCAAGAAAAGCAAAGTATGTTTTTAGGATTCTCTACCTGATACCAAATCTTTATATAAAATCTAAATATTATGTTTTATACATACATAAGTACGAGTATGTACATAATATATAACATAATAGACCTATATCAAATTTCATTTTTACCCCTACACTTATTGTATAAAGGAGAAATAAGATTTCGCAATTTTCGACCATTTTAGATCATTTTCATATCATTTAGCATTGCTTTCCGAGGTATTCACAAATAGGCACAGCATTGATTTATTTTAATTTGGCTTAGAAAAGTCCATGTACTCTTTTCTATTATCATTGTTTCAGGTGTCGAAAATTCAACAGGCAAAATAACATCTCACATATACTAGAAATTCTTAAATCGAACAAATTGATTGTGTTTTGTACATATATTTTTTCCTGTGCCAAACCTACTGTTTCGGCTGAATAGGTCCTTGAATAAGCAAACTTTGCAATTTGCAAAGGCGTCTGCATTCTATATAACACCTATTATTTTATTATAGTATTGGCATAAATGTATAAAATATAATATTACTACATACATACATAATATCACGCCATATCCATCATGGGGGTGGGCAGTGAGAACCGAACGCCACATATTTTTCTATCTCGACACACGTTAATTTTGAAGTGGTTTTTTTTTTTATATGAAAGATTATTGATTATTGAATAATTTTTTATTTTACCGGTTTGAAAGCAAACCGCTCGGCACGCAAAATTGAAGACAGAATTGATAACGATTGAATCAAATAAAGAAAAAAAAAATGAAATCAGACAGTGTATTGGGACACAAGTTTATATGGCGTCGTTTTGCATATCGGCTAATAGAAAATGAAAAGTGTCTGGGAATAAATTTGTGTCACACAATCGATGGGGTGTTTTATGTAAATTGGGATGTGCTCGCATTTATAATAAAACCTGTGTGATATTGAGAGGTGAGGAGATGTTATGTAAGATGTAAGGTGTGGATCGTGAAGGTAGGAAAAAAATGTAAAATACTTATCATAAGATATACGAATATCGGAACCGACTGCGATCGATTTCTTGCAGTATTTTTACATCGAAAATAAGTTGTAGTTCATAACTTGTATTTATAGAAACAGTATACTTTCTAACAGTATTGTACCTTCATCATACTGTCGTATAGAAATATAAATTTATAAAATATACAGTAGTAAAGCAATTTAAGAGTGCATATAACACTAAATCTAGTGACTGAAAACAAGGTAGACTGTTTTCCCCAGTACCCTCAAAAGATTTCATTCATTTTTCATCATCTTTATTCCAATACTTGTGTTTTTTTTAATTTAACTTTGTCTCGTACTTTTCTCGTAAAATTAGTTAACTATTAGTCATTTTTTATTGTCAATAACTAAAATAAAAACTGCGAGAAGTAGATTTTTAATTAAATCGAAAAATAATATAAAATCTACCGGCTGAGATCTTTACTATTTTTAACTGTTTTAAAAATTTACCTTTTTTTTAAGAAAAAATATTGCATATTAAAGATTTGATGATTTACAATATTTTTTTCGTTTTTCATACACTAGAAGGTAATTTAGTGTGAATATTCGTGTGCATCCGAATCCCCAAGGTAGGTACACAAGAATCTAAAAACCGCCTACTATATGAAGGTACGTGATAGAATGATTTATAGATACGTAAAAAAATGATTTATACGTAATTCAAATTATTGGAGTGTCAAAAATTCTTGATTTTTCGCATTTTAAGAACAAATCTGGGGGGCAAGTCTGGTTGACCGCCGAAATGAATACCCTCTTTGTTTACCCATATCATGGTTATAATTATTATATGGAGTTCTACAATATCTTTAGATGTCATAGAACTCCATATGATAATTATATCCATGATATGGGTAATCACTGGGGTTTTGATTTCGCCCGTGGAACCAGACTTGCCCCCCAGACTTGAAATGAAAAAACTATCGGTCATTTGTTTGTGTGCACTCCTTAAGCTCATAAAATATTAATTTCTCTACAACATACAGTTTGGAGTAATTAAAAAAATATATTGGGGAATATTTATTTATTTATTTATACATCTTCTTGTACATAATATAAATAAATATAATTTTACACTGGCGGGCTTATTGCCATTAGGCAATTTCTTCCAACCAACCAGATTACAAAGTATGACAACATTGATACGTACAACATATTAATTATGTTAAATTATGATAATTATGTTTTGGAAATTACGTTGACTTAAAACGTGTAATACTTATTCATTATTGAAATATTAAATATGCTTATGGTATTTTTTTTAGAAACACATTGTTTAACATATTTGAGATATTTGATTTCAATATGCGATGTTTAGTTTTATATGACCACTTAATCCTGCAACTTATGTATTTTCATTAACACTGGAAATTCACAATAATGACGAAATTTAAACATAGAACAATTTAAATATTATCTGAATAAGAAGTCTAGCAAAAACGAAAATTTTTTAGAGCTATCATGGTTAAGTTAGTTGGATATCTGACTTCGCGAACCAAAGTTCGCGGGTTAGATTCCCACAGATTTTAATTATTACATATATATACAGTTTGGATCAGTGCTTCGATCAACATCGCGGGTCCTTAGAATGTATCCATTTGTTATTTGGGTGCGTGTTAAATTATAATCACAAGTGCATGTCATTTCTAAAATGTCAACCTATCGGGCAATATACCACACTCTGATATATTCACTAATAGCAATAACTGCTACAAAAACTCATTATATAATATTTAGATGTATAGCGGCGTAAACTTTTTGAATTTTTGAACCTAGTTATTTTTATTTTATTTTGTTTTTATTCTTGTATCATAGTAGCACATTTAATTCTTCTCCCGTCCTTTTTATTTTCCTCTTCCTTTTATTTCCCGTCACCGGCAAACATGCAATATTTTTTAAATTTTTTAATAACATTTTAATTTATTCTAATAATATTTATATTTATTTTGATTATATTCTTACTTATTTAACGTTGTTATGTGTGTGCTTGTATATTATGATTGTCACCTGTAGACAAATGTAATTGGTCTGTTTTTTTTATTTATTTTATATTGTATTCCTTTTGTATATTTTTATAAGACTGTATTTGTCCCTTAAAATAAATAAAATTAAATAAAATATGACATTGTACCTGCTATTTTCACGATAAGTGGGAATACAAAATAAGCAAATCAAGGATCATAACATAGGACCTCTTATGTAACGTAATTCTTCAACTATCCAATTGATAAATACATTTTTATAAATATATTAAAGAAGTCACAATAAATGAAAACAATTGAGATTGTCTGTGCAAACGACGCAAGCGGATGCTAATCAATAAATCTTCAAAGACATTTATTTTGTCGTGGAAAAATATCTGGTTATGAAACATTATAATAAGAATCTCCTCATATTGTAGGCGGAGCACTTAACATTTTTTTCATGTTAAATGCGGCAACCTCTTTAGATAAAAGTGTCTCTACCCTTTCCCCTCGTAGTCCTTCTTCTCGTCTCCTCTCTTCAGGGTCCTCGTCCCATCATTTGGCAGGCAGATGCGAGGGTTTTTTGTTCAATATTATTATTAAGATGGTGTGTGTCTGATTGTGCAGATGTTTCTTACATATTTTCCAATTATAATAGACCATCACACCAGACCTCAGTATTTGTGTTACATATTATAATAATACTGTATTTATAATCAAAACCAAATCCTTTTTATTTTCGAGTTTTTGGCCGTTGTTTATTCTAACTAACGACGCGTGTCTTTATGGTAATATTAAACACATGTTATATTTTATTTAACAAAATATTCCAGGTAATTTTTTTTCAAGGCCTTCGCCAAATTATACCTACACTTCCTCAAAATAAATTTCAGGTCAACGCGAAAATTGTAAATTATGTATTGAAAATAGCAAAATATAACCAACGAAACGGTCTAGTTTGAATTGGGAATAATCCATACATACAGTCATATGAAAAGATAAAGTTATAAGAGGGTTCCTATACTATCTATAAACACTACCCTGAATGTTATGTGTGAATAATGTGTGCAAAAATAGAGGAGTTGGCGCTCGGTTCTCTCTTACCCCGTAAGGGATATGGCGTGTATATGTATGTATCTAGTGTTACATATTCTGGTCCTTATGTGGGTAATTGTCTTATTTAATGTATTTTTGTAATTGTGACTATTTGTAAACATAAATAAAGAAATAACAATATGAATATGAACACATCAAGATGGGTAAAACAAATTAAACGTGGACAAAACTGAAAGGAATGGATTTAGATGAATGAATTGTCCATGAAAAGTATGGACTATGTGACTATGTGAATGACATCCTTAAATAATAGGGAAACGTAAAAAGATTGGCATTTTCTACATTTCTTGTATGAGACGATGGATGTTTGTCAAGATGAAAAAATATGACGTTCAGTTTTTTCTGCATACATATGCCGTGAGAGACATGACGTGATGCTGTGTATGAAAATATCTGAATGGGTATCATCTACCTTGTAAACTACATACTTCCTCCTCAATCAATTTGAAATCATCGATGTATAGGAATGCAGTATCGGGAAAGGGACCAAAGATATACCCTTGGGGAACACCGAATATCAGCGACAGGTGCTCAGCGCGTGGCCAATCCGCCGTTATTGTTTAAAAAACATGGCGGTCAATACTAATTTAAATACTACCTGAATCTTTTTTTAAATAACGAGGTAACAGGAGATTTAGTGCGTCCAAGTGAGTTGTGCTTTGATCCCAAAAAGTAAAAATAATAAAGATTGGATTGAATCGCAATCTTGTTTTCGTTTCTTTCATCGGTGTGGATGATAAAAAAATCATGGAATTGATTCTGTATTATGAATTAATTTCGGAAAGTTGTTCAAGATATTTGTCAAATACAGTTATCAGGAGAGAATGCACGAATATTAAAGAGATATTTTAAACAAATTGATAATAATTGTTTCATTAAGAAAATTATCATAATGCCATAATTAGTAGGAAACTCTGATAGTGTATTTATTTCATTTTGATCATATATATAAATCCTTAAAATCATTGTTCTTTGATTTTACAATGATGATTACTTTAAATATAGTGCATCGATTACAAATCATTATATTATTTTATGTTCACAAAATTTGCTGTTCGGATGGAGCTGACCGTAGTGAATTGTTAATTTTGGAATCGTCATAGGATTTTATTTTTTCGCCGTGCAAAATCTGTCGCCCTTTTCTCAGCAAGAGGAGACATAAAATGAAATTTAGGAACTAAGGAATAAAACATAAATTGTTATATCTCTAGTTAAACTTGGCCTACCCTAGACAGCCTAGACCCTTTTAACTTCACCAGCTTTATCACTAAAGAGTAATGATCTTTTGGGGTGTGTCCACTGTATAGGGGTGATTTTGCCAACAGCAGGAAGGATATCGTTATCTACAATTATGTTACAATTTATATACTTGGTCGTTTTTTCTGACCTATATATAAGTTTGTTAAAAGGAAAAAAATGGCTGGAATAAGAATAAAGGATACCTCCGCTTTTATTTGATACTTTGAAAAACACAACTAAATTAATTGTAATAAATTTTTAATTACGTTTAAACTTCCTACTCGTAGATTGTTGTACCTATAAAAATATAAAAGAAAACGCGTCAGTAAAAGTGAGCTAAAAAGGTTTTTTTTCTTTCTTTTAGTAAGAAAGTAGAAATGTGAATAATAAATATCTTCTTTTCAATCAAAATTAAGAAGAAATAAACTGAGACGTTTTTGTGATAACCTCACCCCAAGGGCGCATTGAAAGTGGCAAGTTAAGGTGTTAGATTAGGTAGGTATATTTTTTCACAATTTTCAGAAATATTTTTGTCGTTCATATTATTTAATATGCGAAATATAAAATGTAACGAGACTTTGATCGAAAATTTGCCGAATATTCGACAATGAATACAATCGAAACTGTTTGATATTTGACATGTTTAATATTCGATGCCAACAATTCAATTTAGATATTATACTAGTGATCGCGTATAGGTCAAAATTAGACCGTAATTCATTAATTTTTAAGGATGAAAAGTTATTGGACCTGATGTGTATCATTAAGGGGTACAGTTTTTTATTCACTTAAAGTATTAGGTACTATTTATATTGTTTTACAGTAGATTATCAATTATTCTTTAACATTTTCTGTATTTGTATTTTAAACAACTGTGTTTGACAATAGCAGTATGAAAGTAAACATTCTATGATGTGACGTGATTTTTTTTTTATTCAATTTAACTTCTTTATACATAATACATTATGTATGAATTTAAGCAGGGCCGGATAAATCATAGAACAACCCGGAACAAGAAATCAGGGCGCTTGTCTAAAAAGGGCGCTTAAAATCCTAAAATGTTAATTATATAAATCAAAAATTCCCCAGGTATGGCACTCGGTTCTCTCTGCCTTCCCCGAAAGGGACACGGCGTGATGGTGTGTATGATAAAATTCTGCGGTGTTAATATCTTGTCCGTCTATTACCGTGTTATTCGTAAACATATATAGTCGATTCACACACACACACACACACACACACACACACACACACAAAATAATCATTCTCTTAATTTACTTGCTAAAGTGTTAAATTATCTACATAATGAAGCCAGCGCCCCCCTATCTGAAATCGCCCGGGCGCTTGATAATGAATTTCATATGAGATGATAGCGGCGTGTTTGAAAACATTCCAGATGCTACACGCCACAGTAACTTTAATTATACATTATACTAAGAACTCTTATTGCTTGTTAATGAAACTACATAAGCCGTTTCAATAAGCGGAACCTGTCAGCAACTAATAGCAAGGTTTTCTAAAAAAGGGAAACGAAGTTCTTTAGAAATGTTATGATAATTTCAGTGAAGTTTTCCCTTTCGACTTTAGCGACATACTTACTTATTTTCTCGATCTCGGTCGCCGACTCGTCACCTGACTCTTTCAATTATTCATATATTATTGTTTCTATCTCTCTCTTCTGTCTGATGTCAAATGTTAACACGTGTCCATATTTTTTACGAGTCTAGTATAGACCATAGATTTTAATATATACCTATAACTAGATGGAATACTAGTCGGCAAAGTGTATCGAAATCAATGGGAGTTTTCGTGTGCTGTTTTGTGTAAAATTCATTGGCATACCTCGTTTTATTAATATTAATTTATGTAGGTATTTATTATACCAAGAACTTATTTAGTGTTTTGTGTTAATTAGAATCGCGATTTGTTTTTTTTATTTTAAGTTTGGTGTGATTTTAAATTTTTACTGGAATTTGATAATTATATTGAGTTTTTTTTAATTAAAAATAGTTTTTATGATATTTTTAGTGTTAACATTAGTTATTAAGTTTAGTTTATTTACATAATACTTGAGATAGTTAAAAGGACTTTTAAATTATATTTAACTTTAAACGGTTTATGTGATGATCCAATATTTTAAAAATTGTAAGACCTAAGGTTTTAGTTTAAAATGCCTACTTCTCAGGATACGTTACATACATGAATAGGAATAGGTAGAATTATAATTTATTTTTGTTCTTTGGTTTATATTGATATATTGATTTTTACTGTATAATATTGCATAATATACTGCATAATATAATATTGAAATTCCAAACATTTGAGAAGGAAGGGGGGGGGGGGGCGGTTTGAAATATATTGCTCTGGGCGCAAAAACATGTTTATCCGGCCCTGAATTTAAGCTTATCTACCTATGCCAAATCAAAAACTTCTACGTGCGCGCATTTTGCTTAAAAAGTGTTCGAAGTTTCACATCACGTATTAATTGATTATTATTAGATTAAGATACTAAATTTTGAATTTGTACGAAGTTAATTTGTTGTACGAGGAAAGTGTTTCATTGTATATTTAAAAGCATTTTTTGTACCGTTTGATGTATATTCAATGATTTCTATGAAATTTCAAATCGATTCAATCTAACTACAAAGACAATTTTTGCGAAGGATTCTTATTTCTTCTTGTATCATCTTCATTGTTTCTATTCAACTATATTATTGTATAATATATAATTTGTATTTCACCTGTTTTATCTCAATATTTATACTTATTGGATAAATACAAATTTTCAATAATTAGATTGAAAGTACAAAGATTAAACAAATTTTCAGATCATTTAACAATGTCTAGCAAACATCCCACGTGTTTTTTTGACGCTTTTGAAATAGATGTGCTACTAGTCTGAACTTAGCAGCGAACAGGTTTCAACGAAAAAACTAACTTCTAAACAAATAATTGTCAGAGAATTCTAAAGAGAAGAGAGGTTTCGTTGGTGACAATTATTATATTATGCGCTGTTAAGTTCACGTTGGAGACTGTTATTATAATATTATGCGCTGCTAACTTCACGCAGGTCATTTTGGAAACATTTTTTATGCGGGGTAAGACAAAGCTAACTTGATCAATAATTTTATCAAGAAAAAACAATATTTGAAAATTGATGGATTTATTTATGCCGGTGAAGAATTAATCAAAAGTAAAGGGTTTTCGTAAAAAAGCGAGTTTAGGTTTTAGTTTCCAAAGTATACTTGGTTTAGAGTTGGGGAGGAAGTATTTCCAATACCTTTTTTTGCAAATCATCCAGAATCGTGGATTGTTTTGAAAGTTTGTATCCAATCAAGAGAGTTTCCTAGGTTTTGTGCCATAAATCACCTAATACACGATAAGCAATATATTATAGATAAACAAAGTATAGAATAAATATTTTTTAGATAAAACATTTTGCTAACGATTTTCTTGTTTAAATGCTTTTTTGTATTCGGGATTGGATAGATTTATATAAAATACATGTAACACAACACAGTCTCAATCCACTATGAGTACAAGTGGTGTTTTATAATTTGTATTAACAATAATAAAGATGATTGTAAAATTACACTAGATATTATGTTTATTTATTTAGTTTAAAACCCTCACATAAATACAAAAACCTTGTAGGTACTAACGGGACACTCGATAACGATGCGAATAAGAATGAGTGTAAGCAATATTCCAAGCGGATGCCATAAATTATATACATACATACTACTACGCCATGTCCATCACGGAGTAGGCAGAGAGATCCGAACGATTTTTTTTCTATCTTGACACACATTTATCGCTTCTTCAACATTCATGAATAATCGTCTCATACATGTTCGTTTGTTGTTCACGCTTCTTACATTTCCATCTTTCAGAATATCGTTTACATGGTCGTGTCATCCTATTTTTGAGCGCCCCCGACCTCTTGTTCCATTCCTGTCAGCTTTGTATATATTATTTACTTCGTCAGGCGTTCCTCATTCATTCTTCCCAAGTGGCCAAACCATCCCAATATTTCAACTTTCATTCGATTAATTACATATTTTTTTCATATGGTCGGCAATGTTGGCTCAGTTAGCTAAGTATCATACTGCTGATTCAAAGGTCCCGGGTTGGAATACCAGTGGATACACAGATTTAAATTGTGTTTTCAGTCTGAATCTGTATGATTATCGTAAATATCCAGAATGAGACAACTTGTTATTTGGCGCGTGTTAAATTAATATTTGCCATAGTGCCTGTTAGTTGCCCGAGAAGTAATATAAAATAAAATAAAACCTTGTATTATATTATATGATATGGGTTATCATGAGGAGTTTTGATTCCACCGTTTGACCGGACTTGCCCCCTTGTGTCCTCATTTCTTACCCTGTCATACGGTGCCGTTAGTTAAAATTGAATACGTACAGTGCATTTCTGCATTAACTAAGTTCTGATAAGTTTTCCATAGACAACGGTTAATTCATTTTCATCTGTCAAAAGTTTCAATATACTGCCACGTTCTGTAAAATAGAGTATTGAAACTTTTGTTCAAAGAATGTATTACAATAGAAACTGACTCCACAAAATAATTTCAGGGATTGTCAACATTTGAAGGAAAAAGTGTCCAGTTACTTATGACGTGAGTTTTATGTTTGACACAAAACTAATCTATCCCATAGAAAAAATACTTGACATGATAATGCCATCATTTTCTTGGGCTGACTGCAATTTACTCCATGGTAATAATAAAATGGATTAGTTATATAGCGCCGTAGTTGTGATAACCTCACCCGAAGGGCGTTTTTAATAGGTTGCTAGTTTTGTGAGGTTACCATCTTATTATATACTATGACACATAACACCCCGAAATGGGGTGGGAGAATCACCACAGGGATATGGAGGTGATGGTGGGAGTCGTATTGGGTCAAACCTTGAAAAATAAAATGATTAATATTGAAAGAACCAGTGATCGCATAATGAATATTAAATTTGCATTAGAAAAGCGGCCATTTTTAAATATTTTAAACATTAGTATTCAAGAATAGATTTTTAGTATAGGAACGCTTTCAGAGCAAAATCTGGATGGGTGAATTATATCAAAGCGTTTGTTTGCAATATGCAATTTACGCAAATTATTTTAAGGAAGTGTATAAGTCGAACACCGATCAAAAAATGTTTTCGCTGACGGGAATCGAACCCAGAACGCATTGCAGATTCAGAAGCCGACTTCCCACGATCGACTGTACAATTTAATATTTTGAAAGATATACAAAAAGAGATAGCAGAGATTCCATCTTAATAGCGTATATAGATTTGTTATTCTCGGCAGAAATTCAGTTATAGCGTCTTATTCACACCTTGGGGTATAATTTCAACATTTCCTAAGGAATACTTGGTTAAGAGTTGAAAATAGCGCGGGGTATTTGTTTAAGGAATACGTGATACTTGTATCAAGAGATTCTCTCTATCAAGTTTTGTAATTAATGTAATACCTAGGCACATGGATTATATAATTAATGTAATACCTAGGCACATGGATTATATAACCGTAGACAGTAAATAGTTTATCAAAACACTAATTCGACCTACATCATAATATAAAACATTCTCTTTGGACAAGCAGAGAAATCTTTTTCAACTTATAGGTATAGCAAACGAGTGGATCTACAATAAACATAGTATAAAGTGCACTTTACACGGACACTATTTTCAACGCTACCCGGTTTCCAATGCTTAAAATAGTATCCAAAATACAGGTTACTCCAAACATCGCTTTACACGCAACGCTTAAAACAGCATCCAAA
The DNA here is from genome assembly GCA_963576475.1 of Molanna angustata. NCBI lineage: Eukaryota > Metazoa > Arthropoda > Insecta > Trichoptera > Molannidae > Molanna > Molanna angustata. The sequence goes on from OY754967.1 coordinate 44,819,966, forward strand.
ATATAGGTAACTCCGAGCATCGCTTTACAGTACTTTACACAGTTTACACAATTATATGTGCAAATTTTTAATATAATATAAATAAATGTATATCGAAAAATTATATAATAATTAATATAGTATATCGAAAGTTTCGACACTTTCCAAATAAACAAAATACATCGCGAGCGAACGTCACATGTAAAAGTCAACGCAAACGGCAGCCATTTTGACTCGTCGGTAACGACGACAGCGAATAATTTTACAGATTTCTGTTTTACCAAAAAGGATGAAAATCGCGTTGAAAATAGAACACGTTCTATTTTTTTGCCCATCGCGTTGAAAATCCCGTCGAAAACCTGAAACCCGTTGAAAATAGGACTATGAAATCACGAAAAAAGTGTACAATAAACTCGACACTAGCGCAGGGTGCAAGGAAGCGTTTATTATTATTATTATTATTAGAGAGAAGTTCAACAATCAAAAAATTCAAATATGTATGTGTTCTTCGCACTCACATGATTTTCTAGACGTATATTCACACTATAAAATGATGCCGTATTGTGTTTGCGATGCTCTTTGTGTAACACATAAAAATATTTGATTTGATTTGGGAACCATGTGATTCATATTAATTACACCAACACAGTCAACTAGTCTCTTTCTATGGATCTGAAATAAAATCGCATCAGAGATTGGATTTATGTCAGGTATTATGGGGGACATTGGGACCTGGTTGATATGTTTTGTGTGAGCCCATATGTTTGTTGAGGTAATGATTGCAGAAAGTTGAGATTGTGTACATATTTAGTGTGGAACGGGAACAATCACCTGGTTCATAATTGCATATAATTGTAAATAAAAATTGTAAACTGCTAGCCCTAGAACAGGATTTCCTAGTTGGGCAGCAGTAATCTACTTATTGTTGACATTATAAATATGGTGTGATAAAAGGTAAATAAATAAAAAAAAATGGTTGTAATAAAACTAGTATTTCAAAAATGGCCTGTTCATTGGAACGTGTTAGAATTGAAAAATTGTAGCTAGCGGCGTTACTATCAAACTGGGTATTGGGTATCTATATCCTGTAATGGAAGCATAAATTTTAAAAGTTTTAAAATTTGAAATGACAACGCGACGCCTCAGCGCCGCGACGCATTGCATGTCCCGACCATTTCTCGCTCCGACACGACAAATTGAATTTAAATGGCTACATAGCTGTATGGTTTGTCGACAGGAAGACCAAGCCTTTAGGTATATCGATCATATTGACTTGCTTTTTCGGGTTTCATGTTGAGGTTTGATGATAGATTTATTTAATGAAATTAAAACGAGAAAAGAACAGGGACAATAGAGTGATATTTTGTTCTCCAGAAACTCCTATAATCTAGTTTATGGATACAAAAACATAAATAGATTATAAAAACACTCAGAGAGCTGTACACGCTTCTTGGACAGAAATTGACAAGGCAATCTAATAGTCAATAAAATGGTGTCCTTAGAATATTTATGAGAATCATTTATTTTACACAATGTATAAAAATCACAGCCATAATTTATTATACATCATACACTTCCTTTATTTTTATGTACGGCCGTATAAAATTATTGGTGTCTAGGAAACAATATACTACAATTATAAGGCCTGTCCTTTCTTACTCCTGCGAAACATGGACAATGACCATCAGTGATGAACAGCAATTGGATGTGTTCGAAACAAAATACTGCGCCGAATCAATTGACCCATAAACGCGGTAGATTTAGTGCTGAACTGTACCATTTATAATACCTAGTTACATACGCATATGATTTTCTAAACATAATATCTATACCTACAGAAAAAAACAATCGACATGTTCGTCTTCCTCTTGACGCGACTTCTCCTGTTCCTGTTCGTGTGACGTCCAATATTGACTCTGTTTATTTTAATTTGTGACGTCCTAATTTATTACCAATTTTAACTATTTATTTTATTAGAAATTTTTATCATTTTATCTTGTAACATGACCGTGCCGTCTGACGTTTGTGCGCTGACACTTGACATTTGTGTATCGTCAGACCACGGCTTCAATTATCGTTTAGTTTTCATCTCGTTCAGCGATTATGTGTGGACACTCAAATTCCATTCGAACATTGGAAAAAGGTGAGGTCTACCTCCAAGCTTCTTGGGAGGAGGGTATCAATCTCTCTCTGTGTCATGTCAGGTACCCCCGACGTCGGCTACTACTTTTATATAGGCACTAATAGCTCCTCCACTCTTTGGACTCCAGTCCATTCATCTGCCTGCTACCCTCAATTTTTCCTTTGATTTATTTATTTTATTTATTTATTTATTTATTATATAAAATACAATTTTCCTGAAATCTAGTAACAAAGTAATTTTTTTTAATACAATATAATATATTTAACTTAGGTTACATAATAGTTACCAGATATTTTACTATTGTCATAAACTGCCTCACTAGGTGAAACCTGTTCTGAGACAGTGTGTAGATGTCTTAATAGTTTTCAGTTTTGGTTAGTAACTATGGTTGATGATTCAAAATGTTATTAAAAGTAAAACAAACAAGAGAAAACTCAAGTTTTGAGGTGAAATTAATCACTTCTGAAGGTAGGTGACATAGGTTTTTGATTGTGTTTTAAGTCTGGATATGTGAGACGATAAATAATATGAGATTAAGGTACCTGGTATTTGCCCAAGTACCAATTAAATACAATACAATGACCTTTCATTGAAATTACATATTTTGTTATTTATATTTCAAGGTACCTACCTGGTATTTGCCCATGAAGCAAGTAAATACAATACAATGACCTTTCATTAAAATTATATATTTTGTTATTAAGATTTCAAGGACTATGATCATAGTCACCCTATGAGGGTCGTTTTCTGCTACAGTGGGGGGACCTGTATCCGGAGTCAGCTCGTGCGTATTTCATGAACATTGGAGACTGGAGACCAAAGACAGGGATGGAATGACCAAATGTGAATTGCGAATTAGTAACAGACTGGACGTTGGGTATATCCCATCCCATCCCATCTACAAACACCGTCCAAAGTGGAATTTCAGTCAATCGATCTACTTCATCCTTAAACATCTTGGGAATTTATTCAATTATATCAGCTGCTGTAAAATCTAAACAAATCACAAATGCGCTGTACAAATTGATTTGTACGTTTTATACATTTAAAAATCCCACCAGCACACGTTAATGATTTATTTTACTTTATTTTATATCAAACCGTTTACATATTCGTCATTAAAAATATAAACTAGGTAAGCCAGTTCTAGGGCTAGCAGTCAATCAAGTTTTTGTCATTCAAGATCCTCATACTTTTATTAAATCAAATCACTGGTAAAGCCATTATCAACTTAATCAGTGATAATTTGAATTTTTAAAACCCTAAGATCGAGTTCTACAATAAGCAATTAGTCAACATTGATAAAATAAAAACATCGTTAAACTCATTCTTCCTAACGAAATTTCTTAAGATGGTCGAGCAAGTTTTTCAGATAACTCAGGCATTACTATCCAACCTCACATAATATTATTTTCAACACTTATTAATCTAAAAATATAGATGAAATACCTTAATCTGTTCACGACATACTTACATCATTTAATACATATGGTGATTGCACATTTGACTATGATATCATTTCAACAGCATTTGTACTTTCAACTTTTTCACGTATACAATATTGTTGGCAAGAAGTGAGTTTTGTGCATTGAAAGATTCGCTTCTCTTGAAATATACACAGTACCAATTGTTGGAATAATTGAGTCGCTTCCTCAGTTTCCTATCACGATTGACATGTCAATGTAGGTATTTTTTTATATAACGGCTTACGGAAGTGGCGAGTTCATTGCAGAGTATTTTCAATTAAACTGTGTCTGTAACCCAGAGAAGCGACAGATTCGAGAAAAAAAACTGATCACTGCAGCGGTCGGCACATATGAGTTGTCTTTTGGAAAAGAGGATCGTTTTAGAAACTAATTATTGTTCTGCTTATGCCAAATCAGGTTTCTTCGAAGTTTGTGATCACTTGAGTGTAAGCCTCCTGGTCCTGCGCCATCCGGAAAACTCTTCCACAATCTTCCTCATCACTCCAGTCTACAGACCTCTGCCTTCTGCCAGGTTCACGCTGTCCCTCAATATTGGTCTTCAGCAACAATTGGAGGACTTGGAAGATTTGATCAAGACTTTGCGGATCTTTACACATTTCGAAATTGTAATATATTAATTTATTGATTAAAAATGAATACTTGACATCTTTGGAAGTTGTCATTAAATATGATAGTTATTAGTATTCTTCAGAACCATTTGATGTTTATTTTAATAAACTTGTTATTAAAGAAGTAACTGAGTCTTAAGACAGATGTCGCTTATCTGAAAATTATATATTATATTGTATATATTTAATTATTTGGCTTTTGTTACTAAGCTAGGGTGATTCATTAAATGCGAATTAATAATAATGTAAATGGTGAAAAGTGAAAAATAAACGTCTTTAGAAAAGGTATTCTAGAAATAGACCTCCTATAGATAACAGCTTAAACTTTATCTTGTATCCAGTACTATTAATCTTGTAAAATTGTATTTTATCAATTGTAAATAAAGTGATTGTTTTAAAACAAGTTTAATTAAATCAAATCTCCCACTAATCAAGATAAATTACGATTTAGAATAAAAGATAATTTCACAGAAACTTATATATAACTGATTTTGTAGTGTTATAAATATATTATTTTGTTAAATATTTATGAATTGTTTGAGATTTCTGTATTTGCCAACTGAATCCAAGGCAACGTTTATACATGAATGTTCGTTGTACGTCCTGTAATATCAATGTTAGTCCCGTTGAATCATTGTTTGTATATACATATGTATGTATATCCATTGAACAAATTATTTCCGCAAGTATTGGTCCTTCTGCTACAAATGACTTGACATTGCAATCATTAATATATGGGAGACACAAGGGAAATGACATATCTTATAATATATGTCGTGATCCATTTGTTGTTATTTAATGTAAGTATGAATATGTCTGTTAACTAAGAAAAAAGATTATTACGAATATAAACCATAGTTTTAATCCACAAATTCGTGGATTAAAACTATGGTTTATATTCGTAATAATTTCATTATGAACTTCCACTCTGTAAACGAAACAACATTAAACTTAATGAAAAAAGATTATTATTATTATACAGATTTATTACGAAAAACCAAAGCAACACGAAATGTATCCTAGCTTTCCAAGCAGCAAATTTATTGCCAATTATTTATATATTTTATTCAGTTTATAAAGAATAAATAGCTTGTTTTTCCTTAGATATTACCTATAATTAAGATTGCGTGTGATCGATCTGCAGGGCTCCTCATGAAGTTCATTAAAAAATATTAAGACCAGCTTCAGACTTTTGCAAACTTTGAGGTTAATCGAATATTTTATTATTGCATATGCGCAAACATTGGATTTTTTTCCCTGTCGGGAGTCAAAGATATTTTTTAACAGATTTTTAATTATCTCAATAGAGACGAAGTTGGAATATTTATTGTAGGAGAACCGGGAAATCAAGGCACCTACAGGGCTTACGACCTGTCATCGGCTGGTTTGATGACAGGTCGTAAGCCCTGTAGGTGCCTTGATTTCCCGGTTCTCCTACAATAAATATTCCAACTTCGTCTCTATTGAGATAATTAAAAATCTGTTAAAAAATATCTTTGACTCCCGACAGGGAAAAAAATCCAATGTTTGCGCATATGCAATAATAAAATATTCGATTACTTACACATTGGTACAAGTAGGTAAATAAGACAAAAATGACCTTATAAGTCTGGCGCAATTCAGGGGTGACTTCTATGCGAAAAATGCATTGTCACCTCAGATATAAGAATTGTAGCTTTCATTATTTACAAAAAACCAATTCTCTCAATAGATGGCGTTCCAACAAAATAAATAAAAATAATAAGATTGTTGTTCATAATTTCACCCATAGATGGCTGTAGTAAAAATTCCTTATTTTCAAGCGAAAAGAATTTCAGTATTACAATATATAGAACTTTCAAAATTGAATTGATAGGGATCTCATTAAAAGGCATAATTGGTGAACGTTGCGCAAGCGCATAAAGTGATCACGTAAACCAGCCGATGACAGGTCGTAAGCCCTGTAGGTGCCTTGATTTTTTTGAGGTTAAAATTATCATATGAAACGTTGATCTTAACATTTTTTTATGATTGAATAAAGAGTAAAATTAAGATGAAATTATGATCGAGTACTGGTTCATACATTTTTAAGATAAAGGCAAGATAAGAACGTATTAAGAACGTGTCATGAGTAGTCCCCGAGCTGCCCTTAATATATTATTAATCTTTATCCAGTTACCAGCCTGCAGTATTCGCTGCTGAAAGCAGAGACTATAACTAGATAGATAGTGCAATATACCATTTATAGTCACAGTGTAAAAAATAAATTTTTAGTTATACTTATGATATGATCTTTTACCGGGAACCGGAGTATCATCTGTCACCTTCAGAAACCATCATTGTATATTCATATATGTATGAACAAAGTACCTACCTAACTATGTACCATCAAACTGAAGTATATTGATGAGATTCCACTGAGAGAAACCTTAAGTAGATGCGTTACTTAACTTGGAGTAAAAGTTTAAATAAGAAATCGATTACATTACGTGGTGAATAAAAAAATGATGGATGAGAAAAACTCATGAACTTTTACTAAAGAAAAATCAGTTTCTCGTTAGTAGAATAGAAATAGCTTCTTTGCGTACTTCGTATATAGGTACAAAAATAAACATACGTTGAAAGCGTTAAATCATCATTGATTTTCTAGTTATAGAATGAAGATTTTTTAAACTTAATATCGATGGAGAGGTGGTGGTAACATCTGAAGATATTTTTCTGCATTCACAAAAAAATTCTGATAACTCATATATATCTCATGGATATCTTCTCTTTAATGGGGCATATAAACCTAAACACCCCAATTTGAAATCACATATGTGATAATATTATGTTTCCAAAAAAATACCATAAGTATTTTCAGTATTTCTCTAGTAAATGTTCGTCACACAATTTTAAAATTCAGCATAAAGTCCCCTAAAAATATCGTTTTATACAGCTTTTCAATCATTCATAAATATTGTGTCGTGGAGAAATAAATCTTTTATGTGCTTAAAGAGTGCATAAAATCAAAGTGAATGTACGAGTACGTTGTGGCATCGATATGCTAACCCCACATCGGAAACGTCATCCGTCGGATAGTCGATGGCCGAAGGACATCGGTTCCTGAATCGAGCGTCCAGCACGAATCGTCATTCGTACATCGTAAGTACCGTTCATTATAAGTACCGAGTGTAATATTATTTGTAATTATCTGAACTGAAAATATATGTAATACGAGTTAGTTATCTTTCATTATGAAGCCCTTCATCACTCAATTATTTCTATTTAAATTAAATGAATTGATTATATTAATTTGCAATATCTAAAATAGTGGTGTGTGTATTGGGAGATGATTTGAACACGTAATTAAAATCGCAACCTTTCTGATATCATAATAATATTCTTAATTAAATATAAAGCTTCAGCCCAACACACATTAACCGCTAAAACGTCGATATTTCATTTTATGTCAGGTTTGTTCTTAAAATACAAAAAAAAAAATAAAAAAATTGGGTTATTCATTCATTCATTCAGTTAAAATCACGTATAAACCCTTTTTAATGCACGAGATAGTTACCCTGTATTGAGTGTATTAGGCGGTTTTAATACATCATGTTTCCAGTCACTAGATTTAGCGTTATATACCCTTTTAAGTAGGTATTCTCATTTTACGTAGATGAGCGTATTACGAGAACGCTACATTTATTTTTTGTACCTTGGTAATATAAAAATTCATCTTTGGATGGAATGGAGTCATTTGACAGTATCAGAAGATCAAAGCCGTTCGAGCAAAAATTCTCTTAAAAAGATAGAAGAACTTTCTTACCTTATGGAATAATTCTGGAAGACATCGTATATGAATGGAAACTTACCTGGAAAGAAAAGAAAAAACAACCATTAATAAAATAATATTTATTTTTATCATAAAGAATATAACAGATTAAATCATCACACATTTTTTTTTTGTTTAACATGGATATAAATTTAATTATAGGTAATTTAGTTATAGGCAAATCTTAATAAACATGTGTGCAAATCGCCGTCCTCTCCTTTGAAGTTTCTCAAGCTATTTACCGATATTTATGCTAAAAATCGAGATACTGAAAAGCTGTACAAGAAACTACTGGGCACAGAGTACTTGAGGGTCCCTCGTGGCAACGAAGAGGCCCGAAATGCAGAGCTTTAAGAAGGATTTAATGGTGAACGATTGGTTTAGGATGAAAGCAGTCGACAGATGACGTCGTATTGTCTTCTGCTGGTCGGATCTCTGTGAATGCTCTCAAAGAACGGGCAGTTAAATTGAAGGTTTGGACGCTGGAAGGACGAGGCATTTATGTCCAATAACCATCCACCATACAGTTTTCTTGTAAAAATCAAGGTACTCCAACGTGTTATACCTACAACGTTGTAACGTTAAAATAGTAAATTCTGTAAATGTTAGTGTATACTTAGTCGCTGATTACTCCACAATGTCGAAAATGCCGTGATGGTATGAACGAATGAATATTTGATTTTGTATTAAAATTTGTGTCCTCTACACCTTAAAACTCTAAGTTCGATCTAAGATTTAATAAGAGCAAGGAAAGCAAGGGCGTCGCCAAGGGGGGGCAGATTAAAAAAAATGTAACAATTCATATTTTTCTCATCCTCCATATTATAGGGTATACGGAGAATAGCCTATGAATGGGTTAAATTGCCCCCCCGGGCCTTGGGCTGGCGACGCCCTTGAAGGAAAGTAAAGTGTTAAAGACGAAACCAAGTGCAGAAGCATGGCCTAGGTGACATAGTACAGGACAGAAGGAACTATAATTTGAGGACGAGGAGAGCTGACCTCAATAGTCAACACAGACGATGAGTTGGGATATAGCAAGGGAGAAGAAGAGTATTGTGTTGGCTACAACCCACTTGTTTCAATATACCCCTTCATTTATAGGCTCACTTCTTTTTCGTTTTATACGTCATGATCTTCTATTATTCAGATTGGTATACCTACATGGGTATTTCCTAATTACATTATATAAAATCTATAAAAGTGACTACATTAAGAAGTCGCGCAAGAAAGTATTAACAAATTGATGAAAGTTTAAAATTCTCTTAGGGTTAGTTTAGGTTAGGTTAGGCAAGAGGAAAATTTTTCCACTTAGTCAAAATTAACTCTACTAAATGTGACGAGGTTTAAAATTATTTCGAAACTTGTTTGAAACACGATTTGGTAAAATTAAATCTCTCCCATCTGGACTGCGCGGTTCGATTTAAAATTATATTTTGCCAAACTTTAGATTTAAACCACCCGAGTTTTAAAGTATCCAGACATTTTTTGTACTTGTGTCCGACTATTTGAAAAGTAATTACGTTAATTTTATATTGAAAAAATCTTAGATAGTTAATCCAACTGTCGATTTGTTCAGGAGAACTTTGTTCTCTTAACATATCGACAATGTTTCAAGCCAGGATACGCGAGAATTGTATGGAGAGGTCTACTTTTTTCACGGCTTTTCCAACTTTGAAGTAAAAAAACACCAACTTAGAGGCTTCGCAGCATATATGTTCCATACACGGATTTACTCAGAATTCGGAGTAGAACATTTCGTGTGTCTGTGTGTCTGTGTGTGTGTGTCTGTGTGTGTGTGTGTCCCCCCCCTTATAACTTTTGATCCGCTCAATTTACAGAGCCCAAAATTTCAGAATATATAAACAGTTATAGGCCTACAAAACTTTTATACTCAGAATTTTGAATTTTTGTTTCAGTCAGGGGTTATCAACTTTTGAATTTTTACTTTATTTTTCCATATATCTCAGAAACCATAAAAGCTAGAACGCTGAAAATTGGTATAAACATAGAAAAATACAAAATCTCAAATTGATTTTTTCAAAAAAATTCCAGGGTTTCTCAAACATTTTTTATTAAGAAAAATATTTTTTTTATGATAAATTTATGAGTTTAACTGCCTATATTTCCAAATATTTTAAAAATATCGAAAAAAGCCGAAACACCCCAACTAGATAATTTAATTTTCTATAAAAAATATACAAGATGTATTAGCACATCTCAAACTTTTTTTAACAATTTTTATAAAAATTGAATTTAGTGACGACATTTCTTCATACAATTTGTATGGCAATCGCCTACACACAATATCTAAGAAAACCTAATTATTTGATACTAATCTCCAAACATACATACATACCATCATGCTGTTTTCATATTCTGCGTAGGATCAAAGGACTGACCTCCATACTATCCTATCTTGACATACATATATAGGTACAAGTGTTGTATAGAAAATCAAATATCTTAAAATATTAAATAATGTGTTTATGGGATTATAGTTTGGTACTTATTCTTCAACTATACATACTATCACTATCGACAGTTGGATCTCATGTGTTACATGCAACTAGTTATTTTAAATCACTTTCATACGGCTTAAAAAAATACATACAACGTAAATTGCCATGAGTATATGCATGAATTTACATTATTATGGTCCAAAAATATAAATAATCATATCTTCATACGTTGCTATCCTTCGTTTCCGTGTCTAGACCATCTATACCATCAGACCATCCTATAGCACAAGCATTACTGCTTTGTTTAGGGAATGTAAATCTGCTGCGAATCTGCTGTTGGAAAAATTATTTGAATTATTTTAAACCATATTCATAATTCATTTAATAAAATTTTGATGGTACCTATTGGAAATACACAAGCCAAAAATCTTACAAGAAATGTAATAAAGAGATAGGGAATCGTTTTCCTCTTGAAGATTATGGCCCGGTATTACAGTCGGCCCTCAACTCATTCAGCGGTACTAATAACATTTTCGTTAAAACTCGTTTTAGGCAACTAAACCTCGCACTACGTAAACCACGTATTAGGCACTAATTCGGGGTTTAGTGGGTTCTTACTAATAATGTAAAAATGTACAAGGACTAAGTAAACCATGGAATACGGAATGAATGTTGTGTGAACGCAGCCATTTAACAGGAATTTCGGAATTTTTCTCTACTTTATGCTATTTTTTGTTCATTCTCTATGACTTTATTAGCCGTCATCTATGACATCTATCGAGAATCATCGTATTTCTATGTTTGTCATTGTTTGTTTGTTTACTGTTGGTTTTGACGGTTTACTGTTTATGTATCGTCACGTTTTGGTTGAATTCCCAATAATTTAACTTATTTCAACATAACTTATTACATTTATTTTAAAACAATTGTCAATGGAAAATAAATATCTTCATTTATTTGCCTTCTTCCAAATAAATCTACGAGATGTCTAACTCCTGCCTTTGAAAATCTGTACTTTCTTCTAAAATTAATGTCGTCGTAATCAACAAACGGATTACAACGCACCTATGAACACACCTTATAAATTTTGCGTCATCAAAAAAATTTCCACCTGTTCAATTTCTTGAAACGATCTTTCAAAATCGCCGATTCTATAATCATACAGATTGTTGTCCATAATTAAAAAAAGCATTTCTTTAAAAATGACAAAATACAATACGCGCGGTCTATTTGACTTTTGACAGCTCACGAATTCACTATTGCTATTCCACCACTAAACTAGGGGACCGGATGGTTTAGCGTTACCATGGTGATATAAACCATGGAATAAAATAGAAGTTTTAAAACTTGGTTATTAGTAAGATTTTTGGCCGTTAGGTTTTAGTCACTCTATTCCATAGTTCAACCTCGCTACTTTTTCGTTATTAGTACCGCCGATTGAGTTTGTTAAACTCAAGATTAATGTTAAGGGGAGATTTAATCCATTTCCGTATTACAGTGCAATATGACTAAAATAAATAGTAAAATAGTTACTAAATCTTCAATTATAGACATATTTTACTTTTTCTGTGCTTATTATCTGTCAAATTTTAAATAACCTCAAATAATATCAACTACAAATCGTGACGCTACGACTTGAAATACTATTGTTTTATTATCCAACATGGTAAATTTAATTTCCACCAAAATAATGCTTTTAAATGCCCATGTTCGTTTCAACATGGCTGTCAGTTTGTTTTGGTGTGTGGCGCCACCGTCGATACAAATAACGCCTCTAGTGATAGAACACTGAAACTACACTCGTTGCCTAACGTCTCTAGTGATAGAAACTGAAACTACACGCGTTGCCTAGCAAATGACAGTTGACTCACCGTTAAGTACTTAATCCACCAGAAACGTTGAGTTAAATATTTGTCGTTTTAGTGACGTATTTGAGGGAAGATTAGGCCTAAACGGACACTGTAATACGCTATATTTTTGTAAAACTTAAGTTCAGCTCTTAAACTAAGACTTTAATACCGGCCCTATATCTGTTAACATTATCCAAATAGGTGATATCAAATATCGCTAATGCTGCTTATCATCTTCTATCTTCTTACAAATATTTACCAAACTTCTAAACGACTTACTTCAAATTACCAAAACGCTAAAATATCACATTATAGCCACTTCTATGGATCATTAAGTGACAATTTAGTCATTTTAATGTATCAATTTTAGTGCAAATACATCGAATAAAAAACATTTTTGAAAGATTATGCCCCCAAGTCAAATTGAAAACGCTGTTCGTTTTCGCCAAGCGCTAATTTTTTTTGTATGGGATTTGACGTTTGTTGTTTGTTATTGTAGAAAAAATTTCTACAACAAACGTCAAATCCCATACAAAAAAAATTAGCGCTTGGCGAAAACGAACAGCGTTTTCAATTTGACTTGGGGGCTATAACATTTCAATTACTTAGTATTATTCATATTGTCCCTAACGGGATATGTAGATAAATACGGAAACATATATATATATATATATATATATATATATATATATATATATATATATATATATATATATATATATATATATATATATATATATATATATATATATATATATATATATATATATATATATATATATATATATATATATATATATATATATATATATATATATATATATATATATATATATATATATATATATATATATATATATATATATATATATATATATATATATATGTTATTCTTCAGGCTTTCGCGGAGAGGAGTAAATGATGCGTCGATTTCTCGGGTACTCCGCGTCGTAGTTTTATGGTTCCTCCTGGAACCGTGTCCCTGACGTTTCGACTGGACGTTGCCAGTCATCCTCAGAAGGGTAGTGGTGGCTTCTTCAGTAGTCTTCGGCTGCGTCGATAAGGCGTAGTGCGCACTACGCCTTATCGACGCAGCCGAAGACTACTGAAGAAGCCACCACTACCCTTCTGAGGATGACTGGCAACGTCCAGTCGAAACGTCAGGGACACGGTTCCAGGAGGAACCATAAAACTACGACGCGGAGTACCCGAGAAATCGACGCATCATATATATATATATATATATATATATATATATATATATATATATATATATATATATATATATATATATATATATATATATATATATATATATATATATATATATATATATATATATATATATATATATATATATATATATATATATATATATATATATATATATATATATATATATATATATATATATATATATATATATATATATATATATATATATATATATATATATATATATATATATATATATATATATATATATATATATATATATATATATATATACATATATATATATATATATATATATATATATATATATATATATATATATATATATATATATATATATATATATATATATATATATATATATATATATATATATATATATATATATATATATATATATATATATATATATATATATATATATATATATATATATATATATATATATATATATATATATATATATATATATATATATATATATATATATATATATATATATATATATATATATATATATATATATATATATATATATATATATATATATATATATATGTTATAATATTTTTATCTCGGTTTTCCCGTGTCAGTAGGTCTTGACTAAGACCATTTGTCTTCCGACGTTTCGCCTGAATATCACCAGGCATTTTCAAGGACTTAACGAAAAGCACGCGCGCGACACACGTCTACTAACACTGAAAGCTCACCGTCAAGTGACTCGTAGCGTACAGGATGGCCGCTTATGTCAAATATTGTTAGCGCGACGTGATTGGCTCCTTGTGACACGCCCACCCCCACCTTCTGTCGTGTTCGTTGGTAATAATATTTTATCATTATTTTTGTGTTGTGATTTATTGTTAATTTTAGTTGTGACATTAATATAATAGTAGACGTGTGTCGCGCGCGTGCTTTTCGTTAAGTCCTTGAAAATGCCTGGTGATATTCAGGCGAAACGTCGGAAGACAAATGGTCTTAGTCAAGACCTACTGACACGGGAAAACCGAGATAAAAATATTATAACATATTTCACCCGTGAAAACATCAAATATAACATATATATATATATATATATATATATATTATATATATATATATATATATATATATATATATATATATATATATATATATATATATATATATATATATATATATATATATATATATAGATTGTATTCATTTTGTCAGTGCCAACATGTCACATACGAGTCACATTCTTCTACGTTGGGTTGTAGAATACACGCTAAGTATCTCGCTAGTGCCTGTGTGCTAGCCACGCGTGCACGAAAAATAGCAGACAAAGACCACATTAACCAAGAAATTCGCCACCTTCGAGACACATTGACAGCAAACGGATACTCAAAATATACCATCCGCAAAGGCATTCCAAGACAAGACCGAAAATTGTAAAAAAGAAGAGGAAAAATATCGAGCGACGGCGTTCCTACCATACATACGAGGCACAACGGACGCCATCGCGAGAAATTTACGCAAAAAACAAATTAATACAATTTTCGGTACGCATAAGAAGATAAAAGAAGATTTGCGGAGTGTAAAAAAACTACCGTACCACATGAAAATCAAGGTATATACGAAGTACCGTGTGGCGCGTGCAACGGCGTTTACATCGGCAGAACTAACCGCCGCATAGAGGCGAGATTAGCCGAACACAAAGTAGACGTTGCACGAAATAAAATACAACTTTAAATGTGGATTAAAGAAGTGGATAAAAAAAACAGACAAGACAGTGATAAATAAACAACTCTACGTTAACATACAATGACACACACGCACACCTAAACAATATACCTATATAATTATAAGCTGCTCCAGAACAGGTTTTTAACCTAGTGAAGCAGTTTACATTCCGCATCTAGTTCTTAAGGATCTTTTTTTTGTAAAAATATTGTATTGTTAAACTTTGATGTGTACCTGTATAATATTATTTCTTATGTTACAAATAAAAAAAAAAAAAAAAAAAAAAAAAAAAAAATCGACTCTAGCAATACATACGATGACTGAAGGACATAAAATCGACTTCGACAATGCCAAAACATTAGTACGACTGAACAATGAGTTACCACGCATCTATAGAGAAGCAATTGAAATAGAAAAAAGACCTTACTGTATCAATACAAGAGACGACTCACGCAGACTTCCATCGGCATGGAAAACAATAATATACAAGACGGACAGACCAATGACAAACAATACGCCCAACATTACACAAGACGATATATGCAGTATCACAAATAACATTACTGAGGCAGACACACAGATACACACACTACGGTCGACACATACACCGGACATTATACGAAATAAAATCGAGACGCGCACGCTACGGTCGAGTACGAAGAATATGACAAACACGGAAGACAGCACCGAGACGCGCACGCTACGGTCGAATACGAAGAATATAACAAACACGGAAGAGAGCACTGAGTCGCGCACGCTACGGTCGAATCGAGCGACACGTAAGGTTACCAAAAAGTCACCAAAAGTAACTACGCCTTATCGACGCAGCCGAAGACTACTGAAGAAGCCACCACTACCCTTCTGAGGATGACTGGCAACGTCCAGTCGAAACGTCAGGGACACGGTTCCAGGAGGAACCATAAAACTACGACGCGGAGTACCCGAGAAATCGACGCATCATTTACTCCTCTCCGCGAAAGCCTAAAGAACAACATACTCAACCTCTACGGGGAGGAAACGCTACGCGAAATCCACGCTTACGAAGACATTCGAAACAAACGCGCCAAGCTGCTCTGCGACCTAGCTTTTCTTCGCCGCTGTCGGGATACGAACATCATCCCGGTATCGTGCCGCGTAAGACATCACAATTCATCAAGGACAGTTTCGAAAATATTACACAAGGCGGGCATTGCATTAGTTCGAGAGGAAATCAGCGTCGCACGCCGAAACCTGGACGTTATTGGATCACAACTAATGGACGCACACATCAACCTATCCAACAAGATACACCCTATCTTGTGGACGATAATAGACGACCTTTCATACACGCGTGCAGAAACCAACAAACTAAATACCGAACGTCAAATGAAGAAGTTCGAGCGCATACAGCAAACATCTACACGGAAACCAGTAGCAACACTCGACCACCAGAAAGTTGTCTGCAACCTGTCCAGCACACCTTTAGATGAAGCCAGTGTAACCGTGCTCGCCAAAGGGATGAACTTTGCTATCTCACCACCGTCCATACCTAACGAAGACATAATAATGGCAGTTGAGTCTGCTATCGCCCGTCTACCGGACGCAGAGCTCATTCGCCAGGAAACGTGCGAAGTGTTGCGTAGAGCCAAAGTACCTCCGAAGAACATATCACAAGCGGAGAAGAACGCTCTACGTGCCCTGCGGGAAAATAAAAATATTGTCGTACTAGCCGCAGACAAAGGTAACGCCACTGTCGTCATGGACACCAATGAGTACAAAGCGAAGATGGACGCCATATTAGATGATCCCACATACAAAATCAGTACAACAGACCCCACAACATACCTGGAAAAAACGACCAAAGCAAAAATATTAGCAGCCGAGATCCCAGTGGAAGCACAAAAGAAATTGATACCAAGAGAAAAATCATCTCGCTGTCCGAAAATATACGGCCTCCCGAAAATACACAAGGAAGGAGTCCCCTTGCGACCCATAGTGAGTGCCGTCGGATGCCCCACACAGGCACTAGCGAGATACTTAGCGTGTATTCTACAACCCAACGTAGAAGAATGTGACTCGTATGTACGAAATGCCGAACACCTGACGGAGCTGATCGCTGACGTCCGTGTCAACGAGGGAGACATGCTAGTTAGCTTCGATATCGTCTCTCTATTCACAAAAGTACCGATAGACGACGCCATGAAGATTATAAAAGAAAGCATTGAACCTTCACCGCATACACTGGACCTCATCGACCACTGCATGAAAAATACCTATTTCCGATACGAAGATCGCATTTATAAACAAATCAAAGGCGCGCCAATGGGATCACCTTTATCACCTGTACTAGCCAACATTTTCATGATTGATTTCGAGAAAAACGCCCTAGCATCGGCACCGCTGCGACCACGCTTATGGCTAAGGTACGTTGACGATACTTTCGTCATATGGCAACACGGCAAAGACGAGCTGAACAAATTCTTAAGCTACCTCAACTCGATACACCCCGATATCCAGTTCACAATGGAAGTAGAGAAGGACAATCAACTGCCGTTCCTCGACGTACTGGTCCAGAGAAAAGAAGATGGCCGACTAGGACACACAGTGTACCGGAAATCGACACACACAGACCGTTACTTAAATGCCAGATCACACCATCACCCAGCTCAAATAGCATCAGTACCAAAAACACTAGCCACGCGTGCACGAAAAATAGCAGACAAAGACCACATTAACCAAGAAATTCGCCACCTTCGAGACACATTGACAGCAAACGGATACTCAAAATATACCATCCGCAAAGCATTCCAAGACAAGACCGAAAATTGTAAAAAAGAAGAGGAAAAATATCGAGCGACGGCGTTCCTACCATACATACGAGGCACAACGGACGCCATCGCGAGAAATTTACGCAAAAAACAAATTAATACAATTTTCGGTACGCATAAGAAGATAAAAGAAGATTTGCGGAGTGTAAAAACTACCGTACCACATGAAAATCAAGGTATATACGAAGTACCGTGTGGCGCGTGCAACGGCGTTTACATCGGCAGAACTAACCGCCGCATAGAGGCGAGATTAGCCGAACACAAAGTAGACGTTGCACGAAATAAAATACAATCGACTCTAGCAATACATACGATGACTGAAGGACATAAAATCGACTTCGACAATGCCAAAACATTAGTACGACTGAACAATGAGTTACCACGCATCTATAGAGAAGCAATTGAAATAGAAAAAAGACCTTACTGTATCAATACAAGAGACGACTCACGCAGACTTCCATCGGCATGGAAAACAATAATATACAAGACGGACAGACCAATGACAAACAATACGCCCAACATTACACAAGACGATATATGCAGTATCACAAATAACATTACTGAGGCAGACACACAGATACACACACTACGGTCGACACATACACCGGACATTATACGAAATAAAATCGAGACGCGCACGCTACGGTCGAGTACGAAGAATATGACAAACACGGAAGACAGCACCGAGACGCGCACGCTACGGTCGAATACGAAGAATATAACAAACACGGAAGAGAGCACTGAGTCGCGCACGCTACGGTCGAATCGAGCGACACGTAAGGTTACCAAAAAGTCACCAAAAGTAACTACGCCTTATCGACGCAGCCGAAGACTACTGAAGAAGCCACCACTACCCTTCTGAGGATGACTGGCAACGTCCAGTCGAAACGTCAGGGACACGGTTCCAGGAGGAACCATAAAACTACGACGCGGAGTACCCGAGAAATCGACGCATCATTTACTCCTCTCCGCGAAAGCCTAAAGAACAACATACTCAACCTCTACGGGGAGGAAACGCTACGCGAAATCCACGCTTACGAAGACATTCGAAACAAACGCGCCAAGCTGCTCTGCGACCTAGCTTTTCTTCGCCGCTGTCGGGATACGAACATCATCCCGGTATCGTGCCGCGTAAGACATCACAATTCATCAAGGACAGTTTCGAAAATATTACACAAGGCGGGCATTGCATTAGTTCGAGAGGAAATCAGCGTCGCACGCCGAAACCTGGACGTTATTGGATCACAACTAATGGACGCACACATCAACCTATCCAACAAGATACACCCTATCTTGTGGACGATAATAGACGACCTTTCATACACGCGTGCAGAAACCAACACGAAACTAAATACCGAACGTCAAATGAAGAAGTTCGAGCGCATACAGCAAACATCTACACGGAAACCAGTAGCAACACTCGACCACCAGAAAGTTGTCTGCAACCTGTCCAGCACACCTTTAGATGAAGCCAGTGTAACCGTGCTCGCCAAAGGGATGAACTTTGCTATCTCACCACCGTCCATACCTAACGAAGACATAATAATGGCAGTTGAGTCTGCTATCGCCCGTCTACCGGACGCAGAGCTCATTCGCCAGGAAACGTGCGAAGTGTTGCGTAGAGCCAAAGTACCTCCGAAGAACATATCACAAGCGGAGAAGAACGCTCTACGTGCCCTGCGGGAAAATAAAAATATTGTCGTACTAGCCGCAGACAAAGGTAACGCCACTGTCGTCATGGACACCAATGAGTACAAATTATGTAACTAGTATACCACCTCGGAACAGGCCTGGCCTAGTGAGGTGGTACAAACCAACCCATATAAAAAAAAAAAAAAAAAATATATATATATATATATATATATATATATATATATATATATATATATATATATATATATATATATATATATATATATATATATATATATATATATATATATATATATATATATATATATATATATATATATATATATATATATATATATATATATATATATATATATATATATATATATATATATATATATATATATATATATATATATATATATATATATATATATATATATATATATATATATATATATATATATATATATATATATATATATATATATATATATATATATATATATATATATATATATATATATATATATATATATATATATATATATATATATATATATATATATGTCTTCCGACGTTTCGCCTGAATACCGTCATCAAATATAACATATATATATATATATATATATATATATATATATATATATATATATATATATATATATATATATATATATATATATATATATATATATATATATATATATATATATATATATATATATATATATATATATATATATATATATATATATATATATATATATATATATATATATATATATATATATATATATATATACTGTGTTCACTAATGGCTTTATTTTACGGTCGGAGAAGCAAATTAATCCTTTGTTGAGAATCAAACACAGGACGCCCACACATAAGCTAAACGACTTAGCACCACGCTACAGCAGTCAATAGGTATATATCAAGGAGGTTCCTTGCTCTGAATGAATTCAAGGGTGGTCAGTGGTCAGTAAGGCATTAGAGGAAGATAGAGAGCGAAAGAGGTCGTGAGAGGTTAGCAGAGAGTAGCAGGTGGCAACCGTACTAAACAGATTATATCCAATTAACTGCAACCGCTCGCTTCTAAGGTAGATATATATGTGGCGTTATATTGCATCCAACAGGATTAGGTAAACATACATATAATATGACTATATAGGGATGTTCAAATATACCACATTAGTCTTGATCAGAAGTCTCACATTAAAATGTCAACTTGCGTCATGTAGAAATACCTACTCATATTTAATGATCTATTATACATACATATCATCACGGCATATCCCACAATGTGGAGAACCCAACTATAGGTGTGCGGGTGTGCATTTCATTTCATCACGGCGTTCGCGGCTCAGTTGGTTAGTTTAGGTTTCGATTCCCGGTGGAGACACAGTTTTTAAAATGTGTTTTCAGTCTGGATCTGTGAGGCGATTAATATCGTAAGTTTCCAGAATGTGGCAACTTGTTATTACGTCCGTGTTAAATTAATATTTGACATAGTACCTACCTGTTAGTCGCACGACTAGTAATAAATAATTAAATAAATCTCAAATAGTTAAGCAATGAGGTTCACCACGCTTTGACCCACAGACGAGACTGGTGTGTGGTTATACACACACGTGCCGTGTTTACTTTTATATACTTTAGAATCAGAATATAAAATATTCCTAATATATCTTTGTTCAATTCTATAAAACATTTTATAACTGAAATATATACATTTTTGTTTACACAATTTAAACAATAAAACAACAAACATCAAATTGCTGGTATAAGGGGCCGTGACAAATTTAAAATACCACAAAAATGGTTTTTCTTTTATTATATTTGGTCTTAATACTCCTATTTTCATAAATCTATCGTTTGTGAAATCAAATTAGCGTCTGGCGACAGATGAATAAAGAGAAACTTTTGTATTTTTAATACAAATAAATTTATTTTTTTTATTTTGTTAAATATTTGTGTGCACGCGACTTTTGTGTGCCAGACGCTAGTCGAAATCAACAATCCAAAGAGAAAATACCTACTGTAATGAAGCGAAACAAAATACAAAACGTATCAAAATAAAAAACTCAAAAACATAAAATATATTAACATCCTATTGAGAATAAATGCGTTGATGAGATTCACTTCAATACTTCTTCAACACATTGAAGGAATTAAAAAGGTAGCAAAATAAAATTACAGTTACATTACGCTAGAATCGTGCATGGAATAAATGTGTGGTCAAGAAAATAATGTGTGGCACTCGATTCTATCTACATATATGTGTCATTACATGATGACATATCACGCATTAAGATTCTTGAATATCAATCTCGCAAGACTCTCGATCAAAGATGACAACCGTGTATCAAATGGGAGCAAACATCGTCCAAGACCAGTGTTGTCCTTCACTAGTAAAACTCGGTCCCAACAAATCCACAAAAAGAAGTATGTATCTATGTAGGTAGGTAGATAGATACTAAACAAACTACCGCAGAGCTTAAAAACAGAGTGAACTATAGTGGATCCTGATAAATTGTAAAGTTCAATAACTAAACTTCAATTTACAGCTCCGAATCACGTGATACCACTCAAAAACAATATTACATACATACATACCATCACGCCGTTTCCCTATTTGGGGTAGGCAGAGAGAACCGAACGCCAGACTCTTCTATCTTGACATACCTGTTTTGCCTCATTTACATTCATACATCACGTCATACATGCTCTCCTATTGTTCTGACTTCGTATGTTCCCCTCTTTCAAAATCTCATTTATATGATCATGCCAGCTCTTTCTCGGTCGACCCTTACATCTCATCTCATTCCACTCTTTTCAGCCTTGTATACTTTCTTTGTCAGTCGTTCATCGTTCATTCTCTCTACATGTCCGAACCATCGCAAAGCATTTATCTTCATTCTACTCAAAATATCCCTTTCAATCTTACATTCTTTTCTGATATTTTGATTCCTTATCCTATCATAAATTGTTTTACCACACATTCGTCTTAGGGACCTCATTTCCACAGCGTTAATTTTACTTTCATGCGTCTTCTGCCATGCCCATGTCTCACTTCCATACATTATGGTTGGAACGACAATAGCGTTGTGCACAGCGAGTTTTGCTGGCCTTGAAATAATTGGGTCAAAACAAAAAACAATATTCCTCTTATAATATTCTTCTACGAATTTGTACTTATTGATTTGATTATTATTAGGTATATACCTTTACAAAATCAGTTACTTAGGTACCTATATATTATAAGTTGCATTTTTTCAATTCAATTCACAAACATGCTTGAAGAATGCATACAAATTCAACAACAAATTTACAACAATAATTAAGGTACTTTTTAAAATAATTTAGTAGAATATAAAAAACGACATTAAAATGAATGTATCTCAATATAGGAAAATTTGGTGCTCAGTTGTCTCTGCCTACTCCATGGGGGACATTACGTGATGGTGTGTATGTAGTAGTATTATCTTTCATACTTATCGCATATATAATAATACGCAAATCCTTCGAAAATTAATCAGTTTCATGAGTTCTCATGATTCCCATCATCAAATCTTTTGGCTTAGTTCAGATGGAACCATCCTAGAAGCAATTTTCTGCAATCTTCAATTTTCACCTTCTCTTTCAAAGAGTATGCGCACTAGTAAAAGCAAACACTCCCAGGTGCCAGACTTGCCTTTTTCATATTCAGTACGAAAGAAAATATAAAAAAAACAGTTATTAAAAAATGATTAATCGAAATCGAGACTATAGTGAAAACAGAATTATCGATATCAGACAACGTGGAAAAAATTTATCGCTTAACACATATATAAAGAAAACAAAATCAAATCAAATCGATAATAGTCCAATTCTATAACTTTTTAAGAACGTTCCGGCTAAAATAGGTCCAAGTTGATATTCCATAACGCTGAAATAGTAGCGTTCCTATTTAGAAACATTCTCTACTCCGAGTATGTTACGAATTAGTCCAATTCCCTATTCTATAACTACATTTTAGTCAAATCGACTGTCAAAACGTTCTAATTTTAGTTCGCACCTAATTGGAAGCGTACTAGTTATTTTCACAGCAGTGCGGGATATTTTAGATAGTTGAAAACATCAGTTGTGTCGGAAAAAAATAAAAATTGATATTTTACACGTGTTGCGATATGTTAAAACTACCAAAGAATATTAGTGCAGATCAATTTAAATGTTAGGTTAAGCGACATCACGGCGATATGACAAAAATAAACATGGCCGAACAGTGCGCATGCGTAGTCTGCGCCATAGACAATTTGAGTTCATATCATTATCTACGGTACACTAATTTTGTAGATTTTAGATTTAGGAACAACGTCAGTTACAGAATACGAAATTTAGTTGAAATGACCTTCATTCCAAAAATTTAGAAAGTTCCTATTTTAGTTCAAAATGTTACTGAATTGGACGTAATCTCCTCCGTTTCTTGAAGTCGGTTAAAAAAAGAGTCGAAACCAAAATCATTAAAAAGCATAAAAGATACCTACTGAAAAACTAAAAAAAATACGGAATACGATTGTATAGGAACAAAAGCCTGGCGCATTGCCTTTTTGACATCTAAATTTGACTACTGTTTTTCCTAATGTACTTACAATGATATATGGTAATAATAATGAAACAAAGGAAGAAGAAAAATGCTACAATAAGACGTTAGATTGTAAAGGATAGAAGAGTTTTATATTAAATCCTTAAGAATATCTTAATATTGAAGTAAGCGTTTTAGAATACAAAATGTGTATATTTTATTCGGCAAGATTTATGGCTAAGCTAAGCAGTGTATTATGAGGACATGTTTCAATTCCCCCAAATGAAATACTGTCCTTTTTGGATTCCAGAAAAGAGAAAGGTCCTGGATTTGGTATTCAGATTCTGTAAAAAGGGAATTTGACTCCCGTTTGTTGAAAGACGCCGACCCGGTGTTGGAGAATGGAGAGGTAATCGTGGATATATTTGAGAAATACAAATATCCAACTTATATTTGAAACTATCTCAATATTACAGGTTCACTCTCACCTTCAGTACGAACGTAAGTACCTACGACGAGTAAGTACCTACATTTTTTCGATACCTTAACTCGTACACGTTGAGACCAGGCGAATACAATTTAATAGTATTTATAAACGCTTTAATTTTTAAAATGTGAACGTTTTAAATTGTTGATTGTTTATTAATTAGTTGAATGGTTTATTAGTAGTATAATGACCAATCAAAAATACTGTAAGTTCCACCCTCAATTAATATAATTCCACATCAGATACTATAGTCTCCGTGGTCTTGATAATGCCTAATAAAGCGAAATAGCCTATGACGTTAAATATATTGAATCCATAGAATCAAAATTTTTTCATTTTTATTTAAAAATGTTCACTTGAATTTTTAAATGTGTGTCACATTAAAATTTTTAAAATAACTTACTCTTTAAATCAGTGTATCCAAAGATGTATCATAAAAATTAAATATATCCTTTTCTTTATTATAAAGGCATCTTTACAATTGTCATTATTTTTTTTATTAATATTGGAAAAATATATCGGTAGCTGCTACAGCGCACATCACTGCTCACTTGGTCCATTTAACTGTCTCTAGGGCGACTTCCAAATTTTTTTAAACAAATATTTGAATTTATTTATTGCACGTTGTGGTATGTTCCATAAACAACTAGAGGAACACAATGAAAACTTAGATCATCCAGTCGTATACATACATACTATACATTTAGCAAAAACATATATACCTGATAAAATAAGCACAGTAAGTTGTTCATTATGATGTTGAACAAAGAAATATGGACCGTCCATTATGAATTATGGTTGAACACAGATGTGAAACATTGCACCGTGGAGAAGGATTAAAGAAGAAGAATAAACCAAAAAAAAATAAATAATAAACAACACATATCAAAAAGCAACAGTTCGTTGATCTTGTAAAAAATAATAACACAGCGTTTTAGTTACTCGTCAGGGATTGAAGTGGAATAGGAATTTACCGGAAAAAAATATCTATCCAATCATTCATGACGTATGCTGTGGAAATGCGAGCAGACACTACGAACCAGGTGGCTCCTAAGGACAACGAAAGAGAAGGTTCTAAGGTCAATCATTGAAAAAACTCTCCGAGATTGTGTTCGCATTGTTGAAATAAAAAAGACATGTGGAATAGAGAACATCGTTTGGTGGAGAAGATCCAGAATAAAACATGGGAAGACCACCCAAGAGATGGAAGAATACTTGAAGAATACGTTATCTCAGGAGGCATGGTTTTTGAATCACAGACCAACAGGTTTACTAAACGAAGAAGAAGAAGAATAATAATTATTTAAAACCAGTAATATGAATAGTAATGTGTGAAAGGAATGGTGCACAAAATATACTGTTTTAAAAATTACTTTTATAGAATTAAAATATAAGTTTTTGGTTACATTGATAATTTGACTATTGACGCGTTTCGTGTAATCATCGCGATAATGTGCCTTGAAAGGTGTATTTTTTACATATGAAAAAAAAAATCAGTCGAACGTGGTAATAACGTGCACAAAGGAACAATTAAATTTGCTCGCTATTACTATTATTCGTTATAATACATATATCAGAGCTTAAGATTTTTTTTATATTTGTATATGAAAAGACCTAATAATTCGTGGAACTATCAACCTATTTTGAATTATTACCTAGTTAATTGTTAAAATTATTATTTCAAATAAAACTTCACTTAACGATTTTTTAACTATCTACTTATCTAAGTTTTGAGCCAATGCTGCACCATTTGAACCAATAGTGAAACCTAACCAAAGACTGCAAAATGTAATCCGGTACATCATTAAATCCACTTCCAGCACTGCTAGAAAAGTTATGATTGTTTTTAAAGGATAACACATGATGAAATGTGGTGTAACATATATTGTATGGTGCAATCATGTTTCTATCTCAAGATGTTCTGTTTTTTGTCACATAACATTGCTTATTTTTATTATTATTGTAACTAATTAATTTATATGGAACGGAACTACAAAGAAAAATACACTCATGGTGAGTATGGAGCGCTTCCAGGCAATATGGTAACGCAATATTTTTTTAAACAATTGTGCAACAAAATCTATGCCTGATGGTGACGTATGGAGGATTAAATATAATAATGAGCTTTACGTCATCTATACGACTCCCAGGCTCTCTGTGCATGTCAGATTGAGCAGATTGAGATGGGCCGGACATGTACAGAGAATGCCACCACAGCGAATACCAAACAAAGGTCCCGTGTGGACATTCAGGTGGAAGAAGAAAGGTTGGAAAACCGCGGCTGTGATGGAAGGACGAAGTTGGAAGGGATGCTTCCCAACTATTGCAAGTGCCGGGCAGTTGGAGAGTTGCTGCAGACTATAGAAGAAGCTGGAGGCGAAGACTGACGGAGGCCAAGGCTAGATATGGGCTGTAGCGCCATTGAAGAAGAATAAGGAACAAAACCTAATGTCAATAAAAAAAAAATAATTGGTCAATGTCATTTTTTGTACTTAAAATAAAATAGTCATTCATATTATAAAAATTAGTACTGTCATTTTCTTCTACAATTATTTTATTCCTATCCAGAATGACAGTTTCGCCTGACAGTGGGCAGGGCATATCGCAAGACAAGTTGGTGAGCGCTGGGCCCCGAAAATCTTTAAATGGTGACCACGGACAAATAGAAGAGGCATCGGCAGGCCCCAAAAAAGATGGACCGATGATATTGTCAGAACGGCGGGGAGGAAATGGATGCAGATGGCATCCAACAGACAAAAGCTGGAAGGAAATGGAAGAGGCCTATCTCCAGCAGTGAAGGGATAAAGGCTGATAAAGAAGAAGAAGAACTAGCAGGTGTTACGAGCGCCGAAAAGAAATCATTTCGGGATAAATAAGATTGAATGGAGTAAACTATGTGAGCTTGCAGGTACCTGTACATTCTCTCTTACACTTATATAGACACACTCACACACATACATATACACATCCTTACACTCATACACTGAAAAAATCTAAAGTTAGCAAGGTACCTTTTTGGCTCGGTTAAAGTCATATTGGTAGTTATTAACCAATATATATGATTAAAAATAACATAGTTGCACTTGGTTATTATCTAACAATTGAATACTGTTAACATGTAGTTGGTTACCAATAGCAATGTAAAAAGTCATATTGGTAGTTATTAACCTATACATGATTAAAAATAACATAGTTGCACTTGGTTATTATCTAACAATTGAATACTGTTAAAATGTAAGTTGGTTACCAATAGCAATGTAAAAAGTCATATTGGTAGTTATTAACCTATATATGATTAAAAATAACATAGTTGCACTTGGTTATTATCTAACAATTGAATACTGTTAAAATGTAAGTTGGTTACCAATAGCAATGTAAAAAGTCATATTGGTAGTTATTAACCTATATATGATTAAAAATAACATAGTTAAATTGCACTTGGTTATTATCTAACAATTGAATACTGTTAAAATGTAAGTTGGTTACCAATAGCAATGTAAAAAGTCATATTGGTAGTTATTAACCTATATATGATTAAAAATAACATAGTTGCACTTGGTTATTATCTAACAATTGAATACTGTTAAAATGTAAGTTGGTTACCAATAGCAATGTAAAAAGTCATATTGGTAGTTATTAACCTATATATGATTAAAAATAACATAGTTGCACTTGGTTATTATCTAACAATTGAATACTGTTAAAATGTAAGTTGGTTACCAATAGCAATGTAAAAAGTCATATTGGTAGTTATCAACCTATACATGATTAAAAATAGCAAAGTTGCACTTAGTTATTATCTGACAATTTAATACTGTTAAAATGAAGTTGGTTGCCAAAAGCAATGTACTTGTTTAAATGTAACCGAGTAACAGGTACCTATACGGACATTTTGTATTCGACATCTGTCAAATTTGACATTTCATACATAAAAATATTAATATTTCTCAAATTTGACACGATGTATTTAAAAAAATATTAAATAAAGTATAATTCTCGTCAAATATTATATGTCACATTAAAAAATGATTAAATAAAGTATAATACTCGTCAAATTAGACATGTTTCACTGAAAAATGATTGAATTAAGTTGAATTAAGATGAGATATTCGTCAAAGATTATCATTATTATTCACAAATATCGTGTGCTAATATTTACATTTGAGATGTAATGTAAAGATGTTTATACTATTTTGATGTTAAAGCTTGATTACCAATTAGTATTTTCCGATTTCAAAAGAAAGAATGAATAATAACAAAGCTACTGGGTTCAAATTAGCAGATTATTTATACTTGGCAATTTTTAGCAACGAACTTTGCAGGTACTATAGTAACAAAGTTGCTTGGTTATTATAAGCAGTAAATTATTTATTTTTAACAACTACATTTTTTGAGTGTACGTACACACACACACATACACTCATGCACTATCATTCAGATATAAATGTTTTTCATATGTAGCTTTAAGTATGTAAGCACAGCAGTCAAAATTTATTGTTAATAATGTGGAAATTTAATTTGTTATTGGTTTTAGTCTTATACTAATGCATCTATATAAATAATGATATTTATTATACTGTAAATTTCCCGGAAATAAAAAAAAATTTTAAAAAAATATATTATTTCTCATATTTTTTTGTTTCTCTAAATTGTTAAAATTGTAAATATTAATGATATTTTTTTGCATAACTTAAAAAAAATGCGCGAGCTAATGCTTTGTTGTGTTTATTTACTGATGAGGCCCTGACGCTCCAATGTGTATGTTTACCACATGTAGAAAAAGCTACGAACATTAATAATAACGCTATACACAAAGAAACAGGAAAAAATACAAATCAAGTCTATAACTGACACAAATACCACTTTGTGTATTTATGTCCTGTTTTTGTAGTGTTTTTACATGTGTATGTCATAGAGAGAAAATATTAGGTTCGTCAATAAAATAAAACAAAAAACTTTAATATGATGTGGGTAGGTACCAACAATAACAAAAAAACTATGTCTGGGAATTTTTGAAGTACTTCCTAAAACAAATAAGGAGGCATTCCATTCTCCAAAAATGTTGTACTAAAGTCTAACAGTTCTAACTAATGTCACATTTGCGTTTTGCGTTAGTGATGAGCAAAAGTCTCGCAAGTCTTGCAGACTTGTCGCTACAAGAACCAAGATCATGACCAAGACTAGACCTTGCAAAACACAATGCAAGAGTCTTGCGTTCTTGCAATATTTTATGAAAATTAAACGATTCACTATGAACTATCGACATAATACCATAAATTGGTGTTTTATGACGTGTTTCACATCAATTATTAAATTTTAAAAGAAGAATAAATATATTTGTATTTAAAACTTACAAAACCATGCATCGAGTATGTAAGTACAGGAAAATGTCGAATGATCCAGTACAGGAAAATGTCAAACAGATATTACGAAGAAAAAAGGTCAGAACATAGAATTATAAGGTACAGAAGGTCAGAACATAGAATTATAAGGTACAGAAGGTCAGAACATAGAATTATAAGGTACAGAAGGTCAGAACATAGAATTATAAGGTACAGAAGGTCAGAACATAGAATTATAAGGTACAGAAGGTCAGAACATAGAATTATAAGGTACAGAAGCCGCATGTTATACAAATTTCGAATTCAAATGTATGATAAGTTTTTTTTACATGTGTGTGTGAGGCGGTAGATCGGTAATCGAATCGGTAGGTGTACGTATACTACATAGAAAAGAGAATTTACGTGTACTACTATGTGTTCTATGACTGTATTGACGACCGGGCGAATGAAACTCAAAACATTGTTCTTAGTTTTAGTTGTCATACTTTCATTGCGCTGACCAGGTATCTGTATCATATGTATATAATCTAAGGGTCAGAAATTTGGGTGTATAATCTCTTCCACATTAGTGTCCGATATTAATTGTTATTTTTTATTATTATTTGTACGTCATGTTGTATATGATCCACTTGGATCAAAGAAAGTGCGAAAATGTACTTTCTTTCATTCAAAAATAACGTTTCTTTTTTGTTTTTAATTCTGTGACATGTTTTTTTGCACCATTTTGCTGTTTGTTTTTGCTGGGTGAAAAATGTCACTCTGACGAGTTACGGTTCTGTAAGGGGATTTTACAAAATGAAAAAATAATTATTACAAATGCCCGGATGGATTTTCCATTCAGTCTCTCTCTGTCTGTGAATAATGGCGGGTCTCGTTGACGTTTATTTATCGACAATATTTTCAGTCCGTGTAAAGAGACTTAAAGGAGAAAAGGATATTATCAGAATCCTACTAACAGTTGAAGGGAAAACAAAACAAGTGGAGCTTATATTCATACTTGTTTGGAATTTTTTATAAATATAATTAATCCACAGACCATGACATCTATGGACATGACACAAGTAAAATTTCTTGGTGCACACTGCGTGACAATTAAATGAATTCAAATAATAAATTTAACGTATTTTAATAAATTATACTAAGTCATAAAATAATAAATAAATTATTATAAGTCAGCATTTATACTAAGTCATAGTATAAATGCTGATTTTTTCTGTAAAGGGATACCAGAGTAGGTAACAACGATTGGACAATTCGAACCTTGAGTAGTAGTGGTTTTCGGAGATTTTTGAAAATTTGTATTTAACCACGTCGAAGCTTTATTGAAGGCTGTTACCTTCGAAAACCAACCATTACTCAGGGTTCATATTATTATCCAATTGTTAACTGCTGTGGTAGCCTTCACTTGTTCAAAAATTGTATTTTAACCACGTCAGTCATAGTATAAAGCTTTATTGAAGGTTGTTACCACCATTCCACCATTGCCTTGATAAAAAATGTTAAAATTAACCGAACTATAGTGACTAAAAAACAATTCGTTTTGTGCTACTAAATATTTTGTGCGTTTTACCAAACAGTACAGTCATAAATAGATTAACTTTTATTTTTGATAACAACGTTTTGGCTAAAAACGCAGGTAGCCAGTTCAGTGATCACAATTTTTTTTTTCAGTGTATTCGAGTTCATATTATCCAACTTTATTTAACTGCTGTGGCATCCTTTTACATAAAAAATCAGCCTTTATACCATCATTTGTAAATTTGTAAAGCAAATGCCATTTTTTCGATACTGAAAATGGCTTATATATTACCGTCGTGTTACGTGCAAGGCACATAATCAGAATAATCTTATACAAGACTAAAATAGAAGTTAACATTATACAAATTTTACAGTTCAAATGTATGAAATATTTGATTTTGAGAGGTTGAAAACATCAAATACAACAAATAGCACTAATACTCAGTATTTCGTTTATAGGTAATATTTAATTAAGTAATATTCGTATGTTTTTTAATAACAAGTCGAAGAATAATTAATGAGTCTAAGGTATTTGCATCGTTTGTTCAGAAATGCCATTCATTTATGTCTGAAGATGCAACTAAGCAAATGGGAAAAGTTTACACTTAAAGGAAGTGTGGAATAGTAAATCAATATTCAATGGAATCTCAAGTTTCAACGTAAATCTATTCTCTCAAGTTACTTCTGTGGAAACGAGCCTCGCTCTGTTCACTAGTTTATTTATTCAGTAATTTCAAAGTTTTTTCGTTAACATCGTTAACACAGTCGAAGTTCATAATTATATATCGAATTAAAATTTTATTTAAATCTTTTCAATCCACAGCGAGTATGAAATTTAATAGCTTACGTTTTCACTAGTCCCAGAGATACAAATTATACTAAGTATAACATTCAATATACTATGGAAAGATCGTGGCATCACCAAAGACACCAAGGTAAGGCTATTCAAGACTCTTGTCTTCCTCTACGGTGTAGAGACGTGGATTATATATGATAATCAGAGAAGGGGCATTGATGACTTTGAGAAGTGACGTTAGATGAAAATGCTGCGAATATCATGGACTGCTTGAAGAACTAATATGTCCATACTAAATGAACTGCGCGATTTAAAGGAATTTTACTAATTAAAAATTTGAACAAAATTTCAAAAATATAGTCAGCTCCACCCTTCACCAATATAACCCAATAAAAACCCCATTCCGTCATAGTCTTAAGATGCCCTAATAAGGCGAAATAGCCAACGACGTTAAAATAATATATTGTATGTAGAATTAAAAACATAGCGTTAATTTTTAATTTAATGTAAACTGGAACTCTACCAAATAAATAATCTACAGTTAATCATAATTTCTTGTTCTTTTGTTTTCTGTGTTGTGAAATGAAATTTAGTATTTACTGCTGAAGGAATAAATTTAAACAAGCGAGCAATTAATTAGCATTAATAGTTATTTGGATATGTCAAATAAAGAATTTAAATCTCTTCTTGATTTGAAAGCTCTTAAGTTGGGTTAAACTAATTATAAACCCAGTCTTAACGAGGGTAAAATTTGTCGAAAAGTGTTATTCCAAGCTTTAGGGGGTGTTATAAAGTGCGTACATGTATGAAAAGGTGTGAAAATAAGGGTAGAATCCTGAGGGTACTTTGTAAATTTTCTTATAAGAAATATAAATACATTAGGAAATTCAATATTGGCACGGTAATGCCTTGTGTAGGTAGAGATGTCATATATTTTGCATACAAATCAGCTACTTAAGACACCTTAGTATTTGAAGGTTGGTGATATTTTCCTAACGATTTTTCGAACGAAATTTTATTTTGAATACCTACCTGTCCCACCTATGAGGCAATTTATGAGGTAGGTATAATGATTTTACGATTCATAAGACAATCTTCAATTACAGGATAGTTGTATCGGGAGTAGGTTTACATAAAAAATCTTTGACAGTCGCTTTCACCAAGGCACATCAAATCAATTATCAAACAATCATCCAATCGAAGATAAAATCCTCGCGGAGTGAACCATGCGCAGTATCACGTCGAAAGTTACAATTACTGTATTTTTGACAGCTGACTTTAGGGCTTTCAAGACTTTCTGTCTTAAATTCGGTGCACTCTTATCTTCACTATCAGTGAAAAGTGAGCCAGTTGTTCCCAAATGATTAGCTCTTTTTGGCACATTAAGTGCAGTGTCTGCAAGGTTTTAGAGTTCTTCGGAATCTTCGTATGTTCTTTATGTGTTCTTTCAGAGTTTTGCAAGGGGCCGTTATTAGTCCCCATAAGCAGAACGGGTGGTGGTGGGGGAAGAACAGCTGACCGTGAATAAAATAATGGATATAATTTGATTCGTTTGCGTTATGGCAAATAAAACTCCTATAGGTTGAAGTCTGCCTAGGAAGACTACAAAAAAATGGAAAAAATATTTTATTTTATTTTATATTGCTTCTCGGGCAACTAATAGGTAGGTACTATGCGAAATATTAATTTAACACGCACCCAATAACAAGTTGCCACATTCTGGAGACTTACGATACTAATCGTCTCACAGATCCAGATTGAAAACACAATTAAAAACTACTACATATTTCTTTCTGTAGAATATTAAAAATATACTGGAAGAAGAAGAAGATGTAAAATAATTTAAATGAAACATTCAATAAATGTTGATTAAATATAAAATGATCATAAGTACTCAAATGTATTTTGTTAAACGTATTGAGAGGTGATGCTCTGCCGCAGGAAAGGTTGTTTCATACAATTAAACTTTGTACTGAGTGCATCAAAAATTTGACTATTGCGTTAAAGGCCTTGCTGAAATTGGCGGTAAACCTTGATTAAAAATATTTATTTTGGATGTGCTCTGAAGAAACAACAAGTAAAAAATATATCACAAACAATACAACGACGGCAGAAGCTTGATATTTTTTTCAGTTTTACAAATCTTTGGTTTCAATTTAAAAATTGCGAGTATCTGAATAAAAAATGACGTACAAAATAAATGTAAATCCTCAACAATTTATCAAATAATTCGCTGCTTTCCCTTCATAAAACCAATCCCGTACCTTCCGATCCTTCTTCCTGACATACTAATTCATTATTGGATTATTTATCTTCAGGATATCCTTCATCTTACTATTATTACATCGACTAATATTTATTAATTACCAACCTTTTGGATTAGGTGGACCATTTAGTAGGTAGACACGTTGCCGTTATTTCTAGATAGTATTCTCAGGTGAGTTGAGTATATGTTTGCTTAATTACAATAATTTTTTTAAATTATAATTAAGAAAAATAAATTATAGTCTTATTCAAGGCTTTGTTTTTATGTTGTATTAATATATTATGAAAGATGGTGTAGAAACAATCATCGTTCTACATCAATTTACTTTTCTGTATATCAACATCAGACTTGGTATGCTTTCATCTTTGATAGATGAAGTCTTTTGAAAGATATATAGGCAGGTATCTTTTCTTTACTCCATCACTCTTTATATTATCTCATCTTTATACTTCAACAAGTCTCTAGGAAATATTATTATTACACTCTCCTTTCACATTTCATCTTTTTATGTGTTGACGGCAATGTGTTACCTCCATTATTATTAATACTTTAGCGAAGAGGGGCTTTTGTTTTATGAAATCGAAGAAATAAAACCACCTGATATCAGAGTGAATATATTTTGTTTGAAGACGAAACGTGAAACACGATCAAATACATTTACAGTTGAAGCCATAAAAAAACGTCATGTGTTATTAAATCGACATTCGGTATTTGTTATTGAAATATCTGTTTTTAAACCGATTTGAGGCTGGCAACTGAATATAATAATTTCAAAAGAAAAATAATAAATAAATAGATTCACTTCATCATAGCGATAATTATGTAGACATAATATTTTGTTTTTAAATGTTTCCTGATACACGAAAAGGGCAATATGCTTTTCTTACTGTGTATCTTTTTCTGAATTTTATGGTTGTATTTTTTGAATATGTGTTGTACTATATATTATTACCTATAAGTAAAATAAAATTCCATTCAATTTATAAAAAAAGTGAATGGAATATAAATACATAATTGATGGTAGCAAGAGATGTCCTTGTGACAATAAACCCGTCAATGTATTAAACAACTAAATAAATTTATTTTCAAATGTTTGAAATTTTCAAATGTTTGAATTAAATTTAATTTGTTAAATAAATTTATTCCAGAAATAGCACATTTTAAAATCAGAAATTAATATAAGTTTTTGATTCACTATTCAGTAGTATAAACAATGAACTAAAACTTTTGTGCAATAGTGGAGCTTCACAAAGGGTTGTACGTTGAAAATGAACAATATCAAAATCACAGTAATACCTGACCCGATTATATCCATGTCAACCTAATTCACCATACATATTGCAAGAGTTAATTTGGACCTGGGAATGAAATTTTGGTTCGGTAGAATGTGCACGAAAATAGGATTAATGCAGTTGAAATGAAATAAGTAAATTACAGCGACACATGTGAACTGAAACAGTGAATAATCGAGTTAACAATGAATTAACAATGAAGAAATAAGATGTCTGTGAAAAACAAATGAGAAATGTAATAGTTTGAAGCCAAGTTAATGAAATAGAGAATGAATATAAGTCAAAAAAAGGTTGAAACTGATTTTTTATAATAGGAAATGTATGAACCCAAAAATAACAAAAGAGAACTAAGAGAAAATGAATGGACGTAGATGAAGCGATACTTGCAAAAAGTAAATTATTTATTAAAAGCAAGCTAAAATCCAACTGGAACGTCTTCAATCTGTTTTCAACTCTGCTGCCAGATTAACTAAGGGTTCATCAAAATGTGATCTACTATTTAGAGATCTGCACTGGCTGCGTATTCCGGAGCGTATTTTGTTTTGAAGCACCATCATAATATAACGGATATATGAATACTACAACAGCTGACAAACCGGAGGACAAGGCTTCGATCTGCAGCAAATGCCGCTGGACGCTTATCTGAGAAAAAACGGTGTCACTTCACTGAATTCGGAATACTTGCAATACTGAAAGGGAACCGACTCAGTGGAACAATCTGCCACCAATCACCAGAGTAATCACCAGTGAAATCAGTTTTAAAAAACATTTAAAAACTCATATATTTAAAAAACTTATTTATGATTCATTCCTAGTAGTAATTATGCAGGTATCCAGCAAAAAAAATTCTTCAAGAACTTGGTTTCATAAAAGGAAATTTTCAAAATGGTTTATATAATGTATTTCCAGAATGAGATTTGGCCACTGTTCAATTGCCTCCCATCTGTATAGAATTAGGGTTTTAAGTAGTCCTCGTTGCCAGTGTGGTGAGGAGGATGAAACAATTAATCACGTATTTTTTAACTGTAAAAACAATTCCAATTTCAAAAGTATACACAGATTACTCATCAATCTCCACTTAATATCCGACATCTGTTGTCCCTCCAAAATTCTCGTCTGTCATTTTAAAATTTATATAATTAAATAATCTAAACATATGATCAAAAATAACTTTCCTTATAAACAGTAAACATTAAATTGGCACAAAGCACTCTTTTCAGGGTGAATTGCCTAATACAAAAAAAAAATGCAAAGCGCCCTTGAGGCGCATACACAAAATCGGCGCTATATAAGTAAGTCAGCTTTATTATTATTAAAATGTTAGACAAAAAATGGGCCAGGAAAGTTGGCTGACAAGAAAAAAATTTAAATGTCTGACTTAATCATCCTAAGCCCTGTTTCGACAAAGAGCGAGTGTCCATTTTGTCTGTTCAACGTTGTTTTGTACATGTTGTCTTGAGGGTGAAATGTAGTGTGGTATAGGAGTTGTGATTAATGATATTAGAGATACAAGTTGCAGCATTTGACTAATTGTGAACAGAACTGGGTGAACTTTAGCAAAGTAAACTGCTTTTAATGTAAAGAAGATGAACAACTTTCATATAATTATCTTGGATGTTCGATATAGAAATAAAATAAAGATGAAGTATTTCCTTTATTAACCATTATAATAACATTTAAACTTACCAAATCTTGACTCTCATCTACATATTGTTGGTATTGTGAATAAAGAGTATGTTTAGTTTGAAGTATAAAGGATACATATTTCTTCTTAAAATGTTTACACGATCATTTCTGTTGTAGACATTATTTAAAAAAAAAATTGTTTAAAGTCAAATTTTCTCGAACGTGGGATCATTTGGAAGTTTTGACAGATTGAAATACATATAGGGAATAAATCTAATACCGTTGTCTATGGAAAATTGATCCGCTGTTATTTTCTGAACTTTTATTCATATGTCGATGGTTACCCGGACAAATATTCTATGTCCACTTTTTATAGTTTTGAGAAAACTCAACATGAAAGTTTGAGTAGAAGTCAAAGCTTCAGATTATCAAATGTTATACAAATAATGCAATGATCAGGATGAATGGTCTTTTATGACAATATCTGAATACAATTTTATTACATTAATCAACATTTAAACAATAAAAATTGAGTTTTAAAAAAAGATGTATGGACATACAATAATTGTATTTTCTATGCCTGGACATACAACTATTGTATACTGTACATTTACTACATTGGTATGATGACTGTGATATCTTATTTAATTGAGAATAATTATTCTTTATCAGTGAAAGCCATACTTATAACACAAAATCATATAAATAGATTTTATTTCTTATATACTTTTAAAAACTTTAATTAATAATATACGAAATAGGTATTAGGATTCAAATAAAATCTTCATTCGAAATCTTTTAGTTTTAAACATAGAAGAGTAAAAGAAATGTTTTATGTTTGGTGTTTAAGAATTTTATTCAAACTATAATAATTATTTTATAGGTAATATTAAAAAATTATCAACTATTAACAAACATTAAAAAAAATTATAAACGATTAATATAATAAACTTGTTTTTAATTTGCCCTCCACAAGTATCACTGAAGGAGACAACATGATTCACTGTGGACGGCAAATTGAACAAATACATTAAAAGACATGTTGATATTTCTGTCGCTCCTTTCCCACCATTTACTTCATCCCAAACAAAGGAATGACCATTGGAGTTACTTTTGAATCGAAGATTGTATAATCAATTTGGCTGTTTCCTGCAAAGAGTACGTTTAGAATTGCTTGCATATCAAATGATATACACAGATATTCTACTCCTTTATTTGCTATAGCCTTTTGATTGTTCATCTCCTTTATTTTCATGACATCATCAGCACGTTTTCGGAGACATGTCCATTGCTCCTCTAATTGCGATTTGTCTGCAATTATATTGTAAATATTACATCGCGAGCACTGGTCTTTTTTTGGACTATGAAAACCCATTTGTGGATCATAGCTATTAAAAACTGTCCTGTAAATTTTAAGGGATGGCATTACAGTATTTTTAAAGTCGAGTGCGAAGTCAGTTTTAAATAGTCTATACATTAACGTTATATTAAGTTCGGAAGATAAATACATTTTCTTTGTGTCCCGCCTGCAATAATGTGATGATACCCGTGGAAAAGAATCAATATGTTTTTTAATAAGAAAAACACCTGTATCACTCGTTTTGTTCGGCGCTGATTTTCCTTTTTGGTTGTTTCCACCAACGAAAACACCGGTATAACTCTTTTGTTTCAGGGCTAAGTGAATAACTTGAAAATTTATATTCAACACGCCACAGCAGAATTTTAAACAAACGCGCTTAGTGTCAATTTTATCATTAGGCAATTAGTTTTTGTACATTTAGAATTTTCCTTGCGTGGTCTTCTTCTATCAATTGTTTTCTCAGTTACAAGTGTACTTACAAACTTTTTTGTCTGAAATAAAAATAATCACTGAGACCCCAATAATCTCTACAAAGCTTCTGTTGTTGATCTATAGGTATTTTATTTGAGCATTTAAATCTGCACTTGCTGCAATCAATAAATTTTGGTTTCTTTTCAGGGACAGAAGCTCCTTTTCAGTTGATGTATGACTTTCCAGTCATCCGAAACAATTTTCTTAGGTTTTGGGTCCATAGGTTTGGATCAGCTAAGTGTTTTCTTTTTCGGGGGACAAAAATAGAAGATAGATATTATGTCTGCTGAATTTGGAATGCTTTGAACATTTGGAGATCTGTTTTCTATATCGGATGAGGCAGAATCTGACTTATTTGGCACATATGAATCATTAGAGCCATAGCGATCATTAGCAGAATAATGAAACTGTGATGTAGATGGTTGAGGATCTTCGAACACGTTATATGAAGTATGTGATAAGATACCAGCTAAAACCAAACAGATTAAAAACAAATTGAGTATTAAGTGAAATAATATTTTTATTATGTTCATTACCTTGATTCTCCTTATTTTTAATGAGGCTCATAATTTTCTTGGTACGAGAACTCACATTGATATCCATTTCGAGCAAAATAATACTTATTTTCTTTCAAATTATCAATAAAATTCACAGACTAACTGTCAACTTTCACGGCGCGAAAACTAATGTCATAATATAAATAGTGTAATAATGTACTAAGTATGTCCAACGTTTGGGCAGGAAGAAGCATCGACAATAATAGACAAATTAATATTGTATGTCCAACATACAATATTTGTGTAGTAACCTCTCTTGGCTATTATACATAATACACTAACAGTGTATATCACTTGCAATATTTGTCAAGTCACAATGATGGGATATATGCTTAATATGCATTTTTAAATTGCCTATATCTCTTGTTGTATTGCGTATTGACATCCAATATTTTTACAGATTAAAGAGAATGTCGAGCTCTACAAAATGTGTATCATAACTCAATTTCGCCAAAAAGTGGACATACAATATTTGTCCGGGTAACCATCGATGTCATGTCAAGCAAAAATGTAAAATGAATAAAGAAAGCCGTACTGATAAAGAAAACAATCAGAATGACTTATAACGTAGATAGGTGTATGTAATAAAAATAAATAAAAGTTAAATTAGTTCGAGTTATTTACAGTAAATTAACATTAATCCTTTGTTGTTATAGAAATACCTACATATTGGAGTGTCTCAACTTTCATAATTATTATAAGTTAAATTGGTAAAGTTTTACAATACACGGGGTAATCAAAGAACACTAAATCCATTTTGTATTACAATTAATAGTCAGGTAATTGATTACATATATATTTTGGATTTTAATATGAAAATTAACAAAAATAAGACTAAAGTGATGACTGTAGGCCGTGAGGAGCATCGAATTAATGTGGTAATGTTCGGAGAAACATTGAAAAACACAAAAGAGTTCGTGTACCTCGGAAGTAGGATCTCTTGGGATGGGAGAACAAGGAAAGAAGTTGACAGCCGAATACTTCAGGCAAGGCTGGCTTTCAACAAAAAGTCGAAGATCCTTGAGTCAAACAACCTAGACTTGAAGCTCCGTAAGAGACTCACAAAAACATATGTGTGGAGCATACTGATGTATGGCTGTGAGACATGGTGACTTACCGAAAGAGACAGAGATAGACTAGAGGCTTTCGAGATGTGGAGTTACAGAAGAATACAGGGAATTTCCTGGAGGGACCACATCACGAATGCCGAGGTTCTCAACAGAGTTGAAGAAGGCAGGCACCTACTCAATACCATCTCCGAGAGACGTGCTCGCTGGATTGGTCACATCTTGCGCCACGAGGGTCTCCTACATGACCTAATGGAGGGAATGGTTGAGGGGACAAACCACAGGGGGCGCCCCCGACGGGAATATTTGGCCCAGGTGTGCGAGGACATGAACTGCACCACATATGTTGAGCTGAAGAGGGCTGCACAGGATAGAGAGAAGTGGAAAGCGAGATGTAGACTTCTTCTGCAAACCAATCCACAGGATTGAGACTTTTGATGATGATGTATATGAATGAAATCGATTGGTCAATAGGTACTGAAGACAAAATATCTTATACGACAACGGCATACACACAAATGATAATGGTATACGTACATACGTATTTAGAAATTGATATATGAAAAAACCGTGAAAATATAATACTCCACTTTAACATACTCGTACTTAGAAGTGGAGCATTAAAAATGAAAAAAAAAAACAAAACAATTAGGAAATAAGGTGAAGGCATAGAGACTGTAGAGTTAAGAGACGAAGGTAGATATTATTTACGATGTTAACGCCTCCATACTCCACACCTGTGTTCTGGCTCAGCTAAATTTGAAATATACAGATTTGCTAAAAATCCCAAATAATTTGTATTTAAGTGTATATTCAGTAAATGTTTTGCACATTACGCCACACAATACAGCCGTAACTTACAGCCGGCCCCAGCCCAGCCCAGGCCAGCCAGGCTCGCTAGTATTATTTACACCACGGCGACCTGACTAATTGTTTGGCGACAAAATACAGACAGATAAAACAGACAGCGTTTACTGCGACACGACGCAGCGACATCAAACTATACTGTAATAAAAATATTGTACGCCAAATTATTTCATCGTTCAATTTAAGTATGGACTATGTAATTTAAAATGAATATAAAGCTATTCCGACACAAACACTGCTTAGTAGAATAGTTCTTATCCACTGGATGTTGGTACTGGTAAATTGTTTTCATATTGTAAGAGCTGATTCTGTTCATGTTAAAATTAAGTATCCTCTCGGAGCATTTTGTCAGTGCCAACATATTCTAAATTATCTATGTTTCATAATTTAATTGTACTATTGTTGCACAATTGTATTTTTGTTATTTTTGTATTGTTTATTTGGATTTAAACAAATAAAGAAATAAATAAATTACGGGTGAGCGCTGAACAAATCTTTGTAATCAAATGGATGGTATAAGAGCACAAAAAGGACTTACAAATTATATAAAATCTGAAATTTTCACCTATAGAAAGGGGATGCGCATTGGCAACCACTCCCAGGTGCCAGAATTGCCTTTTACATGCGTATATTCAATAATAAAGGCAATATAAAAAACTAGCCATTAATTTTTTTTTTGACGTTTATTTTTTTACTGTCAACTATTAATTAGGTACAGAAAATAAATATACAATATATCCCTCTAACCATGTTTAGTTATCAATGGGTTTCTATAACATTAACATAAGGCGTTACTTATCGACAATGACACAAAAAGTAATACAAAAAAAGATGTAACAAAAAAATTAAATGACGCAAAAGAAAAATATAAAAGAAAAAAAAATTATAGAAAAAGGATAAAAAAAAAGTTTTGCAAATCAATTAAAGTCTGAGGGCAAACTGTAAAATATAAATAGGTGTTGTTGGTCTTGCTATTTTGTTGAAGGCTCTTTTGTCGTCGTCCTTTGAACGGGTTACCCTTATATATGGAGCAACGAACGACGGATAGCTTTAATTTTCCTGCGTTAAATCATACGAATGGCGAATTTATGATATTTCACCATGGCGAGCATGGCTGCGAGAGAATGGTATAGCGGGGGTGAATGAAAGAATAAATGACTTCACCACCGCACACCACTCACCATTCCACTCTTTATACATTCTCCTCTCCTCCTCCTCACCAGAACAGTCTATTCTACATCAAAACTTGAGAGATTTTTTACAACCCGAATTTCACACACGAAATAATTCGAGATTTTTTTCCGTAACATTTAAATAGTCCGCTTAGAATTCGTCTTTAAAACAGGCTGCTTTAAAAATATGTTTTTACTCCTCACTAACCCAAGGGGATATAGTGGGGAGTTATGATTTCGCAATTTTTAAGGCTATTTTTTTATTGCAGATTCTCAACAGTATCACGCTGAGATCGTGTTTGCTATGTGCTGTGTGCTATGTACGGCGTGTTTATTTTACTTTATCGATTATAGACTAAAGTACTCATTCGATACTTTTCAAATTTTGCAAATATATTCATCTAATACTCGCTTAGATCCCATTAGATTTTGAAGGATATCTGAATAGTGCTTCTCATTTTTTTAACTGTCAAATATTTCAAAGTGACCCCAAGCTCAGGAAAATTAAAAATTAAAAATTTTATTTTCAAATTGGTAAAAAGGCACATCACTTTCATAAAATGGTATTGAAGAATTATCAAGTTTTCATGATAAAATATTTAAAAAATAAACAAACACATTTCGTAAAAATGCTGAATATTTTCCATAAAAAATTGCATACTTCATAGAATAACTTGTTAGTGAGGAGTTTAGCGTTGGCCACAGCCAACTCGTTTTTATTGTTGATTGATATAAAGGTAAGATTTTGTTGATGCGATCTTCGCATGTAGTTGTGTAGTTTCGTTTTTAAGGGGAGATTTCAATTTATTATTTACGTTCTATTTATTTATTCAATTTTATCTTAATCATTTTCCACAATCATTGACTTTCTACAGGGAAAAAATCCAATGTTAGCGAATATAATAAAAATATTTGATTTACATACACATTATGTAA
Source organism: Molanna angustata (assembly GCA_963576475.1). Lineage (NCBI taxonomy): Eukaryota > Metazoa > Arthropoda > Insecta > Trichoptera > Molannidae > Molanna > Molanna angustata. The sequence continues at coordinate 44,863,982 of OY754967.1, forward strand.
AGCGCCCTTGAGGTGAGCTCTCACGAAAACGGCGCTATATAAATAATATTGGTACAAGCAAGTAAACAAGCCATAAATGAACTTATAATTCTGGCGCGGTGACAATTTAACAATAGATGGCGTTACAAAGAATGGTTCTTCAGTTTATTTTCAAAACAAAAATATATTCATGATAAACATTATGTAGAACTTTCAAAAATTGGATTGACAGGGAACTCAATAAAAAGGCATAATTGGTGAACGTTGTGCAAGCGCATAAAGTGATCACATAAATCAACCGATTACAGGTCGTAAGCCCTGTAGGTGCCTTGAGTTCTGGTTCTCCTATAATAGACGGCCTTCGTCGCTCAGTTGATTAGGTGACTACTGATCCAAAGGTCCCGGGTTCGATTCCCGGTGGAGGCATTTTTTTAATTGTGTTTTCAGTCGGCAGCTGTGAGACGATTAATATCGTATATCTCCAGAAGGTCGCAAATTGTTATTGGGTGCGTTTTAAATTTATATTTGGCATAGTACCTGTTAGTTCGCGAGATGTAATATAAAATATTCCAACTTCGTCTCTATTGAGATTGTAAAAAATTCTATTGTATGTATATGTATAAAAAACTGAATTCAATGTTATTTTACATGACAAAATGAATTAAAACTAATACAAAATAATCGAATATTTTTATTATTGCATATGCTCGATAATATTCGATTACTTACACATTGGTACAAGTAGGTAAATAAGACAAAAATGACCTTATAAGTCTGGCGCAATTCAGGGGTGACTTCTATGCGAAAAATGCATTGTCACCTCAGATATAAGAATTGTAGCTTTCATTATTTACAAAAAAACCAATTCTCTCAATAGATGGCGTTACAACAAAATAAATAAAAAATAATAAGATTGTTGTTCATAATTTCACCCATAGATGGCTGTAGTAAAAATTCCTTATTTTCAAGCGAAAAGAATTTCAGTATTACAATATACAGAACTTTCAAAATTGAATTGATAGGGATCTCATTAAAAAGGCATAATTGGTGAACGTTGCGCAAGCGCATAAAGTGATCACGTAAACCAGCCGATGACAGGTCGTAAGCCCTGTAGGTGCCTTGATTTCCCGGTTCTCCTACAATAAATATTCCAACTTCGTCTCTATTGAGATAATTAAAAATCTGTTAAATAATACAAAATACTTAAAAAAATAATATTTACTACGGTATGAAAATGGTGATAAAAAATATAAAAATAAAATGATAAAAAAGAAAATTATGGAGTCCACTGCACTGCATTTATTACATTTTATTCATTTTTTCCAATTTTCTTACAATTAGATACACAATAACATTTTTTAAACAAAAGAGATTAGCATCTAACCCCCACTTTCACCAAGGTTCCTTAGCGCTAAAATCAATTTTTTGATGCACTTAGCGTAAAATTTCGTTTCTCCAAACAAACTTACTACCGTTAAGTGACGCCGGCGACTCAACTCTTAAGTGACGGTCTATTGTGGATCAAGTCATTCATCAACGTATTTTGTAACTAAAATTATTACATTTTAGCACTTGTTATATTTTATATTATCCAGATATATTATTATCACGAAAGACCTGGTTTGAGAAAATAGTTGAATTAGCCGATGAAATAGACAAGAACGCTTACCCAGGTGAAATAAACGAAAGAATTTATTCATGATGTCAAAACATTGCTTTTTGGATTTGTTAAATAAAATTGAATTTCATTTAAAACAGCATAATAGATGTCAACGAAAACAATAATGGCAGTATGCACAATAACACAGGTAGCAGGGGTAGAATATCAGGTACGCGATATGTTTGTAAACATGGTTTCAGGTATACAGCGCCCGCGGCCATTCACGACACTAATGCGAATATACCTACTGATGAGATCAAAGTAATACTTTTTTTCAAACAATTTCAAAACTTGTAAAAATTGTGAACTACACACTGTAATAATATTTGATTGTTATTTTAATAAAGGAAACAAGATAAATAATGTGTTCTTGGTTTTTAAATATTTCTATATAATTAAACTTGAGTTCGTATTCCTTTACACCGGAAATTTAAGGAGAGTTGAGCCTAGGGCTCAATTAAGAATGTTGGTTTTTAGTTGGTGAAATACAAATTCACTGAGCGATGTACTCAAGGATTTGAGCTCCGAGCAGGTAGTTAGTTGATGATCCATTTGATGTTCCTTGGTGAACACGGCCATTAGTCTTACTTAAAACATTAAATACATACACAGGTCTTTATTATGTCCTATTCTGATTCGTTTCAGAGTACGAAAACGTCCATAACCAAAGGGCGACCGTGGATAAAAGGATTTTATCCGCGCGGTATGACGTAATGAGTCCCGTATAAATGCATCAACTTTTTGACATTTCTCATATACTAAAACTCAGACGGATAAATTTAGACTAATCAGAATAAGACATATTTATACGACCTCTTAAATGAGCATTTGTATATTAGCGCTTGCGCATTATGGCACATCAAATTTGCGATATTTTTATTTATTTAGTACCCTATCAACAATAATAATTAACGTTGCATTTACGAGTAAGAAAAACCGAATATAATTCACGATGCAACTTGATCACGCGAGTCATCAGAAAAATACGGATGGAAGTGTATAAATAAATGAATTGGTATAAATACAAGTATAGTATAAATACATATATAGATGTAGATATATTAAAATCACGCAAGTCCGTTATTGGTGCATGAAAGCGAATTCTTCAAGCGCTCGGGTTAGAGATGCACATGACAAAAAAACACCACCTGCTCAGGACAGGTGTGTGTGTCTATGTCTAATACACCCACCTTACCATAGACAAGCAATCCACTTTACCACGTGTTCCAAGACAGGGATAAAACGATAGCTAATTATAGGTTTAAACGTAGAGGGTGAATATCGTTAGATGGTCGTTAAAACACCACCGTGGCTGTGACCGTCACTTTTCAACCCTTAAACTCATATTAAAGTTACCTTATCGTCTCGTTTTACTGAAATATCGTATTCTGTTTTAAAATTATCAGAATTTATTCACTGTGGGATTTTAAGTAGGTCATTTTGAAAACAAAGGTCTTCCGAATTGTATCTAACGTGAAATACTCACGGAGGTAGGTACAAGAAATTCTACATTATTTAAAGAAAAATATCTTTTAATTCGTGTTTATGATAACCGCAGACTAGAGACATGACATAAGCAAAAATTTTGTTAATTTTGTGGCTATGCCACCAAAAATATGGTGGAAAATAAATATAATATATTAAAATGTTTAATTAATATGTTCTTATATCAATAAGAACATATTAATTTTTAGGAGAAAAAACAATTACACATCACACATATACATTTTTGTTTTATACAAGTTGATATACCAATGTGCAATCACATTTTTCCATAGAGAAGTTGTAAGGAAAAAAAGACGTGCTTAGAAATTAAGATAGAAATAAAAATAATAAAGTATAAAAAAATCTATGAATAGGTACTGAAAAAACATAATATTATGTCCTATTCTGATTCGTTTCGGAATACGAAAACGTCTAAATCAACGGGCGAAAGGGTAAATGGATTTTATCCGCGCAGTGTGACATAATGAGTCCCGTATAACTTCAGTCAACTTTTTGACATTTCTCATATACTAAAATTCAGATGGATAAATTTAGACGAATCAGATTAAGACATATTATGAAGTATTAAGTATAATTTTGAATTCACAAGAATAGCGTTTTAAAAAATCATTCATATAACATCATTACCTAACAGTACATTCCAGCCATACCCAGGTCCTGAGAGCCTGTATCTGTGATCTTTTTTTACAATCTCCCTTTTGAATATAGATTCAGATGCAATAAAAATGTCAGTATGGTAATCAAATTGGTCATTAAAGTTTTTACACATTCTGTAAAGCGGTATCCTGAATCCTGCATTAGTTCTCGGTGTATATTGTTAACAAAGGGATTTCAATTTCAAAAATGTAAATACTTACTCCTATACAAATGTGTCATAACCATCCGATTTATATGCAAAAATCGAATGTGTTTGGTGTAGACCCGTTCCAAATCATCATTTGGCCTAAAGTCCTATCTCATGTCAGCTCTGTATATTCCTTACTCGTACCATTTTCGTCACACAAAGATAATCTGTTTAACCATTAAACTTGGCAACTGATAGAACATTCTATGCAGGATGAAATATTTTGTAGGTTAGATAGTTAGAACTATAAGTGTAAAAAAATGTGATATATTTTTTAAATAAACTCTACGGAGGTAATCCAAGTATTGCTCACTCATACCTACTTATTCAAAATTATTTCTCTTCTTTTGTTCAAGCAATTTTACGATACTAATAACTTTATTTTGACCACGAGAGAGTGATATAATTCGATCGTTTTTGAAAAAAAACGTTTCTTCGCCTGTGCGGATGGAAAAAGTTATAAGTAAAATAATTATTTTATTCATTTTGTATACCTTCTAGGGCAACTAACAGGTAGGTACTATGCCAAATATTAATTTAACACGCACCCAATAACAAACAAGTTGCCACATTCTGGAGATTTATAAAAGATATATCGTCTTATTAGTTCGATCTCCACCGGAAATCGAACCCACGATCTTTCGCTCAGGAGATAGATATCTTATAATTGAGCCACGAAGGCCGGCTATAAGTAATTGTAAAATGATAAAAAATACAAGTGAGCAATGACATATATTTCTACACATACATAATTGTTTTTCATAATTGATTGTACAGCATTGTCATCTGGTGAATTATTCAAATGATTTATCAAACTGTTGAATGTATCACACTTTCCTTACCCGTTAACTCTAAATATTTTCTTTTGTTTTTCATTCAATGTACAATCTTACTAAGTAGACGTTTGAGTAATTTAGCATTCTACGAGAATGGTTAATGCAATAAATTCTGAAAATGACGATTCTGCTTAGATGAACCGATGCATTATGTCATGTGTCATATTTGTAACTTTCATGACATAATGGACGAAGTTTTCGCCTTTAAAGTCATCGTTACTTTTTATGATAGCTTCGTGTGACCAAGCCTGATAATAATGGAGCGACATGACATGACCCGAGACGTTTACTGATACTTTTGTTTGAAATATTTACAAGTATATACATATTATATATCCTCAAATATTTCCCAAATTAAGCATAAATGCTCCTGATATAGGTGAACGAAATCGGTCAAGGCAGGATTCGAACTCGCGACCATTGGATTACTAACGCATCACGAATAAAGATGACGAAATGCATCATTATACCTTATCTACTTTGTATTGAAAAAATACAAAAATGGGTCTAAGACAAGAACTTATTCAGTCTTTATAAAAGGCCCCTTTTAACATACATTTCTATTTTATTTTATTTTATTTATTAATCGAATATTTTTTTATTATTGCATATGCGCAATAATAAAAAAATAATAGGTATAAGAATTGTTGCTCTCATTATTTACAAAAAACCAATTCCCCCAATGGATGGCGTTACAACAAAAAAAAATAAAAATAATAAGAATGTTGTTCATAATTTCCCACATAGATGGCTGTAGTAAAAATTCCTTATTTTCAAGCGAAAAGAATTTCAGTATTAAAATATATAGAACTTTCAAAATTGAATTGATAGGGATCTCATTAAAAAGGCATAATTGGTGAACGTTGCGCAAGCGCATAAAGTGATCACGTAAACCAGCCGATGACAGGTCGTAAGCCCTGTGGGTGTCTTGATTTCCCGGTTCTCCTACAGTAAATATTCCAACTTCGTCTCTATTGAGATAATTAAAAATGTATTAAAAAATTATTTATTTACATACTTATTAAGGTTACAAACAGTTTTTTTTTTAACATAAACATAAATTTTCAAAATGAATTAATAAATACAAAAACCAAGATTGTAACGCCAATTACTATGATACGGTCATACAATAAAAATATATAACTATATTTAATATACAATAATGTATAACTTTATTATGTAGGGAGTTTTTTTCATTATATCCGTTGAGAAGTCAGATTTTATTTTTATTTAAACCAATCGAACATACATATATACAAACAAATATTACAACAAATTCAATGTAAACAATATATTATCAAAACAATTTTTTTAGAATCTTTTTTTAGCTGCATTGTAAACAATTACTATTAAAAAAGTAAGTGCCTACTCAAAATTCAGAAGAAAAAAGGACAAATAGAGGATTGTGAAGTTCTATAATCTAAGCACTATCTCAATAGTAAAAGTTGAAATATTTCATCTTTATGTTACGCGCTTTGTGCTCTGCGTGTTGTTACGCCTTTTGTCAAGTCGCAACACTAGAATTTTAGTAGTAATTTGTGATGTTAGTTTCGGTATTCTGCTGCAAAGTAGGCACACCATCATCATTATGAACATTACATATAACAGGGCCTGAGTTTAACCCACACTTAGCTGTGCTTTATATAAATGTCTCCTTCCGGTGCAGTAAATAGAATTTACCGGGAGATTTTAAACAATTTCAATAAAAAAAACGTTAAATAAAGATTAAATACTATAAAGAAGTTTGAATTCTGTGTTGGCGACGTGAGTTCGATTCCCAGCATAAGAGAAATTTACGCTAAGCGCCACCACCCATCTAATTTAATTTGCTTCTAGGTTAAATTAATTTTGAATTTTACATTAATGCATTCTACGCAGCAATAAATTCTAAATTTTGGTGTTGATTTTTGTAAGAGGGAGATGCACAGAACGCTTTTTAATAATATGTGACTTTTTTAGTATTACCTTGTTTTTTTTTTGCTTTCATTATTATATTATTATTATAATATTAATAATAATAATTAACACTTCCTTGCACCCTGCGCGAGTGGCGAGTTTATTGCCGTGTGGCACTTTCTTCCAACTAACCAGTGCTTTCAGCCCAGAAAAGCAATATTTGCGTGAGAAATGAATTTAAATAAATTTCTTCTGTGCTGGGGAAATTACTTTAGTTTAACTTGTTTATTTTTTTGATTTATTGTTTTTTTATATTTTGATTATTTATTTATTTATTTCATTTTTTTTATTTATATACTTATATTTTTATATTGTTTGATTTATTTTATTTTATTGTTCTATTTTATTTTTTGGTATGATTTTATTGCACTTGTTTGTTTTTTCTAGTTAAAATAATTTTAGTAAATGCTCACACGAGCGTTGATCTTGTAAACAAATAAATAAATAAATAAGTTCATAATGTTCTCACAAAGTTAATGAGACAATAATATAAAAATGGTCATTATTATAAACCTATATTTTTATTCAAAGATCTTCCTTCCCAACTCTTTGAAATCTAATCATAATTCATTATGATATATTCCACATTCTTAATAATTTGTCATTAACTCCAATACACATACATAGTAAACAAATGTACAATTTGACAACTTATTATGTATGTATATTTAAACTTGACTCTGGCCAATGTTCTACCATTTGAAGCTATAGGAGCCATCATAGTAATAATATACATATTGTTATGATAATATTCAGTTATTTGTTGTGACTATAATAACAGTAAGGCTTGGGATAAATATGTAATTAACATTCTGATGTAACAAAGTGTACTTCAATAATGGAAGATCACTGTTTGTATGTAACTTTTCTTTAAATAGATAAATTTTAAGATCTTAATGTGAGGATATGTTAATACCTATTGTTATTTATTTAAATAGAAGTGAATTGATCAGTATTGAAAGACTAAATATATTATGTATTGTGAATAAAATGTATGAGCAAGGATGTGTGCCCAGGGAAAAATATTCCGTATAATTAATATCATTTAGGAGACTTTTATGGGGTCGTTTACGAAAATTCATCACCACAATACGACATCAATATTGATAAATTTGTTTTTGTCTATGTCTTCATAAATAAACCTCTATATTGTGATGAACCTCTGAAAGGTTCAATAGTAATAAATCTGTTTTTTTTTTTCACTTTTATCATTTAATGCATGGGTATGTCCTAAATATCAAATATATATATATATATATATATATATATATATATATATATATATATATATATATATATATATATATATATATATATATATATATATATATATATATATATATATATATATATATATATATATATATATATATATATATATATATATATATATATATATATATATATATATATATATATATATATATATATATATATATATATATATATATATATATATAAATCAACGATTTCGATCGAGTCTGAATTATAATATGCTGCGAGGCACCGGCTTCCACTCTTTTCTATAATCATCGTTTTCTGGGGGGCAAGTCCCGTCAAACGATGAAATCAAATCCCTCACGATTACCCATATCAAGGATATAATTTTCATACGGAGTTCTATAATATATTAATAATAATAAAATTTATTTCAGTTGTGAGCAGAAGGGTGCAATGCTACCCAAACCATATTTTTTACATACAAATATGAAATACACATTTAACATTTTTGAAAAAAGAAAAAAATATTTTACACAGTATATATGTAGATACTAAAAAAATTGAAAGAAAATACCAAATGAGTTTATATGAAAAACAAAAATCACTTTATGTAGACATACCTACTATAGTCCTCGATCCAACACTTCTGTCCATCTTTGTGACAGTCTCAGACATTGGTGCCCCTGTACAGCCTTTATGATCGAGTTAGGGTTTGTCCATATACTCTCACGGTATGCGGCGATTCGATGTCTGAGGACACCAAGAAATCCATGACATCGCCCCTCCGCAAACATACTTGAAGTCCTGCTATATAGTCGATATCCGAAGATTATTCTATATGCGTCATTATATTGCACCCGAAGTCGTTCTATTGTTTAATATATTATAAAGCTCCATATGATATTTACATATATCCATGATATGGGTAGTAAAAAGGGTTTTGATTTCACTGTTTGACCAGACTTGCCCCCCTGGTGTCCCGTAATAGCCGCGTAATCGAAAATACGAGAGGCCTAATAACATTACACATAGTTCATATATGAGATAAACTACCTATTCAGAATGTAGTGCCTTTTTAAGAGAGACGAGACTGGTGTGTGGTTATACACGCGAGCATCCAGTTTCCTTTTATAAGGTAATGTACACATGCACACCTGTCGCTGCTAACCCCAATATATGCCTTATTGGTATGCACGAATTAAAATCTGAAAATATCAAAATAGGTTAATGTTATACAAATCAATTCATTTCGCTTCGTTAGAAAAACAGTCGTGCGTAATACTCATTAAATATCAGCCTGTTATTTTGTCACAACAAATTCTTACGCCAAGCTGACCTCATACTTTAAGTTTAGAACAGGATGGGTTGGAGTTTCCTTGGCACGATTCTGCCAGAATCCGTCAAAACTAACTCAACCCCTTTCCGTCCCTTCTATTCTTCAATCTTTCCTTCATCCATCAGATTTATATAACCTAAAAAATGGATGCTTCAGCGTTTTGATAACGTTTTCTGCCCCAATCTTTCCGCCCTTGGGGTAGTTGTCAGATATATTCACAAAAGTATTCACACCATGGACGAACGTTTTCCGAAGATACCTACATAGATATGTATAAGTTGTACTTCCTTGACCCTAACTTCTCGATGTCGTAAATTCATTCGTCATTTTTACTTTCCATTGCACTACCTTCTATGGAAGAATGAAAGAATTCATAATTATTAAATTCGCTACTTCCACCACCACCCGCTCCGCATATGGGGACTGTCAACGGCCCCTTCGCAGAACGCTAGAATGAACAGCAAAAAAAAACAATGCATGGCACAAAGAGTAGCTCATGGAACCCTCTAGATTAGCAATCCAATTTGGCACCGTGGTGCAAAAAGAACAATCAGCAAGTTCAAGTCGAGATTCACACCTGCGGACTGTCGGCGACTTCAGATCCATATATATATATATATATAGGGCATCAGAGATGTGATCAAGATCTCTGGAAACAAACAAGTCAGTGAGAATCATCGGATAACAAGGCATCGTATCTATGGCAAAATCGTTTGAAGGCTTAATACTTGTTATTCGAGATCACTAAATCCGCATGTCCAATGGGACCTTGAAGAGGCCCACGGACAGCAACGAGGAGCTACGATCTGTAAGAGGACACAACTGGATGGGAACACTCCCAAATTATTAAATATATTTTAAGCAATTTTTCAACAAGTATCATGAAGAGAATGCATACAGTAAAATAATATATGTCACATGAATATGACGAATTACGAATGGCCGATGATGTATTATAAAAAATAATATTGGCTTTTGGAGCTCATTTAGTTTGTTATCTGACTCCTGAGTGAAAGGTCCCTGGTTCTATACCCCAGTGGATACACAGTTTTTAATTCAAGTATTTTCAGTCTCGATTATTGTGCTGTTTATCGTCTCGATTATAGACGATAAACAGCACAAGTCTCCAGAATGTGGCAAATTGCTTATGAGTGGGTGTAAAATTTATATTGTTAGTTGTCACCCGGACAGTTTTGTCCAGCAGCAATGACCTCTTTGACGAAGTAAGAGAGCAAACGAATAAGGCCGCTGTCGTGGCTGGATGCTTGAAAAATGCTGTATGGAGAAACAGAGACATGCTGAAGGAGAGTAAGGTAAGGATCTATAAGAACTGTGTAAGACCGATCATGACATACGGCATAGAAACAAGAGCCGACACCGCCAGAACAAAAAAACCTCCTAAAAACCAATGAGATGAAGACTCTACGACCCATCTCAGGCGTAACACTTCGTGAAAGAGTAAGGAACTCGGAGATAAGAAGAATCTGTGTTATCGAAGATGTTGTGCGATGGGGAAGAACACGAAGACGATTCTGGAGAGATCATGTGGGGAGAGCGGGTTCGGATCGAGTGGTGAAGATGGCAGCGGATGGGGAGATAACATATGGCAGACCCCCTGGAAAACCACCCAAGCGATGGAAGGATAGCTGGACGTCCACCTCACAAGAGCAGGCTCCGAGAATAACAGGACAGAGTCCTATCTAAAGCAGTAGAAAAAGGAGATGGTAATTGCCCCAGAAGCTATACAAAATAAAAAAATGACCTTTGCCAAGTACTAGTTGCATGTAACACATGATATCCAACTGTCGATAGCGATAGTATGTATAGTTGAAGAATAAGTACCGCACAATAATCCCATAAATACAAATTATTTAATATTTTAAGATATTTGGTTTTCTATACAACACATGAACCTAGGTATGTATGTCAAGATAGGATAGTATGGAGGTCAGTCCTTTGATCCTACCAAGAATGTGAAAACAGCATGATGGTATGTATGTATGTTGGGAGATTAGTATCAAATTATTAAGTCTTCTTAGATATTGTGAGTAGGCTACTTCCATACAAATTGTATGAAGCAATGTCGTCACTAAATTCAATTTTTATAAAAATTGTTAAAAAAAATTTGAGATGTGCTAATACAATGTTATTATTTTTTATAGAAAATTAAATTATCTAGTTGGGGTGTTTCGGCTTTTTTCGATATTTTTAAAAAGCTTGGAAATATAGGCAGTTAATCTCATAAATTTATCATAAAAAAATACTTTTCTTAATAAAAAATGTTTGAGAAACCCTGGAATTTAAAAAAAAAAACTAATTTGAGATTTTGTTCATACCAATTTTCAACTTTCTAGCTTTTATGGTTTCTGAGATATATGGAAAAATAAACCAAAATTTCTTTTAAAATTAAAGTTGATAACCCCTGACTGAAACAAAAATTCACAATTCTGAGTATAAAAGTTTTGTAAGCCTATAACTTTATATATATTCTGAAATTTTGGGCTCTGTAAATTGAGCGAATCAAAAGTTATAAGGGACACACACACACACACACACACACACACACACACACACACACACACACACACACACAGACACACAAAACTCACATTAAATGTTCTTCTCCGAATTCTGAGTAAATCCATGTAAGGGAACATATATGCTGCGAGGCCTCTAGTTGGTGTTATTAGCATGCAAAAAGTCCACTACACCATACAAAATTTTCCTTCGTACACGCATCTTGGCTTAATAATGTCGATTCATTAAGAGAATTGAATTCTCATTAACGAATCGACAGTTGGATAAATATTAACATAGAGCTGATTGATTTTCCATAGACAATGGACGATTTCTTTTAAATGCTTTCTTTCATCTGTCAAAATGTTTAAAATAGTCTCACATTCTGGAAAATTGTATTTTCCAATTATTGTTTTAATAATGTATAAAATAGAAATACCCTTAGTACATACCTAGTACATGTATGGTGGATGTTATTTTGTTTTTCTCTTAACAACACATAAAAATATTATCAATCCTGAACCCTCTCTCCCTGAGAAACCATTAAGAAAACGAATACAACATTAAAAAGCTATTTCACGGAATATATTATCACACGTTAGTTTTAAACGTTCACCGTAAGAGAAAGAGAAAAATAAGAGGAACTTTGAGATGAAATTGGTAAAAGAAATATATAAGTGTATTATAATGTGAGGTTAAGGAATGATATTATTTTTACATGAATAAATTTTACAGATCACTTCTTCGCCAAACCCAGCCATGTTTCTGCTTTCGAGAATTGGATTAATAATATTACACAAATTTTATTTTTACGGTTTACGATTTGTTTCCAACCTCAATTAGGAAATAATATAAAAGAATTATTAATGAAATAAATTGTAGTAATATTTTTTTTATTCAATTTTCCAAGGGGCAGATCTTAGCTAAATATCCAAACATAATACTTACATATAAATTCAAACTATTAATTTGATTGGTAGAATTTCATTTTAAAATAAATTAAAAAATAAAAAAACACTTTGTTTTGGATTCTACATATATTTTTTAACAGATTTTTAATTATCTCAATAGAGACGAAGTTGGAATATTTACTGTAGGAGAACCGGGAAGGAATCAAGGCACCTACAGGGCTTACGACCTGTCATCGGCTGGTTTATATGATCACTTTATGCGCTTGCGCAACGTTCACCAATTATGCCTTTTTTAATGAGATCCCTATCAATTCAATTTTGAAAGTTCTATATATTGTAATACTGAAATTCTACATATATTGTTTATTGATGGTCGATAGCTATTTCGTTGATAGTCTTGAAGATGCCCTAACAAAGCGAAATAGCTATTGACCATTAATAAACAATAAATGTAGAATCCAAAACATAGTGCTTTACTTTTTAATTAATTTCAAACTATTTATTACGTTCGAAACTGTCATTTCATGGAAGAACTCCATAATCACATAGAATTATGATGAAAAAAATAATATATAATTTTACATTCTATTTTATGTAGTTCGGAAACGCGTCACGTCTATTAAGGTTTTCATCCGTTTAATTATTTGCCAGAATGTGTGAAGGAAGCATCTGGTCTTGCCGCTTTTCGTCGCCAAGTATGGAATACACAAAGGAAAAGTTCATGTACAATGTAGGTACATTATAAATGAATAAACAAAATAAATACATCGTCAGCAAATCTTCGTTTAGGAGAGGTATTCATTTAAGAGGACATATAACGTTAAATCTAGTGACTGAAAACTTGATATATCTTCTTCTTTTTCGTGTTCGGCTAAGCTCTACCACTCCAATAAGCAGCGACTGATATCGCATAACACATAACAACAACTTGATATAATATTAAAACGGCCAAATGCACTATGAAGTGACATGTAAGGGTAACAATCGCGTGCGTTAAAAGGGTTTATAAGTGATTGAAATTATCGGAAATCCAAAATTTGTTGATTTTTGGCATTTTAAGAACAAACCTGACATGAAATGAAAAAAACTATCGGTCATTCGCTTTGATTTTATGCACTCTTTAAGCAGATTTATTTCTCTACGACACATAGTTATGGAGTAATTTAAAAAATGCCGTAAAAAAAGGATATTTTTAATATGGGAATTAATGCTGAATTTCAAAATTGTGTGACGAAAATTTATTACAGGAATGTTGAAAGCACTGATGGTATTTTTTTAAGAAACTCACTGTTTAACATATTTGAGAAATTTGATTTCTAATCTGGGTGTTTATTTTTATATGCCCCCTTATTTCATTCCTCCAAAGGCCTATTGCAACTAATAAGACATTGGATTAATATTTCTTGGTTTAAATGGTACACAAGTAAGGATTTAATATGACGAAATATTTGTCTCGGAATATTGAATGTATTCTGGGAATTTAGGAGAAATTCCTTTGGTTCAGTTAGAGGAAAAATTGTCTTTAAGAGACATATGTAAGTTTAGAATAGAGACATTACGTACACTCGAGAGAATTTAATATCATCACAAGAAATGTATGTTACAATAATAATGCCACGTGAGTCAACCATTATTATGTTATTATATCATATGTACCTAGGTATATATTTATTTATTTAGTATTGCTTCTTGGGCAACTAACAGGTAGGTACTATGTCAAATATTAATTTAACAAGCTGCCACATTCTAGAAACTTACGATATTTATCGACTCACAGATCCAGACTGAAAACACAAATAAAAACTGTTTCTCCATCGGGAATCGAACCCGTGACTTTTGGCTCAGCAGTCAGATATCTAGCTAACTGAGCCATGGGGCCGATATATGATAAAAAAACATTTTCAATACGTATTTATTTATTGCAACTTACGGCTTAGTAGCATTTAACACGTACAAATAAAACAATATTTAAACGTGATATTACACACAAAAACAAATTATATTAAAATTCAGGGGGGCAAGTCTGGTACGACCGGCGAAATCAAAACCCTCGTGATTACCCATATAATGGATATAATTATTATATGGAGTTCTACAATATCTTTAGATGTCATAGAACTCCATACGATAATTATATCCATGATATGTGTAATCACTAGGGATCTGATTTCGCCGGTCGAACCAGACTTGCCCCCAGAATTATGTAAAAAAGAAAAAAAATGAAGACCTTTCATAGATCCTTTGACAACAAGAGATATTAAGTAGGTATATATTATTAAAACTGAAAATAGTGAAGATGTAAATTTCTTATAATTAGTTCTGTTTGGAACTTTAAGTGCAGCCTCTGCAAGGTTTTAGAGTTCTCCGAACTCTTCTTACGTTCTTTCAGATGTTTTCAAAGAACCGTTATTAGTCATCCCCACAAGAACGAGTGGTGGTGGTGCAAGAACTGGCACATATAATATAGATGTTGACATTACGGTGTCTCCTGTGCCCCATTTTCATATTTGAAACACAAAAGGTAGCCAAAGGCGTAGATAGGCATTTGTACTGAAATAGCTTTCAAAGTGTCAAGATGACATTTTACGTAGATACGACCCTACAAGCTTTTTATATAGATAGGTTCATTTTAAACAGCTTTAGGATTGTTATGGCGTGTTTTTTGATGGGAAAATTATATAAAAACACAAATTGTAGGTATGAAAAACATGGTTACAACCAGAATCCTACAAACGCGCAATGTATGTATATTACCAGCGACAGATGTGCGGGTGTGCATTGCCTAATATAAGGAAGTACGATACATGTGTGAATCTTCACACATTGGCCTCTTAACACCTACATATATGCACCATATTCAGATTGGGTGTTGAAATTCATTGCTCAACTATATGAGATTGTATTTTGCTTCTAGTATTTTCGATATCCTGGCTTACGGGTCACCCGTGATAATTAAAATGGTGGAAGCACTATTCTAGGCTCAGTTGGTTTGGTATCTGCCTGCTGATCCAAAGGTCCTGGATTCGATTCCCGGTGGAGACACAGTTTTTAATTGTGTTTTCAGTCTGGATCTGTGAGACGATTAATATACTAATTCTCCAGAATATGGCAACTTGTTATTGGGTGCGTGTTAAATTAATATTTGACATAGTACCTGTTAGTTGCCCGAGAAGTAATATAAAAATAAAACAAAATAAAAATTAAATAAAAATATATGTATATATATATATATATATATATATATATATATATATATATATATATATATATATATATATATATATATATATATATATATATATATATATATATATATATATATATATTATATATATATATATATATATATATATTATATATATATATATATATATATATAGATATATATATATATATATATATATATATATATATATATATTATATATATATATATATATATATATATATATATATATATATATATATATATATATATATATATATATGTTATAATATTTTTATCTCGGTTTTCCCGTGTCAGTAGGTCTTGACTAAGACCATTTGTCTTCCGACGTTTCGCCTGAATATCACCAGGCATTTTCAAGGACTTAACGAAAAGCACGCGCGCGACACACGTCTACTCACACTGAAAGCTCACCGTCAAGTGAGTAGACGCGTGTCGCGCGCGTGCTTTTCGTTAAGTCCTTGAAAATGCCTGGTGATATTCAGGCGAAACGTCGGAAGACAAATGGTCTTAGTCAAGACCTACTGACACGGGAAAACCGAGATAAAAATATTATAACATATTTCACCGTGAAAACATCAAATATAACATATATATATATATATATATATATATGTATATATATATATATATATATATATATTATATATATATATATATATATATATATATATATATATATATATATATATATATATATATATATATATATATATATATAATATATATATATATATATATATTATATATATATATATATATATATATATATATATATTATATATATATATATATATATATATATATATATATATATATATATATATATATATATATATATATATATATATATATATATATATATATATATATATATATATATATATAGTATATATATATATATATATATATATATATATATATATATATATATATATATATATATATATATATATATATATATATATATATATATATATATATAATATATATATATATATTATATATATATATATATATATATATATATATATATATATATATATATATATATATATATATAATATATATATATATATATATATATATATATATATATATATATATATATATATATATATATATATATATATATATATATATATATATATATATATATATATATATATATATGTTATATTTGATGTTTTCACGGGTGAAATATGTTATAATATTTTGTCGCGCGCGTGCTTTTCGTTAAGTCCTTGAAAATGACTAGTGATATTCAGGCGAAACGTCGGAAGACAAATGGTCTTAGTCAAGACCTACTGACACGGGAAAACCGAGATAAAAATATTATATATATATATATATAATATATATATATATATATATATATATATATATATATATATATATATATATATATATATATATATATATATATATATATATATATATATATATATATATATATATATATATATATATATATATATATATATATATATATATATATATATATGTTATATTTGATGTTTTCACGGGTGAAATATGTTATAATATTTTTATCTCGGTTTTCCCGTGTCAATATTTGACATAAGCAGCCATCTTGTACGCTACGAGTCACTTGACGGTGAGCTTTCAGTGTGAGTAGACGTGTGTCGCGCGCGTGCTTTTCGTTAAGTCCTTGAAAATGCCTGGTGATATTCAGGCGAAACGTCGGAAGACAAATGGTCTTAGGCAAGACCTACTGACACGGGAAAACCGAGATAAAAATATTATAACATATATATATATATATATATATATATATATATATATATATATATATATATATATATATATATATATATATATATATATATATATATATATATATATATATATATATATATATATATATATATATATATATATATATATATATATATATATATATATATATATATATATATATATATATATATATATATATATATATATATATATATATATATATATATATATATATATATATATATATATATATATATATATATATATATATATATATATGAACGGACGTGCGCGCACTATCCCTCGCGACGGAAATTTATTAACAAGGCGCCTATTGAAAATGTCTGATGTGATTCAGACGAAACGTCGGCAGACGACTGATTCTCTCGGGAATCAGAATTTGACGCGGGTTATCCCCAAAATACTTAATAATAACATATATATATATATATATATATATATATATATATATATATATATATATATATATATATATATATATATATATATATATATATATATATATATATATATATATATATATATATATATATATATATATATATATATATATATATATATATATATATATATATATATATATATATATATATATATATATATATATATATATATATATATATATATATATATATATATATATATATATATATATATATATATATATATATATATATATATATATATATATATATTTAGACGCTTTTTTGATCACAGCTGTCGTTTTTTTTTTTGCAAAATTGCAGTACTCAGTGAACTACTTTTGTGCAAATATATATTTTTTAATATTTTTATGAAAGTACATAATATGTTATGTTCCACGGTATATAGAAAAAAAGACAGTTGAGTAATATTATATAAAAGTATTATATATAGAGGTAGGTACATAGTACAATATACTTGTGTAGATAGGTTGTATGCTTTCAGAAGAAAATTGACACTGTCGAAAATCGAATGACACCCTTGTGTACCATACAATTGGATATTCCTTTATCATACAAATAATAATATGTCTAGAGAGGGCGGTTTTTTATATACTTACTTACCTACTAACCAATCTTACTTTCAATATTTATTTATTTCGCGCTTGTTTTGTGGGCCATGACCTCATTCCTCCAGAATCCTTCTTCAGCAGTCCCTGTCTTCCGCTGCTCTTCTCCATGATCGTCCTTGTGTGAACTTCTGTGTCATCCAGCCATCTTAGCTTGGGCCTGCCTCTACATCTTCCCTCTGGATTAGTGTTAAAAACCTTTTTGGGGATATTAACATCATTCATCCGGCTGACATGTCCCAACCACTGCAGTCTACGTACTTTTATGACTTGTACAATGTTGGGTTCATCGTAGGCATTAGTTCGTGATTATATCGTATCATCCAAAGTCCATTATCATTTACTGGGCCAAAAATCTTACTCAGGATTATCCTTTCGAATATCATGAGGCTATTTTGTTAAGACCCAGCATTCATCTCCATACTCGACGACAGGTATGAGAAGAGTTTTGTATATAAGGATTTTTGTTTTCCTTGTTAAAAGTTTGGACGTCAGCACTGGACGTCAGGCGCTTTATCAGATCATAATGGCACCTATTTTATACTCTTATATTGATAAAACCAGAATTCTTATTATTGTTATTTGCGAATTAATTTTGTGAAAATTTTTAAAACAATTTGAATTGTTATATTGCCTTATTTTGATATTATTAGGTATAGTACGTGAGAGGTAGGTACATGTTATACTTGTATCACAGTTAAACCATGAGTCGGCGACAGCCAAATTTACAATATAATATACCTAAAGGATGATTTTTTCTGTAAAAGGATACCACAGCAAGTCACAGTGATTGGATAATAACCCTATCATTGAGATAACAGCCTTCAAAGTGTTGAGTGTTCAAAAAATTCTTATTCATCTTTTTCATGGTCCTCGTCTCTTTTCCATTTACTTGGTGTCAGCTCTTCTAGTTCCATTATGTAATTGTAATAAATATAGACCGATAGTTTTTTTTTAATAAAGTAACATCATTCAAGGTCATGGGTAAGCTTTACCAAAAAGAAACTGTATATTTCAAGTATATACTCATTTATATCTGTATATAATCATGATCACAAAACGTTATTATCTTGTTAAATTTTGTTTAAATTAATACAACGAATTAATTAATTTTAATCTAAAAGACTTCTTAAGTAGGTATGTAGGTATCTCATCTTATTCAACTGAATAGCCCATTCATGATCACAGGTCAGCTTTACAAATAAGAAACTATATGTATCAAGTTTGAATGCAACTTTAGGATCAATCGTGTCATATTATCATCATCTATCGGCTATGGAAGGGTCCGGGTCCGGGACCATCTTGAGATAAAGGAAGAAGATGAGCAGCTGTCGCCCTCGAGAAACATCTGTCGTCAGTAGTCCCCCTCCACCCCCAGTACCAACCTCCCCCACACCTAACACGCGTATACCGCCATCCTCATATACCTGGATATAGGTATATGGTGCATGCACTAAATCAGACCATAGCGTTATTTGTGAGCGTCAGACCTTCACTGGGATGACCACTGATTTGTGGATCATGTGTATTTTTAATAAAATATTTTTAAATCTTATTATTTTTTAAGCGTTTATTTTATTTTAAATTTATTTTAGACCACGAACCGAACATTGGAATATGCGCACACAGGTCAACACAAGATACAAACACGATACAGTCTTTTTATAAACGAGGTTCAAATATTGAACTACGGTCAAAACCCAAATTTGATCACTTTTCTTATTTACAAACATGGATCAACAGTTGAACCGCGATTTAAAACAAATTTCAAATTAAACCTGCGACGGGGGTAGTTTAACACTGGTTCAACTAGACATTTCACAATTTTGAAGTACCTTTGACCATAAGATATGAGAATAACATTTAAAAAGCGATTAAATCCATTAGAATTTTCGATTGACGTTGAATTCAAAACAAAAATATCGAATGTCAAAAAGAGTTTGACAGAACTATCTTACTGCCGCGCATACTGTTCTGTTGTCATGACAACCACCTTAACAAAACTAAATTCGGTTTTGTCGTATGAAATAGAGCTCAAAATAGAGATCAACTGAACTAGGATTCAAATATCTTTATATATAAGGTTTCAGTTGAATGTGATGCAACCACGATTCGAGATTTTTTAATAAATAACACTGATAAAGTCTCCCATGCTCCGAAAACAGGGTCTGTCATAATATAGTAGTATTTATTTATTTATTTATAACCATACCATCACGACCTTTCCCTATTTGGAGTAGGCAGAGAAAACCGAACGCCAGAATCCTCTCTTGACATATATTTCTCGCTTCGTTCACGTTCATGCATCTTCTCATACACGCTCTTCTGTTATTTTTACTTCTAATGTTTCCATCTTTCAAAATCCCATTTATATCATCGTGCCAAAATTATCCTTAGCCGACCTCTACTTTTCGTACCTCTTTTATCAGTCATAGGTACTATTTTTGTCAGACGGTCATTACTCATTCATTCTATGAGGCCGAACCACCTAAGGGCATTTATTTTCATCTTATTTTCATTTATTTATATCTTATTTGCATTCTGCCAGTATTTACTTATGGCATGGAAACAACGACCTTAACCAAATTGTCTGCCAACAAGCTGCGTATAGCACAAAGGAAGATGGAAAGAATAATGTAGGCAATAAAACTAGAAGACAGGAAGAGGAATGACTGGATACGCAGTCAGACCAAACTGTCCGATGTGGTTGAGAGAATAGCCATGCAGAAGTGGAGATGGGCAGGACACCTATCAAGAATGACCGACAATAGATGGACGAAAAGACTGGTGGAGTGGAGACCGAGAGGCGACAAGAGACCACAGTGGATGGGAGTCGCACAGGAACGGGATGAGTGGAGAAGGAGAGGGGAGGCCTGCAGTGGGCAAACACAGGCTGATGATGATGATATCTTGTAAAATATAAAAAAAATCATTCACTACAATGAAATAAAGAAAAAAAATTACGTTTGTCCACAGTTTGATCACATAACAAGAATAAAATAATATAAATATATATACCTACTGTATGTTTGCCTTTGACGGGAAAGGAAGGGAAGAAAAATGGATATTATGAAAAAAAACATCAATGTTACTAAATGCTCAAACTTTAAAAAAATACTCAAAAAAATATATTTCTTTTTATTTTTTCAAATAGAAGCTAACATGTACAAAGAATAGTAGGTATATATGAATAAAAATATCAAATATAATAATTATCATCTCCATACATCAATTATTAGCTTACAATTGTATCATAATTTATTACAAAATACAGTCATATATTCAAGATACAAAATCATAATGTGTGTGTGAGGGTGTGTAAGTTTATATGTGTATGTGCATGCGTGTTATGCGTAAGTGATAATCTTATGAAATTCCTGTTTTTAATTTTTGAGCGAGTTTATGTGTGTGTGTGTGTCACTGAATAGGTCTATGTCAAGGGACTTCTCATATTTTATGTATGTGTTAATAATTCTGTTTATAGTTGAGTGGTTTTCGCGGCATTAGTTTTGTATAATTTAGGTCGGAAGAGAGTTGTATGTCTGGAGCGTCTCAATATATTGTAATGTAAAATATTATGTAATAGGTACTCTGTTTCAACAATTTGCAACAAAAAATACGTTGTAAATGATATTTTTATTTTATTTTTAATATAGAATTAGAGTTTCTCGGAGATATTGTTAATTTTTGAAAAAAATAATAAATAATAATTCCGTGAATTTGGTCGCCCTACGTTTGCCCTTCTTTTATCAAAGTGTAGGTTGAGGTAGTGTCATCAGTTCGGGTGATATGATGGATATCTCACTAGTTTCAGTATGGAAATATATAATTTATTGCGACATCGTACCTACATACATATATCTCGCTATGCCGTGATGCGTTGCGTAAAATAAAAGACTTTTTTGAAGCATATTTTGAACAAAAGTAACGAAGCTACTTAGCGAGCGACCTACGCTTACAAAAGATAATATTGTACACAAAATGGAAATTATGTACCTACCTACCTATTGCAAAAATAATGGGCTGTTCGGAAAGTCATTTGTTTTTCCCAAGGATATTTTGTATTTTACACAGCAAACTTCACACTTAAAAGTCTATAGTAGGCTGAATAGTAAATTTTGGAAATCTTTTTACCAGTACCCTCAAAAAATTCGTCCTTGAAATAAAGAAAAGTTTATTTTTACATCTTTATTCCATTGCGTGAGATTTTTTTAAATTACTATGAAATAGATTTTTACTTCAATCGAATGTGAATATGAAAATCTATCGACTGAGTTTTTTCAATCAATCAATCAATCAATCAGTGGCGCTACAACCCATCGTGGGTCCTGGCCTCCTCCATAAGCTTCTTCCACCCTCCCTGACCATTGCTTCCTGACGCCAATTTACAACGCCCATCGTCCGCAAGTCCCTCTCTGCTCCATCTAACCACTTCAGCTTTGGCCTACTGACGCTTCTTCTGCGCATTGGTCATGTAGTGAATATCAGGTTTCGTCCATTTCGCTACGTGACCCAGCCATCGCAGCCGGCATATTTACTGGGTGACGTGTACAACTGAGTACAACTGGTACAGTTCGTGGTTGTACCTGATACGCCAGGCTCCATACGGGGATCTTTCGCATACGGGGCCATAAATGCGTCTCAATATTTTTCTTTAATTTTATTTATTGAAGACAAACATGCAGCCAATTTAGTACATAAGACAAGCAGACATTAATACAACAAATAAGCCAAAAATGTTTGATGAGTATTACTGGTTAACAAAACATGAATTGAGAAAGAAAAAAAAAACAATCAGTACCATAATATTATTTGCTGTAGGAAATTGAAAGGAAATGGGGCGATATGGGAAGCGTGCGTAAGATACCTTTTTTTTGTATGGCTACGGCTTTTCCTGCGCCTTTGGCTGCGTCATTGAGTAGTTCCCTTCTACACTCTTGGCTCCCGTTCGGCCAGCCACTTCACAGCTTCTGGAGTCGCCCTATGGATGTCCATCCAGTCTCCTTCATACCTCCGTATCGGGCACTCCTCTACTAGACGCTGGATAGTTTGGCTTCTTGCTCCACAGTCACATTCTGGAGAATCCCTTTTTCCCCATTTCCACATTTGGTAGTTACATCGTCCTTGACCTGTACGAATTCTGTTTTGCTGAATCCAAGCTTTTCGGGGAAGGTTATAACCTGGGACCCTTTCGTAAGATCACTCAGAGCGATGAGGGAACGTGGCCAAAATGGATAGTTTAAATCTTCTATGCGATGAGTTGAAGAGATCAATGTCATAATTCAAAGGTGTTCAACCTTATTTCATCGGCCTTTGTTAGAGTCCATGTTTAAGCAGCATATGTTAAGACTGGCCGTATGAAAGTCTTGTACAGTTTTTGTTCTCTTTGTTACTATATTTTGATACTTTAATTGGTTTTGCAGCCCAAAATAACGTTTGTTTGCTGCTGTTATTCTTATTTCATTACATCCCCTACTTCATTGTGGTTGGTTATGAGTGAGCCAAGATAGGTAAACCTGTCCACCGCTTCGAATCTATAATTTCCAACATCAAAAGATACCAGAGGTGGGCTCGAATCAATGGGTTGGACAGTAAATATTTGGTCTTTTGTTCATTAATAACTTAGTTTTCTTGCTATTTAAAATTAACCTCTAAATTATACCATTATTTCGTGTTTCATACATTAGAAGGTAATTTACTGTGCATATTTGTATACAAACGTTCGTGTTCACGTGAAATGCCTAAGATAAATTTTCGTTTTTCATTTGCATAAAAAAAGTTAAATTACTTTCCGAACAACCTACGATATAGATTTTACAAAGAAGACAATAGTAATATCAAAGAAAAAATATTTAATATCGTTTATTATTCAAGAAGTATATATTATGGTCTATTATAAGACGGTATTAAATATATTAAAAAAAAAGCGACATCTATATAATTATAACTGCCCTTGAGGTGAGGTTATTACGAAAACGGCGCTGTATAAGTCCTTCGAGGTTATAATTATTATAAGGAACCTAATCGTTAAAGAAACAGTAAAATGCATATTGTTTACTCTAAAGATACTCTTACTTAGATAGTAACTCTGTATGGACGTGAATGAAGCGAGAAATGTATGTCAGAAGAGAGGGGAGTCGAACGTTCGGTTCTCTCTGCCTGTTCCAAATAGGGAAATGGCGTGATGGTATGGTAAAGATTACTAGAATTATTTAGATAGTAAAATAAATATATCTACTTAATCGAATTTGTTTCTTTTTTCATTCATTCATACCATCATGGCATATCTATCCCACAATGCGGTGTACATCTATATTATAAATTTGAATGATTGTATCTATGTATCTATGTATGTGTTGAATGCGCTCCTAAACCGCTCATCCGATTGCGATGAAACTTTGGTGAACTGTCGATAGTATACCAGGGATGGTTTCTGGATCAAAAAATTTTAACTTCTTCTTCTTCTTCATCGAGTTTTAGGTCATTTTACCTATGAAGGTGGACTATCCTGGGAACCGTTCATCCGATTGCAATTAAACTTTGGTGAATTGTCGATCGTATGCCCGGGATGATTTCTGAATTTAAAATATTTTCTTCTTCTTCTTCTTCATCGGGTATCAGGTCATTTTACATATGAAGGTGGACTAACCTGAGAACCGTTCATCCGATTGAAATGAAACTTTGGTGAATTGTCGAGCGTATGACCGGGATAGTTTCTGGATTAAAAAATTTTTCTTCTTCTTCTTCTTCATCGGGTATCAGGTCATTTTACCTATGAAGGTGGACTATCCTGGGAACCGTTCATTCAATTTCAATGAAACTTTGATGAATTGTCGAGTGTATGCCCGGGATGGTTTCTGGATTAAAAAAAAAATCTTCTTCTTCTTCTTCATCGGGTATCAGGTCATTTTACCGATGAAGGTGGACTATCCTTGGAACCGTTCAATCAATTTCAATGAAACTTTGATGAATTGTCGAGCGTATGACCGGGACCTACTGAAGGGACGGGAGGTAATGAAGGGACGGGAGGTAATGAAGGGACGGGAGGTAATGAAGGGACGGGAGGTAATGAAGGGACGGGAGTAACTGAAGGGACGGGAGTAACTGAAGGGACGGGAGTAACTGAAGGGACGGGAGTAACTGAAGGGACGGGAGTAACTGAAGGGACGGGAGTAACTGAAGGGACGGGAGTAACTGAAGGGAAGGAAGTAACTGAAGGGACGGGAGTAACTGAAGGGACGGAAGTAACTGAAGGGACGGGAGTAACTGAAGGGACGGGAGTAACTGAAGGGACGGGAGTAACTGAAGGGACGGGAGTAACTGAAGGGACGGGAGTAACTGAAGGGACGGGAGTAACTGAAGGGACGGGAGTAACTGAAGGGACGGAGGTAACTGAAGGGACGGGAGTAACTGAAGGGACGGGAGTAACTGAAGGGACGGGAGTAACTGAAGGGACGGGAGTAACTGAAGGGACGGGAGTAACTGAAGGAACGGGAGTAACTGAGGGAGGTACTGAAGGGACGGGAGGTACTGAAGGGACGGAAGGTACTGAAGGGACGGAAGGTACTGAAGGGACGGGAAGTACTGAAGGGATGGGAGGTATTGAAGAGTCTGAAGCGACGGGTGGTTATGGAGGACAATTTTTAATTATACAGGCAATACGAAGTTTGCCGGGTGTTCACTAGTTGCTTTATAAAAGGAAGCACAGTATATTCGTGTTTCCCCACACACCAGCCTCGTCTCACCTAAAAAGGCACTAGATACATTCATAATGTGTGGTGAACCTCATTGCTGAACTATGTATGATGTTATTATGCGTCTCGTATTTTTGATTACCCGGCTCTGTCGATATTAAAAAAGTATGGAAGCACTATTATAACCGGTGCCATACAGCTTAAATTCCATCATCACTGTATAATAATCTTCCACATATATTTATGCGGTGTGTTTAATTTTCTTACATATCTTTTTTTTGAGATCCACTTTTATAATGTTCTTGGTTCAATTAATCTTAATTCTTTTAACTATCAAAAAAATGATCCAATAATAATTCATTATACTAAAAATTTAAACATTGTTGGGATTTTTTTTTCATAATTACTTTTCTCGTCATTAATTATCAATTAAAATGACAGGAGAAGAGTCTTC
This sequence comes from Molanna angustata, assembly GCA_963576475.1. Taxonomy (NCBI): domain Eukaryota; kingdom Metazoa; phylum Arthropoda; class Insecta; order Trichoptera; family Molannidae; genus Molanna; species Molanna angustata. Next base: position 44,890,951 of record OY754967.1, read on the forward strand.
TTTGATATTATTTTCATATTTCTTTTCAAGGATAAGTATTGTAAAATGTTGAATGAATACTAATAAGTAAGTATTTTAAAATGATGAATGAATACGAATAAGAGAAAGAAATCAGTCTAGGAAACATTGGTACGATCATGTGAGCAATAATCTGAAAGTGTGAAATGTAAGATTTTTGAACAACAACAGACAAACACGAATGATCTCTCTGCTAATAGCGCAAGAGACAGTGCGTGATGGTATGTGAAAAAATATGCAATAAAAAGAAATGACACGATCGTGTATTTGGAACAATGAAGAAAGATAAATTTAAAAATCAGAAATGGATTTTGAAGAAATGCCTATCCGATGACGCGAAGCTGCGATAGGAGGACGATATTGTAAAACATGCATCTCAACTTTTAGATGTGTTAAACTGGAGGGTCATAGAAAATGACAGAATATGACAGGAAAGGTTGGATGAAGTTGCTGGAGGTCATGGCTCGATAAGAATGAATGCCTGTCCGAGGATTTGCATTTGGGAGGTCGTAACCCTCAGCCTAGCCCATAATATCTTGTATGAAGGTATAAACATACGTAAACTTTCAAAAGTTTGTTGACAAACTCAAACATCATTACATTATTAATGAAACGATTGTCTTACTATGTGGGTCGGGAATTGTTAAAGTAAATATTCTATTAGCTTTAGAAATTGTATGTGTATCTCGTTTAATTTAGAAAAAAAACAATTCTTTTTGTATCTTCACAAGTCACACAAAGTGACAAAACATGTACGATTGCAAATTGAATCTGTCTCTCTCTTTCTTGTCAAAACATGTAGAATTTCTAAAAAGAATCCAACACATCTCCTGACAAAACATTTACCAAAACACGCATATTTGAGTTTCACACCAATTCAACTTCAAACACTGCTGAATAATGAATGTCACAGTGTCAATATTTACAAATCCTTATTAGGGTTGGTATTCTGTAAGCGAAAGAAAATCGATGAAGATACAAAGACACATTATGTAGAAATAAATACGGAAAATGTTTGCAAAAATCTAATCTGCCAATACGAGTCATTATGTATTTTAAACACTTCCTTGACAAAATGCCAATTTTTTTTTAGCATGCAAGTGTTTCTAGATCCAGTTATAATGGGTTCAATTCTAAAAACACACTAAAATTTTAATGAAATTTATTAATCTTATGTCATTTTATAGAACCTTCCCTTTAGAAGATTTGTTAAGGATTCTTACTGTCCTTGATCCAACCAGTTGTTTTTGATAACTGCATTAATTCATTTCCAAAAGAATAATATAACTCTGCATAGTAGAAGCCAACAAACGCGTTTCACTAGGTAAGCAAAGGAACTGAACTTCTCTGTGCCTATAATGAAAAGCTCATTTGGACAGAGACGTTTCGGAGTCTATTATGAAGATTGAATAAAATAAAGAAAATTAAAATGACAAAAGAAAATCACTAGTGTATAATAAAATGGATATAGTTTAAAGTGACAGTTCTGGTGAGCACATTTTTGTTCTTAATGACTTAATGTTTGATTAAAATTTAAATTAGTCTTCGTAATTGAACCCAATATTAGTAAATGCATAGTATAAATATATGCATAGGTAGTATAAAAATGTATTTACAGAGTTATTTATTTGATAGACTTGATTCTACTTATTACTGATTCTACCAAGTACATAAATAAGTACCTACTTAATAGAATCGTTAAACAAAGTCTTTTTTCTTCAATTTACAAAGTCAGTACATTTTCGTGATTGTTTTGACACACAAATGAACAAAAAAGTCGAAATCCAACTCAAAGAAGTTATAGTAAGGAGATAAGAAATTAATATTGATATGAATGTCAACATAGACACACATATATATTTCAAAGCTTCATGAAAACACACCTATTTTAGATTGGCGTTTTTTCTCAATAGTATAACGACAATAATATAATATTCAAATCGTTTTTTTTCAGCACTAAACACACTAAAAATCGTATGTATTGTACCTATACCTAGATTTATTGTAGAAGTAGATCTCTAACTTCTGCTAAAATTATGGGTTGAGATTTCAGATAGAGAGAAGCTGGGAAGTTATGGATGTAAGATGGAGGGACATTGGTATGATAAATGTTAGCAATCAAGATGAAATCCACAAATATATATCTCCCCTCGTTATGTACACATGTCATTGTTCAACAAATCGTTTGGAAAGTTTGCGTGTGTGTGATAATAAAATAGAAAAAAATATTTGCAGACATTATTCAGTTCTTGGATACCGTTGAAGGAGAGTCAGTACTCAGCAGATGGATCGATAAAGTGAAAAAAAAACACAAGACTTATCGTTATTGGGTGTGTGTTGAAATAATATTTGACATAGTCTGTTAGTTGTATAAGAAGCATTATAAAATAAACTGAATATAGTTTAATGCAATCGTTTAGTAAAATATATTTTCTTAGTTAAAAAGGTACACTGCTTTGGATTAATTTGTGCTATGGTTAGTAATGGACAAGTCTTGTACGCTTTGCAGTCATGGTCTCATAGCAAGAATAAGGCCGAACGAGGGAGCGAAACATGACAAAAGCTGGACTTGCAGAGAAATGAATACAAGGGTCTTGCATCAAAATGTACATAACTTTTATTTTTAAATAAAAAAGCAAGCATTTAATGACCGACCACCTAAATTTTACTACAAATTGATGTTTTTTGTCGTGTTTCTTCTGCAACCACTGACCCTTTTACGGAAACTTATATTCCTAAAATCTTTTTTCAATATATTTAACCGACTTAACATGATGAAATCAATTTGACATAATTGTATTTTCGGCGGAAATATTTTATCACATTATCTGATTTTTTTGTACATAAGCCACACTGAAAGTATCCGGAATCGGCAACTTACTTTTTTTTAGTAATTACCACATTTGAAAATATAACTCAGTGACTGTAGAATAAAGTTTGTTTCATGTATGTGTCATTTGTTTCTACTTAAAGGATGTCATTTTAAAAAAAGCGTGTCTATATCATCATTGGTTTCACTCGTGAAAATGTTTATTGTAAGATTTAATGTATAATTTGTCAAGTTTTCAGAGCTTCGCTGAACTCGACTACTTTTGACGACGAAGCACAATGCAAGCCAATAATTTAAAACTAATAAACAGAGTTCAAGCGCGGTCGTGTCAATCTCAGTGACGAATTTCGTCATCGTCGCCCGTCCTCCGCTATCAACAACAAAAACATCGAAGTTGTACGCCATACGATTGAAGCAGACATGCATGTGACCTTCCATGAGATTTGGGCATCCTTAGGCATCGGCGTGAGTCATACATAATAAATCCTATGCAAACATTTGGGTTGGAACAAGCTGTGCTTACGGTGGATCCCACACAATTTGACTGAGGCTCAACCGAGATTCCATGCTTGATAGATACAACGAAAGGCGTTCAATTTGGTGTGAAACAGTAAAGGTAAAGAAACATGGATTGATAGTTGTGATCCCAAAAAAGAGCAGCAATCGACTATATGGGTATTTCAAGATGAGCTGAAACCAACCAAAATGGTTGAATTCAAAGTGCTGCTAAGCGAATGATTGCTTCTTTCATTAGAAAAACTAAACACTTGGCTACTGTTACTTGCGAACTTCTTCGAAATGACTGTATCTCTATAACATCATTTTCCACCAAGACAATGCCAGCACTCACACGGCCAGACAGCGAAATTAATTTTTGAAGATGAAAAAGTAGAACCTATGAACCATTCTTCATACAGTCCTAATCTGTGACTCCATTTTGTTTTAAAAAATAAAATAAAAATATTACGTCACCACCACCAGAAGAGGCTGTCGAAGAGGATGAAAAACATGTTTTTGAGAGCACCACTGAGAAGTAGCATAATTGTTTAAAATATAAGTTTATTCGTTTAATATTTTGAGAGACAATGAATCCATTTATGGGCATTCATTATCATTATGTCTTATTCGTTACGGAATCTTTCAGTACGTCCCACGTAAAAGTTATTCTTCAACACCAAGACTCGACCGAGTCTAAGAAACCAAAACCATCATACCTGTGAATTTGTTCATCACTAGCTGTGGTTTGTTGTGGTGTATATACATTCCAATATTTACATATGACACAAGTATAGGATATCAAAGGACCAAACTGTTGAAAGAAAAATAAATTACGAGGAAAATCCGATATCCATTAACAATATCACGTTCAATATAGTACAGAGAACAGCTTTGGTGCGATTGAGAATTTCGATAACACGTGGAAAACATTGCCCATTAAAGATGGGGTGGAGGGTTATTTTCTGGGTGAAATGTTTCCCAAATCGAACATTCTAATAGAATGTGGAAAAACTGCTGCTGAAAGCATCCACCGAGATTACAAAGCAGTTAGAGCAAACAATGATCCGTTCCTTCAAATATGTATTTTTAAGGATGTATTTTATTGATCGATAATATTATTCTAATAAAATTTTTTGCAAATACTCTTTTGATATTTTTCAAATTTGTATTCGAAGAACCTTAAATAATACTCTTCTCCCTGGCTACATCCCACTTCTCTGTCTGTGCAGACTGTTGGGCTCAGCTTTACTCGGCTTTAAATTATAAGCTCTCCTGTTCTGCACGTTGTCACCTATGCGATGTCCCAGCAGTTGGTTGCGTCTTTGCGTAATCCAATAATTATTCAAATTATAATAATAACACAAATTTTATGATAGCAAGATCATCTCAAGTGGTTTCTTGCTTAATTTTTGACTCTGTGAAACAAAGTAGTCAATACAAACTCGTGTTCAATTCAAGGAAGGCATCCTCAGACGTTTTGCAACGTAAATTATTGGATTCCAAATACGTATTTAAGGCGATGCGAATATGTAATGAAAACAACCAAACTGACTCTATTATACCATATGAAAACTAGACACATTATTTAAACTTTGATGTAAATTACATTGGAAAAAAAAAATACGCCAGATGGTACATCATTACTCTCTCTCTATGTTTGTTTACATCATAAAAAAACACTTTATTAGCTCTATTCAATTCGCTTAAAAATGTGCTACTCTGTAATTGATTTCAATGTAAGCTGTCTTTATTACAATTAATCTAGGACATAGTTCAGGTTAAGTAGCTATTTGGTCGATTTATTTTACTTTTCTTAGGTGCATCTCAAAAATAAGTTCTTTTTTAGTTGGAGGGACACAGCACGATGGTTGTCAACGTCGAAATACAACTTGGCCCCAAACACGACGAACGAATGAATTTGATTAAGTTAAGTATTGAAATACCGAGTGACTGATTAAATTATTATTACATGTGAGGTTCAATTGGTCGACCCATAACCATTACCGATATACCACGTGATGCGAAGCTAATGGAAGATGATAAAATCGCATATCACAGTTGGGATGGTATGAAGATAATATGTAGAGATGCTCACCCGTAAAATCATGCTCCATTTGGATGCTGTCTAGACCAATTCACCGATCGCTAGGTGCTACGCAATTGTACATAATATGTATATGCAACACTTCAAATTTCCAATGCACAAGAGAAATATTCTGCTTTAGTTTTATGTTGATTTCTAAATGAAAAGCAAAATAGTCTAACAAAACACGAGGGAGAAATATTTGATGATAGTCTATAGTATATCGATTAAATGTTTTATTTAAAATTAAGAATGTATCTACATCACCCAAAAAAGTACATTCAATGGCTGTAGTTACTATCAAATTACTGAAATGTTTTATTTTAGATATTTAAAGTAAATATTATCAGTTCTTAAACATATGTATTTCTCGAAAGTAAATGTAGTTATCATAAATTAAATAATGGGGTTGAGAGTGCTTCAGTTTTAAAAGTAATATGAAATAAGGATTTTTTATTTTTTTAGCACCGATCTGCTTAAAATTAAGTATATTCCATATGTAAATGAAATCCGTGCGCTTAGTTTTTAATTATGGCCGAGGAGACCCGTTAAGTAAACAATTTTAAAAGGGTTTCACCCATAATAATTTAAAATTCTAATATAATCAACAATGTGAAAAGTCTTTCCATTGTTCCCTTCCCTTCCATTTCTGGGAAGAATCCCAATACAGATTCCATTACCCACATAGTCCCTACCTCCTTTCCACCACATAACCATACAGGACAATCCGAAGTTGTTTAAAGTAATTCACATGTCACCGGTTTACCCCAAGGGACAAACACTGGGTCAAGAATAGAATTAACCCACTTATGGAGTGGAACGAACACATTTTTATTGAAAACTTTTAAATAAGGTAAACGTTTAAACAAACCGCAAAAGCTAAATAAACCAATTGACAAAATTAAGGATTCAAATACAACAAATTTAAAAAATTGCTTACAGATTGAAGTATGCTAATTCTCATGAAGAAGGGAAATAGCTCTCGTAACATGTAAAAATATGTTGTTTTGTAAGACGTAGACTACAGGCCAAGACTACACTTGCAAAACTATGAGACTTGCGAAACATACATTCAAGAGTATTGTGGTCTTGTATTTTTTTATATTGCACTGTAATCATAAACCTCTTCTATAAAAATATTTCCTTGTGTTGCGTTGTTGTATTACATAGTCACAGGAACAATTCATATTTGAACACATTCCATACGGTTCAATTTTGAACAATTCCAGATTTTGTGATCCATCAAAATATGATCGCGATCCCAAATAGGGACACGTCAGGAAAGGCCAATAATAAAAGTTTGGAAAGGGGTAAACGTTATTTGAAATAATGTGTGTTGGATTCTCGATACCGTCATATTTTGTTATTACTTTTTTTATATTGTAAAGTGAATATTTCCTAGCCCAACGTTGGAATTTAATTTTGTAAAAACAATTTTGCTACCTAAGTAAGCACGGATTATCCACGTTGTTTGGGATCACCAATTTCGTCTCTTTAACATACAAGCTTCGTTTATGGAATAGCGGAGAGTGCACAGTTTCAAGTGCATTTTTTACAGCAAATTCTCATATGTAGAGAGCGCTTACTATTAATTTCGTCATGATGTTTTTGTACGACATATGGCGTAGGAACTATGAAATATTGTGACCCCTATACACTTTCTACAGCCTTTAAGGTCAATCGACTTCATATTGATGTAATATATTTTTTTTAGATACTTGTCCATTTCTTTGCTATGAGTTCATCGGTTAAAACTTTCAAAATGCTCTTACGTTCTGGCAAAATGAGTTTTTTTTATTTTTTAAGAATGTAAATCTACCAAAGAAATGGATATCATAAGAAAAAAAATACAAGGATTTTTTTTTATCTCAATAGAGACGAAGTTGGAATATTTATTGTAGGAGAACCGGGAAATCAAGGCACCTACAGGGCCTACGACCTGTCATCGGCTGGTTCACGCGATCACTTCATGCGCCTGCGCAACGTTCACCAATTATGCCTTTTTAATGAGATCCCTATCAATTCAATTTTGAAAGTTCTATATATTGTAATACTGAAATTCTTTTCGCTTGAAAATAAGGAATTTTTACGACAGCCATCTATGGGTGAAATTATGAACAACAATCTTATTATTTTTTATTTATTTTGTTGTAACGCCATCTATTGAGAGAATTGGTTTTTTGTAAATAATGAAAGCTACAATTCTTATATCTGAGGTGACAATGCATTTTTCGCATAGAAGTCACCCCTGAATTGCGCCAGACTTATAAGGTCATTTTTGTCTTATTTACCTACTTGTACAAGGATTTTTAACCTTTTAAGAAGAAAAAAGGCTACCTACATAAACCTTTCCTATATGGTATATTTCCTATAAGAGTTTAGAGCTTCAGCCACAATCCACTCATTTCTTAATTATATTCGGAAACCACCATTCAATATCTCGAAATTATTCCAATAACGCAAACTATGAATTGGCCGTTGTGGGTCATTGGTTAATTGATTAATTTCTATGAAAAGGTGCCTTTGAAATTCTAGCATGCTTCAGAATCAACAAAATACCTATTCAAGTACAGCGTCATTATTATTAAACAATGTTATTTGAATATCTTTAAAAATACAACTTATTATGAAGAATGACGGTTTTACCAGTTCGTGAAATCGACTTAGGCCACAATTTTTATTACATCAAATATTTTTTTGTCAACTTCCTCGCATGTTCACATAATGGATTTCGTCATAAAAACACGCAACCCAAATAAATCTGTGTTTGAAACGCATCAAAGCCTTCGCAACCCGCCCTGAGTTTGTAATGTTAGGTGCGTCTTATTGTTGTTATAAAGGTCTACCATTTTCAATTTCCACTGCTATGGATGGTGGAGAGTTATGATAAAATAACTTAAAAGCATATTTTTATATATTTTTGTATATCCCACAATGTGTGATAACCAGCGACAGCTGTACGGGATGTAAATATGTAAGCACGACACGAGCGTGTATCTCCGCACATCATTCTCGTCTCACCTAAAAATGCAATATTCAGAATAGGTGATGAACCTCATTGCTGAACTATGTGAGATGCTATTGTTGCCTGTTGTATTTTCAATTACCCGGCTCTTACGGGACACACGAATATAATGATAATAGAAAAGAGTGGAAACACTATTCTAAGCCGGTGCCTCACGGGTATCATGTAGAGTCTGCATAGTATTAGTTTCGTCACTTTTTGTGTAGTGTTTATACCGTATTATGAATTTTTGTGACCTCCATTCACCCCAAATACAAGTTCGATCAACTTTTTACTGACACCATTTTTGTAGAGAGCTTTAATTTATAATATTCTTTGTGATTTCATATGTCGAAACTACTAAAATGCTCTTACGTTCTGGAAAATAAGAATTTAAATTTTAACATTGGAACTATATTCAGGGATTGTTAGATTTTTTTAAAAGAGCTGTATACGAACGATGATTAATTTCATCTATCAAAATTTCTGGTCAAAAAAAATGCTCCCATGTACCGGAAAAAATGAGATTTTTCATTTTTGTTAGTTAATGAAAACAATTTAAATGTATGTAGGTATATACTTTATAAAAATGCATTCAGAGATCGTCAACATTTTGAAGGCGAAAACAATATAGGTACACTAACATAGTTGAATAATAGCCGCAACACACACGTTTATGTTTATAATTTATATTTGAAATTTTAGCAATATTTCGATTATTCGTACTTTTTTGAAGAAAATTTTGAAGAAAAAAATATTCACTTAATATGTAGTGAAGAGATAAGCGTTGGGCACAACCCAGTCTGTGACAATAACATTAGATCGAAGGTGTATGTGTGTGCTAAAACCGTGATCACGAATGAAACGACCTGCTCGCATTTTGTAAAGGAAAGAATCTCATTGTATCCTTTTATTTCTTTACCTGAATTTCATAGGAATCTAATCAGGACAAAAGCATTTGGGAAAGATTGTTGTAGGAAAGCATTGTGCGATGTCCCAGGGCCCTGAATACCTTTGTACCATCTAAATGATCGCTTTCTATTATCGTCCATTGAATAGGATCGCTGCATCAATAGAATCGCAGCAGTTTCAAGGTTGACTTGAGATTGCTTCTCCGGCAGAAGAAGCCAATTCAACAATTCTTGTTTTATTAGACGATTCTTAGAATCTCACGAGTAGCTATGATTTTGATATTCATTTCATTTTATTAACTATTAATTGAAGGATTGTTATATTGCCTAATATTCCATAGAATAATATTAGGCAAAACTGTTCTTTCTGCAATGTAGAACATAAAAACAGTCGGGAGAACTTTCAAACCTTTCAGACGCTGAGCTGAAGTGTCAAAGAGAGCTTACTTAAAGTAAAAAGTAGAACTGTAATAAATACCTAGTTCATGGATTATTTTACCATTATCAGTTCATTGATAAATTTGATATAAATATTTGAGGTCATACACTATGAGATAAAATTAGATAATATAGTCAGATAAAATTAAGTTTAAATTCGCCGTTCACTGAAAGTGCACACGAGAGCAGGATATGTTCATCAAAACTACAGAAATCATTCAATTCTGAGTGGGTAAATATTGAAACGAATTACAGTTCTGCATAAAATTTCTAATCTAGATAAACTCTCGTTTCAAATACTCAATGAACGTGCAGCTTTGTACAAGAAGAAGAAAACAGATAATGACAAAATTTTCAGCTCCAAAGAACTCATTCCTTATAGCACAATATAATGGGTGGATATTCAGTGGGTGGATATTCAGTTTCAATGAGAGTTTCGTATCTTTGAAGTTTTGTAATTTTCAAACAATATCCAATATTTGTATATTGCAGAATGTTTCACAACACAACTACATCAGTTACTTGTTATTGCGATTATTCTATTTTGTAGCTTTTATCTAAAGTTTAGTGTTTATACGTTGACCTACTTTTCCAGACACGTATTGTTAGATTCATAACTGGCATGAACAAGTGGAATCTTTGGACGATCTTTTTCTTAAAGAATAACGATATAATCGTCTTGTCCGATATGAAATTTCTATTATTATGTAATATATATTCGATAAATATTATATTGAATGTTTGATCGTGATTTTCTAGTGATGAGAAAATGACAAACATGGGTGGTAATGGTCTTTGAATTTTTTAAGGCTTACAAATGGTAAGTTAAAGTTCAGTCGAATCAATCAAACAGTCAATAAAAACTCTCGAAGAAATTAATAAAGGAGGGAAACCAGTAAACGAACTTTTACTAACGAAGTGTACATGTAGTAAGTATTATTCAGAGTAGTTAATCACAAGTTCGTGATGACACTACAAATACAAGAAAATGGTTGTTGCAATTCATTGGCGATTATTTATTTGGTAGAATTCCATTTAACATTAAAATAAAAATGAAAGCAATGTGTTTTCATTCTACATAATATAATATATATATATATATATATATATATATATATATATATATATATATATATATATATATATATATATATATATATATATATATATATATATATATATATATATATATATATATATATATATATATATATATATATATATATATATATATATATATATATATATATATATATATATATATATATATATATATATATATATATATATATATATATATATATATATATATATATATATATATATATATATATATATATATATATATATATATATATATATATATATATCGTCTGCTGACAGGAAAAAGTCACTAACTGCAACAAACATGTTTTCGAGATAATGGCTGTCAAAGTTTTTTGGCAATATTAACTCTCATAACTTCTTTAATTGTTTATAGATTGTCATGAATTTTTCAACATATATAAAAAGTAGCCTAATCTAACTATATTTGATGTTAAAATTTGACAAAAACTCATAGGGAATGAAAAAAACACAAAATTGCATATAATGAGATTTTCCTGACGGCTCATCTGCCATACTGTGTGAGATTGTATGTAATATTTCTATGTGACAAAATTCATTATAATGCTATCATAAAAAATTTCAAATTTTAATCACTTCTTTGCAACCTGCACAAGTGGCGAGTTTATTTCCATTTTGCAATTTCTTCCAAACTTTTTGTATTCTTCTAATATTCTAATTTTATTAGTACCTATCATGAATATTTCAGATGTTTCAAATGAAAGGTAGGTACATACCTATTGTGCCCAGGACCTTGTTGACAGAAGTTGATATTCAGATCAACTTCTATTTTCTGTCTTATATATATTTTTTTATGAATTAACCAATATTAAACCTGGGTTTGTTCTAAATCATATTATGAATTCTAAACCTTAAATACCGTCAACATCAACAATACATGTAAAAATATAATTTTTTTTTGTTTTTTTTTAAAGAACGAATATGTTCGTTTAACAAGTAGGTACATTTATGCATCCTCATAATACCCAACTTGTGCTGTAAATGAACAGTGTCAGGCAAACACAAAAAAAGATGAACATGTAATAATGATGTATAATTATTGATGAGGCGATGTATGTGTTCCAGGATATAAAAATATAGTGTTTGGTTCTCTCTGCCTACCCCGTTAGGGACATGCATGGGATGATGTATGAGAATAACAGACTAAAATGTTGAGATGATGTATCAATATAAATAAGGCGATAAATGCAATCCGGGATAGAAAACAATGGCGTTCTTTTCTCTCTGCCTACCCAGTTAGGATGTGATGCTATGTATTTATCGAAAATTATTTTTTTTAGTTAATGTGTTAAAATTTTCGAATGTTGGTAGTTAAATACAAAAATATGTAAAAAAAACTTGATTACAACGATAATGACTTTTTCCAGACGGCATAATTGAAAAAAAATGCAGATAATGAATATTTTTCCGAAAAATCTCCGCAACGGGACCTGATATGAAGATAATTTTTTTTCCAGATGTAAAGTGTGTTTTGGTGAATATCATAGCATAGTTAACTCAATTTTGCAAAAATAGGCAGTTAGTGACTTTTTCCTGTCAGCAGACGATATATATATATATATATATATATATATATATATATATATATATATATATATATATATATATATATATATATATATATATATATATATATATATATATATATATATATATATATATATATATATATATATATATATATATATATATATATATATATATATATGTTAAATCTAAGGTTTTCGCGAGTACAAAATATGTTATTATTAAGTATTTTGGGGATAACCCGCGTCAAATTATGATTCCCGAGAGAATCAGTCGTCTGCCGACGTTTCGTCTGAATCACATCAGACATTTTCTAAAGGCGCCTTGTTAATAAATTTTCGTCTCGAGGGATAGTGCACGCACGTCCGTTCGAGTCGAAAGCTTACTACCAAGTGTACTTGGTAGTAAGCTTTCGACTCGAACGGACGTGCGTGCACTATCCCTCGAGACGAAAATTTATTAACAAGGCGCCTTTAGAAAATGTCTGATGTGATTCAGACGAAACGTCGGCAGACGACTGATTCTCTCGGGAATCATAATTTGACGCGGGTTATCCCCAAAATACTTAATAATAACATATATATATATATATATATATATATATATATATATATATATATATATATATATATATATATATATATATATATATATATATATATATATATATATATATATATATATATATATATATATATATATATATATATATATATATATATATATATATATATATATATATATATATATATATATATATATATATATATATATATATATATATATATATATATATATATATATATATATATATATATATATATATATATATGTATATATATATATATATATATATATATATATATATATATATATATATATATATATATATATATATATATATATATATATATATATATATATGTTATTATTAAGTATTTTGGGGATAACCCGCGTCAAATTATGATTCCCGAGAGAATCAGTCGTCTGCCGACGTTTCGTCTGAATCACATCAGACATTTTCTAAAGGCGCCTTGTTAATAAATTTTCGTCTCGAGGGATAGTGCACGCACGTCCGTTCGAGTCGAAAGCTTACTACCAAGTTACTTGGTAGTAAGCTTTCGACTCGAACGGACGTGCGTGCACTATCCCTCGAGACGAAAATTTATTAACAAGGCGCCTTTAGAAAATGTCTGATGTGATTCAGACGAAACGTCGGCAGACGACTGATTCTCTCGGGAATCATAATTTGACGCGGGTTATCCCCAAAATACTTAATAATAACATATTTTGTACTCGCGAAAACCTTAGATTTAACATATATATATATATATATATATATATATATATATATATATATATATATATATATATATATATATATATATATATATATATATATATATATATATATATATATATATATATATATATATATATATATATATATATATATATATATATATATATATATATATATATATATATATATATATATATATATATATATATATATATATATTAAACAAGTACATATACATCTTCCTACGTTCCCTAAACTAAGCATAAATGCTTGTCCTATAGGTGAACGAGATCGGTCGAAGCAGGATTCGAACTCGCGACCACTGGATTACTAACCCAGCGCGCTAACCGCTCTGCCATCCACTCATCAATTTGAAAATAAAAATTCCAAATTTTAAGTTTCCTGAGCTTGGGGTCTCTTTGAAATATTTGACAGTTAAAAAAATTGAAAAACACTATTCATATATCGTCCAAAATCTAATGGGATCAAATCGAGTATTAGATATACATATTTGCAAAATTTGAATAGAATCGAATGAGTACTTTAGTCTATAATCGATAAAGTAAAATGAACACGCCGTACATAGCACACTGCACACAGCACATAGCACACACACACACACAGATATATTGTGATGTAACTTTCAGAATACAATCTCAGCATGATACTAGTTGATAATCTGCAAAAAAAATACCCTTAAAAATTGCGAAATCATAACTCCCCACTATATCCCCTTGGGTTAGTGAGGAGTAAAAATACTCCCAGAGATTTCAAGATGGCCCACATTCACGTATGAACGGTCACAAGAGGTTCCTCGTATTGGACGAACAAGAAACTTAAAGTAGGAACCTATGCGATGGTGTCTTTAATGTGTGCTCGTCAGAGACTCGAGCTTTGACAACAGTACCTACATTATAAAGTTAGAAATTTGGAGACGTCGTCAGGAGTAAGTTGAGAACTTGCCTTTGTGTCACAAACATGCCATTTCCTGTGCTAAATTTCTGCCAGCAACCATGTGGAATCACCAACTACAGGTAACATAAATGCAATACAATATACAATACTTGCCTGTATCAAATTTAATGTAAACGATCCATTGAAAAATATACGGTTTCGTCTAAACTTACATTTAATGTCTGCTACTTGAATGTAAACTAAATTCAAAACGGTTGTATTAAATGTTAAGGGGGGGACTGCTGCTAACGTACCTATTTTTTCAATTTTAATTTGCGTCATTACTACAAAACGAATCATTTTGAAAAAATAACCTAGTTAGTTTGGATATTAATAAATAAAAATATACCTTAATTTTTTAATTACATTCTGTATATATTCTTGTAGGAAAATAATAAGCATACCCCAATTTTTGACATTTATCTTAAATTTCTAAAAAACTATAAGGTAGGTATAGAGCATTATATTTTTTTATTAATTAAAGAAGATCAAAATATCTGGAAAAATACGATGTAAAGTTGCATTAATGCATCAGGTTAAGTTAATAAACAAAAAAACTTATATTTCGCAATGGCGCTGAATGGAAAATAAATGTATTTTAGGTTTATTTTCTAAACCTGAAGCATTAATGCAACTTCACATCGTATTTTCCTAGATATTTTTGTCTTCTTTAATTTAAAAAAAATATGTTGGACTACGCCTTATATTTTATTAAAAATATAAGATAAACGTTGAAAAACGTTGAAGAATTTATACAGAACATTATCAAAAAGTAAAGATACATTTTTCTTTATGAATACCCAAACTATCTAAATTATTTTTTTCAAAACGATTTGATAAGAAATAATGATGGTGTATTAAATTGAAAAATAGGTACGTTGGCAGCACTTTGAATAAAATGGAATATTAATTAAGCAATATTTTTTTCTTTAATAGATATTTGACTGTTAATTTAAATACAAAATTTAATCACAGGACTAAAAATAAATGTTTGGTTATATTATATATCAATCGAGATGAAGCAGAAATATAATACTCCGTAAGAGACACACGTATAGAATACCTATAATTATTTTATTTTTATCTACTACAAATTCAAGATTGTAACACCATTAGGTATTAAGTTACGGTGTAAGTGTAACAAAAAAATAAAAAAAAACAATCAATATTAACTATGTAAATAAATAGATGCATATAATTTTCGTCAAACATCTTTAACGTGCTACCAGTTGCACAGAGTGCAAATTTATGTCTTTTTGCTTCGTTGATTTACGTGCAAATCGCCTCCCCTCTCGGCTAAAAGTTCAAGTTGTTTGGCGACAATTATACAAGCTAGGATGTTAAGGACAGAACAATGTACAGCAATGGAAAAATAAGGAAAAAAAATAATCATTGAAAAAGACTCAACATATTCTCGGTGAAATAATAATAATTATAATGCTCGGTGAGTTAAACATGTCAAGACATGCAAACTTTACATCAAACTGCTTCTTCTTCTTCTTCAATGGCGCTACAGCCCATATCGAGCCTTGGCCTCCGTCAGTCTTCGCCTCCAGCTTCTCCTATCTTCTGCAGCAACTTTCCAACTGCCCGGCACTTGCATGCTTACATGCTCTATTTCCGGCATAATTAGTTCGAACAACGGGCACATTGAATAAATTGTCACTCCTTGTTATTCGCGCAGGGACGGTTAATTTTTCCTAATAAATTAGGAGTATCAACGCGACTATTGAATTGAATAAGTTATATAGAAACAGCATGTCTATAATTTATTGTACGTTTCTTCTGTAATTATACCTACACATAATACAGTTGTGAGTCACTTAATCCGTGGTTTCTTTTTGTAAACAAAAGAGGGTGCAAAAAAACTATGATTTGGCATCCACCTATATAGGAATGTGCAAAATCCTTTGAGACTTTTGTAAAGGCGAGAAAAACAAGTCAAGTAATGTATTATTCTGTAGGTCATAAACGCGTTTACTGTAACAGTAACAATATTGAATATTCTATAATAATAAAGTCTCTGGCATAGGTTAGAATACATTAGATTGGGTACATACATAAATATATCTATTAAAGTATCTCTTATAGTTCGGTTTCACTACCAACAACCTAAAACCTAAAAAAATATTAAGTAAGATTAAGGTTCGTAAGGTTAGATTTCGTTCTTTCTATGAGGCACCGGCTTAGAATAGTGCTTCCACTCTTTTCTATTATTGTTTTCGAGTGTCCCGTAAGAGCCGGGTAATCGTAAATACTCACATAGTTCAGCAATGAGGTTCACCACCCATTCTGAATATAGTGCCTTTTTAGGTGAGACGAGACTGGTGTGTGGGTATACGCAGATATGTTGTGCTCCCTTTTATAAGGCAATGCACACCCGCACACCTTTCGCTGGCTACCCCACATTGTGGGATATGCCGTGATGGTATGAATGAATGAATGAAAAAAGGTTCGTATTACAAGTGTTATATGAGAAAAAGGTAAGGTCCCGTACCTACTGCGAGAATACTGTTAACGGGACCTTAACTTTTTCTTACATTATTCTTAAATATCTCCCGTAATGCGACTAAGTTTGACTTCATACTTGAATTGGGCATATGTTAGTGTTCATTTTTGCAAGTACTACAATACTAATTACATAGTCAAAGCACCCGAGAAACTGTTTTCGGAGCCATCATATGAATTTAAAAAATACATCATAATGAAAATAAAACTCTGGTTTTTTTGTGAAATTCGAAACAAAGAAACACCATAAAATGCATATTAAATATGTGAATACAAAAGTTTTCGTTCGTTTTAATAAAAAATAAGAATGAAAACTTAATGTATTGCACAACAACGAATCTTTTGAAAAAAAAAAAACAACTCAAAATGTCCGTGACTTTGTCTGGGGAAATGCGGTTATAGTAGCGGGGGTGTAAATTAGTGAAGAAAGGCAGGTTTGCCACTACATAATGTAAAATAAAAAGGAATGCCAACTTGGCGAGCTCGAAATGAGAAAATGAATAAACAAGAAGAGACAGAATCCGGGGGGAACATTTTTATTTCAGTGATAACAGAGTGAAGCTATGGTTGGTAATATTATTATTTTGTATGAACAACGGGATGGATAAAAACAAACGTTTAAATAAGAAATTATAAGTATCCCTTCCAGGATGAAAGGAATGAGAAAAAGTAAATGTACCTACAAAACATATTCATACACCCGCATTCAGTGGCGACTGGTCGATTGTATTTTTGATCATTTTTGGTAGTGCATTTTTTCCTAAATTAATAATAAATTAATAGGTATTTAATACATAAATACCTACAATATATATTATGATATTTAAACAAATGTATTAAGGTCACAGTATTTGCTTTCAAATATTTTTTTATTCAAAATAAAAACCGCTCCCGATATTGACGATTGGTAAAAATCATGTTCAAACAAAGATAAGTACCTACACATTTGAATTAGTGCCATTCTATAAGTGATGTTATTTTACAATATTGTTTTCCTGATTTATCAACAGATGTCGTGAAGAGTATTATTCATACAATTTTCGTCTCAATCAAGTATAAATATACTAAGTAATTATGTCTAAAGTTGTGTGTCAATATGTGACAATCGTATTTTAGAATTTTAGGCGCGGAATCAGTTGTAAGTCATGTATTAGGTGACACTTATCTCTTTCAATACGAATGGGTAGTGTATTAGAGAGCGAGATAGAGGTATACATACTAATTACATCTAAGATATGATAAGCTCAGTGCAGTGCACGGGCCTGCTCGATTCTGCCTTATGAATTCAATACAAGTATCGCTATTTCATCTGCCAGTGGACTATCTTTCTCTCTTCATACATCGCTGTATTAAAAAGAAAAGTCTTGTTTGGTGCGTTATTCATATCGCACGCCATACAAAATTAATAGAATATATTATAATTAATATAATATATTGGTATTGCGGTAGATTTCATAATATAATTTCGATTGCGAGGGTATATATATTTATCAATTGGTTTAGATAAAATAACAGTAGTAAATCAAAGCGTAATAATATATTAAAAACATATTTTATTATTAATTTTTAAAATATAGGTAACATTTAAAAATTGGTCGTGCAATTGATCCAACGCACTTCATATAGAGTCGCCGCTGCCCGCATTGTAATGGCGAGGGTAAACACCATAAAGAAATACTTGTACTTGTAACTAATTTACAAGATATTTACACCATCAAACCGTGTCTTTTATGGGGCTGACAAAGAAAAATGTTTTAAGCGCATATTTTTAGATTAAGGCCCCTGTTAACGTCTATGATCTTCGGCATACGGGATGTACACAAATATGCACACGTATTACTTTCTTATATATGAAACACGAGAAAAAAATATACAAGCACCAAATCTGTGATATAAAATATTTTTTTCGTGCAAAAAGAGTTTTTTTAATAGCAAGAAAAGTAATTCAAAAATAAATAAAAGTAAAAAAACGGACTCAATAGGTTTCCATAGTTTCATTTGTTTAAGTCTACTTCGTAGGCTTTATAGTTTTTTTTGTTATTTACAATAAAAAACTAAAAAAGGGTTTTACAATTACTAATTTTGCATGGAAAAGAAAGTAAGATAAAGAAAGATATCATAAATAGTACGAAAGGGAACAAATTGAAATGGTTTGGTCACATGGGGAGAAAGAATGAAGATCGCTAGATGCTGTAAATATTCATTGCTGACAGGAATGGAATTGAAGGTCGGTGACGCCCAAGAAAGGGATGGCACGACCATGTGAACAATATTCTATGTATGAACAACAGACGAACATGTATGAAACGATGCATGAATGTGGACGAGGCGAGGGATACGTTCCAGGATAGAAAAACGTGGCGTTCGGTTCTCTCTGCTTACCTGACGAGGGACATGGCGTGATGGTATGTGTGTATGATATAGCCCCCAAGTCAAATTGAAAACGCTGTTCGTTTTCGCCAAGCGCTAATTTTTTTTGTATGGGATTTGACGTTTGTTGTAGAAATTTTTTCTACAATAACAAACAACAAACGTCAAATCCCATACAAAAAAAATTAGCGCTTGGCGAAAACGAACAGCGTTTTCAATTTGACTTGGGGGCATTATTTAACGTGGTAAGTATTTAAAAAAATCAAATTTTGAAAAACATATTCAATAGAAAAGTTCTAAAAGATATTTTTATTTATTTCATCTTTTGAGGGTTCTGAGTTTAAAATTTACCCATTGTTTGGCATATTATATATACCTACTCTTAGGCTATGTTTCTCGAACAAAAGTATCAATGGTAAATAGTATAATTAAAATACTTTGATTTCATAAAATTGTACAATAATTTTGGTTGTATCATTGAAATCTAATGTCGTCAAACGACACAATTTTGAACAATTTTATGAAATCAAAGTATTTTAACTATAGGTACTATTACTGATACTTTAGTTGAAACAACCCAACCTTAAAGGCTCTATCCTTCAAAATATGAACTACATCATTATTATGGCAATTGTGGCCTACGATATATCCGTATGACAATGCTAAGCTCTTCCGTACCATATTTTTCATACTGGATAATAATTATTATATTTGGATAAATTAACACTATTCATATTAATGGTAATTATAACGAAATAAGTATTTTTTTTCATGCTTGTGGTTAAAAGAAAAAAAAATCTTAAATATTTCGGAATAATTCATTACCACTATAACAATATAATATTATGCATTATATGTTGAGAATAAAAAAGCGTATGAATTGGATTTAGTATCTGTTGAGAGTAAAAAAAAAGAATTGTATTTAGTATCTGGTGTAAGCTTCCGACCGTTTCTCATTTCCGATTTTCCTACTCTTCCTTACCCAAACTATCTACAAGGGAATATAACCAAACTTGTTATTTTCCGGTTTCTACAATTTCGATTACTAACAAAATACATGGCGAGGTAATAATTTTATGGACTCGCCATCAAATATACGTATTTTTCTTTCCGCTGTCTATATTTTGAGATTTTTTTTCTTCTATAAATAATTCAAAATAATTAATATAGGAAATTCGTGCATTGACAGGACAACCTTTAATCACCAGCGAAATCATGTCCAGAAGATTAGCTTGGATTGGACATGTCATTGTCAGACCAGGGTAAGAAAGAGCCACAAAACGTATTCTGCAAAATAACCCTGTGGGCAAGAGACCCCTGGGGAGACCAAGGCAGAGATTGATGGACAATGTTACCCGAGATCTGAGCGTGCTGAATGCTTGTGGTGACTGGGAGTCCACTGCAGCTGACAGGAAGGCTTGGAAAGCTATTGTTCAGGAGGCTAAAGCTCTACCGGAATTGTATGGCCATTGGAAGTAAGTAAGTATATAAATAATTACGTATAAAGATTTTGTTGAATTTGGAAATATGATTTGTGACAGAAGTGTCGTAAAACACGTACTATCCATAGAAAGACTGATAAAAGGGGCGAGTATAATGTTAGCCTCTAATAATGATAATATGATGTTAGTCATGAATGAAATCGCAAAGACTTACCTACTTTTTACGCGGATGTTGTTATATTTAAGTGTTGGATACATTTTAATTACAATACTGAAGACTGTTACGAATGGGTGACGTTGCGTTCCCGGAACAAACTTTCTGGAAAAATTATAATTCAAAAAAGGAAATCCGTTTAAAAAGTCTTTGTTCTTGATTTTTCACACAGATTTCCTAGCTTTTATATCAATATTTTTTTTCAGAATTTTAATTCCGAATCCCGAATAAAGTTGATTTCGTATCGACGCAACAGAGAAGAAGAATAAACAATTTTGTTTTGAAATGAAAATTTCCATAAATCAAAGTCATATAATTTATTTATTTACACAATATACGACATAACACTAATAAAAATACAATCAGATAAAAATATAGAAACAAAATAGACAAAAAAATTAGACACCGTACAAACAGTGTAAAATAGTTCAAACAATGAAATAAATGTATCAATTGATTATGCTTCAACAAAATAATGAAAAAAGATCATAAGAAGAAAATAAACATATGTGGCAATAGATCAACTGCAAATGTGGCAGCTATCGATAAAAGGAAAGACCTATATTTTTTTTTGAAAACCGGCAAGCTATCCCCGAAAAAATCTGCATCGACACAAAATTCATTTCCAAATCTATGCAAACCTAACCAATCAATCTGTAAGTGGTATTATAACTTTGAACAAAATCACTAACGTCTAAAATAACTGACCTAATTGAGATCTTATTTTCTGAAATATCGTATACAATTTGCTTCAACTCCAAGTCGTTAAACTTGAGTAAAATTATATAAGGACTTACCCATAAAGAAGTGCTGCTCCTGCTATTCCTCCACCACACTGTGCAGCAACAAAGAGTCCCGCTCTTAGAGGAGTGATCTGTCTAGTGACAGCCAATCCGAGCGTCACAGCCGGGTTCATGTGAGCTCCTGAAACAAACAAATATACCACAAAAATCAAATGATGATATATGAAACAGGTACATCTACATATAATTCGAATTTGGCTTGAGTAACTTTGTAGAAGTTCATTTAAAAAAAATATAAATAATACACAAACTTTGCAAATACTTCTACTTTACAACTTGCGAACCAAGTTATAGTGCTTTCGAGCTTGCGCTCATCATCTTACTTTTACTGCCGTACTAGCTGATAATAATTCTTTTGACATCTACATAATTTGATGAATAGTTTGAAATAAACTTGGAAATGGTTGGATGAAGTGGTATTCGATTGATTTATGCAAAATGGGCTGGAGAATGAATGCAGATTATCAATCATTCACAATGTTGCTCCATTGGGTCACTGAGCAACCTCATGATCTTCGACTCTCCGCGCTTTCCATTACGACCATCTTCTCGAAGTAATCGGGAGTGCTTATGGCAATGAGTCCAAAATATTGAATAATGCACTGTTTGCAGATATGACAGACGATCCATTATTTGTACTTCATTAAATATGGACACATTGGTTCCAATAGCAGACCATGGTATTCGTAACATTCTCTGCCAACACCACATCTTAAAAACATCATTTTTTTTATTTCTCTCCTTGGAAAAGTCCATTTCTATACACCACAATGCAAGTTTGAGACAATCATTGAGTTGTGATTAGCCTGATTTTGGTGTTATTTTATGGAACAATCTTTCCTAATCTCGGTCCTTAAAAATAACCTAAATACACTTACAGTAAGGAAGAACTGAGTGTGTACTTTAGTTCTTTCTGTCATCTTGAAAAGAGGAACCGACGTTATTGTATATGTATGAATTATGAATAATAATTGTACCGCGATAATTAGCCTCCCGCATAAATAATTATAATATAACACACCGCCAAAAATATGAACACGTTTCGTTATGAAGGAGATTCTAACTGCTTAGTTCAGTGGTCGGCAAACCGCAGCTTGAGAGCCACCTAGAGAAAGTGTGGATATTCTGCAAAATACCAAAGTATGATTGGAAACGTTGTGGAGTTGTGTCGAGTATTGACAAATTATTACCCGTCATATCTATTCATTTGATATCCATATCTGGCGGTCCATTTCGTTGAAACACGCTGCGCTACCAATCTTTGCTTCAAGCTTTCGACAAATGAATTGAGAATTTTCGTTGTACATGGGGGCGATTTGTACGTATATATACCACAGAACAGAGAATCAATCTACTTCACGTGCTGTATCCTCTTCGAAGGTTGGCGACGATCAGAGCTATCTTCACTTTATTCACGGTGGCCCTGTACAGTGACGCAGTGCTTTTACTGAACTGCTGTCTCAGATTACGGAGCCATGAAACTCTTAGCCGTCCTGGCCCTTGTATCTTTTCCTGGATTACAAGGTGTAAGAGAGAATCAATATAACATATATATCATTTAACGAAAACTATACTGTTGTTGTACGTTGTATTATAATCGTGGAGTGAATAGTCCTAGACATAAGTGGAACGTAGAGTCAATTTTCAGAGAATTACTTAACACTTCTGTTTCGCACAGTCAAAAATGAAGTAAGAGCGTCCATGGAATGACTTTGTTACCATGAAACGACGGTATATTAAATTTTATCTCAATATATTAATACGTGAAAAGAAAACTTCGGAACCTTTTAAATCAAACTGCGCGCACGGAGGAGTTTTAGATGTGGTATTGTAGTTTATATGGAAAAGGAGAGTAGAAATCTAAAATTTTATTGATATAATATTATGTGTTACAAATATGTACATTGGGTATATTGAATAAAAAAATATTTCACGTCAAACCATACATTGTTTACTCCCATACTGCCAATGTTAAACACGTAATGTCAAACGCAGTTGTTTTATAGATGAAACAAATCAAGACAAATTCTAATACAGAACATGTTAACGAAAAATACACAATTATCTGAGAAAAACAATTACACTTTGTAATATGCGAAAAGAAAACTTTGTACCATATGATGAACATAAACATGATTTTTTTATCATGGATCAGGGGGGCAAGTGCAGTCAGAGGGCGGAATCAAAACCATCCATGTTTACCCATATCATAGATACAATTATCTTATGGAGTTCTATAATAATACCTTAAGATATTGTAGAACTCCATGCATATGATAATTATATCCATGATATGGGTAAACATGGATGGTTTTGATTCCGCCGGTTGACCAGATTTTCTTCCACGTCCAATGACTTTTCAAACTTAAAAATTAATGAAATACGGTCTAATTTTGACCTCTAAACGACCACTAGTTTTGATTTATACCTACAACAATGTGCCACAAAGTATATATTACCAATATAGTTCAGCGATATTATTATTACTGTTGATATTTGACAAATTGGGGCAAAGACTACCACACCTTACCCCATATGTGAAACTAGACTAAAGATGAAGGCCTGGAGTCCACATCACGAGAGGCAGAAAATTCTGCACAAACAGGCCCCTTCGGCCAGTATAAGATATTACCAATTTGCCGACTACTGGCTTAGCCGAAATACAACGCGCATTTCGCAGAAAAATTAATTTACGCAAACCTTGGATGGAACCAGAAACCGAAATACGAGATGGCAAGGAGCATTAATTATTGGGTAGGTATTATACTGTAGGTATACCAGCCATGGGAGAGAGATAGAGAGAACAAATTATATTTATTAAGGGCCTTTTATTAATTACTACCTATGTTAGGTACGTCATAATGTAGGCTCCGAAGTTTGACAACAGATATTAAATTGTCAATTCATCAGATAAAAACGATGAGATGATGAAGATAATAACATAATATTATGAAATCTTATCTAAATTGTTTTTGAGACTTTGTAAGTATTAACATTAAATCCGCAATGGGATTCATTAAACGCAGATAATTTTTGATAATAATAATAATAATTGACGAGTATAATATTATATATCTGGCAAGTACTAATACAAATTTAAATGTCTTTCTAAACGAAATTCATGACAACCTTGATAACAAAAGACAAACTGACGCAATATATACAGACTACTCAAAAGCCTTTGATAAAGTGGACCATCTAATTCTGACTAAGAAACTAAAACTTTTGGGTATTCACGGTGATCTTCTTAGGTGGCTAAAATCATACCTTATTAATAGAAGCCAAATAGTAGAGTACGGTGGTCATCTATCGTCTGCAACACAGGTGCCATCGGGTGTACCTCAAGGTTCCCATTTGGGGCCTCTCTTATTTAATATTTACATACATGACATTGGATTATGCTTCAGGAACAGTAATTACATATTATACGCTGACGATATGAAAATCTACAAAACTGTTATAGACATTACTGACTGTGAGGACTTGCAACTTGACCTTGATAGACTAACTTCTTATTGTGTCTCGAATAAGCTGTTACTAAATGTAAAAAAATGTCACTCCATTACATTCTCTAGGAAAAAGAGTACAATACAATACACATACACAATCAATAGGGAGGCGATTGATAAGAAATCAGACTGTAGAGACTTAGGTATACAACTGGACAGTAAACTTTTATTTGACAAACACATTGACACAATTACACTGAAAGCTTATAAAATGTTGGGATTCCTGATGAGAGTATGCAAACCATTCACACAAGTGAAAACATTTATCTTACTATATAACACAATTGTTAGAAGTCAATTGGAACATGCATCAGTCATCTGGAATCCACAATATAATATTTATATTAACAATATAGAACGAATACAACAAATATTTTTGAAACATATGAAGTACAAATTTGGTAATAACTACAAACATGAATTGCAGACCTTACAGACAAGACGAAGGACCTCAGACTTAATGTACCTTTATGACATAATAAACTTCAATATTGACTGTACAGACCTCCTGAAAATTATTAACTTCAACATACCAAACAGACGAACAAGACACACCTCAACGTTCTTTTTAGACAAAAAAAACACTAATGCCGCTCAAAATTCGCCATTGTACCGATGCCTTACCACGTATAATAATTTGGAAAAGATCAGGTCCGTGGACATATTCTGTATGTCCAGGACTCTTTTCAGGAGCCACGTTAGACAGGAATAATAATTTTTTTTTATTACCAGTAGTGAGTACAATGCACCATGAAATCAAAGGTGGGCTGATTAAGTTACAATTACTTATGTTGCTTACAATTACTTATGTTATATTTGTTTAAAAAAATATTATTGTACGTTGCCTATTTTTTCAAATAAAATAAAAAAAAAAAAAAAAAAAAGTATGTTTCGACGGAATGGAAGACCTGATAAGGATATCGAAAGACGAGTTATGGCAGGAAACAGAGTGAGCTTAGATCAGTTATGAATGATCGCAACATATCAAATCATGCCAAAGTTGCCATTCATAACGCAATCGTAGTGCCAACCCTGGCGTACCCCTTTCAGACCCGGCACAAGGATGATTTTTTTTCGTAACCTAAACGTTGGAAGTGGATGGGCTCAACGTCATAATGATTGTACTAGTTTCAAACTATCCTTTCCAATTGAAATTTTGTATCAATGGCAGCCGGCATTCAGGTACGAACGTGTCAAATTCAGTGTAAAATTGTGCTCCCAACTTTTACGTAAGTAAGTGAAATAATTATTTTTTTCCTCTGGTATAATAACAATCGTTTAATAGGCACTATTAATTACTATTTTTTCTATGTGTAGATGCTAATTTAAATGAATTTTACTCATTAATTACAGCGGCATGGCCTAACGAACTTTTATGTAATTGTGAGGGTATGGGCCCAAACTACTATAATATGCAGTTTGCATGATTTCACTGTTTCTTTGATTTTTTGGTTTCATCACAATGAAAATGGGGTTGAATGATGCTGCCATCGAGAATCTGCTTAATGGTTCTGGAGACCAGTTATTACCGGAAAGCGAAGAATTTTGCACTTCATCATCATCGGAATCAGGCAGTAGAAGTGATGAGGACGATGCTCCATTGAGTACATTGACATGGCAAAAAAGGAGATTTAACAGTAAGTCAGTTCCAGAAGATACTCCTCGTACGATTGTGCCTGTGAAAACGCCTGCAGAATATTTTGAACAATTCTCTACAACACAACTTTCAGAACAAGTTAGGGCCCAAGTTTATACAACTGTGCGAGTATCACAATTTTGCGGTTAAATGTTGGGCCCATTAAAACACAATTGTGTGTGTCACAAATGTGTGAGTAAGAATAGAGGTCCACTATGACACAATTGTGAGGGACAAAATTTTCCAAGATGCAGCCGGAAAATCCGGAAAATGACCTCGGATTCGTCATCTACGACCCAATTTTACTTAAGACCACTCTATATTTTCACAAAAATCTTTGTAGTTTAAGTGCGGGTCTGAAAGGGGTATGCAAGTGAAACCTGGACATGGCAGAAGTCGCACGAAAGCAGAATAAATGCAGTTGAAATGTTATCGCTAAGAAGAATTTGTAAAAAACACGGTGTATGATAGAGTAAGAAATGAGGACACAAGGAAAGTATGCAAGACGAAGAAAGATGAAATTAATAGAATGAAATTTAACACATTGAGATGGTTTGGGCATTTGGAAAGAATGAATTATGTATCAACGTTCACCAATTATGCCTTCCCTTATCATGATGGAATTTTTGAAAGTTCTATATATTAGAATAATAAGTAACAGATCACTGAAAATAGGACATTATTACTATTGCCATCTATGAAGTAAATTAAAAAAATATTCGATTTAAAAATGTATTCTTATTATTGTATAAATATTATGTAGAAGAATCAAAACATATTACTGTGTTAATTCATTTAAAAAAATACACGAGCAGTTCCTATTTTCGACTCTGATATTCAGCTTTTGTTAGTTTTTTTTTCAATACTATTAAAATTTACTGCTGTATTATTATATTTAAAAAAAAATGAATGAATATGTCCTTGTAGTAACAAATACAATTACGTCCTCATACATTCCCTAAATGAAAATGGTGAACGAAATCGGTCGTGGCTGGATTCGAATTCGCGACCACTGCATTAAAAAACCCAGCGCGCTAACCGCCCTGCCACCACTTATTTTGAAATGAATTAGAATTTATATGATAATTTATAGTCAAAACTATTTTCTTAACTTATAACGAATTTTAAAATGGCAAGTATAAATTAGTGTCCTAGTCAAAAAAGTCTAATATTCCATTTTGAATGAAAGGTAATTTTTTTATAAAGAATCTTTTTAATAATATAGGTATCAATTATATAAAAAAGAGTGGCGTGTCAACCCTGGGTATGTCGCAAAATAATTAAAGACAATCACCGCCATATGATTGACATGTCCAAATCATCTCGTCTCACGTGTTATGTCAAAATATTACAATATAATAAACTTATGTATTTTAATGACGAAGAAATACATGCATGCATTTGCAACATGCAATCTAGTACCAGTAATTTCAATTGTCACGGAGATATACAAAGATAACTGTACACAAGATGAGTGCGCATATTTACTGCACATAAAAACTGTACACAATATGCTGCGCACAATATATTGCACATAATATACCTATTGCAAATGTACACAATATACTGCATGAAAATAAATACACAATGCATTGAATATTCAAAAACTATACACAATATTACTGCAAAGATAGGTCGGTGGTATCGTACTGGATAAGATTCCAGTGACGGCTAGTTCGAATCCCACCCTGGCTGCCTCAACCGATTTCATTCGGCCATAGCGCAAGCATTAAATGATAGAAAAATTTATTGCTAACTGTATGTCCAACTACTTAGAAAAAAATAAATTAATTTATTCTGATCAACGCGGATTCCAGAGAAAGAAAGGTACGCAAACATTTCTAAAGAAATTCTCTAATGTAGTCAATGAAAAATTAGATGAAAAAAAAATCATGTATAGTTCTATTTATTGATTATGCCAAGGCGTTTGTTAGTCGTTACAATAATTCATGAAAAGCTAATTGAATCACTAGAAAATATTGGTATACGCGGACAATTAAAGAAATTATTAACGGACTATATTAAAAATAGAAAATCATATGTAAAATTTAATACAACTTTAAGCGAAGGGAAAATTCTGGACGACGGGGTAGCACAAGCATCTGTATAAGGACCTATTGAGTACCTTATATATGTAAACCACTTAGCACTCACTATAGAAAACTGCTACATGTTCATGTTTGCTGATGATACCGCCTACGGTAAAGATCTTGTCGCACTATGCAAAACATTACAAAATGATTATAATGGTTTACTAAATTGGTCACATGACAATAACCTATCGATTAATGCTAAAAAAACTAAACTTATACATAGGTATATCCTCACCATATAAATTGATAATTCCTAGATGGACAAACTATTACGGTGAAAGAACACTGAAAGTAAGCATACCGAAAATATTTAACACCTTTCCAAACTTGATAAAATATCCTCGGTTAAAACTGTATTTAAAAAATTTATTGTAGAAAGTAATTAAAATCATTTGACTCATTTATAAGCTATAATTATATAAAAAAACATGTATCTCATATTATAATTTTAATACTTACTGTAACTTAAGGAATGTAATATGTAGGGGAGAGCGGGGTCCAAAGTAACAATTTTGACATTTGAGTTTAATGTGAGAAAAGGAACAGTTTAATGATACATTTTTTTATTTAATGAGTTAACTTACATAGTTGCCTATAATTCCAGCTACGTTATGTCAGTTATATGTGTTTAATTTTAAACATTTAAGACATATGAAGGATTTTCAAAGATGCTTCAAGTGTTACTTCTGACCCCGCTAGCAGGGTCGGTTGTAACGCCTATTGGGGTCGAAAGTAACAGTTGTATAAATAGATAGAATACCAGGGTGCTCAACCATTATTATTATAGAAACCATATCTATGAAAACCATTATCAATCAATTATTAATTTATATAAGAAAAAAAACACCAATGGCATAACCAAGTGGAGAATGAGTGAATATCTCGGTCTGAATGATATTCATTTAAACGTGTTTTTTTTTAGAAAAGTTTGGACCCATTGCTCTCCTGATCGACTAGATGTGAATGACTCCATACAAAGCATTAATATTCTTCATCGTCAATAGAATCCTCTTGGACCTTGTTTTTTTATATTTTCTTCTTTGTTCTGTTTTTTTGTTTGACTGTGTCTTTTAAAACTCCAACAGTTGTCTTTTGGCTTTGCTGTTCATGCATTCTTCCTCAATTGCTAGTTTTTCAGGGGTGTCTGTTAAGATGGCGGATTTTCTCTTTTTCCTTCCTCTATTTGTTGGAAGTCTAGGGCCTGCTTTTGGGTAAGGTCGGTACATCTGACTTATCCATTGGAAGTAGTGATTCGATTTGATGGCTTCCTCCCAGCCATCTAAATTGTCCTTATAATTATTATTATACCCTCGCTTGACAGGCGATATCGCTCATAATCTACTAATGACCATATTGACCACTTTGTGAAAATATTTTTGTAGCTAGAAGCTATATTGGGGTCCGAAGTAACAGTTACATTGGACCCCGTGATATTTGTTACTTTGGACCCCAAACACATTTTTTAGATTTTATACCAGTACACATTATACTGTACAAAAAAATGTACACATTATACTGTATAATAAAACACTAGATACAAAATATACTTACCTACTGCATAATCAAAACCATTACCTAAACAAAATATTGTACAAACAAAAACTGCACAACAGAGTACCAAAAAACTGTTTTTAATATACCTAGATACTACACACAAAAAATATACAGAATATACTACGCATTCGATAACATCTGTACCTGCAAAATATACCTACTGCACATATAAAAACTGAAGGTACTCAATATTGCAGATAAAAATATTGTTCATAATAAAACACACATACAAAAACTGTACCTACATAATGTACAGCACTCACAGAACAGATAATATCTGTTCTCTGATAGACAGATATGTCCTTTGATAGACTCTCTGTTCTGTGGCAGCACTGAACTTAATGAATAAATATTGATAATTGTGTGTTTTATCTTTTGTAAAATAAAAAAAATATGAAATCTAAGGCTGGGTTGTTTCAACAAAAGTATCAGTAAAAGTATAGTTAAAATACTTTGATTTCATCAAATTGTTCAAAATTTTGTTGTTTGAAGGTATTAGATTTCAATGAAACAACCAAAAGTATTGCACAATTTTATGAAATCAAAGTATTTTAACTATACTATTACTGATAGCTTTGTTCAAGAAACACAGCCTGTGAGATAAAACTGCGTTTTAAAACGGTATTTTTTTTCGTATATCGGTTACACATTAAGTTGTGTCATTTGTAATTAAATCCATAGAAGTCATATTTCGAAATTACTGCACATTTTTTTTAAATGTGCAGTTTTAAAGGTGTGCACAGTTGAAATGTACATATACAGTAAGTTACAATGCAATGCAAATAATGATTCGTGTCACACGTACAAAGTACATTATAATAATAATGTACAAAAATTGCATATATAATTATTTGGATAAGATCATTTTGAAAGGTGATACCATTGGATTTGTAAGACTTTTATGATCAACGACACAGAATTACTACATGCCGTGGTATTTATCGTGAAATAATACCATAACGTTTATTACTTTGAAACTTACTCAGATAAATAATATTAAAATATTGTGCATACACTATTTATAATACCCCCTTTCGTATTTTTCTGTTGGCATAGTTGACAACCTGGCCAATTTAGTTCTACATAGTTGCTAACATTTTAAATATTTTGCTACGTAAATTAACGGAGACTTTTGCTTACATTAACCGACTTTCAAAAACCGAGGAGGTTATCAATTCGGAGGATTTATTTTTATCACGTTGATCGATTTCGATGTTTATTTTTTCATTAGAAAGGGGGTACCTACCGATTGGTCCCATTTCAATTTGGTCAAGATATGATCATGGGAACGGGAAGAACGGGAAGCAGAAACGTGGGAAGGCCCCAGACCAGATGGTCCGATGACATAAAAAAAGTGGCAGGTCCTGAATGGCGAAGAATGGAACAGGATAGAGACCAGTGGAAGTCAAAGCGGACGTCCAAGAGGCTAAGTAAGTAAGTATGATCATAAGAAGTCCGTAAGAAGTCCATCAAACTCTTCGTTTTGCATTTCAGCGGTAAGAACTCTTTGCAATATATATCACAGGGAAGACGCTTAGGGACAGAATTCGCAATGACGACATTAGGCGGACCTGTGATACCGACGACATCATACGATGGAATAGAGACAGGAGAAGATTCTGGAGGGATCATGTCAACAGGTTGGACGCATGTCGAATCCCATCCATAGCGGCAAACGAAATCCCACCAGGGCATCGCCTCCCCGGAAGACCACCGAAGAGGTGGAGGGATAGCTGGACCTCAGCTTCACAGGAATAACTTTCTTGTAAAACAGATCTACGATATAATATAAGAAGAAGAATAGAAGGAAAATTTAGACAATCGATGGCATAAGTCACCATAAGTTTAGTATCTGACTTTTCTTTAAAAAACTGTGTTATAGTTGGCTTTGAGCAAATAGCGAGGGACTTACATATTATGTTCTAAATGACCAGTGAATGAAAAATTACATCCAAAAGAACCAAGAATTGCTCAATATATACATATCAAAAATAAAAATAGGAATTGAACCTAGAAAATCCGACAAAAATCTCTCAATTATTTTGTCAAGGCGATGTTGAGTTCATAGAAATTACAAGAAATACAATTCTGGCTACATTTTTGTAAAATCGAGTATTCACCTACCTGCCTTCTTCAATAGACAAAAACTTACACACATAAGAGAAGAACCTATTATATACCGTAACAATAAAATAAAAGTAGGTTTTTATTGCATATATCAAGATAGAGATCTCGTAGAGAAATGTGGCAAAGAAAAGCAGAAGACTGAATGAAGAGATCCCTTTATTCTTATTTATATCCTCGTCATCACGTTTTATGTTTCTTTTTGCTTCTTTACACTGTCCCTGTTTATAACATTGATTCCCTACATATTATTATGTATAGAAGAAGGTTTCACCATTTACGATGCCAATTACTCTTAAAACTTTTCGTTAATAACGGCTTTAGTCCTCGAGTTCCAAAGTATTTTGACACTATTTAATTTGATGAGACCAAACAAGTACCCTCCCCTCAACTACCTATCAAATACTTCTAATATAAAAATGATTCTCAAAGAATTTTACTTACTGAAATAATGGCCTTACTGTAATGCTGATGCTGGTCTTATTGATGTTGATTCACTCTGATGATATTATTTAAAATACCTAGGTCTTCAATAACTTTGAAAAAACTATAATATTGTTCAATTCTATGTCAAATGCAGCTTATATGATAATTAATATGACGAAACTGACTCATAGATTGTTAAAGACCATAGGTTTACTCTTTGATACCAAGAAATAATCTCTTCCTTCCAGAGATTTTCAAAAAGGTCCCGAAACATACTTGTGTTGAACTTTTTACTAAAAAAGTGTATTGAAATATTTTTTTAGCAGTCTCCCACTCAATTCTATTTTGCATTAAATTAGTGGAACCTCTTTAGAGAATTAATTTTCTCTCATTCACGACTTCCTCCTACATTTTGAATTCTCGTTTTATTTCAAAGTTATCATAAAAATAAATCCTTTCAAAAAGGCAAACTTGAAAATGCCAAATGTAGATCTTTTCTGGTAAATCCGCTGTCGGGCCTAAACGGATTTGTTTTGTTGCCAAAACAATAGTTTTCAGTTATATGTCATTTCTTGCGTCTCTATAAATATAAATAATACCTTGACAATAGGTGGATAACAAAACAATATGATCCCAGGACACCTATAACATCAGGTAATAATACCACAGTCTTGTGGCTTGGATTAACCCATGGCACTGATCCAACAGGACTATATTGAATCCCAACTGATTTCGTGAACAAAGACATCATCTATTAGGATTACGGATAGTTGGATACAGATACATCGAACGAATTGTTTTACTTTGCTAAGAATACCTTCGATCCAGTTGTAACACCTCGTCTGATGAAATTAGAGGAAGTTATATAACTAATTTCCTATCATTCAGATTCACGTAGATATTCAATGTTATGTTAATGTCATGTCGTCTTCTGGTAATTGTACCATCTCAGATTATGAGTCAGAGGGACTGGACGGATCAATCAACAAACCACACAATTAAACACAGAACTGTCATCCACCTGTTTCAGCTATAAAAGTTTTAAATTGTTTAATTTCACGAGTCTTCTACGAACATCGATGTTGGAATGACAATAATTGCTAGATTTACTTCCATAAAAGTATTCGTATTAACCAAAGACCTTATACTAAAGTAAAGGTCTTTGGTATTAACATACATATATACCATCACGCCAAGTCCCTCACGAGGTAGGCAGAGAGAACCGAACGCCACTTACTTCTATCTTGACATACATTCATCGCCTCGACACAATTAATACATCGTCTTATACATGTTCGTCTGTTGTTCACGCTTCTAACATTTCCGTATTTCAAAATACCGTTCAAATGGACGTGCCATCCCTTCCTTGGGCGGCCCCGACCTCTCATTCCAATCCTGTCCGCAATGTACATTTTCTTCGTCAGGCGTTCCTCATTCATTCTCCCCATGTGGCCAAACCATCTCAATTTGTTCACTTTCATTCTATTAATAACATCTTTCTTTATCCTACATTCTTTCCTTATGTCCTCATTTCTGACCCTGTCATACATCGTTCTATTACAGATTCTTCTTAGCGATCTCATTTCAACTGCATTTATTCTAGTTTCGTGCGACTTCTGCCATGTCCAGGTTTCACTTGCATACGTCAAGGTTGGCACTAAGATAGAATTATGAATGGCAACTTTAGCATCCTTAGATATGTTGCGGTCATTCTTAACTGGTCTAAGTGCTCCATTCACTCTGTTTCCTGCCATAACTCTTCTTTCGATCTCCTTATCAATCCGTCCATTCCGTTGAAACATGCTTCCCAGATATACATATTCATATTAATCATTATTGAAATTTGTTTAATCATCTGAGAATAAATTAGTTTTAGTCATGACATGACATGACATACTGTTGATACGTTCTTATCTTGTTTTAATCTACATTCAATTAAAAATAAAATAAACTTTATTTGTCAAATTCCCCGTTTGTGTGATAAATGTTATTTTTTTTATAATACAAATAAAAATAACTTTGTTTAAACCACTTGTTTTATTCAAAAAATGAATGAATAACACCTCTTCATGTTTCGGGAACCACGTTCCCTTCAGAGGAAGGGAACGTGGTTCCCGAAACATGTAGAGGTGTTATTAGGAACGTGGTTCCCGAAACATGTAGAGGTGTTATTAGGAACGTGGTTCCCGAAACATGTAGAGGTGTTATTAGGAACGTGGTTCCCGAAACATGTAGAGGTGTTATTAGGAACGTGGTTCCCGAAACATGTAGAGGTGTTATTAGGAACGTGGTTCCCGAAACATGTAGAGGTGTTATTAGGAACGTGGTTCCCGAAACATGTAGAGGTGTTATTAGGAACGTGGTTCCCGAAACATGTAGAGGTGTTATTAGGAACGTGGTTCCCGAAACATGTAGAGGTGTTATTAGGAACGTGGTTCCCGAAACATGTAGAGGTGTTATTAGGAACGTGGTTCCCGAAACATGTAGAGGTGTTATTAGGAACGTGGTTCCCGAAACATGTAGAGGTGTTATTAGGAACGTGGTTCCCGAAACATGTAGAGGTGTTATTAGGAACGTGGTTCCCGAAACATGTAGAGGTGTTATTAGGAACGTGGTTCCCGAAACATGTAGAGGTGTTATTAGGAACGTGGTTCCCGAAACATGTAGAGGTGTTATTAGGAACGTGGTTCCCGAAACATGTAGAGGTGTTATTAGGAACGTGGTTCCCGAAACATGTAGAGGTGTTATTAGGAACGTGGTTCCCGAAACATGTAGAGGTGTTATTAGGAACGTGGTTCCCGAAACATGTAGAGGTGTTATTAGGAACGTGGTTCCCGAAACATGTAGAGGTGTTATTAGGAACGTGGTTCCCGAAACATGTAGAGGTGTTATTAGGAACGTGGTTCCCGAAACATGTAGAGGTGTTATTAGGAACGTGGTTCCCGAAACATGTAGAGGTGTTATTAGGAACGTGGTTCCCGAAACATGTAGAGGTGTTATTAGGAACGTGGTTCCCGAAACATGTAGAGGTGTTATTAGGAACGTGGTTCCCGAAACATGTAGAGGTGTTATTAGGAACGTGGTTCCCGAAACATGTAGAGGTGTTATTAGGAACGTGGTTCCCGAAACATGTAGAGGTGTTATTAGGAACGTGGTTCCCGAAACATGTAGAGGTGTTATTAGGAA
Source organism: Molanna angustata (assembly GCA_963576475.1). Taxonomy (NCBI): domain Eukaryota; kingdom Metazoa; phylum Arthropoda; class Insecta; order Trichoptera; family Molannidae; genus Molanna; species Molanna angustata. The sequence continues at coordinate 44,927,507 of OY754967.1, forward strand.
CGTGGTTCCCGAAACATGTAGAGGTGTTATTAGGAACGTGGTTCCCGAAACATGTAGAGGTGTTATTAGGAACGTGGTTCCCGAAACATGTAGAGGTGTTATTAGGAACGTGGTTCCCGAAACATGTAGAGGTGTTATTAGGAACGTGGTTCCCGAAACATGTAGAGGTGTTATTAGGAACGTGGTTCCCGAAACATGTAGAGGTGTTATTAGGAACGTGGTTCCCGAAACATGTAGAGGTGTTATTAGGAACGTGGTTCCCGAAACATGTAGAGGTGTTATTAGGAACGTGGTTCCCGAAACATGTAGAGGTGTTATTAGGAACGTGGTTCCCGAAACATGTAGAGGTGTTATTAGGAACGTGGTTCCCGAAACATGTAGAGGTGTTATTAGGAACGTGGTTCCCGAAACATGTAGAGGTGTTATTAGGAACGTGGTTCCCGAAACATGTAGAGGTGTTATTAGGAACGTGGTTCCCGAAACATGTAGAGGTGTTATTAGGAACGTGGTTCCCGAAACATGTAGAGGTGTTATTAGGAACGTGGTTCCCGAAACATGTAGAGGTGTTATTAGGAACGTGGTTCCCGAAACATGTAGAGGTGTTATTAGGAACGTGGTTCCCGAAACATGTAGAGGTGTTATTAGGAACGTGGTTCCCGAAACATGTAGAGGTGTTATTAGGAACGTGGTTCCCGAAACATGTAGAGGTGTTATTAGGAACGTGGTTCCCGAAACATGTAGAGGTGTTATTAGGAACGTGGTTCCCGAAACATGTAGAGGTGTTATTAGGAACGTGGTTCCCGAAACATGTAGAGGTGTTATTAGGAACGTGGTTCCCGAAACATGTAGAGGTGTTATTAGGAACGTGGTTCCCGAAACATGTAGAGGTGTTATTAGGAACGTGGTTCCCGAAACATGTAGAGGTGTTATTAGGAACGTGGTTCCCGAAACATGTAGAGGTGTTATTAGGAACGTGGTTCCCGAAACATGTAGAGGTGTTATTAGGAACGTGGTTCCCGAAACATGTAGAGGTGTTATTAGGAACGTGGTTCCCGAAACATGTAGAGGTGTTATTAGGAACGTGGTTCCCGAAACATGTAGAGGTGTTATTAGGAACGTGGTTCCCGAAACATGTAGAGGTGTTATTAGGAACGTGGTTCCCGAAACATGTAGAGGTGTTATTAGGAACGTGGTTCCCGAAACATGTAGAGGTGTTATTAGGAACGTGGTTCCCGAAACATGTAGAGGTGTTATTAGGAACGTGGTTCCCGAAACATGTAGAGGTGTTATTAGGAACGTGGTTCCCGAAACATGTAGAGGTGTTATTAGGAACGTGGTTCCCGAAACATGTAGAGGTGTTATTAGGAACGTGGTTCCCGAAACATGTAGAGGTGTTATTAGGAACGTGGTTCCCGAAACATGTAGAGGTGTTATTAGGAACGTGGTTCCCGAAACATGTAGAGGTGTTATTAGGAACGTGGTTCCCGAAACATGTAGAGGTGTTATTAGGAACGTGGTTCCCGAAACATGTAGAGGTGTTATTAGGAACGTGGTTCCCGAAACATGTAGAGGTGTTATTAGGAACGTGGTTCCCGAAACATGTAGAGGTGTTATTAGGAACGTGGTTCCCGAAACATGTAGAGGTGTTATTAGGAACGTGGTTCCCGAAACATGTAGAGGTGTTATTAGGAACGTGGTTCCCGAAACATGTAGAGGTGTTATTAGGAACGTGGTTCCCGAAACATGTAGAGGTGTTATTAGGAACGTGGTTCCCGAAACATGTAGAGGTGTTATTAGGAACGTGGTTCCCGAAACATGTAGAGGTGTTATTAGGAACGTGGTTCCCGAAACATGTAGAGGTGTTATTCATTTTTTGAATAAAACAAGTGGTTTAAACAAAGTTATTTTTATTTTTATTATAATTTTAAAATGTTACCACAAAGTAAACAATCGTTTATCGAAGAAGTTATTTTTTTTCTTTATTTCTCACTAAATATATTATTAAAAGAGTGAATGGTGCATTAAGACCGGTAATGGCTGACCCAATTATTTCGAGGCAAGCAAAGCTCGCGGTACACAATGGTATCGTCGCACCGACTCTAATGTATGCTAGTGAGATATGGACATGGAAGAAGACGCATGAAAGTAGAATTAACGCGGTTGAAATGAGGTCACTAAGACGAATGTGTGGTAAAACGATGTATGATAGAATAAGAAATGAGGATATTAGACGAGAATGTATGATTGAAAGAAATATCGTAAGTAAGATGAAAATAAATGCCCTAAGGTGGTTCGGCCACATAGAAAGAATGAGTGATGACCGTCTGACAAAAAAAGTATACAAGGCTGATAAAAGAGGAATGAAAAGTAGAGGTCGGCCAAGAAAGAGTTGGCACGATCACATAAATGGGATTTTGAAAGATGGAGATGTTAGAAGTAAGAATAAAAGAAGAGCGTGTATGAGACGATGTATGGACGTGAATGAAGCGAGGAATGTATGTCAAGAGAGAGGAGTCTGGCGTTCGGTTCTCTCTGCCTACCCCAAATAGGGAAATGGCGTGATGGTATGGTATGGTAAATATATTATTGTACAAATTTAACTTGCTCGGGTTGGTTGGAAGTGGTATGGCAATAAATCCGCCTATGTGCACTTGTACATATAGTATATACATAAATAATTATATAAGCATATAAATAAAAAGGCTCTTCACCGGCAAAAAAGGAAGTAAAACAAATTTACGTTGAATTGACAACCTTCTTTTTTAAGTCAGTTAAAAGTTATTTTTTCGTAGAAATAAAATCTAGATAGTTTGACAGTGTGATAGATGAGTAATAACGGCTATTCATCCCCATAAATCCAAGTGATGTTAAGACATTATTCATATATAGTCGGCCTTCGTGGCTCAGTTGGTTGGATATCTGACTGCTGATCCAAGGGTCCCGGGTTCGATTCCCGGTGGAGACACAGTTTTTAAAATTGTGTTTTCAGTCTGAATCTGTGAGACGATAAATATCGTAAGTCTCCAGAATGTGGCAACTTGTTATTGGGTGCGTGTTAAATAATTATTTGACATAGTACCTGTTAGTTGCCCGAGAAGCTACATAAATAAATAAATAAATAAATAAATAAATAAATAAATAAATAAATAAATATAAAATTAAAAATAAATTAACAATTTTACAACATAATATGATTTCAATATAATCGTCACGACAAGTACAGGCAGGTACCTATGTATGTAGTACACCTGTGCTAAAACAGTAAGTACATACATAAAGAACATTGGTATAATAATTAAGAGAACAGGTGGTTGTTTCAGGCAGCCTTTCTGGTCTTCTGATCATACCTGTGTACATATGTATACAGTTAAATATAGTTTCCAGATTTCGTATGTACCTACTGGTTGTATGGGGCTTCTCATTACGGAGATATTGAGACAGCCATCCATTACTGGCTATATTATTTTATATTGTTTCAGATATATGTAAATATATATTATTATTTTTAATCTAGATAAAAATAATAACACCACTGGTCTACGTGTACTATCGTGATTTATTTTTAAATCTTTAGTCTTGCAGTCTTGGTCTTATCATTAAGACCAGGGGGGGCAACTCATGACACGTTCTTAATACATTCTTTTTTGCCTTAATCTTAAAAATGTGTAAATCAGTACTACTTCATCGTAATCTAATTTTAATCTATCTCTACATTTAATAAAAAAAAATGTTAATATCAACGTTTAATATGATATTGTCATTAATTTATGTATAAATTAACATAAATATTTAATTAATTTGAAGTTCAAAGATTTCTAAAGACTGAAGTTGATCTTAAACTTATGTTAATCAACTTCATGAGTAGCCCTGCTGGTTTTGCAAGACTCGTTAAATTTTAAGTTAAAGTTTTTTAATAATGGTTTTTAAAATATGTAAATAAAATTTTGTTTTTAGTAAATTTAGCAATTTTATGCTATTGCTTTTGTTATCTTTGCTTTGTTGTAGGTATGTTTTTGCCATGTTTAACATGCTATGTATATTTGATTTATTTTTCTTTTTTGGAGTGTACATAATATTATGTTATGTTACATAATATTATTTTATTTTATATTTCTTCTCGGGCAACTAACATGTACATAATATTATGTTATGTTACATAATATTATTTTATTTTATATTTCTTCTCGGGCAACTAACATGTACATAATATTATGTTATGTTACATAATATTATTTTATTTTATATTTCTTCTCGGGCAACTAACATGTACATAATATTATGTTATGTTACATAATATTATTTTATTTTATATTTCTTCTCGGGCAACTAACATGTACATAATATTATGTTATGTTACATAATATTATTTTATTTTATATTTCTTCTCGGGCAACTAACATGTACATAATATTATGTTATGTTACATAATATTATTTTATTTTATATTTCTTCTCGGGCAACTAACATGTACATAATATTATGTTATGTTACATAATATTATTTTATTTTATATTTCTTCTCGGGCAACTAACATGTACATAATATTATGTTATGTTACATAATATTATTTTATTTTATATTTCTTCTCGGGCAACTAACATGTACATAATATTATGTTATGTTACATAATATTATTTTATTTTATATTTCTTCTCGGGCAACTAACATGTACATAATATTATGTTATGTTACATAATATTATTTTATTTTATATTTCTTCTCGGGCAACTAACATGTACATAATATTATGTTATGTTACATAATATTATTTTATTTTATATTTCTTCTCGGGCAACTAACATGTACATAATATTATGTTATGTTACATAATATTATTTTATTTTATATTTCTTCTCGGGCAACTAACATGTACATAATATTATGTTATGTTACATAATATTATTTTATTTTATATTTCTTCTCGGGCAACTAACATGTACATAATATTATGTTATGTTACATAATATTATTTTATTTTATATTTCTTCTCGGGCAACTAACATGTACATAATATTATGTTATGTTACATAATATTATTTTATTTTATATTTCTTCTCGGGCAACTAACATGTACATAATATTATGTTATGTTACATAATATTATTTTATTTTATATTTCTTCTCGGGCAACTAACATGTACATAATATTATGTTATGTTACATAATATTATTTTATTTTATATTTCTTCTCGGGCAACTAACATGTACATAATATTATGTTATGTTACATAATATTATTTTATTTTATATTTCTTCTCGGGCAACTAACATGTACTATGTCAAATATTAATTTAACATGCACCCAATAAAAACTTGCCACATTCTGGAGAATTAGTATATTAATCGTCTCACAGATCCAGACTGAAAACACAATTAAAAACTGTGTCTTCACCGGGAATCGAACTCGTTACCTTCGGATCAGCAGTCAGATACCTAACCAACTGAGCCACGAAGGCCGACGTACATTATGTTGTGCACCGCAGTGTTTAAAGGTTCCTATCTCTGTACTTTAGTTTGTTTCTTTTAATTTTTTTGTATTATTTCTTATTTATTGAATAAAAATAATTGACATACATTAAAAAAAATAACATTTCATTACAAACATTCTTAAATTATGGTAATATAGAGATATATTCATCTCTCAGTTGAGATCGGATCTCGTGTTCGAGGGAGGAGCATAGTCATTATCTTCATTCGTTTCTGGGTGAAGTCGAAGTAAACAGGCGTCAGATATCGCAACAGAAAACCAACGCTCATCAGTGAAGCACACGTTTGCACGCATACAAACCGACGAACGCAGGCCGTCCCTCGCAAAACCACACACTCGTCCACCGTCACCTCTCCCACATTTATATTTTATTCTTGTTTTTTTTGTGTGAATTTGTCATATTTTAATAATGTTGTACTTTGTAGGTGTAAAATGATGTTAATCCGTAAATATAATAACATGAATAATCATAAATATTTGTTTATTTAAAAAATAAAGTTACTCTATATGGATGTCAGTCATAACTGTGTTTCTTAATTTTCAACTTTTAATTTATAATTCCATCTTTGGCGAAGATCACCTGTTCATTCATAAGCAAGTACCTACTCGAAAGTATATTTTTTTATGTTTTATTAATGCCAGTTATACAGGTCCATGCTGTTTACATAATTATATTATTGTTTTTCAATGGTATTGCAATCTCCGATTTATCAATATACATATATTTATTTTCTTTTATAAATAGTTATTCCAGAGACCAATTTTTTTTTTTTTTTTTTTCTTTTTTGGCGAGATGACTCCTAACAAATGGGTCTTACGGCCAGTTTCAAGTTAAAATCTTCTCTTTGTTTAAAAAAACAATAAAATGAAAAAAATAAGTATTACAAATATAGATATATTAAATCAAATCTTGATGTCGTTTCTTTTGACAAATTTTGATATTAAATTAAAAATGATATTTTTATTACTGCTATGCAGCAAGGTCAGAATGTTCACTGGCAGTGGGATCTTATATTTTGATAGAGATTGGTAAAGTGATGGGGATTGGGAGTTGAGAGGACAAGAAAAGAAGATATGGTCCAAGTCTCCCACTTCCTCACCACATTCGCAAGCTGGAGAATCTTTTATCTTAATTTTGTATAAATGAGCAGGTGTACAACAGTGACCGATTCTCATTCTGTTTATCACCGTTATCTCCCTCCTATTGCGCATAACAGAAGTGTACCATGGCTTAACTGGAATACTTGGTTGAATTGAACCATATCTCCTTCCTCTGGTGAGTGAAGATGTGGACCAAAGTTTGGTCCATTCAGAGGTGAGGAAAGATTTTGTTAAAGGGAGAAGATCGGGTATGAAATTATTACTATAGGAAGAAGCAGAACCTCGCTGCACAGCAGATTTTGCCAATTCGTCAGCCGTCTCATTTCCCTGGATTCCCCTGTGTCCTGGGATCCAACCCAAAACGACATCAAGATTTTCATCCCTTAAAGAATACAACATATGACGAATATCAAGGGTTATAGAATTAAAAGGATGGAGAAAAGGATTAGCGGAGACTGTTTGAAGGGTACTTCTGGAATCAGAAAGAACTAAGGATTTGGACAGATTTAGTGTGTGAATTACTCGTAATGCTTCCAGAATTGCGATACTCTCACCAGTATAAACAGAGGTAAACGTTGGAAGTTTAAATTGTTTAGTAATTTTCTCGTTTTTGTAATATACTGCAGCCCCAGTGTGACCGTCATCGTCAGTTCTAGAAGCATCCGTAAACAACAGGTTCCAATCACTCCAATTTGAATCAATTTCGTTCTGGAATAACTGGTCACTGTTACAAGAAGTCCTGTTTGGTCCAAGAGAATATATAATATTAGGGCAATACATAAGAATTTCATATGGTACAGAAAATAACGGAATTGATATAAACCGCTGTATCAGATTGGGATGTTCTGTAAGTCTACGATAGCTTTTGACTATTAATGGTAAATTATTGCGAAGTGAAAGGGGAGTATGAATATTTAAAAGGGAGTGTACTTTAGATATAACAGGGTGAGTAGAGAGCCTAGCAGCTTTAAATAGGTAACGATCTGAAAGAAATTGTCTGCGAAGATCAAGGGGTGGTTCAACATTTTCTACTTGAAGAGCATTAGTTGGAGATGACTTCATGGATCCGGAAATAATTCGGAGGGCATTGAATTGAATTTTATCTAATTTACGAAGGTGGGACTTCGCTGCAGTACCAAATAAAAACGAACCATAATCTATGCGACTGCGAATAATAGCATTGTAGAGCAGTTTAAGTGTAGAAGGGTGGGATCCCCACCACACCCCCGCAACAGCACGTAATATGTTAAGATGTTTTTGACATTTGGAGGAAACCAAGTCAATATGGGTTGCCCAAGTAAGTTTTGCGTCAAAGGTTAAACCCAAGAATTTAAAGGATGTTTGAATTGGAATTGAGGACTGTTGATAAATGATGGAGACCACAGGGGGAATATGTTTTCTCGAAAACACCACAACAGAGCTCTTGGAGGGAGAGATTTCCAGACCGTGTCTGGATAACCACTGCCCGAGTCCAGTCAGTGATGTATTCAAGATTTGTTCTGAGATATGCACAAATTTATTCAAAACATATATTACAATATCATCAGCATAAGAAAGGATACAAGCATTGGGGGATATAGAAATGGACAAGTCATACGTGTATATATTGTAAAGGAGAGGACTAAGGACTGATCCTTGAGGGAGTCCCTTCCAAATTGTCCTGGAATATGAAATACCATCTACCACAACTATGATAGAACGAGATGCTAGAAAATTAAAAATGAGGAAAGTTAATTTAGATGGTATTTTAAGGTGCAACATTTTTTCTTTTAAGATAGAAAGTACAACATTATCATAAGCAGACGACACGTCGAGGAAAGCAGCAATTAAAGGGGAGCGTTGGGAAAATGAAATGTGGATATCAGAAGTTAACATACTGAGATTGTCCATAGTACTTTTACCCTTTCTAAATCCAAATTGATGTTTATCAAAGATATTATGATGTTCACAAAACCATTCTAGGCGATTTTTCACAATATGTTCCATAATTTTCAACAAACATGATGACAAAGCGATGGGGCGGTAGGAATCCCCTAGAGAAGGGTCTTTATTAGATTTTAGTATTGGGATAATTAGCTGAGTTTTCCAATTTTCAGGTACCTTGCCTGAATCAAAGATCAAATTTAAAATAGACAAGAAGTAACTTCGAGTGTGAGGTTTTGTGAATTGAATAAATGAATAAGGGATTCCATCTTGACCAGGGGAAGAATTTTTGACACTTCTGAGAACCAGGTTAAGTTCTTCTAATGTGAACGGGGAGTCTAGTTGTTGGGTATGATTGGGAAGGTAATATGAATATGGAAGGTCTTCATTCCGTGGAACGAAGGATGGGGCCAATTTAGAGATAAAAGAATTCTGCCAGGATTCTGGCGGATGTTTTGGAGTGTGAGGGGACAGACTAGAACGGAATTTGTTTATATTTTGCCATATTTTGTTAGCGGGGAAACTTGGAGATAAAGATTGGCAAAACTCTTTCCATCCCAATCGTTTTTTCTTAACAAGAGTACGTTTGGTTTGAGCCTGAATTTTACGAAATTGGAGAAAAGAAGACACACTAATGTTTGTTTTTAAAGATTTAATGGCCTCTTTGCGGAGTTTTACTGCATCTGAACATTCTTTATCCCACCAAGGAGGAGATAACTTTTGTTTTTTCTTATTATAGGTCTTAGGTGGGATACTTTTAGTTGCTGCTTCTTCAATAGCTTTTGTAAACTGATCATAAGTTGAAAATAGATTAGAATCAGTAGGTTGATCTAATTTTTTTAATAAAGAGTCTAAAGTATCTTGATATTTAACCCAATCAGCCCTATGAAGATTGAATTTAAAGCGGGAAAGAGGAGGGGAGGGAGATAAGAAAGAAGGAAAGGAAAGTATGATTGGGAAATGATCACTGCCAAGTGTGTCATGAACGAGGTTCCAGGTCAACATGGAAGCGATGGATGATGATGAAACAGATATGTCAACCGCACTAATATTCTGATTGGGATGAGTAATTCGGGTAGCAGATCCATCATTCAAAATGCATAAATCAAATTTCTCTATAATATTAATCAACTCTCTTCCGAAAGCGTTAGACTTGGATGATCCCCATGAAGGGTGGTGTGCATTCATGTCTCCTAGTAATAATATTGGAGGAGTGAAAATGTGAAGAAGTTGTTGTAACTGGAGAGTGGTTGTTTGGGATGGATGTGGTATGTATATAGATATAATTGTTATGTTTTTGACTTTTGTAGCCACTACATTGAATGCTAAACCACCCGTGTCAATATGCACCGGTGAAAAGGGGATAGAATTATGTATTAAAAGTGCAGCTCCGGCCTTTCCGTCCAATCTGTCATCTCTCAGGCAGGAATAACCCGGGAAATGGTACCGACGACCAGGTTGGAACCAGGTCTCAGATATAGCACTTATATATGGAGTATATTTATTTAGTAGGTAACAAATGTCTGCTTTGTTGGACACAGCACTACGGCTGTTCCACTGGAGAATCCTTTCTGCTGGATTGAACATTCTTTAGGTTGTTGAAAATTTCTGTAATCGACTGGGCAACGTTGGGCGGTATATTATTGTTTGAGAGAAAACTAGAGACAATTAAGAGGAGATTAGAAATTATCATATTTGTATCATCTTTTTTCTCTGTGTTATAACGAAGAGCGCAACCGATTTCAGGTTGTGGAATTTGGAATTGTTTTAATATAGCATCGTGTTCTATTTTATTATAACCAGGTGGTGTAGGTAGACGAGGTGATTTTGTAGAATAAACAGTCTTACGGAATGAACTTGACATTTGACTAGGAATAGGATTCGGGTATTGGGCCGTGATTTCAGAATATACACGCTTTACAGCAGGAATCAATTTTACTGCTTCCGAATATGAAATATTATCTTCAGACATAATTTTTTTAATTTTATTTTGTCTTTCCCATTCCGGGCAGACTTTACTAGTAGCTATATGACTTCCAGTACAAGAAATACATGTTATAATTGAATTATCATCTTTACACTCTAAACCCATGTGAGGACCTCCGCATTTGAAGCACCTAGCTGTAGAGCGACAAAGTTTTACAGTGTGACCGAATCTACAACATTTAAAACATTGAATTGTCGGATATTCATATTTTGTAACAAGAAAAGAATTATAAGCTATGAAAACTCGTTGAGGGAGAATTTGACCATCAAATGTTAACACAACTGTTTCAGAAGGTGCATAGGTGGCTTGACCGTCTGAAATTGTTTTCCGATTAAAACGTCTCATTTTAGTCACACGCCCACAATTTCCTGGGACAGTAATATTATCAATAATTTCATCGTCTGTTAAACTAGTGGGGATACCTCTAATTACACCCATACGTGAAATATTGAATGTGGGAATAAAAGCTTTATAATTATGTTGAGAGACAACTGGGTTCAGAAAAAATTTATTTGCAGCATCAGCAGAAACAAACTGAGCAGAAACTCTGTTCCTACCAATCTGCCTCATACCACCTGGTAAAATTCCTGAAATGTTTTGCTGCTTTAAAAAAAATCCCAATTTGATAGAGTTCAGTCTGATATTTAATTCCTGAGAATTTAATTGAATATGGACAATGTAGGGTCCGGGATCATTTTTACTGTATGATCGGGTAGTACCTGGGTTACTGTTAAACGTGTGCAAATTGTTGGATAATTTTGGCTCTTTGCGAGGCATAACCTCTTCCACATCAGAACTTTGAGGAGTAGAACCCCGTTGTACTCTTTTATGGGTCTTTTTTTTTTCCTTTACCCTCCTTCGTCTGAAGAATCTGAGACTCATCAGAATCTGGAGGGTCAGGAGGTTCAGGAGGGGATATATTTGACATATTGAGTTACAAACACTTACTGACAGCACCACCAGACAGCACAAATATATACACTAAATACACCACATTAACACAAAAAAAAACAAAGAGAAGATTTAATCACTAAGATTGAAGTGTACAAACAAATTTTCAATATTATAACACAATTTTTTCAATAAAATATGAATTTTCAGTTGAGAGCAAAATATTGTATGTTTGACAGGTATTATTGTCACTCGCCAAAAAAACCCAGAGACCAATAATATATAGACAAGACACAAGTCAAATTTATTGGCTCACACCGCGTGGCTATGCCACCAAACTTTGGTAGCAATCGACATAACGTATTTTAATATTTTCGGAATGGTTCTGAATGAAAATTAAAACAGTATTCAATACCTACTAATATCAAAAAGGACATGCTGTTAACAAAGAGATTTAAATTTCGAATGACAAAATATACTTTTACTGCTATATAAAATGGGTGGTGACAGAGCTGTTAGCGCGCTGGATTAATAATTCGGTAGTCGCGAGTTCGAATCCTGCAACGACCGAATTTTTTCACCACAAGCATTTATGCTTAATTTAGATAATTTATGAGGATTTTATGTACTTGTTTGAAGAACATATTCATTATTTAAAATAAAAATAATAAAAAATGTTTCATTAATATCCGATTTATATTGGAACGTTGAACGTGTGTGGGATACCCCCGTTCCACTTCACTTTATGTGCCAATCCCTTGGCATAATGTCGTAGGTTATATCAGCTCTGTATAATATTCCTTACTGTGTGGTAGGTATGTATTGCAATACATACATACCTACATACATACATACCATCACGCCATGTCCCTCACGGGGTAGGCAGAGAGAACCGAACGCCACATTTTTCTATCTTGACACACATTCATCGCCTCATCATACTTCGACAATTAATTTAAATTTTGATGATATTAATAAGGCATTGTACAGTTTTTTTTTGTCAAACGAAAGTATATACCTACATAATGAAAATAAATCACAGTAATTTATTTATTCATTTTTAATAATACCAGCCTCGTGGAATAAACTACCACCTGAACTGAGGCGAATCGACAACTTGTCACTATTCAGAAAACACCTGAAAACTCACTTCTTCCGCGAGTCTTACAAAAACCTCTAATACATTCAAAGCGCTCTTGAGGTGAGGTTATCACAAAAACGGAGATATAAAAATCATCACAATTTATTATAAATATATATTATATTGTTTCACAGTAGATTATGTATTTTTTTTTTTTTTTTAACATTTTCTGTATTTTAATTTATAACAACTGCGTTTGACAGCACGTGTTTGGATTGGCAGTATGAATGTTAAGAAGCTACGGATTGACGTGAAATATATATTGTAACAAATTATGTATAAATTTTACCTTTCTGCAGTCCTGTTGCGCGCAGTTTCGAAGCGAGAATTTTTCGCTTGACGTTTAACATGTATAAAAAAATCGCGGCCATCTTGTTTTTTATATGAGTTTCTTGTTGCATTAAGAGATTGTCAACCTTTAGCAAAGAAATAAGGAGGTTCACTAAGTATGTAGGTACTACAGAGATCAGTAATGGTCACAACTAACTAGTTTTTTATGGATATAAAAAAAACGTTTGATTTTGTTTTATTTGCATTTGAATAGTTAACGGCAGCTATTTGAATGTATTATTTGTGACCTTTTCAAACTTAAAATCCATTTTCCTTTTGTTCGAAATATAACATAAACACGGAAGCGCATCGTGATGACAGGCTATTAATTTTAATCAATTTAATAAAACACATAACGAATTTTCATTCAACAAAATTGATTGAGCAATATGGCGGGTTGGACCGAATTCTGCGTCTTGTTTTAAATGACGCGGCAAATTGTTGAAAGTTTTAAAGTAAAAATAATAATGATGATGGGGTGGAGCTATCACATGCCTCATTAGGTATCGAAGAACGTGAATAAAAAGAGTGAAATCGATAATTATTTCACAAATGAATATTGATCGCAATGGGACAGAAACAAGTGACACAGATCTGTTGTGTCGAACAAGAAGAAATGCCAAGACATAAAAAATATTCACGGTACAAGATAATTATTTGTACGTGGTCTTCATAAATTTTATCACGAAGAGAAAATTGATGTACCTATAACCTTCGAATTAAAGCAACACCATCTAAATCGCAAGACCAAGAAACTAAAATGAAGATGGCGGCGAAAAGATTTTTTTATAAAAAAATCCATTTATAAAATCACGATATTATTACGTGATTTTATAAATGGATTTACCTATTATTATTAAATGCACTTGAATATTTATTTATTTAGTAGGTATCAATTAAATAGTGCTATTACCTACACATAATATTTATAGTGGCATGAACCGATAACAAAAACAAAATGAATTTTAAAAATTCAGTGATTATTACAGTATATAGTGATAAGTTTCAGTTAAAAGTTAAGAATGTTATTTATTTTTCATTATTCGACATTTTTTTATTTTGTTATCCTGTCTCATTAGACGTCAAATAGGTGAAAATGTTTAAGGATGTTTGATTAGTAATACAAATTCGTTTCAATAAATTAAGGCATATCTGATCCTAAATAAGCTTTAATAATTTAAATCGATTGAACATATATATTACAGAGGGTACATAAATTCCTAGTACCTACATATATGATATATATTATGTCATTCACACAAAAATATCAAGTCGAAACTCATAGTATACACTCACTACATGATACCTGCTGAGAAAATTACTAATAAAAAATATATGAAAATATCGCTAAATGACAATTTCATCCAACTAACCATTGTTTATCGCTAAATGGCAATTTCTTCCAACTAACCATTGTTTATCGCTAAATGGCAACTTCTTCCAACTAACCATTGTTTCCGACCCAGAAAATAAATCGAACCCGGGACGCAGGCACACGCAAAACAAAAGCCTCACCACTATGTCACGGCTGTATTTAGTTGTAATTTATAAATAAAACGAGAAATTTTTATCGCAATTGTATGCATCGAAACTAATTACGACAGCCACGAAGAATGAAACATTGCCTATTAAATTTTTAATTTTCAATTTAAGTATTCATCAACAGAGGGCCTCTTTTAATTTTTCAACAGTAATCAACACAGGGCGGGGCTTTTAAATTGGCAACTTTAGTGCGGGGGCCCTCACTTTATGAAACACACCGCCCGCCATACCGCATCGGGAGTTGGGAAAAGATCACCGAAGATAGATTCATTTATGCAAGATACAATAAAAAAATGTAATATGTCTGGTGAGCCAATTAAATTATAGTAATATTCAAAAATCATTCGATATTTTTTCAACTAAAAGTCTTACTAACTTGAAACGTCAACGTAACCTGTTTTGAAGTGACTAATTCTTTCTCAGGTCAGATCACAATAATTCTTAATATTCGTTCCAAACGTACTACGTATAGCACATTGTGTATAAGTCACTGGCATTTTTTTCCAAAATAGTTCAGCCGTTATTCTAGAAATTTATATATTAGTAGGTACGTGAAGCGTAAACTTCGGACCCCTTTTTGTGAAATTTGGCATATCTACTTAAAGTATATATGGAGAAAGAGTGCTGAAAGCTATTTATCCAAAATATTTGTTACACATATATACATTAAACTAAACAACAAAAAAATTCCACGTCAAAGCATAGAATGATTACTTTCATACTGCCAAAGTCATAGACTAGGTAATTAATAATAATATAATAATTGTAATATATAAGTACATAATATTACCTACGGATGTCAATGTTAAACACGTAATGTCAAATGCAGTTGATTTATAATATAACAAATACAACATAGAAAGAATAAAAAAAAAATCATCAAACACCTTGATTTTAGAACTAGGCGATTTGGTATCAGTTATGAGGAATCTTTAAAACATCACCAAATGTTACCACTCAACAAAAGAAGGGGTATAACTGATATATGTTTCCTATATAAATTACTTAACAACAAAATAGATAGTCCGTATCTCTTAGGACAAATCCCATTCAACTGCCCCGCCAGACAAAACCGCCAGAACCTCCTCTTTTACACTAAATACTCAAGAACAAACTATGCAAACAACACTTTTATTAACCGTTGCTGCAATATGTACAATAACCTTAATCATACGCCAGATATTTTTAACAATAGCCTACAATCATTGAAAAAACAACCATCATCAATATTATAGTGAATACATTCTGTATCAAATTGCAAAATTTTTGGTATGTCCAATACTTTATCAATATGACAACTCACCCTTTCCTCCTCTCCTACCTTTCTCCATGTCCCACCCTCGCTTCATAAAATACACACACACACATACACACACATCACAATTGTACACTTACACCACACTTTTGTCCTTGTTATATTAATCTGTGGAACAATTTAATTGGCTTACTTTCCTGATTACTATTTTTTTATTAATGTAAAATATGTAATGGCTGTATTGTTTCCCAAAATAAATTAAATTAAATATTATAGAAAAATGCATAATCAACTGTCAAACAATATAAATAGTAGGACCTACCTACTTAAACAATTACACTTTGAACTATGTGATAAGAAAACATTGTACCCCTTGATGAATATAATATGTATGATGTTTTTTTTACCACAGATCAGGGGGGCAAGTCTGGTTCGACCGGCGAAATCAAAACCTTAATAGTGATTACCCATATCATGGATATAATAATTATCGTATGGAGTTCTATGACATTTAAAGCTATTATTGAACTCCATATAATAATTATATCCATGATATGGGTAATCGTGAGGGTTTTGATTTCGCCGATTGAACCAGACTTGCCAACCAGGTCCAATTTCATTTCAAAGTTGAAAATTTAAAGAATTACTAGTATTGATGCAATGGCGGGTTTATTACTTATGATACCTTATAATAATATTTTTTTTTTAATTTAGAATTAAGTATAGAAAACCATAAAGTTATATAAAAATAAATACAAAAATATAAGCAAAAGCATCAACAAAGATAAACAAATTGAATAATTGAGATAAGAAAATAATAAACAGATTGATCACAGCTATTGGTAATAAGTATACACTCGTTCAATGCGGATAATCAATGAATTCATTGATACAAAATTACTATACATTGAACACACAAGACAAAAATGATTTATAATTCCATACTTGTGCCAAAGAAATATTGAATATTGGAGTCTTTTGATGAATATGAGACGGATGTGTCAGACGTAGAAAAAAAAACTGAGGATCCCTTCCGGTGTCCCTCAAGGATCAGAGCAGAGGACCAGGGAACTCTGAGGGATATAAAAGACAGAGGAAGCACTCCATTTGAGCGAAGACCTTACCATATAAAGGGCCTATTGTGCACGCTTCCCTTCACGCAGCCATTGTATGACAACGTACATACACTGTAGGTACTCGTAATATACCTACTATGTAAATAATACTATATTCAAAACAAAACCTTCATTCATCAAGAAAATATGTTTTTTTTATTATTTTAACTAGTATCATACCTTCATGATTTTAATAATATTTTTTATAAACGATCTTGAGAGATACAAGTCTTTCATAAAAGTGAAGTTTTCAAAAGACGGTCAAAAATTTATAGGAACGTGCAAATAGTTCCTCATCTTTTTTTATTTTCAAGAACAGCTACACCGATAAAAAAACACAATTGATTAAAAAACAAGAATTTCTTACAAAATCATTACCTATTCTGTTTTAAAATAATATTTTTTATGTTTTAATAATTTAAAATAGGTGTAAAGAGGCTAACCATAAACTATCAGTTAGTACACACTTTATATAGTTTAGTACACAATTTATATACTTTAGTGCACGCTTTGTGGACAGAGTCAACAAAGCGGCTTACTATGACCGATGCTTTAGTGTGAGTGGTCCTATTAAGTGGAATTCACTGCCTCTAGATGTCCGCAGTGCTTAAAGCAAGAGCACTTTCACTAAAAGATTAAAAACAGCTTTGTTTCAGAGAGCAACACAACATTAAACTATCAGCTCCCTTGGTATGATCTCGAATCATTAAACGGCGCTATACAAATGACTTATTATTATTATTATTATTTATCAATATGAAATAGATCTCATTTTGGCGAGTTTATTGCCATATTTCTTCCAAACAATCAGAGTTTCCAGCCCAGAGAAGCAATATACCTATTAGCGTAAAAAATCAATTTAAATAAATTTCTCCTCTGCTGTGGATCGAACTTACGCCCGCACATAAAGCAAACGGCTTACCAACTGTGCCACGGTCGTCTGTGTTTTCTACATATTCCACCAAAAATTACATGGCAGAAGTCATTTATTCACAATAAATGTCCGAAATGAGTTTTGAAGATAAATTACCAAAATAATTACAGCGCTCAAAGCTATTAAATCACGAGCACTTTCTCTAAAAAGGAGCACTCTTCTTGGAAAGATCCTGAATCATTAAACGGCGCTATAAAAGTTCTAATTATTATTATTAACGAAGAAGTGAATCCTTAATAAGATAAGCTGAATTTTACATAAAAATTTTGGATATACATATTGAATTTTATATTAAAGATCGAATAGGATTTTCATTATTACTATTATCGTATATTTTATATCGAAAATTGGAATTCTGATGCATGTTGATTTCGACTGGATATACCTACATGTTTAGACTTTGTTGAGAAATATATTATAATATATAATCCTGATACCAGGGCCCAGGGTGGCAAACCGGAAGATATAATACCCCGGACTGAGGGGAGGAAACGCAACAGAACTTGCAGACACCCTGGACTCACTTAAGATGAATTATGACGACGTTTGTGTTGTTCAAGTACACTCCCCATACAATATCAAAATAAATTTGACCAAATTAATTTTGTCACATTATAAATCCGGTAGATTTGCAGATGCCTTTGGGTAATTAATGACAGTCGTTCAAGAAACCCCACATCAACGTCTTTAAACTAATCAGCCAAAACCGAGACATTCCAAGAAAGTATTCTATTAGATTTCAATAATATTCGTTCATTCTTCAATTAAACAAGAACTTAATGTGACTACTGAAATTTGTGTTGAAATTTTTAAATACTTTGACCATGCACTTTAGTTCTGCCTGGATTTCATATTTAAATCACACGCCCACAAAAGCTTTACAATAATTTGATTTTACCATTAGACTTTTTCGAAATCTTGTAAAATTTTAAACAAATTAGTATAATTGAACATTACAAAGAGAAGACGAGTTTTTTTTTAATTTGTCAATGTTCAGGGCACTGATATTGTAGAAATTTCGAAAGGTTTAAAAAAATTCTCCAAAATCTGTGGAACTTGAATGAAAATTTTGATGTACGATCCAAAAAGATTTATTTCTTTGTGTTTTTAGACGTAATTCTGGTTCTTAAAAGTCGTTGGTGCTCTTAATATGATCATCTTCATTAAAAAGCAATTCAGCACTTAGCTACAACCACCCTTGGAATTATCTTGAATCATTGAATTATAAATCGTAAATATTATTATTATAACGACAGGTGTACATTTTCACAAAAAAATCTTACCTACACATCAAAGGTTTTATTTCTGAGAAAAGGAAATAAAATATAATATAGACTAAATTAAAACGTTGGGAATAAATAATAGAAATTTTGGAAAAGGCTCGTTGTTTTTATCAAAACATGTCAGTCAATGTTAAAACAAATGTCAAGATACCTGTCGTCCTTCTTAAATATAATATGATAGATTTTATGTTGGCCTTCATACCTAATTTATTATTTATTTATTTATATAAGTTCAACGCTTGTGTGAGCATTTACAAAAAGTTTGTTAAACAAGAGAAATCATATCAAAAAATACAGCAAAATAAAATAATAGAAACAAAATAAAAAAAAAAACAAAAGCAGGTAAAATTGATAATATAGAAAAAAACAAAAAATACTTAAAAAATGCAATACTTAAAAAGTTCAGTACTTACATGATAGTAAACTTATTTGTTAAGGGTTACTAACCATTTACATTGAAAAAAAAATCGAAAAAATGCGAAATAATAGTCTTCACACACATGAGTATAATGTAAAGCAATGAAATAAGAAAATCTTATTTTTTTAGTACCTATAATTATTTTTAATAAAACTTGGTAGAGAAAAATTGATTATTTCGTTATACAGGTACCTACGTATTACAGCTAAAAATCAATATATTATTTTAAACGTTTTGAATTTCATCCTAGAGATTTTTTTATATTTTGTTGCAAAAAAAAGAACATTTAAAGCTTGCTTATGTTAATTTTAGTATAGATATTTACTATAGTGTTTCTTTCTTACCCGATATGTGTCTGAAGCAGTGTGTAAGGGTGGCAGCCGCCAATCCCGCCGCAAGTGCCACTGCCAGGACTATGAGGGCCGGGGGTGCTCCCGCGCCACCGCCTGCTCCTGCGCCCCCAGCGGCGCCAGTAACCAGCACCACGTAGAAGAACGTCGCCAGACACTCGGAGATGACGGCCCGCCACAACTCTAGGGCGCGCAGCTCGGCCTTGGGCTCCGGAGCGGCCCCGGGCGACACGTTAACGGCCTCAGGTCTCAGAGCCTCCAGTCGGTCGACCAGGCGACTGATTTGGAGCTCCAAATTCTGCTCAGTTATGTGAAAAGTTTCGTCCGCCATTGTCACAAAAAATATATGTAAAAATCACTTAACTTTTTAAATGACCCTCACAAATTTTAAAATATCACACAACTTTTTATATGTCCCTCAAAGAAGAAATTTTACTATAGTACTTTTTTGTGTAGATATGAAATATGTATTGTATTTTGTACACAATTTATGATATTTTATTTATCGGTTCACGCACAGTTTTCAATAAGTACAACAAATATGTGAAAAAATAACAAAAATTTAAATAATTTTATTTTTAGTGTCAATTATATTTATAGAATAAAAAAACTCAATTTATATATTTGTTATCACTATAAGACTTTTTATCAGAAAAGAAAATTTGGCTTACAAATTATGTATATTTAATTTTTATTCAAAATATTTTTTTAAACAATTTTTCTTGAAACTCGTTTAAGTTACAATGATTTATTTACTACACAGATATAATATATTAGTATTTTCTAAACTTTATAAAATCTAAACAAACTATTTTGATAGTTTCAAAATAATAATATATTTCGTTTTACGATATCACCCGAACATTTCCCGCCTTTAAAATGAACTCTACGCTTATAACCTAACAACTTCGCGGTCCATCCCTAACTAAATGAACAGCAATTCGACAATTCGTTTACAAAGAAATCAAATTGTTTACCCTCCGTCTGTCTTTTTCTGGCACCACAAATGCCGCACTCTGTCTCTGTTTAACACCTGCTCTGGCAACTTGTTAACGCTTACGTGATTACTACTGCCATCTATCGGAGATTGTAGAAACTTTTTATTGAATTTGACAATAAAAGTATAATTTGCATTGCGATACGTAAAATCGAAATTTGATTTGAAAATTAGTTTCAGTCTGTTTCCGTAATTGAAACAAATATTTATTGCAATGAATTCATAAATTAACGATTTATGTTTACTGTGTTATATGTATAAAACAAGAAGCAAAGAAATAGGTAATCCTTATTGTCTAAGGATGGCAGGAATGTAATTTTTACTTTACAATTTAATTCACTGAAAAAAATTATCACCAGGAAATCTTCAATATTAATAAATATATATTATTATTTAATTTTACAAATTACTTGAAAATAAATTAAAAGGATAAAACAGGTATTTACTTCACCTTGAATTAAATAAAAGGAATAAACTCACAGATGGCGCTACTTTGAAAACACGACAGGGTTGTACAAGGGAAAAGAAAAAAATGTAATTTCAAGGAGTTCCACTTTAAATAAGAATCATAATATTTTAATTTATTGAATTTGATCCCAGGAGAATATTTTATGTCTTTTTCAAAGCGAGAGCAATTAATTTTGATATTTAATTGTTTTTTAAAGAAAATTAATTATCCAACTGTCGATTTGTATCTCCAAACATACATACTGTTTTCATATTCTGGGTAGGAAAAAAGTACTGACCTCAATACTTCCCTATCTTGACATACATACCTACATGTATTGTATAGAAAACAACTTATCTTAAAACATTCAATAATTTAGATTTATGGGTTTATAGTTTGGTACGTATTGTTCAACTATACATACTATCGCTATCGACAGTTGGATCTCATGTGTTACATGTAACTAGTTGTATTGCTTCTCGGGAAACTAACAGGTAATTCAATATGCACCCAACATTCTGAAGCCTTGTTATATTTATCGTTTCACAGAATCAGACTAAAATTAAATTTAAATTGAAAACAAGGCATCCACCGGGAATCGAATCCGAGATCATTGACTAAGAAATCGGATATCCAACCAACTGAGCTCCGAATGCCGACTTTTAATCTTGCTTTAAATTATATTCATAGGAATGTCTGCATGGGTCAGCCCTAATATAAAGGTGTGTAATCGTGTCCGATGTTGACTTGGTCACCAAGCAACGCAACGATAAACCGTGTGCTTAATTTAGTGGTGTATTGACGAGGAATGGTGTTGTTATTTTTTACTTCGTTGGCGTATGGGCGTGTCGTTTAATATTATCACCAACGATTTTTATCATATTAGTCATCAATTTTACGATAAGTCATAGTTGTTAATCAAAACTCCAGATTACCAACACAGTTTGTGTTACGACTTCGAGATATAAAGTTATGTGAAAGTTTATCCGACACTTCACGTTTGGTTAAGTTTGAATCGTTGGTTTGGTAGTGTTTGCAGTTTAGGTTTCGTAATGTCAAGATAATGTGTGTGTTAAACACAGAATTGTATTGTTTTTTAATTATGCCCGTGCCCAGGTGAGATGAGAGATAAATTAGAAGTTTTGGACAGGTGAAACTTCAATTTTATAACGCTTTTGTTTTTGAACGAGACAATGTCGTTCGCAGCAGGGCGTTTTTTGTTGATGTTTTTGTTTTGTGTAAGTGATGTGTTGTGTCAATCGGATCCTGGAACCAGCAACAGACAATTCAATAAAGATGGGATTTATATACCTCCGAATCCAGGCGATAGCGATTACAAGACGTACACATACAACAATAGAAGATATGGACATTATATTCCTCCGGGGCAGAGATATAATCCGTATCAGCCCCAATATAATCCCCAGGGCGGCTTCCCTTACAGCCAAGATGTGCCTTTAGATGATCGCTTCAAATTTAATCAGGTACCTATGACTGTTATGTTATCTTATTTCGATATCATATCCCTTGTTTTGTGTCTCGTCGCTAACATAATAGCATGATTGGTTTCATATATTATTCTCATAAGAATTTGAGTCTGATCAGTCTAATATAAAATGCAATACAATTTTGTTTGACGACCATATGGATCAATTTTGGAACAGCATAATTATGACATTTTACCAAATAATAGGGTTACATGGGGCAAATATACTAATTTTCTGCGGATTTTGAAATAATATTTTTTTCCCATATTTTTAACTATGTACTAACTGGTAGGTACTAACATTTAGAAACAATTCAATAATATTATTATTTATTTTAAATCAAACGTGTGAATTAAACACATTTTTTTGTCTTTGGAGTATAATAATTATTAAGTACCTATGTATTCTTCAAAAGATAAGGAATTCTTATCGTCTAAATTTACTAAAAATAAATTCAATATATCTTTCCCTATACCATTTTCAAAATACTTGTATTATTATTGCTATCAGATAATAAATTAATATACCTATTATTTATAAATCTATCCGTTCAGTAAATTCAATTTATCATTTCTACGCCAATTCCCAAGTTATATTTGTTTGGGAATTAGCCGATTTTCGTACAGATCTTTCCTGTTTATTGACATTATTTTCCATTAAAACTGCTATTTGAGACTATAATGGTCAAAGTATTGTATTGTTTATTTATTTTTGGTCAGCCTTTGTGGCTCAGTTCTTTGGATATTTGACTCCTTAGCCAAAGGTCCCGGGTTCGACGATATGTTTTTTGTCTTGATCTGTGAGAGGATTATAAGTCTCCAGAATATTTTAACTTATTATTAGGTGTGAAAACCAATGCAAAATAAAATAAAATGTGGTTTCTGATTTATTTACTTCTTAGAGAAGTTATTGTATACTCTCTTCTGAGTTTTTTTTTATTGAATTAAAAATCTTAGACAACTTTTAGTATATATTGTTATCGAATATTGATTGAAATGAACTGATATGTATTGCGCACTTTTTCATTACAGTTAAGATCTGAATAGTAAACCAGAAAAAACAAGAGTTTAATATCACAAATTTTGTCTATTTCCTTAGGGATCTTGGCTCGAGTACATCGTGATATAGAAGAATTGACACTTTAATGTCTCATCACTTGACAAAGACACAGGAATTTTCGAATTGTGTTTTCATTATCTTCTTTCTTTATCCATCCGAAACAAAATATCTTAATTTGTATCTCTGTACTTTTTGCTTTTCCTTGGATGTTTTCTATAATATATATAAATCCAGCCTCAGTTCACTTCAAGTCCGAATTTTAAAACGTACTTAAATTTTGTTCAATGCCTGATAGAATCTATACATTTCGGTGAGCTAAACACTGTCGTGTACTGAGAATATTTTACTAATAAAAGTATCACTAAAGTGTGAATAATCCATTTCATTCCGTAAAATAACTTGAAATAACAGCATCAGACTTTTCATAATCACATAGTTAGAATTAAAAATTATAGCTGCAGAATCTCCATTTGGGTGAATGTGCACGATCGCCTCGACCATGGGATTTCGATAGATGGATTTCTACGATCCGTTTATATTTATAGTCTCAAATCAAGTACAAATACAGATTGTTAGAGTCACTGCATGAATAATCCGTTCAATGTGGACGTAGATTTACCTTTCAACAAAAAGGTTGGAATTGAGGATTGCTAGTAAATTAAATTGCATAGTCAATGCACATTTTTTTATGGTTCGTAATTCTTCGAGCGTTGATTGTATCTTAGATTTGTGTTTCAAGGGCTTTTCGTAACTAAACAATAATGTAAGCAACACACGTTGATCAGTTGAATAAATAAAAATTAAGAACAAAATATTTACTATTCATTCGTCGATTTGTTGATATTTAATATTACTACGAGAATAGTACTCGTAGACTTATCTCGTGAATAGGATATGACCAAATAGAAAATTAAATATTATTGTCGACATGATAGTTGAAAAAATATAATACACATTTTTAAAAATGATGTAAATTCTACTTGCCTTATCGAGTCAAAGTTTTCAATGTCATACTTATATTCGTTCTTTTGAAATTTCATACTTATATTGGTTCTTTTGAAATGTCATAACTAAAACACTGTATTGAAATTATTATAACTTGATTAAAAATATGGCTAAATAATAAGTTATATATTTCAGCATTGACTTGTCTAACGTTTTTAGAGTCTACAAAATAAGTTTTTGATTCATATAATAATTATTGTACTATTTTAACTCGATGTAACTCTTTTAATTTGCTACCTAATATAATCCTTCGTTTGGATATTTATAAACGATTGAAATCACTTTATCAATGATTTTGCTATTTCTAAGTTTCTATCTTTTTTTTATTTATTCTTTGATCAATTTCGATAGTTTCTAAATGCATTTTAATTCGCAGATACGTGATAGATTATTCCATTCCATTTTTTTAAATAAATCATTTTCAATTGAATATTGTGTCGTTTATTCGATAAATTATGTACATATTTCGTTTTCTTTGTTCATTTCAGAAACATTAGATTTATTTCTTATCTGTCTGTATGGTCTGGCGCTGACTAGAATCTGATATGATTCTACTACCAGTCTCCCGAGAATTACAGTACAATACATACTTACTTCGGCTGATCATTATTTGCAACCTCGGCGGATGGGACTGTTTGTAACTTGGATTCTTTATAATTAAATATGCATGAGAAATTTTATAGAATGCGCAATTAAAATTCGTGTTAATTTTGGGCGATTTCTATTAAAGCTTTGTGCGCCAGAGAGTACGTTAACCTTATGTATTTTTTTGACAATGAGAACAAGCTACATTTCTGGTAGAAATGAAACTAAAACGGTCTTCATAGATTTTCATGGAATTTTTTTCATGTTTTGAATATTTTTTTTTAAAATTGGATCTGTTCATATATCAGTTTCTTTTCCAGCATGCCCACAGATATTTAGTGTTTTGTTCATTGTGTGTCAATCAGCGTTTTATCATATCGATTTGCTTGGCTGCTCTTCTCCGGCATAACTGTTTTAAGATTTCATTCAATACTATTCAAATCATTCCGAGTTACCGCCTTTCATAATATTTGAAAGAAAAACTATTAGGCACACTTCGTTCTCTAGTCTATGCTTATTTTCAACTATTTTTTCGAACTTCATTCTCTTTTTTTTACCAATTTAATTTCATGAAATTTATACATGCGCGAATGCTTTTAAATATGATTAAAAATGAAAGAGTATTGTTTAACGATAAAAATACTACATATTTTAATTTAGAGTGAATCGCCACTAAATACAATTATTTATAATCAAATATGTACTTAAATGTCATATTGTTTTTAATCAAATAATTTATGGTCATTTCTATTAAAAGAACATTACTAAGTTTATTCTGAATCAGTGACTAGTATTATTGATGCGTGTAAATGTAATTAAGTAAATCCATTTTGAGTAACTTTATTTAATTTATAACATTGCATCTTTGGAATTTTATTGTGCTTCGAATTTTGTGTCTTAACACACTCTTTGATCCAAAATCGGCTTCGAATTGATTTCGATCTCATCAATTCAACATTCGACAATTCAATGTCGACCGCCGTGGTACAGTTGGTAAACCGTTTGGTTTCTGTGCAGGCGTTCTTGGGGCTAGGTTGTGGCCATAGGGGCCTAGCCAGTAAAGTTGGGGGTGGCCGCAGCCCCACCCTAGGATTCTGGGCAACAGGTCAATGCCCCCTTCAATTCTTACCTATGGAAGAGCAGGGCAGATGCCTTAATGCCTCGCTCGACGGTGGCTCGTCAACCGCGGCGAGGACTACGCCTACATCACGCTTGGGCGATGGAAATCGAAGAACTGAAAGTACTGTCCACGTGGTGTGGTACATGTAAATCGCCAACACGAGTACTAAGGGGTGTAGGAGCCCCCCTTGCATGATTGGTGGGCACGACGCGCTCGGCGGTAGCCCGCCATGATGATGAGACAGGTTGCAGCTGACGTTGCGCCTGGTGTGGAAATCGAAGAACTGAAAGTACTACAGGCGTAGCGAAGGCTCCCTGTGACAGTCTAGTGTTACCGTGGCACTGTCGGGAGGGTAACCCTCGCCATGAGTGACGGCCCTTACGATTATGGTTGGACTCTTAGGGTAGTGGTTAAACTCGCGGATAGGGGATATTGTGTTGTCCGACGTTGCGGCTGCGTCGGGGATGAACAGGACCAATGGGTCCTATAGCGTCCTCCGGCGTGGAAGTAGATCGCGAACTCCATCCATCCATGTGCAGGCGTCCTGGGTTCGATCCGCAGTAGAGGAGAAATTTATTTAAATGAATTATTCACGCTAATACTGCTTCTCTGGGCTGGAAACACTGGTTAGTTGGAAGAAATTGCCATATGCCAATAAACTCGCCTTAACTTAAATAAACTTGTTTATTATTATTAACACTAAGCAAAAAGTATTTCTTAACTACATTTTATTATTTTCAAATTGTATCTATTTTTGGACACAGTTTATTTTTATCGCCCTGTGTGGTAGTCAAATAGTTATCAGTAGGTACTTACTATTGCATTATAATCATCTCATGGTATCCACATAATTTCGTATAATATGCTTATGTTTGATTATAATATCGTTACCATCTCTCACCCAGTTTTTCATAACTACCTATAACTATATCGCATTCATTGATTCATTATTTTCATGGTCTACGACTTGATTAATTATGAATCATTCATGAATTAAAGTTGCATCACAGTGATGCACGATTGTCACTGCTGGTAACTGAATAGTCATATTGTATTCAACCACATTTTATTCTAGTCATAACTGTGTATGTTTAACCACAACGTGATAACTGACCGTTTCCTACAATAGATAATAACGATTTTTGAGAATTTGACTATATATAACGGGAAAATTACTCATAGCTGATAGAAAACGATAATTTTACACGTATTATAAATAGTAATAACTATATTACTTATCGGCAAGTATTTTGACAACCCTCGGCGTAGTGGGGTAAGGTTTGCGCCATAGAATTATAAGGTAGGTACAGAAGCCGGGTGCAATATAAATTTCGAATTCAATTGTATGACAAGTTTTATTTACATGTGTGTGTGAGGCGGTAGATCGGTAGGTGTACGTATACTGCATAGAAAAGAGATTTTACGTAATACTATGTGTTCTATGACTGTATTGACGGCCGGGCGAATGAAACTCAGAACTTTGTTCTTAGTTTTAGTTGTCATACTTTCATTGCGCTGACTAGGTATCTGTATCATATATAATCTAAGGTTTGCGCATCTACCAACCGAACAAAAACTCGAAATTTTAACAGTAATAATCAATTCATGTTGTGTTTGAACTTTGTCCAAATTGCAGGAACAATTTGGTACAAACTCATGTATACATTTATCAACCGAAATCACATTTTTTGAGAAAAAAAAAGTGTTATGGTTTCGAGTTTTTTTTTATGGAACAAAGATTAAAATATTTAGTGTCTAATCATGCCACTTTTCGTCGCCTAGGTGTTGAATACAAAGGATAAGTTCTTTTAATATTTAATGACATTATTTTAACATCTCAATAGAGACGAAGTTGGAATTTCATAGGAGAACCAGGAAATCAAGGTACCTACTGGGCTTACGACATGTCATCGGTTGGTTTACGTGATCATATTATGCGCTTGCGGAACGTTCACGAATTATACCCTCTTATTAATCCAATTTTTGAAAAAGAAAAGATAATCATGAAAATCTTTTCGTTTGAAAGTAAGACACTTTTTTTTACACCATCTATTAAGTGACTAAATGAGGTGACAATGCTTTCGCAAATATGTCCAGCCGATGACAGGTCGTAAGCCCTGTAAGTGCCTTGGTTCCTGGTTCTCCTATAATAGTCCATCTTCGCCACTATTGAAATGTTTAAAATTGTCATAAAATATCATTGACTCGACATGGAAAATCCAATGTTTTCCTATATGCAACTATAAAAAATAATTGATTCTTGATAAAAATCCATACACGTTTCTTTATTCATGAAGTTATCTAGAAATTTAAATAGTAAATCAATTTGATTGAATATATTTTTTTTATTTTTGGTCACATTTTGCCCTTGTTTTCCCGTTATTTTTTTTTTAAGTGAAATTTCCATTCTTGTTTAGTCATTTTAAGTTGAATGTGTGGTGTATTGGTATAATTATAGTATTTATTTTGTTTAGTTATTTTTTTATTTTACCTATTTTTCACACAAATCAGGGGGGGCAAGTCTGGTTCGACCGGCGAAATCAAAACCCTAGTGATTACCCATACCATGGATATTGTTATCGTATGGAGTTCTATAACATCTAAAGATATTATAGAACTCCATATAATAATTTTATCCATGATATGGGTAATCGTGAGGATTTTTATTTCACCGATTGAACCAGACTTGCCCCCCAGAGTGTTTACAGAAAAGTATACAAAAAAACAAAATATTGTGTAAAAAAATTGGAAAAATCAAGTATAGATTTTGAAAAGAAAAAAATAACACAATATACTTAACAAATACAATTTCTAAATAAAAATAAGGAACAGAGAATAAAAAATATATCTTCAAAAAAACCTTTGTGTACTATTAAACATAATTTTAATGCATCTCATTCTTACACAAAGTAATATGTTTAGTATATGTATTAATATGAGTTAACATTTCAGCCTCCAGTGGACCCCAACAATCCGGATGCTGTGTTTCCAGGAGTGCTGGCCGGATGGCGGGAGGACCTCCAGGGTAAGGAGAGAAGAGACTCCAGACAGATGCCGAGAGACATCTTTGTCACCACCAACTATGGACAAGTTCAAGGGTTCAAGGTATGGATATTTTTAAATAAATTTAAAGAATAAAATATTTATTGTCTTACTTAGGTACTATTATTAACTAAGGGCCTGCTTAAGAGGGCGACTGCTGCCAACGTACCTATTTTTTCAATTTGATATTGCATCATTACTACAAAATGAATCATTTTGGAAAAAAAAAGTTAGTTTGGATATTAATAAAGAAAAATATAAGTACTTTAAATTTTTAATTATATTTTATATATATTCTTGTAGAAAAATAATAAGCATACCCCGATTTTTGACATTTATCTTATACTTCTAATATAGAGCAATATATTTTTTTTAAATTAAAGAAGAACAAAATAGCTGGAAAAATATGTTGTAACGTTGCATTAATTCAACGTCACAACATATTTTTCCAGATACTTTTGTTTTCTTTAATTAAAAAAAATATATAGCTCTACGCCTTATAGTTTATTAAAAATATAAGATAAATGTTGAAAATCGGGGTATGTCATTATTTTTCTACAAGAATATAAATATATAGAACATGATCAAAAAGTGAAGGTATATTTTTCTTTATTAATAACCAAACTATCTAAATTATTTTTTTTCAAAACAATTTGATTAGAAATAATGATAGTATATCAAATTGAAAAATAGGTTTGTTGGCACCAGTCTCCCCCTTAACCACGACTAAAATAAGCACTGGATAAACGCAAGATTGGTTTATGTCAAATGGTACTTAATAAATAAAAAATATTAAATTAGTGACAGAAACATTATATTAAACAATATCTTTGCTAAATTATAGTTTTAAGTCTAACAATACAAATGGATAATGAGGGAATCCCGCAAATTTCAGGGATACATTCAGAATTATTTTTTATCGAGAGAATTTTCAATTATGATTCTGGAACTGTCAAGCTGTGGCCAAATATTATAAATTATCCCTGCCTTTAGTTTCAAGACGATAATTTCAGTATTGGCTGAGTATATGTACATAGAAACACCAATGCAACTAATCATATTTGAGTCCCTGTGTGGCCTTAAAAGTGGCCTTAATGCTGCTTTATTGCAATTTTACAAATAACAATAAATAAAATTCCACTCATGTAAAAAGATGGATCTTCTTTTTTTTTGTCCTCCATGCCTCATGGCATCTAATTAGTGTCCGACCGAAGGTCAGATTTTGGCCGAAGCCGATTGTTCGGCCTTAGCCGTAACCTTCGGCCGAAGCCAAAGCCGAAGCCGGAGGTTTGATTTTACTAAAAAAATCGATTAAAATAATAAATAATCTGCTTTCGTGACTTAGTTGGTTAGATATCTAACTACTGAGCCAAGGGCCTTGGGTCGTTTGATTTTACTAAAAAAATTCGATTAAAATAATGAATAATCGGCTTTCGTTACTCAGTTGGTATGATATCTGACTACTGAGCCAAGGTTCCTAGGTTCGATTCCCAGTGGAGACACAGTTTTTATTTGTGTTTTCAGCCTGGATCTATGAGATGATAAATATCACAAGCCTGTAGAATGTGGCAACTTGTTATTGGGTGCGTATTAAATTAATATTTGACATAATACCTACCTGTTAGTTGCTCGAGAAGCAATATAAAATAAAATAACCATATACAACGTTTTTTCTATCGGATGTATATGGTACTATGTTATCTGTTATCATGCTCTGAATCTAGTTGGTTGGAAGAAATTATCTAGTAGCAATTAGCTCACAAGGGGCCTGAGTCAAGTTGAAAACGCTTAACGATATCGCCAAATGCTATTTTTTTGTATGGGATTTGACGTTTGTTGTTTGTTATTGTAGAAAAAAATTCTACAACAAACGTCAAATCCCATACAAAAAAATAGCATTTGGCGACATCGTTAAGTGTTTTCGATTTGACTCAGGGGCCAGATAACAATACCTATATTATTTGTTTATATTATGTACAAAAAGATAAATAAATACATAAGTACATAAAACAGTATTTTTTATTTAACAAAATGAAAATAAACTCAATCACATATAAACTAATAAAATCTGAGATCTTTCATTCATTCATTCATACCATCACGGCATATCCCACAATGTGGGGTAACCAGCGAAAGGTGTCCGGGTGTGCATTGCCTTATAAAAGGGAGAACAACACATCTATGTTTACCCACACACCAGTCTCGTTTCACCAAAAAAGGCACTACATTCAGAATGGGTGGTGAACCTCATTGCTGAACTATGTGAGATGTTATTGTTACCTGTTGTATTTTCGATTACCCGGCTCTTACGGGACACTCGAAAACAATGATTTAAAAGAATGATATGAATAATTATAAAATTATCATTACAAATTAAATTGTTGCAACTATATAGTATTATAATTAAAGTACCTAGTACCTAATATAAATTTGTACCAATGTTTTAACTGTTTTTAGCGGCTGACAAAAAGCTTCGGCTTCGGACGAAAATTCGGGCTATTTTTGGCCGAAGCCGAAGGTGTTTTTTTTTTGGCCGAAGCCGAAGCTTCGGGACATTACATCTAATGAGATGGCTATTCCTTAAATTTAAAACAACATCTATATGTAAATAAAAGCATAAAAAAAAATGTAAAATTACTTGTAGGTAATTTTATTTATTATTTGTTTGTAAGCTTATTTATAATATTGTATGTTTTGTTTTAAGGTATACATGTATGACAATCCGAGTCCCGACTCCCTATATCGTCCCTGGAACACTCCCGTAGAAAGGGTCCAGGGGATAGCTCACGTCTTCTTGGGAATACCATACGCCATACCACCCGTACTGGAAGGAAGATTCAAGGTTTGTTTTCTATTTCATTTTTAAATTTACAAAAGTGTTATCCATCCAAGAAAAAACAAAACATGATGTACCTATTGTGAAAGAAAATTATTATACAAAGACATTAATAATTCTTCATAACCGCATAGTTGTATACATAGTTGTATACCAGCACACATAATATTGAAATATTGTATTATTGAAGCTATATTGAAACAAAGAATTGCATTAATTTTATAATTGGAGTTATATTTAAATAAAGAATTGCATTAATTTTACAATTGAAGCTATATTGAAATAAAGAATTGCATTAAATTTATAATTGAAGCTATATTGAAATAAAGAATCGCATTAATTTTATAATTGAAGCTATATTTAGATAAAGAATTGCGTTAATTTTATTATTGAAGCTATATTGAAATAAAGAATCGCATTAATTTTATAATTGAAGCTATATTTAGATAAAGAATTGCGTTAATTTTATTATTGAAGCCATATTGTAATAAAGAATTGAATTAATTTTATAATTGAAGCTATATTGAAATAAAGAATTTCATTAATTTTATAATTGAAGCCATATTGAAATAAAGAATTGAATTAATTTTATTGCCGTATTTATATCTATAATTGTTTTTATTTCAAAGTCTGCAATAATGTTAATAACTGTTTTGCAGCCTCCCCGTCCACACAGAGGTTGGCAGCTTCTCCAGGCTGTTGACTTTGGTCCGGCGTGCCCTCAGCCAGTTAGATTCACTGGTGCTACAAAGGGTGTAAGAGATATGGACGAGGATTGTCTATATCTAAATGTATATTCACCTAATGTAAGTAAATACATATTATATTATTATCAAAATATTGGGTTTGAATCTGCAAAAATTAAGGTACAGATGTCATGTTGCCATATTGGTTTCATACAAAATAATTACTTAATAAGCGAGTAGGTATATTTATGTTGATAAATGAGGATGGAATAATATCTTTCTTTTATTTAAAACCACTAACAAATAAATACACAGCCAAAATTTTTATTTCAAATTTAACAATCATCATCATAATTGGTGCTTCAGCCCTTTGTGGGCCCTGGCCTTCTCCAGAATCCTTCTCCAGCTGTTCCTGTCCTCCACTTTTCTCCTTCAGTTTTCAATTTTGATCGTCCTTATGTCGTCTTCTGTGTCATCCAGCCATCTTAGCTTGGGTTTGCCTCTACTTTTTCTGCCCTCTGGAATAGTGTTAAAAATCTTTTTGGGGATTAGATCATCATTCATCCGGCTGACATGTCCCAACGACTGCAGTCTACGTACTTTTATAACATGTACAATGTTGTGTTCGTCATATAATGCCTGTAGTTCATGATTGTATCGCATCCTCCAAAGTCCATTATCGCTTATTGGGCTAAAAATCTTTTTCAGGATTGTTTTTCAAATATCAAGAGGCTATTTTCATCTCTTTGTTAAGACCCAACATTCAGCTCCATACACAACGACAGGTCTCAGAAGAGTTTTGTATTTAAGGATTTTTTGTTTTTCTTGTTTTTGGACCTCATGTACTTTATCAGACCATAATAGCACCAACGGCCAGTCTTGCCTAACATAACAATGCCTATCAGTAACTAGTAATAATTTGTTTTTTTTTTATTTTCCCTTGCATATACTTATAATAATAATAATAAATTTGGATTATTTTTATAGCGCCGTTTTTGTGATAACCTCACCTCAAGGGCGCTTAAATCATTATAGGGCATACAAGGGCACTTACTAATCATTATACATTTGCAGTAAGGTGTAAATATCATTATTTGGTACTTCATGACCTCTCCGATAGAAGAATTATATCTGATCTCATGCTCCTCTTTAAAATAATCAACTACTTTAGCTCCTCTTACCTCGTTAGTCAGATACATTACTATATTCCAACGAGGAATACCCGCCATACTATAACACCAATTAATACAATTCATCGGTTGGACAATGATTATGGTTATATGACTGATGTATTCTTCCACTCTATTAAGCACTATAAGGACACTTTATTGAAACATTTACAAAAAATGAAAGGAAAGAAGATTGTAATTCAATTATGATATTGATTATTATTAATTCTTGTTTTATTATGTTGATAAGTTTTTCCTTTTTTATATGTAAGTTTATTATTGTATTCTTTTCTGTGATTTTGTTAATGATATGTGTTTTTTTATGTATGCTTGTGAAGAACAATATATGCCGTAAATTATTAAATAATTAAATAATAATATTTTTTGCCTCTTTTTAAACAAATCAGGTTGAAAAATTAAATTATATTTTTGATGTACTGCATTGATTTTTATACTGCAAAACCTATCTCACATTATTCTTTATTTGAGTATACTTTTTTACACAGTGTTGAGTAGAAAGTTGCGTCAAAAGACAATCCATTATATATTAATTAAAATCATTAAAATACTGTCGACTGATTAAAGACATCATGTACTCTTTGAATTTAATTAGTTATACACAGTTTTAAACTGCCGGCCCTGAAAAGGATTGATGCAGTCAGTCCTAAGTTTCATTCATGAATCTATATGTACACAAATACGAGTACTCTGTGTAAAAAATGTTATCATGTATGCCTTCAGTATGTGTAGTAAATAATATATTATGGCAAACGTCATTGCAACGGAAAGGAACAATTAATTAATAAGGTCTGATGGATAAGTGGTGTAGTTGGTACTGTTGAAATCTTAATTGAACTAAATTGTTCAAATTAATCCATTGACTCTGTTAAGACGGCCATAAACCTCACACCGACTTAAGAACAAAGCAGCTTATAATTATTATATTTCTATTTGACTATGAGAGAGTTATAGCAAACTTATAATTTAGTTTTGAAAATAAGGTTAAGATCAGCTTCAGACTTAAGAAATCTTTGAGGTTGAAATTAATTGAATAATAATATTAATTTATACAAAAAATTATGACAATTTCAAACTAAACATTGCTCGACCTTAAAATTTTTTTACAATTAAATGAAGTGTAACATCAAGATTTGATTATGATCGAGTACTGATTTATGCATATTTAAGATTAAGGCAAGATTAGAATGTATTAAGAATATGTCATGAGTAGCCCCCTGACCAATAATCTATAGACATAAGCAACATTTCTTGGTACACACCGCTTCTCTGTACCACCAAAATTTGGTGGCAATCAATCACAATCAATTTGGTATTTGAATATTTTCGGAATGAAAATTGAAACACTACTCAATATTGATATCAAAAAGTACATGTTGTTAACAAAGGGATACCCCTATTCCACCTCACTTTTTGTACCAAACCCCTGGCATAAAGTCGTAGCTTATGCTAGCTTTGTATATTAGTTAAGTACCTACTCGTAGTTTTAAGTTTATTTGGGAACATATCAAAAGTTTTAAAAAAAATTCAATGTGTACCAAACTTATGTACATATGTATATTCAAATGAATTGAATTTAAGAATATATTGTTTTCCTGGTTTTCCACCCCCTTGCAAAATATTTGTTGGATTACCGTGGGGTTAACTATAATAACATGGAAGTCTAGTATAAGCTTGGTAAAAACGACCTCTTATTTATATTTATTTCACTATTATATCCTGCAAATATTGTTCATAAAGGTCTTTTTCTTGTGTACATGTTCTAGTCTGCAAAAGTTAAACAAAAATTATTTATGTTAATTTTCAGACGGAAGGTGGCATCGCTCAAAAGTATCCAGTGATGGTGTACATCCACGGAGGTGACTTCTATAGAGGAGCTTCCAATACATTCCCAGCACACATCATGGCAGCTTTCTATAACGTTGTCGTTGTCTCCATAAACTATCGTCTGGGAGCATTAGGTTATATTTCATAAGTATTTATTGACATACATAATATCCCACAATGTGGGGTAGTTAGCTCATTGACGCCCAGATGTGGCGTCCAGACGTGGTGACATACAGCTTTACATTCCCCACTGTAATACCAATTACTATAACAACTCATTCCTGAATAGATCATGTAGATTGTTTTATACCAAAACGCGTGACGTAGATATATTTAACTTATTACTTGGTAAATTCAGGGTGATCGTGTGTCGGAGATTGGCTCAGAGGGGTGTAAGGTCTCTTGGTGCTTGAACTCACTGTGTCTCTCTTCCTACCATTTCTCTTTTATTGTTAAAAACCTTTAAATATTGAATTGAGTGTGTGTATATGTATTTATGTATGTGTGTATGTATCATGCATGTATACGTATATTGGTGTGTACCTACTTGTGAGTGCATGTATGTATGTATATTCTTACAATTTCTTTTTTTTTTCTTTTTTATTTTTATATTCATAGTTTAAAAAATGTTTATAATTTAATTTCCTCTCCTTCCCCCTTCACATTCCTTCCTTGCTATATATTATAAGGCAACAAGTAATTGGGGCACTGCATTATTTTATTTAAGGTTATGTTGTTTTAGAGAGTGTGAATTTCGCCGGCGATGATCAATGAATTTCAGTGTTTAGAGTTTATAATTTTTTAAATAATTTAGCAATTGTTTTGTTGATTCACCGACAGATGTCTTGAAGTCAAATATATGGGAGTAATATTCATCCAATTTTCGTCTCAATCAAGTATGAATTTACTGAGATATGAAGGTTCACAATTGTGTATAGCCATGTGGGCATGTATAGATGACGCTCGGCGTTTAGGCACGCTGCCGGTGGGCATCTATACATGACGCTCGTCTTAAAAAGGTTAATACTTGACATAGTACAAGGTTCTCATTTTTATTTATGGGCAAGCCCCAAATAGATATTACCCTCAATAAATATCCTACTTCTTCTAGCTTTTTAAGAGGTCTAAGACTCAAGGGGATATTGTAACCGGAAGCCAACAATATTAAGGGTCACAGTGCATGAGACCACCCTAACTAACAATTAATAATATTACCTGTTAGTTGACCGAGATGCAATCATCATCGTCATTAGCGCTCCAGCCCTGTGTGGGCCGTGGCCTCCTCCAGAATCCTTCTCCAGCTGTCCCTGTCCTCCTCCCAGTTTGCAATTCTGATCCTCTGTGTCATTCAGCCATCATAGCTTGGGCCTGCCTCTACTTCTGCCCTCTGGATTAGTGTTTTTGGGTATACAAACATCATTCATTCGGCTGACATGTCCCAACGACTGCATCCTACGTACTTTTATGATTTGTACAATATTGGGTTTGTCATATAATGCCTGTAGTTTATGGTTATATTGCATCATCCAAAGTCCATTATCGTTTATTGGGCCAAAAATCTTTGAGACTGAAAAAATCCGAGATGCAATACAAAATTTATAAACCTAAAAATCTAATATTTGATTCACTCTGGATGAAATACCATTTCACTAAATAATCTTACCTCATCTTAGTGACAATGCATCAGCTCTGTGGCATTCCCTATTAGATTAAACCAATCGTCAACACGTTTGTCAAAATCACTTTAGCACAATATCGTCTCATAGCATTTTTACTGTCTCATGTATATTTTTCATTTCATTAGCATTTTTAGACCTTTTACTTATTATTAACTTGATGTAATATTCCAGGTTTTTTAAGTACCGGTGACTCCAACTCCCCTGGCAACTACGGATTATTGGATCAGTCTCTGGCCTTGAACTGGATCCATGACAACATTGAGTTCTTCAATGGAGACAGACAGTCCATCACGTTGTTTGGTCCAGGAGCTGGGGCAGCATCTGCTGGTTTATTGATGGTCGCTCCAAATACAAGAAACATTGTCAACAAAGTCATCGCACAGGTTGCCAATTTTCTTTTTAACCAAGAAGAGGTTGTGTTGTTTTTTTTTTTGTTTTTGTATTAAATCACAATGGAGTGTCTAGTTGCCAATCTCCCTAAAATGGTTTTTCATATATTTTGAGTTGTTTAAACAGTTAATTAGATGGTAAAGTGTACATATGAGATAAATTTTGAAGTAAAAATATAATACTATCATATCCGTCTTATATCGGTTTATTTGCAAAATCCGGTACTATGACTTGGCGCCCTAATAAAAATGGCAACAATAAAGGAGGAAAAAAATATGAATACTTAGCCTGACAAATAGTGAACAATATAAATACAAGATCAAAAGTTTTTGAAAACGATTTGTGTGTCGAGGTGCATCAACGGTATAATGGTCCGTTCGCGAGGTGTAACAAGTGGTTACAAGGGGAAACGATCGCCCTATTGAATAATTTTGTGGGACAGATAATCAAGTTGCCATATGTACAATTATGGAATTCTACGATCTATGTAAACACTGTCTTAAATGCTAAAATGCTAAGTTGATATAATTTTTATTCCAGAGTGGATCAGCTCTTGCAGACTGGGCATTGATTGTTGATAGATACAGAGCCCAGAATACCAGTAGAGTCTTCGGTCAGCTCCTAGGGTGCTCCATAGAGTCTTCTTGGAAGATTGTCAACTGTCTGAAACAAGGAAGGAATTTCTATGAAATTGGAAATGCTGAATTCAAGGTGATAACACAAAATCTAATCATTGAATTTTATATTATTTAGCTATCTTAGGAATATTAAATTATTAGATTTTCTAGGTTTAAATATTTAAGTTTGACATTGCTTCATTCACAGAGTGGTTCATAATAAAAAGATATAGGGCCGGTATAAGAGCTAAACTCAAGTTTTACAAAAATGTAGCGTATTACAGTGTCCGTTTAGGCCTAATCTTCCCTCAAATACTTAACTCAACGTTTCTGGCGGATTAAGTACTTAACGGTGAGTCAACTGTCACTTCTCAACTCGTTGCTAGGCAACGCGTGTAGTTTCAGTGTTCTATCACTAGAGGCGTTAGTTGTATCGACGGTGGCGCCACACAACAAAACAAACTGACATAGTATTTCAAGTCGTTGCGTCCCGTTTTGTAGTTGGTATTATTTGAGGTTATTTAAAATTTAGTTATTTATAATAACCACAGAAAAAGTAAAATAAGTCTATAATTGAAGATTTAGTAACTGACATGTCATATTGCACTGTAATATGGATGGAAATGGATTCAATCTCCCCATAACATTAATCTTGAGTTTAACAAGCTCAATGAGTTGAGTTGAGGGCCAACTGTAATATCGGGCGTAAGAGTATAAAAACACAGTTTTAATCTACAGACGTATGAGTCACACAATGTGACTGAGCGCTTTCGATGGTTACACCATCATATGGAAGAAATTGCTGTTAGTAAGAAATAAACCCACCAGTGTATAAATTATGTGTACAAGAAGATAAATAAATAAATACTACCTATATTTAATAGCATTCAAAAAGCGTCTCAAGTCACACTTTCTATCCACATAAACACAACTTCACGTCTTTTTCCCTTTATCCCTCTTCCTTTCTCCTCTCATATCCTCCATCCAATAAACATAGTGTATCTATCTGATGTATTTTTTATTATTCTTATTTTTGTTCTTATTTATACATATATTATTTTTTGTTTCTTATATTTATTTTGTATTTTTAATTTATGATTGATTTATTTAATTTTTTTTCTATTTCTCTATTTGTATTCTTCTATCCCTGTTACTGGCTGTATTTACCATGGTGGTTGACTGGTAGAGATTGCCTGCGGGCAATAAGTCCGCCACGTTGTATAAAGCAATAAAAGTCTTTTATTATTATTATTATTATTTTTTTTCAACCGTCCAAAATACAAACAAGAAAATAACATTTTACATAGTTCAGCAATGAGGTTCACCACCCATTTTGAATGTAGTGCCTTTTTAGATGAGACAAGACTGGTGTGTTGCATGTGTCATGCTTCTTTTTATAAAGTATTGCACACTCACACATCTATCTATTAGCTGATAACCCCATAATTGTGGGATATACTGTGATGGTATGAATCAATGAAAAAATATTAATAATCAACAGTACATCACGAAGACTTATACATATATTACATATAATTTTTTTTATCGTGTCAACTTGACTTTTTTAGCCACACGTAGGACTCTTTCCTTGGGGCCCAGTATTGGATGTGAACTTTACATATCCAGGTGATGACTGGTACGAGGGATGGAGGGAGAAAGATTGGGTCTTCCTGAAGGAGACTCCAGAACAGTTGGTGCGGAAGGGACAGTTTAACAGAGGAATATCTTACATGGCTGGAGTCACATTACAAGAGGCAGCTTATATCATATGTAAGTTATAATATATTTGAAACATAATCGTTTTAAAAAAAAATATTAGTTTTGGACTATTTCATTCTAGGGACTCCGCACTATACTATTGGATTGTCTGGAAAATTAAACCAACATTTTATAATGTCAATTTTGTATTTAAAATTAAATAAATAAAAATATTAGTTTATGTATGGTTTTATTTCAGATGAAAATGAAACATTAGCACCTTACTTTGAAGTAAATGAGAAGTTTTTTGATCAGAAATTGAAGGAGTTGGTCTTCCGTTACAATTACACCCTGAATCCTCTGGGCGTGTATGAGGCAATCAGATATATGTACACATATTGGCCCAATCCACACAACACAACACACATCAGAGAACAATACATTCATGTAAGTTATAAATACTACTTATCATTGTCATAGTCACTAAATATTATATTTATTTATTTCTTCAAAGGTCGACGAAGGTTTACTTTCGACTTCGGCCAAAAAAGCAAAAGTTTTCTATCAGCCACTAAAAACTGAATAATTTATACAAATGGTTTGACTAAATTGCATTATGTAAACAGTTGAACTTGGTCGCAATATCAGATAAAATAATTATCTTATTTCATTTCAATAATGATCAAATTATTTTATTTTACTGAGTAATTATTTTATCACTACTATCATTTTTTTTCTCTTTTTTTTTTTAAATCCTTCTAGCGGCTTCTTCACGTCTTGATATGTAGCTCATTGTGAATGATTGGCTTCTAGAGGTCTTCCCATAGTCCGATCTCTCGAATGAATCTTAAGATATTCAGTGTACTGGCTTCTCTGATTTGTATTTCATCAGTGATGTGAGAGCCAAGTGTTCTGACTCTTGTTTGCATCAGTGGTCCACAGTCCTTGAGCAGGTGTAGCGGAGCTTCATGTTCGTCTAGGCAGAATCTGCATAAATGCATGTCTGCTAAGTTCATTGTGCATAGGTGTTTATTTAATCTACAATGTCCAGTCAGTGTCCTGATGAGAATTCTTATATTTTCTCTGTAAAGAGCAAGAATTTGGCTATATCTTTTAGCCGAGAAGCCTGGGATCATTGATTTTGCATGCTTTTGTGCTGGTAGGTTAAGCCAGTTTTGTTTCGTTTTTTATAGCATGTTGTTGTATAATATTGTTTTAATGACACTATTGGTTAAGAAGCAGTAAGGTTCTGGTCCATAGGTAGCTGAGTCACTACTATCATGCACAAATACCAAAATTCATCCACAATTTGTAGTGATGAACAACACTGTAAATAGATTAAGAAAGCTTATTTTTATTTATTTATCTCAGAATAATTCTTAACTTAAAATTACTTAAAAATATATATATATATATATATATATATATATATATATATATATATATATATATATATATATATATATATATATATATATATATATATATATATATATATATATATATATATATATATATATATATATATATATATATATATATATATATATATATATATTACGCTTTCGCCCATTCATAATGCAATATGGCATTGTTGCATGGGAGGGTGGGGTGTATAAAACATCCATTTTGCTCTAGAAATTGTACAAAGATTGATAGTAAATATTAGTATGAAAAAAAAAACATCTGAACACCCAACTTTGCAACTATTTCATGATTTTTAAGTGCCATCATTAATAAGTATTTATAAAAAAAATCTGCTATTTCAAATACATAAAAACAAAGGAAAGAGAGTAATATACAAATAGGTCAATTGTCTTATTTACCTACTTGTACCAAAAATGACCTCATAAGTCTGGCGCAATTCAGGGGTGACTTCTATGCGAAAAACGCATTGTCACCTCAGATATAAGAATTGTAGCTTTCATTATTTACAAAAAAACCAATTCTCTCAATAGATGGCGCTACAACAAAATAAATAAAAAATAATAAGATTGTTGTTCATAATTTCACCCATAGATGGCTGTAGTAAAAATTCCTTATTTTCAAGAGAAAAGAATTTCAGTATTACAATAAATAGAACTTTCAAAAAATTGAATTGATAGGGATCTCATTAAAAAGGCATAATTGGTGAACGTTGCGCAAGCGCATAAAGTGATCACGTAAACCAGCCGATGACAGGTCGTAAGCCCTGTAGGTGCCTTGATTTCCCGGTTCTCCTACAATAAATATTCCAACTTCGTCTCTATTGAGATAATTAAAAATCTGTTAAAAAATATCTTTGACTCCCGACAGGGAAAAAAATCCAATGTTTGCGCATATGCAATAAAAATATTCGGTAATAAAATATCTTGTAATACATACATTTTAGAATACTATAATTGGTACTATAAATATTATCATTGTACAGTGGTACCTCAACATACGAGTTTAATTCGTTCCGCAAACTTACTCGTATCTTGAATTACTCGTATCTCGAAGCAAATTTCCCCATACAAAACAATTTAACTACTATTAATCCGTTTCAACCCCCAAAATATCACCCCAGTTATTTTTGTTACGTGGTTATGATTATTAAAAACGTATTTATAAATGACAAATATTTATTGTACAAAAACAAAAGAGAATATAAAGAAATAAATTATATATCTTCACTGGTCTTTGCTTTTTTCGCTACATTTTTCTCGCTTTCACCTGTAGACTGTTTAGAAAAAAACATGTCCAAGGAGGTTTGTTTCTTCCTCCATCTCAGAATGTTCTGGAAATGAGTTAGGCAAGTGTCATTAAAAAGATCAGATGCACGACCTGTTGCAACTTTTTCTGGGTGTTTCTTTTCCACGAACTGTGAAACTCTCTCCCACATTCCTAAGATCTCCTTTATCTCACTTGTAGAAATAACCTCCTCCTCCTCTGACTCCTCGAAACCAATTTCTTACATAACCTCCGTATGTTGCTGTGACTGTAACTCTTGTATCTCCTCAGTCGTCAGTTCCTGGGTGTGCTCCTCGACGAGCTCGTTCACGTCTCTCTCTTCCACCTCTAGACCCATGGATTTCCCCAGAGATACAATCTCCTCTGCTAAACCGAACTCGTATCTCGAATTTCGTTTGTAACTCAAAACAAAAAATCACTCGCTCACCGGCTCGTATCTCGAAAAACTCGTATGTTGGGGCACTCGTATGTCGAGGTACCACTGTATTTTTTATTGCTGTTGTATTCTATAAAATAAATAAATAAAATAATAACAATACTTGATATTGTACCAAGTACCTGTTAGTTTCTCAAGAAGTAATACAAAATAAAATATATAAAATAATTTATTTTCAGTTGTTATCTGACTTCTTCTTCCGTGCTCCATCCGACAGCATGGTGAAATTGCTCCTCGAACACAACGTTCCCGTCTACATGTACGTCCTCAACACCACAGTGGAGTCTTTCAACTTCCCCGAGTGGAGGAAGGTGCCCCACAACATTGAACAGTACTTCCTCACTGGAGCGCCCTTCATGGACGTAGAGTTCTTCCCCAAGAAGTGGAAACTGGACAGACAGCTGTGGACCAACAATGATAGGAACATGAGCCATTTCTTTATGAAGGCATACACGGATTTCGCCAGATACGGGTGTGAACTCATTATTAATAAATTTTTTTTTGTATTAGTATACATTGGAATCATTTATCAAAAATATAAATTACAATTAATTCTGCTATTCAATTTGATTTAATGAACTTATTAGTCGCTTTCACTAAAGGTATAGTTTCCCGCAAATAAGTTTTCGCTGTGGAGGGGGATGGTTCACACATATACCAACCAAGATAAAAACCCAAATTTGATTTAATCATACTTTTATAGACTGGTCGCAACAATGGGTTGAATCATTGACTACAAAAGGAAATAATTACGCATTCATTTAATCCAACATCCCAAAAATGCTGTGGTAGAATAACTTAAGGGGGGCAAGTCTGGTTCGATCGGCGAAATCAAAACCCTCGTGATTACCCATATCATGGATATAATTATTATATGGAGTTCTACAATATCTTTAGATGTCATAGAACTCCATACGCTGTTTTCATTCACCTGTAGCACAAGCATGTATGCTTGATTTAAGGAATGTGGGAAGGTTTCTATGTACTTTTCAACAAAGACCTATTCATTTTTAATAAAAAAAAAGTCATGTAATATCTTGTTTCATTTTTGTTTTGTAGTAATCCGTCCCGTGAACAAATCCTGGGGTTGCACTTTGAGATGGCTCGTGCCGGGGAACTGAAATATCTGAACATCAACACAACATACAACTCCAGTATATTGCTCAACTTCAGACAGACAGAGTGTGCCTTCTGGTCTAACTATCTCCCCACTGTTGTGGGACATTTGGTACCAACCTATCCACCAGTCACTGAGGTAATATACCTTATTTTATATTTATTGTATCATAAT
This sequence comes from Molanna angustata, assembly GCA_963576475.1. Taxonomy (NCBI): domain Eukaryota; kingdom Metazoa; phylum Arthropoda; class Insecta; order Trichoptera; family Molannidae; genus Molanna; species Molanna angustata. The sequence continues at coordinate 44,972,367 of OY754967.1, forward strand.
TAAGAGTTACTTTTAAGAAATAGAAGAAAGACAATTGAGATAGTATGGAAACATATTAAGAAGACCAGAGTATCACATTGTGAACCATGCTATGGCCGTAGACATACCCGAACAACAAATAAGGAAAGACCAAAAAATACATGGATTGCGCTAAGGAGTTCCCAATTGATGAAACAAGAATTGACATCGGAGGGTGTCCAGAACCGAAGAGTGTACAGCCTGAGGACAACGAGAGCTGACCCCAACAGTCTTCACAGACGATAAGTTGGGAAGAGGCCAAGAAGAAGAAGAAGAAGAATTAAGAGTTAAACTTCACTTTGGAATGGTTTTGTACTTTGTCAAGTACCGAGAAGCTTAAAAGAATATTGTTTGTCTGTTATTTTAATTTCTTGTTTTTTTCTTTCAGAATATTGTTCACATGGTTGTGCCAATTTTTTTTTTGCTGTCTTTTTCATATTTTTTTCTCTATACCAATTAGTTGTCATTTGATTTGGCCGGTTTCAAAGCAACAAGTTTTTCATCAGGACGGATAAAAAAACTCATTTGTAGTTTAAAGCATAGTGAATATAAATAAAATTATTTAAATTTTGCCACATAGTTTAAACCAAAAATATATAAAAATGAATGTTTGTAGGTTGTATGTATGTATGTTTGTTTGTTTGTTTGTTTGTGTTGTATTGCCTTTACCACCATATATCCGATTATGATGAAACATCTTGGAGATTTATTCAGCGCACACCCGTAATGGTTTTTATTTCTTTATTTGAGAATGGATAAAATTGAAGGGACGGAAGGTACTGAAGAGACATTGCAATGCATGAAATCATCAAACCATCGTTTGTAAATTGGAAGTTTTATTGTAGGTATTTTAATATAATTTATAATATTGTTATAGTACTGGTGGGAGCCAAAGGAACCACTGCAGATAGCCTTCTGGAGTATGTCAGCAGCTTGTCTTCTTTTGGTTGTCTTCCTCGTGGTCTGCTGTCTGTTGTGGAGGAACGCCAAGAGGTAGGTCTCCAGGTCAGTGCTCTCTACATGTATCAAACTGTAGCTGGGCAAGGATCTTTCTATCTATCTATCTTCTTTCTTACTTATCTCCTCTGGTAACGTGGACTTACTTATTGATCTATTCATATGCATAAATGTTATTCATTCATTGAGGTTTATTTTGTATTACATATTTGATATTTTTATTACATACAGGGAAAAAAACATCTCAAGATCGGGTAAGAATCAATACATCAAACACGTGCTGTCCTAAAAAGTGGAATAGATTTCTCAATCAAGGTTGTAAACTGGGCGCCTAGTCAATGTATCAATCTAGCGATGGAAAATATAACATTACTGATTTATCTTTTCCATCGCTATATTGAAACATTGACATGGCATCCTGTTATATAATTATATTGTAAACTGAAAAAAGTTTTTTTTTTTTGATAAATAAGCTGATCATAAGACAACAATGGTTTCAATTCCGAAGACAAATTAAATTAAACTAAAAAAAAACTAAATTTCACTGTTACATAAGAAGTTTGTTTATTAGAATAATGATACATTTACTGAAATGAAAATTGTATGTTAAAAGAGTATTTCTATGAATTTGAATACATAAATATATCACATTTTTTATCCTCCTGTTGTACATATATTATGTGATTGAATTATATAAAGTATTTTGTAGTTTTCTGTTGACAAATGTTTTGTTACTGTTTCATGCAGATCTGTCAGGAAGACTCCCATCATAATAAGACAGTGAAGTATTTTTTCTTTATTCACATTTCATGCACCCTTTCTTTTTTCTGCTTTTAGACGACCTGTCTTTTTTAGAATTACTGCATTTTTTTCTTATTGATTTCCTATTTTGATTTTTTAAAATTCATTTTATAAGGAGACAGAGGTAGACATGAAAGAGAGACACTGAACATTTTACAAAGAAGGTTTATTTTGTCTTATATATAACTTTTTTGCATAAATAAATACATAAGTATTGTGTAAAATAATAATTCAAAGCAACCAGTGATTGGTTGTAAGCCCTGTATGTGCCTTAATTGTTCAGTTTCTCTCATAAAAAATATACTCCTAATTTGTCTCCATTTATATGTAAATTAGTAGAGACCTGAATTACTCGCTTTGTTTTTTTGAAAAAGGAATGTTATTTTTTGTAGAAAATCGGTGTTATTTTTTCAGAAAAGTGGTGTTATTTTTTCAGAAAAGTGGTGTTATTTTTTCAGAAAATTGGTGTTATTTTTCAGAAAATTGGTGTTATTTTTTCAGAAAAATGGTGTTATTTTTTCAGAAAAGTGGTGTTATTTTTTCAGAAAAGTGGTGTTATTTTTAAGAAATCAGTGTTATTATTTCCATTGTTTTTTCAGAATAATTTAAAAAGAAGAGTGTTATTTTTTATAAAAAGTCATTTTTTTTTTAGTAAAATGGTGACATTTTTAACAAAATAATGTTATTTTCTACAAAATATGTAAATAAGAGAAATTTAATATATTAATTTTCATTACAATAGCGTGTTTATTGCCGCAATGCAATTCCTTCCATCCAACCAAAGTAACGTGAGGCCATAAATAGTGAGTAGTAGGTACATACATTAAATTTATAACATAAAAAAAAAATTGCGAATAAAATCACAAACGCGAATAATTCAGGTATCTAATAATTAATGATATATCTTTAAAGGATTTCACTGTGTTGATATGTACATTAAATTGATTTGGTTAATTAGATATAAGTAAGGTTGTGGGTTTTATTATGCTTTATTGATTTATTTTGTTTTAGATACATGATTTTATCAGAAGAGAATGTAAGGTTGAAAGGGATATTTTGAGTAGAATGAAGATAAATGCTTTGCGATGGTTCGGACATGTAGAGAGAATGAACGATGAACGACTGACAAAGAAAGTATACAAGGCTGAAAAGAGTGGAATGAGATGTAAGGGTCGACCTAGAAAGAGCTGGCATGATCATATAAATGAGATTTTGAAAGAGGGGAACATACGAAGTCAGAACAATAGGAGAGCATGTATGACGCGATGTATGAATGTAAATGAGGCAAAACAGGTATGTCAAGATAGAAGAGTCTGGCGTTCGGTTCTCTCTGCCTACCCCAAATAGGGAAACGGCGTGATGGTATGTATGTATGTATGTATGTATGATTTTAGCAAGATGTTCATTTATTGCAGTAAAATATGATTTAATATGATATAAAATATTTTTTATTTTATTTTATTAATACATAGAACCAACATTTTATAATAATATTAATAAGGGTATATTAAATTACTAGTTATGTTATTAAACCCTTTTAAGGCTTTTTTAGTAGGTACAAATTGTTTGGTAAAATATTAAGCAATTGCTGGAGGGAGAAAAAATAATTAAAATATGTAGGTATTGTATTGTATGTAAGTAAGGTTTATTTAGGTGTTCATTATATTTCCTGTACTGGCTTGCTTATAAATATCACTACTTTTATGATTCTATTTTTCATTCCTTCTTTAATTAAAAAAAAAACTCAACAAGTGGTCGGTTAAAAAGTGAGCAACTCAACACCTTAATACCTTTCAAATTCCCCCGGTCCTGAACTTACTGCACTGTGCGCCAACCCATTTTGAAGAAGTGAATTAACACACCCGGCGCAGTGAACTGGGTTGATTCGATTGCGCGGGACAGGACAGTGTTACACATCTCTTATCAAGTGGATAGTATTCATTCGTCCCTCAAATATAGTCTTGTTTGGTCAATATTCAATATACACTTTGTTTCATCATCATGTGTCATATTCTGGCCTTGTTATTATTTACTTGTTATATGTGAGAAGAGGAGAACGAGATTAATGTTAGTACCGCTGCTTTGTCAAATCCCGTCCGACACGCGTTACTTAGACATCAATTCGATCCAAAATTTTGATATACAGTCCACTATTCTCTTAACCCGATTTGCAATCGGCGCTTACAACCCGTTTTGAATATTGTCCTTTTTAGTTGAGACGAGACTGATGGCACATCCACATACGTGTTGCTGGTTACTACACATTGTGGTATGTTATGCCATGATGGTGTGTGGTTATTTTGTGATTTGCTGAACTAGCTAATAGCAGGCAAGCTAACGTTTGGGCAGGACAACGTCTGTCGGATCTTATTTTTTTTTTTTTTTTTTTTTATTTATTTATTTTATTGGATACAACAGCTATAAAATAATTTACAATGAAAAAAAAACAACATAATATGATTTACAACGCCAATTACTGTATCCATCTATTAAACATAGGTAGGTATATAATTTCAAAATAATAATTCAGTGAAACAATATTACATCGTATCTTTATACAAAATCGCTGTCCTGAAAAGGAAGGGAATAGACGGGAAGAATTGGGAAAGGGAAAATTTCCACTGTCAAATGAAACCACTTGAAGGTGTCCAATGTGGATTTGTACAGGTTGTATTCATGTGCGTATATGTACTTACCTATATGTTTTATTTTGTTATGTTAGTCAGTCAGTAGTTTGTGTATGTACGTCATTAATAAATTTCAACAATGTGATTGATTTTTTAGTTTTGAAGTTACCTGATTTCGGGTGACAATCATACGGATCTGCTTGTTTAATGAGTAATAATACAAAGTAACCATTCAATACAAGATGTGTATCAAAAAATACTACATAAATTTACACAGTTATATAATTATTGTAAGAATATTATGTTTGCATTTTTATTTATATATTTAATTTGTTTTATTAGAGAGGCGGATCGTTACTACAACGATGGTATATTCATGATGTCTGAACCTGCTGACGATGGTGGAATAGAAAACACACATCGCTCCAAGGACAACCTCTATGAGTACAGAGACAAGCCTCTGAGGCCGCAGACCCTATCCCTCTCAAGGCCCAGCAGCCAGGCCTCGTCCGGGTCGGCCTTGTCCCTCAAGGAGGGGAACTACGTCTCCAGCAGCCCCAATCCCAACTCCAGACACCACAATCCGACCCCGCCGCCTAAGCCCAGGGCGAGACAAAATATCAGGACTGAAATGGTACAGGGTGTGCCTCAGACGCAAGTTTGACCCAAGACAATTATCCAAACTGATTTGTGACATTGAAAAAATAATATGGTTGTTATTAATGGTTGGTTTGTTATATGCCACTTAACTGACGCTCTTTTAAGGCTTGCAGTCTTTAAAAATGTTGTGATATGTGATTTCATTTGGAAGCTAGTGTGTTATTTATTTTATACATGGGAATTTTATATTAATGTGTGTTGTTTTGTTCCCTGTATGCCCAAACCTACTGAATTGTGTCCGCATACACATTTTCATCTTTCGTACAGTCTGCACAAAAATGTTGAATTAGAAGGAACATTGCCGACCAGATATGGATACTCTAAGAACATCAATTTGAAGTACCATTCCAAATTCAATAATTGTACATGTTGAATTCTTCTGTGTAAAATAATGTGTATTTAATGATATCTATATTGAAACCTTCTTTTATATGCGACCAGATATGTTTTTAAATTTTTTACTAAATCATTGTGTGTCATTTATAAATTTGATTATTTTTTAATGTAAATATGAAATAATTGATACCATGTTGAATTTGTGTATCTAAATATAAGTATTGAAATCCATTTATTCAATCTTTTTATCTATAAAAAATGATATTTTTGAGAAATACGTATTGTGTGTACCTAATAATCACCAAATTATGTACAAAACTATATTCAAGAACTGTGTCAGAGGAATTAACCATCAGAGACGCTTAACATTGAGACCATCAGAATCACAGAATACCAATTCTTTAAAAGAATTGGACAGAGTCAATAAAGCGGCTTACTTTGATCGAGGTTTCAGTGTAAATAGAATAAAGTGTCTCATGAAGTGCGTGGAGAGCAAAATTTTGGGGCCTTCAATAAATCACTTAAGACTTCTTTGTTTCACAGAGCCTACAATAACCAAAAGCGCCCTTGGAATGAATGGTCTTTTACCATAAAACGGCGCTGTAAAAATTTGATTAATATTATTATTAAACTAAATTTGGAAAGTTAATATTATTAATAATAGCTTTCTACATAGGTAAAACAGGGAGAAACTTTGAAACGCGAATACAAGAACATATGCGATGCCTAAAAAATAATAACTTATCGGAATTTGTAGATCATATCATAAAAAATAATCATAGTTTCGATAATACTGGTTTTCAAATTTTACACGTTCACAAACAGGGTCATAGATTAGATAATTTAGAAGCTTTAGAAATTAGGAAAGCAGTAAACAAAGGCGAAAATATTATAAATAACCAAATTTTAACAAATAGTTCACTCATAAATATGTTTCCTTTGGAAAAATTGACCCCGCCCCCATTCCCACCCCCCTCACCCCCTCTACTCCCACCTCGCAACAACAGTAACATACAATCGTAGAAAGTAGAAAGTTAGTTATAATCAGTCCTGAGGAGGAAGCAGTCGCTTCGAAACCGGTAGAAAATAACTCAAAAAGTGGTGTAAACAAAGTGGTTTGTGTTTTTTAAAAGTTTTTTGGAAAGTTAACATTGATAATGTTTAATTTAATAATAAAGAAATAACCAGATTGTTACTGTATAACAATTAAGATTTAAAAAGCAAAATATCATTGCTTTTGCTTATATTTATGATCTCTTAAATAATTGCAATATATACCTACATTTGTATTGCTTATAATGAATATTATATTTTTATAACAATACATCCATTAAATTTTTCAGCTGTGTAGATATAAATTAGCGACTCGTTTATAAGGATTTTTATTCTGTGCAATGATTATTTTACTAATAAATGATTTTACATCTACTCATGTATTAGATTTTCAACTTATATGAGATGATTTTGTAACCAATGAAATTAATAATGTTTAAATGTGTCACACAAAAAATACCTAATAAATATCCTTTTATGTATTTTAGTGTTAATTATTATGATAAGTTTCAAAAAGATTCAAGTATAAAATATTGGACAGTATGAATCAGAGAAATATGACAAAACAAAAATATTTTCCAACAATCTTTTATCATTTATTCTTTAAGTTTTAATTTGTCAGTGAACCTATAAACTAGCACATGAAAAATAATATCAATTGAACAGATTGAATAAACAAAAGTCTTGACATATTGCCAATAGAACAGATTAACTAATTAAAAGACTAGAAATATTGTCAATAGAATAGATTGACTAAACAAAAGAATTGAAATATTCTCAATAGAATAGATTGACTAAATAAATGACATGAAATATTGGCAAAGAATAGATTGAACGAACAAGAGACTTGAATAGAACAGATTGACTAAATAAAAGACTAGAAATATTGTCAATAGAACAGATTGACTAAACAAAAGAATTGATATATTCCCAATAGAATAGATTGACTAAACAAAAGATTTCAGTATGAATGCATTTTCAGATGGTATGAATGACATTGATATATTTTTTTTAAAAATGCTAAAAAAAAACAATTGAAACATAATATACTGCCCTGCAAAGTAAAAACACAAATGTGTCAGAATCACAGTTCAAGTATGCAAGTATCTTTTCGTAAAGAAACATGTCATAGCTATCATGTCATAAATCCACTAAATTAGTTTAATTTAAAGAAAAGATATTTTGAAATTAGTTGAATGCCGTTCACGCTTGACTTTGGTGTGATTCTTCGCAGTAATATGTGATGGAAATTTAAATAACATGTAAAATAAATGTGCAATGAAAATATGAAAAATATTGACGCGTATCAAATGTGTCGCATATTTTTATGATGAGTCATACCAAAGTCAAGCTAAGACAAACTATATTTGTGATAGCTGTTGCATTTTTCTTATTCCGATATTTGAAAAATACAAACAATAAGGACAGAAATTATTCTTGAAAGTATGATATGTATGAATTCTAATTTAAATTTGTTTTAAGTTATCTATATATAATTCACAATGTACAAATATAAATTATGTGTGATATAACTTTATAATACATGTAGGCATTTGATTATTTTACTATAATATAATGGAATTCTTTATGCACTTTGTGAATAACTATTTTGTATTTCATACATTTGTCCCTAATACGAAAATAATTTAGAATTTCCTTTTTCGTTGCATAATTAAACTAAACTGCATTTTCGAGCATCTAAATTCTAAAATAATATTAAGTAGAGCTTACAAATTCATATTTTTCATCATGAAATATACGCATGCTAATGAATTTGTGTAAATAAAATACATAAGTCAATTGATATGACTGATTCACAATATTGACTGATGCATAATCATTCATTGATTTAATTTATATTGTCATTAAATTTAAGATTGTCTAACTGCTAAAATATAAATATTATAGGTCATTTTATATTGCAAATTTTCATTTTGCCATATTAATTTGATTATTTGAGGTGTTAACAAGAACTACTATGAAATTTCATTGTTCACATTTTATTTAAAGTTTTATAAGTTATTGATTTATTTCTTGGTTCGGAAATGTCTTGCATGTTAATTTAAATATTTGTTTCAAGAGGCCTTCCTTGGCTATGTAAATGTCCATACAAAATTAAAACATTGTCAAATTAAAGTGTTCATTGTTACAAGATTGTATCATATTTTATTATATGTTTTGTAACTTATAAATTATGAATTTCTTCAGTACCTCAATAGTGATCAAAATATATTGGAGATGTATCGAAGTGGAAACAGTTTATCAAAAACATTTATAAATGTGTTCTGCAGCATATGAACTTTTAATTTGCTTATTTTCATATTTTTCTGTATAGGTACTAACAGTCTTACTAATACAAATCTACTACACATCCGTTGACCAGTGTTTTAGTTACACACTGTAAAACCCGTGCAGTGATTATTTGAAAATCTTAATAATAAACTTTTGTCGTAGTTTTTTCATATGTTTTTCACATTTCAAAATAGGAATATGGAAAATATAATGAATAATTTCGTCACACGAATATCCAAGCAAACACCATTGTAGATATTAAAAAAGGAGCAAATTTTTTGACAACTTTTCGTTCCTAAAATGCACAACTATCGAGAATATAATAATTTGTAGAGGTTTCGTCATATTATTTCAAGATATAACAATATAAACATGCATGTCAAAATAAAATTTGATATGTGATAAACGAAATTTGTCTTAAAACACCGTAAACTACCTCTGTGCAAGCGATTTGTAAAATTAGTATGAGAGATATACAGTTGACCAACTGATCTGCTACACAGCGTTTATTGGTAACATTTTTTCCTACACAGAAGTTAAACAGTTGTGTAACTTTTACAACACATTTATTAGTAAGACTATTAATGTCTTACCTACATTCCTTTCAATCAATTTTAAATGTATAGTTTAATAATTTAATTTTCATACATTGCCATGTATTTTTTTGTTAATGATATATTATAAGTAATCATGTTATTTTTATAATTTGTTTATGTTTTGAGATTGTGATAATCGTACCAACCTTGTGTAATGTCCGTCCATTAATGTGTTATTAATAATGTACGAGATTCATATTTGTACATTTGTTAAGTGTTTATTAATAGTTTCATATACCTACTTACATATTGTAATAGTTTTAATTATGATATAATGTTTATACAATAAAATGATGACCAATACCATGTGCTTATGTGTTCTATAAGTTTGAATAATATATTTTTATTCATAAATAGTCTTTCATTTCTACAGATATGTTTAGTTTTCGCCAAAAATATAGAAATTTTTCGGAGTAGGGGGGCAGTTTGCACACACATGATGTGATCAAACCAACCATGCAAAAAACCCAAATTTAGCTTCTGCGAATACATGTGATTTTTCTAGACGTTCAGCGATAATTATATCTAAATCTAGGACCTTCATTATAATCAAATTACTTTTGGGCATAAAGAATGAATCAAAAACAAACTTTTTGTTTGTCTCTTTTTAATCAAATACAATTTGTGAAATTGCATACTTTCCTCTTCTTCTACAACAAAAGTGGCTAATTTATGGAGCTCTAAATTTGAAATAAAGAAGTTTGAAATTGAGTACTTCCATTAAAATGCATAGATAAAAATTTTACTGTTATTTTTGTAAACATCATTCAATTGTTTAATTTATAGCAACAAATTTACAATCAGTCAAAGCTGGATTAAAATAATTTTACTTTCTTTTTCAGTTTTATTTGTTTTGATATTTTTTGACATTCTTAATTTGTTTAATTGCGAAATTTGGAGGTAAAAATTAAGTTGTCTTGTAAATAATTATGCCGCCAAAAGTGGATAAACCCATAAAGAAAGATAGGTTGGATACAGCGGTGAAGAAAGAAGAAGTAACATGTTTTCCCTTGGTGGTGTCGGCAAACAATGTAGAAACTGTAGTTTTGCTTCTTGAAAGTGAGGAAAATGAAATTCTTTTACAGGTAAGTTCAATTCCCTTGAACCAGATCTAAAACTTACAGTCATTCAATGACATATATACTTGCAAGAATATGTACATGAAATAAATTTATGTTCATCGCGACCCCAGCGAGTGTGGATTTGTTATAATGCTGTATTTTTTTACAATCTTCACAATCAGTTGATACAGTTTTTAGAAGAAAATGATGAGTTAATGAGTCATGTAAAGCATGATTGTTGCGTATTATTTGACGGTTAAAGACAAATTATAGTAATAATAATAAAAGACTTTTATTGATTTATACAACGTGGCGGACTTATTGCCCGCAGGCAATCTCTACCAGTCAACACCATGGTAAATACAGCCAGTAACAGGGATAGAAGAATACAATTATACGTACAATTACAACAAGTACAATTATACGTAATAAACATAGAAAAGCCAATCAAGTAAATCTAATTACAGTGTGTATGACATTATTATTAAATGTGTATTTTATAAATTAAATATTGTCAGTTGTTGTTTAACGTTTTTTTAATTCCCCCATTTATCACGTATTTCACTTATCGTGACAATGCCCCCAAGTCAAATTCAAAACGCTGTTCGTTTTCGCCAAGCGCTAATTTTTTTTGTATGGGATTTGACGTTTGTTGTTTGTTATTGTAGAAAAAATTTCTACAACAAACGTCAAATCCCATACAAAAAAAATTAGCGCTTGGCGAAAACGAACAGCGTTTTCAATTTGACTTGGGGGCATTGTCCAGAACGTATCCCTTGTGATGAACGGGGTTTACCTTTTAATGTATATTTTAGTCCTCAAGAGCTTTGTCCAAATTTGCTGCGATATCTTTGGAGAATATTAAAATGCTTTATGATCTTAATGTACTGCAAACAGTATGGAAGTATGTTAACCACAGTGATGTTGGTGTTCGTCGATATTCGCTAAAATTAATGGCGCAACTTTATGATATTCAAGAAGGTGTTGAAATGCTCATAAAGGATGATGGTAGAATCAATCAGTTATTACAAATTTTGATTGAGGTAATGTTCCATTCGATTTTATAAATTTGAAATGATTAACAATACGTCCGATTCTATAACTTTTTAAGAACGTTCCGACTAAAATAGGTGCGTTCCTATTAAGGAACATTCTTACTCCAAGTAAGTCACAAAATTAGTCCAATTCCCTATTCTATAACCACATTTTAGTCTAATCAACTGCCAAACTGTTCTAATTTCAGTTTAAAATTTATTGGAAGCGTACTAAATATTTTCAAAGCAGTTCAGGATACTTAAGTCAAGTTGAAAACATCAGTTGTGTACGGAAATAAATAAAAATGGATAATTTTACATGTGTTGTGTTATGTTACTAAAACAAAAATAAAAGAATATCAGTGCAAATCAATTGAAATGTTTGGTTGGGTGACATCACGGTGACATGACATAAATAAAAATGACCAATTACTGCGCAGTACGCATGCGTAGTCTGCGCCATAGACAATTTGAGTTCAAATTATTATCTACGGTGCACTATTTTTGTGGATTTTAGTTTTAGGAACAGCGTCAATTACAGAATATAAAATTTAGTTCAGTTGACCTTAATTCTAAATTTTTGAACGTTCTTATTTTAGTTCAGAAAGTTATTGAATTGGACGTAATATGAAGAATATTTATTTCTGATAAATCTTTTGCTCGCTATGTATGTGTTTTTGTAGAATCCAACTGACAAATTTCTCCAAGAGTTTGTGTCGTTAATATTTTCCAAACTTACGATGTCATTGGAAGGCTGTGATAAAGTTATACATACAGATATATTAAAATGTGCATATAATAACCTAACTTCACCAGATCCAGATGTCAGAAACAACTACATGAAGGTTTGATATTACTATGTATACATATAAAGCAACTTTAATGAATATCTTGACTATGTGAATTATTTTTACCATTACCGACTTGACATTAGTGGCCATTTTTCAAAATTGACTGAATTAGGTTTGTTCATTAAAGAAATTGTAAGCATTTAATAATTTGTTCTAAATAGTGAAATGCCCGTTGAATTGTCTTATGGTATGATTTGTACAATATGTGATCACACAAAGGTTTTTTTAAAGGAAAAAAACATGCTGCAAATTTTACGGTTTGTAGCAACTTGCTGGTTGTCATTCGCAGTCTCCAAGCTAACATTATTCTTGGCCATCTGCCCATCTCCATTTCAGGGTAAGAATGCGGTGAATGACATCAACCATTTTGAGTTCTTTGCCTGTTGATGTATTTTCGCACCCTGTCTCTCAGACTTAATCCTAGCATGGCTCTTTGAGTGACCCTTAATTTTTCGGCACTTTTCTGGGTCATTGTCACAAGCCATAAGTCGCTACTGGCAGTACACAGGTCTCATATACCTTCCGTTTCAGGTTGATAGGAATTCAGCGATATTTGAGAATGTGGGTTTATTTACCAAAAGCTGCCCAACTTCTGTCTTAGCCATCACTTCACTTTTGTCTTTGCCATGTTCATGTTCAGTCCATTTATTTATTTAGCATTTGGGAGACTGCACAAGATAGAGTGGCTTGGAAGAAGATGGAGGAGGTCTTCGTCCAGGAGTGGAAGGAATTAGGCTGAGAAGAAGATGAAGAGAGAACAGCTTCCTAAGGCATTAAAACAAATATAAATATATGACATCTCATGTACATATCTCAATGATTATAAATAAATTATGTCCTATTCTGATTCGTTTCAGAGTACGAAAACGTGCGACCATGGATAAAAGGATTTTATACGCGCGCTGTGACGTAATGAGTACCGTATAAATGCAACCACTTTTTTACATTTCTCATGTACTAAAAATCAGACGGATAAATTTAGACGAATCAGAATTGGACATATTGAAAGCTTAAAAAATTAAATATGATTTGTGTTATATTTTCTTTAATTACTTCGCAATTGAAATGATACATATAACATTTGCAACAGTATAAATATGATGGAAGTTTATCATCCAAAGTACATGGTAACATGAATAAATTTTACTGTATTAAAATTGTTTGGAAATATAATTACAAAATTTCAGATCTTATCAAACATATTAAACAATCCGGAAGGAGCAAATCTTATTGCACAGAGTGTATCTTGGCAGCCAGTATTATCATCAATGGAGGATATCTATGTGAATATTCAGAATTTAGCTATTGATGTCATTAACAAGCTTGTTTCGAGACAGGGGGACTTAAAACTGCTGGAGTTGTTCAAAATTTCAAATGGATTGGGTGCATTATTGAATATACTGGAAGTAAGTTGTTATCTTTTTTATCTAAATATTTTATTATTATTGTTATTGAACAGGCAATAGCTGATGGTGTGCTTCTTTGTATAATATATTATATCTAATTAAGTTTAATGTTGTTTTGCATTGAACATGACCATAATTTTGATCGTAACAGTGTAGTGGTTCTACATCTGGAGTCGAAGGGACGAAAACTGGATGCTCTAGAAATATTAGAGATTAACAAACATCTCAAAAATAATGATAATCTCATGAATATTCAAATACCTATGTCCTCTCCACTGCTAAAATAATGTGCACCGATTGTTTGCTTTATGTATGTACGTACCGCTTTCTCTTTAATGCACCCCCGCCCTAAGAACCCCCCGCCCCCCACCTCAAACTATGTACTGGCCATTTTGTTATATTATATTTAATTTTTATTGTCGCCTCCGAGGATGATGGTGTAACCATCGAAAGCGCTCAGGCTAAATTTAACTCAATTTGTGGATTAAAACTATGGTTTATATTCGTAATAATTTTATTATATCTAATCTATTCTTGAGTTGGTTGAGTGTAACAGCAGACACTATTTCCTTTACAGGCATCTATCACCCTATTGGTCAGGAAGTACTTCCTGGGATTCGGGAAAAAGACTTCTTATTCAGCTTTAGGTGGATGACCCTTCACTTGTGGATACAAAAAGTTTTCAAAATCACTACAGCGATAACAATCATGTAGGATCTTATATTGTCCCTCCTATGGCAAACTCGCGAAACTAACATTTTTGACGAAAATGCGTTTTTGGTGTCATTTTAATCGTTTTCACAATAGCTACACTCTGGCAAAGTATTGAATCTGTAACATCTTCCATTAAACCTAGAAAAAAAGTTAACTGCGTTTTAAAATGGATTTTACATAGTGTCAAAGTTTGTTTTTGCTCTCCTGTAAAATTTCTTTTTTGCAGATTCGCTAGTTTGCCATAGGAGGGACGATATGTCTCAATCATAATATGTATGATGATAATATCTCCACGGTTTCGGTGTTCCTGCAGGCTTGAAAGTTTTCGAATATGTAGCTTGATTGACTTTTTACATTATTTTTCCTAAAAAGAAGTGCCTAAATGGAAACCATTTTTAATAATATGAAAATGAACTAAGTTGGTTCTAAATGAGTATTATTTTGTATGTGTTATTAATGTTCAAGATACATAAAAAAATTAAGTTCATTTTCAAATTATGACATTAAAGAAACAGTAAAGAACGAGGATGTATGAAGATATTGAGTGATTACAGTATTATTATGGTGTGATTTAATAAAGAAATAATATTTCATGTATACTGCAATGAGTTTTTGAAGTTAAACACTTTATATTGTAGAAATATTCCTTGAAACATCTTCATTCTGAAGTGCTGGAGGTTTTGAAGAATTACAACGGTTCAGATATGACTATTGTAAATTTTTATGAAAGTGGATGTCTAACTAGATTCATTCAATACTTGGAAATGGCACCATCTGAATTAAAAACTAAATGTTTATCCGTCTTCTTGAAGATTGCAATGAACCGAAAAGGAAGAGAGGTTTTTATAATACATTAAAATCATTTTTTACATACAATAAAAGTGAACAAAGGCAAACTCTTCGAACAAAGAATCTTAAGTAGTATTAATATTTGATATTTAATAACAACAGGAAAGAAATTACCAACTCTTATTATAAAGAAATAAATTAATCGCAGCAAAGACAGGAGGAATATTGTCTAGAAATTAGTTGACATACCTACAGTATAACTGATTGAATTGAAACAATAATAAATACATCAATTGCATTATTTGAAAAAAAAGAGCTAAAAGTTTGTATTGCATGTGTGTTGTATGTTGAATGTATTCAAAAGATCAACATTCCAAATTGAATACAATTTTGTTTAAGCCACTAGTGCTTTAAACACATGTACTAACACTAACATGCTTTAAAAGATGACCTGCTTCTTTGTCCAGAATGTAGTAATTTAAAATTTTATATGATTTCAAAAGTGTGTCACAAAAACATTGATATTTAAATCAATTGGTTAATAAGAATAAGGGCCTTGTCAGCCGAAACGGTCGTCCTGGTACAAGGATAAATGTATGTAGAAACATAAGCAAATTGTTTGATTTTTAAAATACCTAAATAATACCGTTAAATACCGTCAGTATTGACAATTTTAAATACATTACATCGATGAAGAATATTTAAAATCAGTCACTCTTGCAACTAAATCTACATCTAGAAAATTTTCACTCGGATCAAATAAAATATCACATAATTTCCATACTCAATTATTATTGTTTACTGTCTTTATTGTCTGGTTTAGTAAAAGGGAATTCATTACAGATGCTCCACATGTGCAATGTAGAAGAAGTAATATGTGATATCCTCGCTGATACAAACACTACCCTCTGGAGTCCCGCATGTCAAGCTGCTATACTAATGTGCAGACATTGCCGATCTGCTGGAATAATGGTGGACAAGAATATTATAGAAAACTTATTACGTTAGTAATATTTCGTTAATATCCATCCAAACTAATATTCTCAACAAAAATATAATCAGTACAATCTTTCTAATCCGCAATAATGAAGGAACAAGAGTAAGTACCGTATTAGCAAAAAATTCAGATAACTGGAATGCAGGTAAAATGAGTAAATCATACTTTTATAATTATTATGAAAACTTAATTTGTGTGCCATATTCAATATAATAAGAAAATAAATTTTTGTGTTGCACACTTGACTCCGTCGATAACTCGACCGGTTTCAGAGAGCACCTCTCCTTCGTCTGGAGTTCACTTACAAACTAACTGCGATAAAATTTAAGTTATGTAGGATAGGTAGGCTGTACATTGTGGATAGGGTGGGGGTGGATAACTGAAGGGGTGGAGGAAGTGACTAGAGAGATGAAGGGGGTAACTAGAGGGGGTGGCGGTATATTATTATGATTGTTATGGTCAAATGTTAGTGGAAAAATATTCAAAATTGGGCTACCTGCGATATTTGTGTTATTGTTGATCAGATTACCTTTTTGGTTTATTGCTTTCCTTATCTCTAAGTTTTCAAAATTGTTTAGAATTAACCCTGACTTATTGGAATGCAAGATTTTAATAACTGTTCTATTGTCAAAATTATGTCCCTTTTCAATAATATGGTTACCTATACCTATCCTACATAACTTAAATTTTATCACAGTTAGTTTGTAAGTGAACTCCAGACGAAGGAGAGGTGCTCTCCGAAACCGGTCGAGTTATCGATGGAGTCAAGTGTGCAACACAAAAATTTATTTTCTTATTATTATGAGTAAATCATCATCACCAATGGCTTTACAGCCCATCAAGAACTTTCCGCCATTCCACCAGGTCCATTGTTCATATCTTCCAACTAGGCGATAAGTTTTTATGTACTTTATTATGTTGGGCTCATTATACATACGTTCCAGCTCATGGTTATACCTTATCCTCCGTGTTCAATTTTCACAGACAGGATAGATTTTTCTCAAACCTTCCTTTCAATGACCAGGGGGGCAAGTCTGGTCCAACCGCCGAAATCAAAACCTTTGTGATTACCCATATCATGGATATAATTATCATATGGAGTTCTATGACATCTGAAGATATTATAGAACTCCATATAAGAATTATATCCATGATATGGGTATTCGTGAGGGTTTTGATTTCGCAGGTTGGACCAGACTTGCCCCCCAGAAGTTTCATCTTGTTTAAATTTTTTAAATAATCCGTAGTGTCAGATTACTGGATGTGCCAGTTTAGTGGAGTGTCAGATTATTGTATGTGCTGGATTAGCGAGTTTTTATTAATAAAGAAAAAATTTGGTAGGAAAAACTTTCATGTCACATTTATAATGGTTAAATTGTTTTCGGACTGTACTAGTCCATCTTCAAAAACACCAAAATAGTGACTATTATGGATTTCCATAATGTTGCACAGTCGAAAAAAAAAAATATAATTTATTTTTAGTGTGGTTAAGTGATACAAGATCACTCCAAGGGTGCAATAACTAAATTATTGGCTCTATGATACAATGTAGTCTTAAGTATGTAATTTACCTAAAGTGCAAATTCTCTGAATATGTCAGAGGATAAGTTTTCTTCTTTACAGGCCACTTTACACTGAAACTATCACTAATAATGTTGGAGGGAGAAGGGGAATAGGGGTTGTGACAAGGGCTGATACAATTATTTAGATAACGAGAACATATTGATAAGTGGACTACTTATTAAAATTGGAGTGTTTAGATAAAATTTTCCTACTTAAATTTGTGATTATGAATATATTTTTATTTTAGAAATAATTCAGAATGATACAGTTGCCTGGGAGCATACAAAGGAAGAAGCTGTGTTGCTATTGGCTGAAATATTTGGATTAGAGTTGAAAGGTTGCATCATATTCATGGACTTGAAAGGAGATTTGATATTCAGAAATTTTTTGCTGCCTGATTTCAGTATGTGTAATTATTATATTTTTTATAATTTTTGTAACGCTATAAGGCTGAGAGAAGAGCACATTAATTGCTCTTGACACCAAATCATCTGAATCTTTCCATCATCTTGTTTCAATTACCTTATTCATTATGATTTTTATACCTCTTCTGCTATACTTACTGATGCCTCTCTCTGTACATACAAAAAAACATATCATTTCCTGAATCATGAAATTGATATCAGTAAAATTAAGATCAGCTTCATACTTTAACAATATTTGAGGTTAAATTAATTGAATAATAATATTAATTTATACAACAATTAATGACAATTTCATACTAAACGCTGATATTAACACATTTTCATGATTAAATGTAGAGAAAGATTAATATTGGATTATAATCGAGTACTGATTTATACATTTTTAAGATTAAGGCAAGCTAAGAACGTATTAAGAATGTGTCATGAGTAACCCCCCAGAACAAGTATAAATCTCCAAAGGAGAAACAACAAAAGACTTGATCATTTTTGATGCAATTTTTAAAAAGTTATTTAAAGTTTGTGTTCAACTATTTAGAAATACATAAATCAAATAATTTTTTGACAGTAATTTGTGTATCACCACTTGTTTAAAATATACCTCTACATGCTATATCGTTTTTCCAAAGTCCCGGGTTCGATTCCTGGAGGAGAAACAGTTTCAAATTGTGTTTTCTTTCTAGATCTGTGAGACGATAGATATCATAAGTCTCCAGAATGTAGCAACTTTTAATTGGGTGCTTGTTTAATTAATATTTGACATAATTCCTGTTAGTTGCCTGAGAACACAAAAGTAAAATAAAAAGATACCTTTTTTGTTTCGAGGGAAGAGTTGTTGAACCTTTTATCCTAACCTCAAAATGTCTCATTTTGGCTCAATGTGATGTATAATAAGATGGATTTTATTTTCATGTTTCAATATTAGAAGTGAACATCACGGATAGAGGAGTATCCAATATACTGCAGTGTTTTAAAAATATGACTTTGTATCAAATCACACGACAGTCTTTATCGAAGAGGGATTTCTTAGAAGATTTATTTCATATATTGCAGGTAAATAATACGCTTTATATTGCGTAATAGGAATGTCAGGTCAGTCATTGAATAATATGTCAGATTGTATGAATTGTCTTTTCCTAAGATTTTCTTCATTCATTATTCTCATGTGGCCAAAATATAATAATAATAATGAACACTTCCTTGCACCCTGCGCAAGTGGCGAGTTTATTGCCGTATGGCAATTTCTTCCAAATAAACAGTGTTTCCAGCCCAGAGAAACAATATTTGAATAAATTTCTCCTCTGCTGGGAATCAAACCCAGGACGCCCGCACAGAAACCAAACGGCTTACCAACTGTGCCACGGCGTCAACATATCTCAATATGTCGACTATTATTTCATTGATGACATCTTTTTTATCCAACTGTCGATTTATTCAAAAGAATTTTATTCTCAACATATCGACAAAGTATCAAGCCAAGATATGCGATATTTGTATGCAGGGTCTATATTTTTCACGGTGTTTCCAACTTTAAAGCAACGAACTTTGAAGCAAAAAAACACCAACTTAGAGGCTTCGCAGCATATATGTTCCATATATGGATTTACTCAGAATTTGGATTGAACATTTAGTGTGTCTGTGTCCCCCCCCTCCCCTTAAAACTTTTGATCCGCTCAATTTACAGAGCCCGAAATTTCAGAATATATAGATAGTAAAAAAGTAAAAAAAAAACTTTTATACTAAAAAAAAAAAAAACTAAAAAAAAACTTTTATACTCAGAAACCTTTATTTTACCTAACAAAAATTTTATACTCAGAATTTTGAATTTTGTTTCAGTCAGGGGTTATCAACTTTTGAGTTTTTACTTTATTTTTCCATATATCTCAAAAACCAATAACCTAGAGCCCTGAAAATTGGTATGAATATAGACAAATACAAAATCTCAATTTTTTTTCCCCGACCAGTCAAAGTTTCAGAGCTTTAGTTTAGAATCAATTTAGTTTAGAATCAATTCAAAATTCCCATACGAAGAGTCAGGTGATGTTAAATAAAAGTGTGTAACAATAATGAAAAATAGTGACAGTCAAATCAAAATAATTGTTTATAATAGTATTTCCATGTTACCAAATTTAGATTGAAGACGCACAAATAATGAAGCACATATGTGACATATTATATAATTTGATGGTGGATTACGAAGGTAAAGAACTTTTTATGGAATGTGACGGTATTCAAGTCATAAGGACAATCTTGGAGAGCGATGTTGAAGGTATTAAAGAGAGCGCCTGTAAACTTATTATTGCCATAGCTGATGAAAGTACAACTCCTATAATGATCAGAGAAAAAATTTTAAATATGTAAGTTCCATGATTTTTTATATATATTTTTTTTTTATTTTTCCAACTGTCGATTCGTTCATGAGAATTCAATTCTCTGAATGAATCGACATTATTAAGCCAAGATGCGTGTACGAAGGAACATTTTGTATGGAGTAGTGGACTTTTTGCATGCTAATAACACCAAATAGAGGCCTCGCAGCATATATGTTCCCATACATTGAATTACTCAAAATTCGGAGTAGATCATTTTATGTGAGTTTTGTGTGTGTGTGTCTGTATGTGGGTGTGTGTGTCTGTGTGTGGGTGTGTCTGTGTGTCCGTCCCCCCCTTATAACTTTTGATCCGCTCAATTTACAGAGTCCAAATTTTATATAAACAGTTATAAATTTAAAAAAAAAAAAAAAAAAAAAAAAAAAAAAAAAAAAAAAAAAAAAAAAAAACAAAAACTACAAAACTTTTATACTCAAAATTGTAAATTTTTGTTTCATTCAGGGGTTATCAACTTTTGAAATTTTGGTTTATTTTTCCATATATATCAGAAATCATAAAAGCTAGAACGCTGAAAATTGGTATAATCATAGACAAATACAAAATCTCAAATCAGTTTTTTTTGAAAAATTCCAGGGTTTCTCAAACATTTTTTATTAAGAAAAATATTTTTTTATGATAAATTTATGAGTTTAACTGCCTATATTTCCAATTTTTTTTAAAATATCGAAAAAAGCCGAAACACCCCAACTAGAAAATTTAATTTTCTATAAAAAATCTTAACATTGTAGAAGTACATCTTAATTTTTTTTTAACAATTTTTATAAAAATTGAATTTAGTGACGACATCGCTTCATACAATTTGTATGGCAATCGCCTATACACAATATGTAAGAAAACTTAATAGTTTGATACTTAATCTCCAAACATACATACAGAACCATCATGCAGTATTCATATTCCGGGTAGGAAAAGAGGACTGACCTCCGTACTATCCAACTTGACATACATACCAACATGTGTTAAAATTTTCTATAATTTGGATTTATTGGTATATAGTTTGATTCTTATTCCTCAACTATATATACTATCGCTATCGACAGTTGGATCTCATGTGTTACATGCAACTAATTAATACAAAATTCCATTTTATGATTTGAAATATCTACCAGCAGTATCTGATTCATAGCAGAATATAATTTCTGAGAAGTTTTCTGTGAGGCACTGCATTAGAATAGTGCTTCCACTATTTTCTAGTATCATTATTTTCGGGTGCCCCGTAAGAGCCGGGTAATCGAAAATACAACGGACATATATAACATCTCACATAGATCAGCAATGAGGTTCATCACCCTTTCAGCCTCCCTAGACAACATGTCATTTAGCTCAAGAAAAGAAACAAGAAAAGATAACTCAATGTATGGAAGTGACTGGCAACTGTCACTTCCATACATTGAGTTATCTTTTCTTGTTTCTTTTCTTGAGCTAAATGACACATTGTCTAGGGGGGCTGAATGGAGTGCCTTTTCAGGTGAGACAAGACTGGTGTGTGGGAATAAACGCATGTGTCTGGTTTCCTTTTAAAAGGTAATGCACGCACCTGTTGCTGGTAACTCCACATTGTGGGGTATGCCGTGGTGGAATGAATGAATGTATGAAGTTTACCAACAATAGGGATTTTTAAATTATAGTTGTAACAAAATGTCATTTAAAAATAATAATAAATCTTGCCATTAGCACAGGGAGCAATATGTTTATGAATACAAACAACATAATGTAAAATCATTTATTTGTGTGCAGGAAATTATTACAGAATATAAATTATAGATTGACCGATTTTTGTGCAATTACTTTGCATTAAATGTGTAAATCTAAAAGGGAAATGTTTTGAATCAAAGTAATACTTACTATTATAGTAATTGATATGATAACTTTTTATAGTTACTACATTCTCATATCTTTAAAAATCTCTGTTATTCAAGAAAAATTTTGATGTTCACTCTCATTATTTCCATCTTCACTTTCAAATATTTGCACCATATTGTATTCAATTTAATATTTAAAATCATATGGACGCAGAAAACTAATTTGGGTTTTTTGCTTGCTTAGTAGTTGCACAAATTGATATTATTACTGTGTAGTCATGAATTATGTAATATTTTCCAGTCTCTTCCAAAATATAAAGATGTGTTCAATGTGCCCCTCGTGGCAAACAGCTATAAAATCTTTACTTAATTCTCATCTGCCAGCCAAATTTGCTTATTTAAATGTCCTCAACTTTATGGACATTACTAAACAGGACTTTTATGTGATGAAGGATCCTGGGAAGAGATTTTTAGATTTGCACGAAATACTTGAAAACCGATCGTTGGATAAGGAACCTGTCTATATTTGTCATTTTTCTGACAAGTTTGAGAGTGCATTGGTTGAAAATAATAGTTGTAAGTTATATTTTTAATATGTATGACTAGTTGTTTAAATGTCATTTATTTAAATTTACCCATCTCAAGTCTGCTTTGGGGTCTTCAGTGATTTGTGCTCTACGTTCTGCCCAGAACAGATTGATTAGGGCTACTATCGTCAGTCATGAGGATAGGGACGAGAGAGAGTCTATATTTAATGCCAATCAAAACCTCAGTTGTTTTTATTTTGTAAATGTTGATATTGTAGAACACCACTTTTGGTTTTTTTTAATCAAACATACTGATTATTGTTCCTATTCAAATGTTTCAGTTGAAATAGACCAAGTCATGCGTACTGATTGGCCTTTAAAAATGAAATATGTATAGCAAAAACATTATATTTGATTTATAAAATTCAATACTATATTTGAATGATTCATTAATTTTTGTAGTTGTATCAATCAAATCACAAGAACCGTTATCAAAAGGATCAGAAAATGTATCCGCACTATCTTCCAGTTTATTTGATCCTGTTCTTTTCACCTACTTGAAGAAGATAAGAAACAAGTTTGTATTTTTTTAATTATATGTTTGAAAAGAGACCTATGAACTAGAATAGCAGATGTGCCATAGAATTTTGACAAGTAATCTCATTTACTAGCATAAACTAGTGATCGCGATGAGGTCAATATTTGACAAGCGCATATTTGTTCTGTCTATTGGAATACATTTAATTATTGTACTCCTTTATATGTAGATTTGTTGAAGCAGTTGTATTTAAGAATGGAGATGCTACCCTCGTAGAAAGAATACAAATTGTTGCAGAGTTTGTCTGCGATCAAATGTGCGGTCCTGACCCCAGTCTAATATGCAACAATCATTTGATGGAACTTCATTTAACTGAAATTAAGGTTTTATATTCTTTAATATTTAGTTTTTAGTAAAATTTTATAGTCAATTTGTGTACCAATAATTGTATTTATAATCCAACTGTCGATTTGTTCAGGAGAACTTTGTTCTCTTAACATATCGACAATGTATCAAGCCAGAATACGCGAGAATT
Organism: Molanna angustata; assembly: GCA_963576475.1. NCBI lineage: Eukaryota > Metazoa > Arthropoda > Insecta > Trichoptera > Molannidae > Molanna > Molanna angustata. Next base: position 44,996,336 of record OY754967.1, read on the forward strand.
GTATGGAAAGGTCTACTTTTTTCACGGCTTTTCCAACTTTGAAGTCAAAAAACACGTGTGTGTCCGTCCCCCCCTTATAAATTTTGATCCGCTCAATTTACAGAGCCCAAAATTTCAGAATATATAAACAGTTATAGGCTTACAAAACTTTTATACTCAGAATTTCGAATTTTTGTTTGAGTCAGGGGTTATCAACTTTTGAATTTTCACTTTATTTTTCCATATATCTCAGAAACCATAAAAGCTAGAACGCTGAAAATTGGTACAAATATAGACAAATACAAAATCTCAAATTAGTTTATTCAAAAAAATTCCAAGGTTTCTCAAACATTTTTTATTACGAAAAATATTTTTTTTATGATAAATTTATGAGTTTAACTGCCTATATTTCCAAAACTTATACAATTATCGAAAAAAGCCGAAACACCCCAACTAGATAATTTAATTTTCTATAAAAAATATTAACATTGTAGTAGAAGATCTCAATTTTTTTTAACAATTTTTTTAAAAATTGAATTTAGTGACGACATCGCTTCATACATTTTGTATGGCAGTCGCCTATACACAATATGTAAGAAGACTTAATAGTTTGATACTTCATCTCCAAACATACATACCATCATGCTATTTTCATATTCTGGGTAGGAAAAAAGGAACTTCCTCCATACTATCCTATCTTGACATACATACCTACATAATATATGTTGTATAGAAAACAAAATATCTGAAAATATTCAATAATTTGTATTTATGGGTTTATAGTTTGGTACATATTCTTCAACTATACATACTATCGCTATCGACAGTTGGATCTCATGTGTTACATGCAACTAGTATACAAAAAAATATATTATATTATGGGGTATTGAAATGTGTGAATGAACGGATGAATTGGTTGTGTGTGAATGGGACATATGGATGCAATTTATAAAGTGCGCTTGAAATGGTAGGAAGACTATTCTGAATACGGCTCAGTAGGTAGCACATTAGATACTCGTTATATTGATAATAATATATTCCAACTGTCGATTTGTTCAGGAGAACTTTGTTCTCTTAACATATCGACAATGTTTCAAGCCAGAATACGCGAGAATTGTATGAAGAGGTCTACTTTTTTCACGGCATTTCCAACTTTGAGATCAAAAAACACCAACTTAGAGGCTTCGCAGCATATATGTTCCATACACGGATTTACTCAGAATTCGGAGTAGAACATTTCGTGTGTCTGTGTGTGTGTCCGTCCGTCCCTTATAACTTTTGATCCGCTCAATTTACAGAGCCCAAAATTTCAGAATATATAAACAGTTATAGGCCTACAAAACTTTTATACTCAGAATTTTGAATTTTTGTTTCAGTCAGGGGTTATCAACTTTTGAATTTTTACTTTATTTTTCCATATATCTCAGAAACCATAAAAGCTTGAACGCTGAAAATTGGTATAAACACAGAAAAATACAAAATCTCAAATTAATTTTTTCAAAAAAATTCCAGGGTTTCTCAAACGTTTTTTATTAAGAAATGATAAATTTATGAGTTTAAATGCCTATATTTCCAAATATTTTAAAAATATCGAAAAAAGCCGAAACACCCCAACTAGATAATTTAATTTTCTATAAAAAATATAAAAGATGTATTAGCACATCTCAAACTTTTTTTAACAATTTTTATAAAAATTGAATTTAGTGACGACATTTCTTCATACAATTTGTATGGCAATCGCCTACACACAATATCTAAGAAAACTTAATTATTTGATACTAATCTCCAAACATACATACATACCATCATGCTGTTTTCATATTCTGCGTAGGATCAAAGGACTGACCTCCATACTATCCTATCTTGACATACATACATAGGTACAAGTGTTGTATAGAAAATCAAATATCTTAAAATATTAAATAATTTGTGTTTATGGGATTATAGTTTGGTACTTATTCTTCAACTATACATACTATCGCTATCGACAGTTGGATCTCATGTGTTACATGCAACTAGTATAGATGTTTGATACATACAGCATATTATTTGGCTATTCACCCCGCAATAGAAGAAATAATTACTAAGTAGTAAAATGTGCACAACCCCCATTACATAATATATCACATTATAAGGACATAATATTAAGAAGTTTGGATCGTCTAAAATAGATCAATTTCATTCAAAATGATGTGCATTTTAACAGAAAGTCGGAAGTGGCTTAGCTCTTCATTTCTGTAGTACAGTACAAAGTAATGAATATGCATTTATTTTTTTATTCTAATACATAAATTGCGATCATAATTATATTTTGCAGTTTTAAACATATAAACATATTTGTAGGAACATAAAATGATACCGATGGGTTTGATTTGAGCCAAAATTGATTTATAAAAAGCTGTACTTGCAGATAAAATAAATATTCCAGGAAAATGTATCGAGGGACAAAGATTCATGTGTGGAATTAAATGTATTATAATTTAAGGTATTTCTTAATGATTCTTCAGGTTATTTTGGGCAGTAATCTGATACCAATTGGTTTGATCCGAGTCGGAAGCAATCTAGAAAGATCGGTGTTGTTTAAAGTACTCGCTGATAAATTAGATATTCCAGCAAAATTGTGTAGAGGGACAGAGAATCATGCTTGGATTGAAGTACCCGTACCTCCGCCATCAAACTTATCAGTGAGTTGTAAATTTATATATTTATTCAAAGACTATAAATAAGATAAAAAAGAACTTAAAACAATCTTTAATAACTAAATTTGATTATTGGCTTTCCTGGTTCTGTTTAACGTCATGCCTTTGAGTTACAGATGTCAGTTTTTTCACTGATACTTCTGTGAGATTAAAATCATCTTTCTATATATTTGGCCATATCTTATTTGCAATTGATTGTAATCTGACTCATAGCCATACAAAAAAATGGGTAAGCATTAAAGGGGAATGCCCTGTAAGTGAAATGTCGTGCTCTGAGGTTTGAGTTTTTTTTCACATATTTAAAACCGACATCGAAAATACAGATGTTAATGTCACGTGATATTTTACAAGTATTACTACTACGTCAAAAACTGCATTGTCTTTATAAAATGTTTTAGAATACTGTCCATAGATGCCTCTGCTATGCATATTTTGAAGTTATATCCCATAGAGTGCGTTTTATAGATTATGACGTTGAGAAGTCAATAAGCCTTTGAGGAAAAGTTAAAAAGGAACCTCCATAATAATCCCCTATTTGTTAAATCACAAATTAAGCCTGATGATGTTTAAGGGAAAGTTACAGTAGGTTATAATAATAATAATAAACATCTCCTGGCACCCTACGCAAGTGGTGAGTTTATTGCCATATGGCAATTTCTTCCAACTAACCAGTGTTTCCAGCCCAGAAAAGCAATATTTGCATGAGAAATGAATTTAAATAAATTTCTCCTCTGCTGAGAATCGAACCCAGGACGCCCGCAAAGAAGCCAAACGGCTTACCATCTGTGCCATGGCGGTCAGTAGGTTGAAGGTATTGGCGGGGAAACTTAACATAAATTGTAATTAATAAATGTAGCTTACTTTTATTTGAGGATTATTTAGGATTCTGTTCTTGTATTTCTTTAGTCGGAACAAGAATTAATAAACTGGAATCTTTTACAACCCCGTCATGTGGTGAACCTACAGGATAAACCAGGACGTCTCATGCCGATTAAATCTTCCGAAGCAATGGTTTACTGTGGGAAATCAGTCAGTATCTATTGACAGAATTATATTTATGTAAGTGTCAATGTTCAATTCCTTAGGGAAAACAAAAGAAAAAATTTCTCAATTATTTAGAATGCTTTATTATAACTTTTCCACTGACTAGAGATTGTTTGTTTGTTATATTTAATTGAAATTGCACAATCCTTTATAAAAGTGCAATTTTAAAGAAATAATATATAAACAATTAACAATATGTTATCAACAATATTATATAATATATATAAATTATTATATTTTTGCGTTTTTATAGTGATTATGATATTAAATTTTCTAACTATGTCACAATCATTAATTATGTCCGTAAATATTGTGGCACTAAATGAAGAAACTCAATATATAGTACGCTAAATTATAATTTTTCAAATACGAATTAAAATAAATTGATATGTATAGAGAGATGAAAATATTTTAAATATAATAAAAAGATCACACAATTTAGACATAAAACATTATTAAAAATACAATCACAACACAACACAAGACAGAAAATATATTTATATAATATGAGAATACAAAAACAAAATACTAAAGTATAATTTTTGGCATTTTATTATCTGCTCAGTTTGTTTGTGTCTACACAGATAGAAACTAAAATTCATTAAAGTTTCTCAATTTTTATAAGATCTGACTGCTAATCCAAAGGTGCCGGGTTCGATTCCCGGCAGAGACACAGTTTTTAATTGCGTTTTCAGACTGAGTCTGCGAGACCATTAATATTACAAGTCTCCAGAATGTGGCAACTCGTTATTGGGTGCGTGTTAAATTAATATTTGACATAGTACCTGTTAGTTGCCTCAGAAGTAATATAAAATAAGACATTTCTTCTGACTTTAAATTATTAGTAAAATACTATCTGTATTTTTGTTACTTTGTTCATTTTTTAAATCCTACATGGTCATCATCAATATTGAATTCAAGTAAAAACTGTATGTTTAATTGCAAAAATATCTCTAATTGTCCAATATTAAATATAGTAACAAATTATATAACACATTGTGGCATCATTTAGCTGAGTATTTTCAACACTTTCGTCCAGCTGGATAGAAATGAACCAGTATTATACGAAAGAGTGCAGTTAAAAAGTCAAGCTGAAGGACTCCACTTGCTTGAAGCATAGGCAATTGTTCATATAAAGATAACACTAAAGACAAATAAACAATCTTTTGATATTATTTAACATTATGATTTACACAACCAATGTACAAAATTAGAATTTTGCAAAATATATTACAATTTTGTTCTTACTTTGAATTTGTTTAATTTATACAACATTTTCATTATTTCACAACAAAAACAAACTTAATAATTTCTCACAATAGTAAAATGCTAATCTTAAATATTACGAACAAAGCTTCTTGAAGTTTCATTTTTTGTAACATAAAAACTGTATTTTTTTGTTAACAGATATTTCATTCAAGATATAGTCATTATTATATTGAGATACACAACGAATAGGCTAATAGACATTTTTTAAATGAATAAAATTATGACGTAGAGAAGTGAATGTCACACATTCCTGTTCCATCATATATTTGTGACTTCTCCAACATTCATGCATCTTATTTATTATTCCACTCAGAGACTGATCTTTCTATTTCTTATTATTCTGTTCCCAACATTTTTCCTCATCTTACAATGTACATTCTTGTATTTATTCTACATTTAAGATAAAATTAGTATTGTCTTAGATTTTTGTGCTGTTAACCATAACAATGCATAATATCTTTGAATAAAAAAAAATGTGAATGAATTTTATAAAATTGTGAATGATGTTTACAAAATTTTTGCTTGAGATTTCTTTTTATTATGATTTTATTGCATTATAAAATATTAATGATTTGATCAAAATATATATGTTTCAATTTATAGCAAAAAAAAGGAAATTTGAAATGTTTATAGAAATTTTAAATATTTGTACTCTTATTATATTTAATGAATTTGGAAAAGAAAATCAATTAAGAAAAAGTAAAAATATTATGACAACTTAATGAAGCATATATTATAAATTATTTTATAACGAAAAAGAGAATGTAAAAAAAATATTAGTGTGAAAAATAGTGGTTAAAAAATACTATCATTAATAAAAAGCTCAGAGTATATTATCATTAGATTTGTTTGTTGTTAGCATACATATATTGTGACTAAAGATACAAGATATTTTTATTTGCACTGAAAACTGCAAAAGTTTTTTATTTACTGCAAACTTAATATTTTCGGAATAAAAATGTAATGATATATAACATCAATTTCAGTACTGATAATATAATATATAAATATAGGTACAAAATTAAATTTTTATTCATTTTCTTTGAGTTTTATTACACAATGGTTTCACATCGACTCTGTGTGAAAAGGAAGCAATTTTTTTCCATTGATTGGGATTTTTTAGTGATATGGAAAATGGACAACGTCGAGTGAATTATATTATATTATATTATACAATAGTTGAATTAAAAAATAATCAGGTTGGCAACACTTCAAATTTTAAACAGAGAAGAGTTGTAACATTTGTTATGCAAAAATAATAAATACTTTGTCAAATCATGAATTTACTGTCAAATGTCAATTTTATTCTGACTAGCCAGTATTTCCAGAATGAGAATGACAATTTTAAATTCCAAGTTGAGAATAAATTAATTAAGACTTAAAACTTATACACATTGATTCCCTCTCTCTCTCATACGCACACCCACTCTTTAATCACACATCCATTTTATATTGATTTGAAATTAGGTGTATGTCATTTCTGTATTCTTGATTTGTTGTTTTCATCGTTATTTCATATGCAATTGTACTGTGTGTGTACTGTTGTTCTTTCAATAATAAAATAAAAATAAAACTCATACGTACTTACGTGACTAGACCTGATAAAAAGAAATAATGTACTTCACCGAATAAATAAAATAATATTACACAACAGAATTATTTTAATTACACAGCTCTTTGAACCGTAGAATCTCAAGAGTCTACGTGTTATTTTTGTTTGAAAAATAATTTATTTTGATCCTTTGAATTTTTAATTTAAGTAAATACTAACTATATTATACATATTTATATAAATATCTCATGTTCCATATAATTGACATATTTTTCAATACATCTACATTTTTATATAATATAATTTATTAGGTACATATACATACATACTACAAGTGGAACACGTCTAGCTATACACAATAAATAAATACGAGAAAAATTTCTCCACATATCATGCATCTTATTATATTTTACTCTTCGCTACTATGCAATAATTGTAAAGAAAGAGATTTCACAATTTTCAAGCAAGTTCTGTTGTGACTAAACAGGTATCATATGGATAGTGATTTTGATGTTTTTGTGTACGGCGTATCCGGAAATGATGTGTCTCCTCTACGGCCCAAATAAAAAATAATAAGCTAAATTGATTTGGAGTTTATTAGATGTAGAATATAAGAAGAGTAGGAAAAACTCTTTATATGTCAAAACTTCAAAGGCATTGATGTCGATTGAATTAAAAATATTATAATTTAAAATATACAAAGTTTTAAAATTAAGTCAAACGTCTTCCCTATCTGCCATCAATCCTTCATATATTTTTATATATGTAGCATGTACTTTTTAAAACCAAATGCCTTGGTTTATTCTCTTGTTACACAATTTTTGCTCATAATATGTCCTCCAAATTCTAAAATTGATACTATTAGTAGCAAACTACAAATATATAGTCATACTTTCTTATATCAATATGATTCTGTCCAGTAAAATTTGTTCAAAAATTTACTTATCGATAAAAATAATTTGATGAATTTCATTTTGATTTTGAATTACTATTTTTATTTTGTATATTTCAAAATATTGTACTAAAAAAAATTAAGTTTTATCCATTTTTATATATGGTCAGGGCCAGATCTCAATTATCTAGCAACTGGAACAATAGTTATCTCTACTTTCTCCAAACCATCAATAATATTTGTACAAATTATGTTACCTGTATTCCAATCAAACATATGAATTGTACCAGCCCTGTAACAGTTATCTTGTGGAAGTATTATTAGCGCATTTTGTATACATATTGTACAATGCATAAGATTATTTTTATATGTGGCAGTCCACTAATTTTTAAATAAATAATAATCTATAAAAATGATATCTTTGGTCTATATTTATGACATGTACATACAAAGTTATGAGATCTATTCCAAAAAATATAATATTAAATACACGATACATGTGTATATTAATTTCTTAAAAAAAATAGTTAGATAGATTAGGTACATTATATTATGACGTCACTATATTATTAAAATGAACCAATATTGAACTCTCCGTATTGTTTGGTTACAGAGGAAAATAATTTCATTAATATAACAGAGTTAAAAGAAATATTTGCTAATCTTAACAATCACAAAATGATTTGAATAAAAAGTTAGCTAAAGATCACTTGAAATGTCAATTTTCATTTGTCATGTCAAATTGCTTCTAGTGTCTGGTTTTTAGCCTGGTCTAGTGTCAGTATAAGTAATCAAATGAATAGCTGTTATAAATATAGCTTTATATTTCGGACTCATGGGTAAAATCAAGCATAAATTGCAGCCATTACACAATCACTCTGGATAGCGATTATTGATTTTGATAATCACAATCCAGAGATTAATATGGAGCGGCAGTCCGTAACAGAAATTGAAATAAATTTCAAAACTAAACAAACTCATTATATTAATTGGAATATGAAAATAATAATCTGATATTTATTAATTTAAAAAAAATGACAATAAATCTTTTGTTAATTTTTATACTATTTTTAAGTTCTGGAAAATATAACTATTGGAAGTAAATGTTTATCAACTAAAAAGTTTGATATGTAAAGGTTTGCAAGTAATATCAAATTTAGCCATACAAATTTCAATTAATTCAATAAATAAAAAAAAACTTGTTAGTTACATAATCTGTGTCATTATGATAATTGTAAAAAAAATTGTAATAATTATTGTCTCTTCCAATTTGACATTTGCGGGAAATATCTCCTTTAAAGATTGTCATAAAAAATAATAAAAAAAAACATTTTATTTTAGTGAGTTTGCAATACGTTAAAAATGTCTATCGTATAATAATTTATATTTAAAGATTAATTTCCAAAAATAATAGTCATATATTGGATAATTACATAATATTGAATATATAATGCTAACGTATTGTGCCCATAAATTTGAAAGTTAACGATAATATTTCTACGACAACCGTAAATTTGGCCGATACGTGAAATATTAAACGGTAACACGCAAGATGCTCTTTTAGACATGTATACAAAGATCGACCCATTTGACGTTACATAATTGCGTATATATATGTAGGTAGGTCAAACGGATAATTCTTTGCTTAAAATATATTATTTTGAAATACTAATATAATTTGAATACACAAGTCAATTATAATTTTTGCCTAAAAATATTTAAAGTATTAAATAATATTTAATATCAATCGTTTATAAAAACCACTCATGATTAATATTGATTAAAATATGATAACTTCAATAGAAAAAAAGCAGGAAATCATTTATTAATTTCATTTCTTCATCAATTATTCACTTCTTTAAGTTCCCATTTAAATATTATATTTTTAAAAGTTGTACGCACATTATCAATTCCCAGTAATTTATCATTTGAAATTATATAGAAACACTAACGCCATCTGTTGAAAAATTGTGTAAACAATGACAGGTTTTCTTTTTTACACTAATGCAATCTGTTAAAAATTTTGTAAACAATGACAGGTTTTCTTTTTTACACTAATGCCATCTGTTAAAAATTGTGTAAACAATGACAGGTTTTCTTTTTTACACTAATGCCATCTGTTGAAAAATTGTGTAAACAATGACAGGTTTTCTTTTTTACACTAATGCCATCTGTTAAAAATTGTGTAAACGATGAAAGTTTTTCTTTTTACACTAATGCCATCTGTTAGTAATGAAAGCGACAAAATTTATTATCCAATGCAAACACATTCCTGCTTCATTTCTTGAGTAATTGAGTATTTGTAAAGAAAAAATTAATTGCTTCAGATCTCATAGATATATTAAATAATTAATTCAAAGATTAATATTAATTATTACCACAATATATTCGCTGGTTCCTTAAATAAAAGATATCTAATGTTTTTAACTAACTAAAGCTATTTTTGCAGCAATATTTGGCACATAATATTATAAATCAGCTTTACATTCTAAGGAATGTTCTAAGAAATATCACAACAATCCTACATAAGCTTCATTAAATATTTCATTTTGTTAATTTTATTACAAATTATACATTGTCAACGTCTACTTTAATTTACAACTATCGTTCAATATTTATTATATCGCTGGAAAGTAATTACGGAAAATATATTAAGCTTATTTGTCACATTACATAACCTCAAACCATGAATATGTAATTTCCCTATTATTCTCAAAATTCTTGAATCTGCTGAAGAATGTAATTGATAGAATCAAATAAAGTTGTAAGAAACAACTTTGATTTACATACCTAGTAAGTAAGGAGTAAAAACAATATGAATTCAATGAGAGAATTAGTAAGTTCATCTTTCTTGTTAATATGAAGACGATGTAGAAATTCTTTTGCTTTGCAGACCATGGCATGAGGACAAGAAAAGATATAGATTTTTAGTATTTTTAACACAGTCTAATTACAATTGCAGCACATCATTCATTTTAACTCAATAACAAGTACAATGTGTGTATAGTATTAAATGTACAATTTTATATTTAATTCATTGCAATTCTAGGGAAATAAACTTTGAAATATTCAGAATTTTGCCTTGTTAAATCAATCAACTATAAATACATTTTAATTCTGAAAAATTATTCCAAAACAAGTCATTTACGGCCGCTTTCTCCAAGGTCCCTCAAAATCGAACATCAGCTAAGTACCCATTCGAAACTTAAATCCTTAAGTGGCTTACTTAATAAATTTGCATTTCACCAAGAAATAACAGCCACACTAAGCTAAGGTCAGGATTAGTTTTTGTTATGTTTCCGGTGAACATGAATATGGACTCAAGATAACGTTACTTGAAAAAATATGCAAATAAGAAATACATAATAAACTATAAAAATATCATTAAAATATTCTAACGTGTGAATTTCACGATTTTTACTCTATATATAAATTAATTATAAAAAAGTACTATTTTGATCTCATGAGTACAGGTAATTGCCGCTGGCGCCAACAGATGGCGTTAGCGGCGCTCGCTGTCAGGGTAGCCTTGTTTGTACACCAGTTTTTGTTTTTGACACATCATGTAGAGACAGTTATTTAGTATTCACACCAATTTAGTTATTTTATTTTAATATTTGTTACTTTTTTAATATACAATGCAACTGGCTCATGCCAGCCGCAATTATAACTACAAACAAACCTAACCAATCTATTTTTACCAAACTTTTGTAGGTTTGGTTTAAAAAATCGGTGTACATCCTAGGATATACTCGCTGTCATGGCTGTTTATTCGCTTCGCACTTGTTGATTGTTGAGATTGTTCGACACGGGACGCGCATATTTATCAGAGTATAATTATGGATAAACCAAGGAAACGTTCTACAAATTTTACCCCCAGTGAAAAAACTAAATTAATTGAATTAGTTTCAAAAAACACGGCAATTACTTCAAAACAAACGGATGGAGCATGTTTATTCAACGATTTCACGAATCCAGCCATATTCCAAGATGATAATAAACAAAATATAACTTAAATTTTACAAAAAAAAGATAAATTCAATAATAAAACAACTCTGCGACGAAATCGTAACCCAAATATCTATCTGTCAAACGCGTTAAGTGACGCTTATGACGGTTAATCCACTAGAGACCGCCACTTAAAATTTTATGTACCGACGTCGCTAAGCGAGGCTAAGATTGTTTGGTGAAATGCAATTTTGCGCTAAGTGGTTCATAAATGTGATTTTTTAAGTTAAGGAGCCTTGGGGAAATCGGGCAATAATAAAATAACTGTTTCAATCAAAATGTTGCACTCACTCTAGGTATTCATCTTAGTTAGAATTTTTGTACTAGATAAGAATATTTACCATAAATAATACCACACAATGGCACCTAAAAATTGTTCTACGTATTTTATCAAAATATTTTTTCAATAGTGATTTAGTCGTTCGTATTTCAAAAAATAATTGTTTCGCGTGATAGTAAATTCAAAATTTCTAATCTTTTCATTTACGAAAATATTTTATCTTTGAAAATATAAACATCCCTAAGTACATATATGATAGATACAGGTGACAGACAAGATGGAGGATATGGAGATGATAAGTTAGAAAATGTCAATATTGGCGAGATGATCGTAGTTTCTGTCCCAATAGCCACCGTTGTAGAGCCAGTCCTCCTGCTTTGTGTAAGGATTTGTACCTTGACTGAACCATCTGGAAAAAGATAATTGATTGATGTTTTATTGTAAAAATCACATTTCATTTTATAAATATGTATTTTGTAAGAATAACACATAGAAACAGTTCTTCCAACCTATAAAATTACCAATTTATTGCCACGTTTCTTAACCAAGAGATATGCTTCCTACTTACTAAATTCCTACGTACTAATAAACGTGTTGTAAAAGTTACACAACCGTTTAACACTCGTGTAGGCAAAAAATGTTACCAATAAACGCTGTGTAGCAGATCATTTGATTAACGACTGTGTATCTCCCATACTAAATTTACACAACGCTTGCACGCCTGTCCAAGGTAGTTTACTGGTGTTTTAAGACAACTAATCTTCTTCTTCTTCTTCGATGGCGCTACAGCCCAAGTCGAGCCTTGGCCTCCTTCAACTTCTGCCTCCAACCCCGTCTGTCCTCAGCTGCCGTCCTCCAGTTTGTAATGCTTAGGAGCTGTACCGCATCCCTCCTCACCTCGTCCTGCCATCGCAACCTGGGTCTTCCTATCTTCCTTTTTCCTCCTGGATGATCAGTCATAATTCTCAACTAATATCTATCATAAATCAAATTTGATTTTGATCTACATGTTAATATTGTTAAATATCTTGGAATAATATGACAAAATCTTAACAAATCATTTTATTATCGATAGATGTCCATTTAATGAGCGAATATGTTAAAAAATTAGCTATTTATAATATCTACAAATGTGTTGGCATGGATATTCATATGATGAAATTATTTGTTATATTTTCCCCATTTCTTTTTTAAAATGTGAAAAACATATGAAAATATTAACCACGAAAAACGTCAAAACTATAACGGGGGATAGTGGCTGGGGGCTGTGCGAGTGTGAAAATACAGCATTGTCAGATTAATTTATGTTGTAAGTCTGTTGCAACTACCCAGTCGTTATACAGCATTTATTAGTAAGATTTTTAAATAATTGCTACACGGGCTTTATACGGTGTGTAACTAAAACACTGGTCAATGGGTGTGCAGTCAATTTTTATTAGTAAGGCTGTAAATGTTCTGCATTGAAGCTGCATTTCAAATGCTTGTGTTGGATTCACCTTTAATGTCCATGCTTAAACCCAATAAAAGTGAATAGAAAATCTCTATCTTATACTCTGAGCAACGTATGATGGTGTTTTTGATGTTTGAACTATCATGAAGTCAAATAAATTAACATTGACAGATCCAACTCAACGCAATTATTTCAACAACAAATCTAACAATATTAATAATGACATATAGAATAGTCATAATTATTGACAGCTAAGCAATGGAGAACTATAATACTGTAATTATGGTACTTCATGAGAGTAGAACTTCAAAAATACAGTAGATCAGTAGTTTTAAGATGAAATTATAATTGCAAAAGAATGGTCTCAGATCTCTCCAATAATTTTCAGGGTTTGTGTTGTCGTTTATAAATTTAGATGATTTATATTTTTTACTACGGTCCAATGAATATTTTGACAATCGACTTTGTGGTTGATTTTGAATGTGAATTTTGAAATGTGACTAACCTAGGTGCACCTCCTGCTGCGTGGGAAGTCTTCTTGGATTGTTTCCTGGCTGTTCTCTGTTTCTCCTCCAGGCGTGTCTTCTCCCTCGCAGCACCGTCAACATCTCCTCGCTCCAAACAGCGGACATCGGGACGCAGTCTGGAGTCAGTCGGACACAACCTACTTCCGTCTCTGCCGTGCGAAGCTTCCAACTCATTCAGTGACATGGCAAATGAAGTAAACTGGTAATACTGAAAAAATAAATATGGTTAATACTTCTTCTATCACTGAAGAAGCCCTTTAATCTGTTCCAAGACTGTCCTACATGGAGGTGTACCATTTGGCAGGTGATTGAGTGTAGCCGCTATCCACAGTCATGAAGCTAAGGAGGAAGAAATACTTTTGATAATTTCGATGACTAAGAGGCAGGTTTTTTAGAATGCCCTCTGACTGAATAATATGGTCGTCTAGAAAAATGATTTTAAATTCAGGAAAATGTTCATTTTCACAGGTGTGGAGACATTTTTAAAGAAAAAAATTAATACAATAATTAATATTTTTACATACTAAAGACGAATATTAAATATATGATTAAAAAATCTATGGAAACATTATGAATCATAGATAAATGATAAGCTATCCAGAGATTAGGCACTGTCAGGCTTGGGGATTTCTTTATCCACAGGTTCAGGTATGGGAAGTTCATCAGATAACATATATTAATAGAGGTAGATGTGACTCTTCAAAGGGCTGGCATGGGAAGAAAATTGTTATCATGGGAAGAAATATGACACACTTGGGACACATTTCCCGTAATAATAAATACGGTCTACTGCACTTCATCATGAAAGAAAAATTGAGGGCAGTCCCTGTGTGGGTAGGAGGCAGATATCTTGGCAAAGTAAACATCACGGAATAGACCAGGGTGATAAATGTGACTCACTTCAGCAGAATTATCTGGTCGAGGTGTGGCCTCCCATAGTGTTGTAGAGTTGGGTATATCCAGTGAGTAGACACTGTCAGACTTGGGGATTTCTCCATCCACAGGTTCAGGTATGGGAGGTTCATCAGACTACAAACATTCAAATAACATATTATAAAAATATAAATACTGTATAATAAAAATACATCTAAGGATTATCAATCTTTGAAGAAAAGTGCAAATTAACTTATGTAGTGTTGATATCCATTCCTATGGGCCGGTATTACAGTCGGCCCTCAACTCATTCGAGTTTGTTAAACTCAAGATTAATGTTAAGGGGAGATTGAATCCATTTCCGTATTACAGTGCAATATGACATGTCAGTTACTAAATCTTCGATTATAGACATATTTTACTTTTTCTGTGGTTATTATCTGTCAAATTTTAAATAACCTCAAATAATACCAACTACAAAACAGGACGCTACGACTTGAAATATTATTGTTTTATTATCCAACATGGTAAATTCAATTTTTTTCACCAAAATAATGCTTTTAAATGCCCATGTTCGTTTCAATGTGGCTGTCAGTTTGTTTTGTTGTGTGGCGCCACCGTCGATACAACTAACGCCTCTAGTGATAGAAGACTGAAACTACACGCGTTTATTTAATATTGCTTCTCGGGCAACTAACAGGTACTATGTCAAATATTAATTTGACACGCACCCAATAACAAGTTGCCACATTCTGGAGACTTACGATATTAATCGTCTCACAGATCCAGACTGAAAACACAATTAAAAACTGTGTCTCCACCGGGAATCGAACCCGGGACCTTTGGATCAGCAGTCAGATACCCAACCAACTGAGCCAAGAAGGCCGACAAAAGGCGTTGCCTAGCAAGAGTCGAGAAATGACAGTTGACTCAGCGTTAAGTACTTAATCCGCCAGAAACGTTGAGTTAAATGTTTTGTCGTTTTAGTGACGTATTTGAGGGAAGATTAGGCCTAAACGGACATTGTAATACGCTATATTTTTGTAAAACTTGAGTTTAGCTCTTAAACTGAGACTGTTATACCGGCCCTATATTGATTGAATAGGCATGATGACTAATTTTGAAAAACTATCTCACGATGTTTTTACGCATTCACTGTTTTCAAATATATATACATTTCTACATAAAATAAAGGTTTAGTAGCAAAAATCGCCATTTTAAAATCAAATTTGACATTTACGCCAAAAAAAGCTTGTAGTATCATGGCGGCTGCCGTCCCTGACGGTGACGTCATGGTATCGTAAACTGCATATCACTACTATATGTAATATATGTGTTCTAAGACGATTTGTGTATTTATAATCAATTCAAAAGTGCATAAGTGTTGTGCGGTCCCTAAATGTACAAACACGACGAAAAAAACACCTACTGAGGTATTTGTTTTCGACCCACGCGAAAAAAAAGAGAAATAAGTGATTAAATTTCGCACGGCGAGACACAAGTGAATTTTATTAAGTACGCGTTTACAATGAAGCACAGTATTTGTTCCCCCACTTTTAGCTCTCAATAATATAATATTTACCATTATTTAGGCAATAAGCATATAAAGAACTTCATTAATGTCCAAACGTCAAAATAGGCCATCATAAGTTTCCCGCGTATGTTTTTAGCTTATGAACACATAATGTAGAGAGAAGAAGGAGCATATTTTATCGATTTTCGAGATGTAAGTTGTATTTAAATTACAGATAAATAAAGTACTTATATGTACTTATTATTAAGTTTTTATGTTTCGAAATTCTGATGAACAAAAGTCTTTGTTCGACGCAAAGAAATATCCGACCATCAAAAGTTCCATTCTAGTTAAGAGTAGTTAAGACAGGCAGAAAAATAACTACTATGGCTGCTATTGCTAAAAATAACGATAGCAGATAAATATAGCTTGTTATGAACACAATACAAATAACGAGCGCTATGTAATAATTCGTATGCTGCTAAAATTGTAACGATGTTTTAAAACGCATGCTTCGCGTAATCGCCGTCGTTTCGCAAATCGCTTCATTGCATGAAAAAAATATAGCTTGCTAGTTTAGTTTGGCAGTGACCAGCATCATAACATGTCGAACGTTCGTCAGCTCACCATCGCGTGACAAAATTGTAGAATACTAACACTAAATTAGTTTACCATACGTTGCGAGCGTTCATTATTTATTTATTTATTCAATAAAAACTAAATTACATACAAAATACAATTAACATAGGCCCGATATTACAGTCGGCCCTCAACTCATTGAGTTTGCCAAACTCAAGATTAATGTTAAGGGGAGATTGAATCCATTTCCGTATTACAGTGCAATATGACATGTCAGTTACTAAATCTTCAATTATAGACATATTTCACTTTTTCTGTGGTTATTATCTGTCAAATTTAAATAACCTCAAATAATACGAAATACAAAACGGGACGCTACGACTTTAAATACCATTGTTTTATTATCCAACATGGTAAATTTAATTTTTTTCACCAAAATTATGCTTTTAAATGCCCGTGTTCGTTTCAATACGGCTGTCAGTTTGTTTTGTTGTGTGGCGCCACCTTCGATACAACACTGAAACTACACACGTTGCCTAACGCCTCTAGTGATAGAAACTGAAACTACACGAGTTGCCTAGCAAATGACAGTTGACTCACAGTTAAGTACTTAATCTGCCAGAAACGTTGAGTTAAATATTTGTCGTTTTAGTGACGTATTTGAGGGAAGATTAGGTCTAAACGGACACTGTAATACGCTATATTTTTGTAAAACTTGAGTTTAGCTCTTAAACTGACACTGTAATACCGGCCCATAGTGTCCCCCGATAGGTAGGCGAGTATCTAGGTAAATTGAAACTATTTGCTTTGATGAATACTTGTTCCATTTATATTTAATTTGTTTTAGTTTTAAGTATCTAATTAAAATATTAATATATCGATAACACCAAAATAAACATAGTCCAGACCGACAATTAATGCGTATATTGTATTGAAGACTATCAGAAGAATTGACGCGACCATACTATGACGTCGTGCGCTCTGATTGTTTTTTCTCATAAAATGGCGGACTAACACATTTTGTATTTTTATATTTATAATATTATTATTATTCACTCCTATAAATTAAAAAAAAACCATTTTTTAAATCTTTATAACCTATTTTATTTTTTAAAATCATAATTTCAATGATTTTTTTCTTACAGTCATCACACCTATTACATATTTTAATATATTAATCATAATATGTATATGAATCATAACAGTTATCCCATATGTATATTAGATTCATCATAATACATTGTGTATTTCCATTTCAACCTCATGTAACACTGTACAACTCCCACAAACAATATAATTACATCATTTTATTTTATAATCAAGCAATGAAAGCCACCAAGTTATTTATTTCTGAAACGTTAAATATTCTCCACCACGTTACAATACTCGGTGCGTGTTATAACAGATGCGTCAACGATTCAATAGAGCGGATAGCGATATTATTTGGTTTATTGTCCCAAATAAATCAATAAATAAAAATAGCATGTTAAAAATAAGCAGCATATTCCATATAGCTTGTTATGAAAAAAATAGCCATTTCGAACAACACAACAGTTGACAGTAACAAACACAATTGACAGTGACAATATGGTGACGTCATGCGCTCTGATTGGTGTTTCACATAAAATGGCGGACAAACATATTTTGTATTTTTATTTTAATAATATTAATATTATTCGCTCTTTTAAAATGAAAATAAATATATTTTTTCAAATCTTTATAACATATTTTATCTAATAAAATCATAATTTCAATGATTTTTTCTTACTGTCATCACGCCTATTGTACACTGTAATAATATTCACATTAAGAGAAATAGGAGAGCAAGTTACCTCTTGTAATGAGACAGACTTGAAAGCCCCAACCTTGAAACTGTTCAGTTTGGCGAGAACCTTCCTTGGGGTGTGCGCTGGTGAGTCCTTCTGTCCATCTGCTCCACTTCCACCCGGTCCTCCTTCATCATTTTTCTTGTGCTCCTTATACCACTCCTCGTAGGAAGACATGTCACATGACTTTATAAAGTCGGTCCACTTGCCATACAGGAAGTTGATCTTCTTTTTACTGTAAACAATTTAACTCATTACACATAACTAATTGTTAAAAAAATAGATGGAACAGATCTACAAGAAGATATTGGAGAGTGAAATTCACTCTGGGCACTGTGTAGCTGGAAAACCACCCAAGAGATTGAGGGACAGTTGGACCTCATATCTCAGAAGGCATATTCAATACCACAGATCAACAGGTATATCAAAAGGTAAAGAAGAACTTGAAAGATTCATCTCAAGAAGTAAGAATTTAAATAGGGATTCCAAGATGTATACATCTACTAAAGAGACCTCTGTTTTGAAACTGTGATTAACCTCCAACCATTATTAGTTTGTCACTCTCTCTCTGCTTCAAATCTCATCCATTGTTATCCACCATAGCAATACTTTTCATTCATTCCGAACTATTCTGTGTGACCATTTTCAGCTTTTAGTAAGATGTCCATATTGTCACATAGTACTTCAAGAATTTCCAAGCGAGGGTGGGAATATTCTATGAGGATGATATCTTGAAGCAATGATTAATTGACACTAAAAAGGAGTAGTAAGGAAATACTCCTGGATAAGTTTAATAGAATGACAATGGTTAGTCCCTGCAATAAATTAACAGTGAAACTAAAACTAGTATTTAATTCCATGTCATAATAGAGGTAACTTTGGAACCAGATTGGCTTATGAAATGTTAACTATTGTGTGAGAAATACAAATCTGTTTTAGCTCCACTTACTTGTGATCGAGTATATATCCCTCAACACGGTGCAGATCTTTGCTGGCCCATCCGGCTGGCTTGAAGCAGAGCTGGGCCCGGAGACCAGGAGAACCCCGAGAGTGACACACCACCTCCATACTACCGTACTGTTCCATCCACAGACGTCCCACAATGATGTTGTGGACACAGCAATTCACATTACTCCACGTGTAAGCCTCACCCCATCTGAAATATTGAAATTAACAAACATATAGGTAAACGGAACTGAAATATCATGTTCATTGATTTGTTCTCCCCTTCATTCCATCCTGACCATTGCCTTAAGCCTAAAATAATGTTTTTACTAAGTAAAATTTCCAGTTCATAGAAGCAATTGTTATAAATTTCTCTTTTGCTGAGAATCATTTGTGAAATGCCTTCACAGAAGCGGAATTATGTCACAGGAGTCAATTTCTAAATCAAAAGAACAAAGTCTTGTGATTGTAAATAATTTGATTAAATGAATAATCCTTGTGATCTTATAGAAGATAAAAATAATGTACCTGGGCAATTCGACAGTGACCTGTCCCTTGGGTTGGATCTCCACACTTTTCCCCCAAAATCTTAGCTTGGGATGGACAAATCCGTGGAAGATGAAATGCGGGCTGTCGGCATGGAAAGCCGACACGGGCGGATGATGGGAGACCTGCTCAGCCACAGCACGGAACTCGGGACGCTGGAGTTCGTACGTCTCACCCAGGAGAGGGTTGAAGGGCTTGCCGAGGCGCTCGCGGTTGGAAGCTAAGGCGCTTACTGCAAAACCTGCAAAACAATTTAAAAATGTTACATATCAATAAAGATCCAATAGTTTACACAATAAATATCACAAGATTGTAATTCAGAGATTCACTAGTCCCAGTTTGAATTCCCAGGAAAGTTAGTTTTCTAGTGTGGGATGTGTAGGTCAATCAACTGTTACAGAATAGGCACTACAGAATAGTCTTTGTAGTAGATATACTGCTTTACTCCCCCTACAAAGAAAGTGAGTATCCACTTGTTCTAAGTATTCGCTCTGGACTATTAATTTTTAGGCAGTTACTCTTTCAAAGCTTTCAAATAAAAGATTCATTTTTTAATGCAGTAAACAAAAAGTAATCACACAGTAAAAACACTGGACGTGTCATGTGCCTGATCTTTAAAAAAACCATAACCAACCAAGTGTTTTAAAATAACATGTTATTTACCAGCTATATATTTCATTCTCATGACTGGATCCTCCTGCTCAGCTGCCAACCGCAACAGCTTGGCATACTCGAGGTACTCCAGCATACGCTGCAGGAAACTGAGTGGCTCATTGAAGACAACAGGCATGGTGATCTTACTTAACTCCTTTCCGATACAGTTCTTCAGTACAGACCACAGGGAGAAGTCATTGCGACTGAACATTGGCACTGGAAGCGACGTCCTGAAACAATCAAACATACAATATATTTACATGGTTGAAAAGCTACATATCACTCATCCGGTCTTGGTCTTTCTAGTTTATATTTTATAACCATAAAAGGACTTAAGGATTTGACATATGAGGAGCGGCTCAGTCTTGGGACTGACAATGCTTAAAGAAATAAGAATGATGGGTGACCTCATTGAGACATTCAAAGTTTTGAACAATCATTACGTCTATCCTGAACTGCCCGAAATAAATACACTCACAATCAAAATGAGCACTTGCGTGGCCAAAGCCTGAAGTTGAATAATAGTTTGTTTGCAGAATCCACATAAACACTTCCTGAGTAACTTCGATACTTTCTGAAATTTTGGGCTCTGCGCATCAAGTGGATCAAAAGTTGTAAGGGAAGGACACATACACAGACTCCGAGTTATTTAGTCCAAGAGCCCCATGAACGCCAGATTGAGCAAGTACGAGTGAGACAGTAAGTTTTACTGCGCCTGTTGTTCGCCAGGAATACAACGTGTATAGCACACAACTTCAGTCCATAAGTACAATTTATTAAAATTTAAAGAGGTCTGTTGGGAGTAGGGAATCCAGACCCGCATGATTTTTGCGGGATTAAACGAGATGGAATGGATTGAACTATTAATTGGCGACTGAAAAAAATGAGATTTGTGAGGTACTTATAGTTTGTAATCCCGCAAATCCCGCGAGATTTACTACCTCAGTCGTGTTGGATTGGATTCCCTAGTTGGGGAGTTTTTGCCAACCAATGTGTCTGCCTAAAGATAATATGATTTATGACAGTGTTTCCTAGAAAATTAAAAAAAAAACACGCTTTATGCTATGACGTTTTTCACGTTTGTAACCTTTATCTGTAACAGCCAGGGTTAAGAGTTCATAGTAGCCAATCATTGTTACCTGCTGTGGTGTACTTACGCAGAAATTATCATCATATATACCTAATACCTACCTAATAAGACATAAATCTGGTGTTCACAGGCTCTTGCTCAACAAGTTAAACTATGTATTATTTTATAGGTTGTGCCGATTCAGAATATGTAAGTATTATTTTGAAGTAAGTATGAAGCTTGGGAAAGAGAATCAAGAGGCCGAAGTAGAGAGAAGACGTGGTCTTGCCTGGGCAGCTTTCAATAAACTCCTCTTATATTTTGAAGTCCCCAAAGTACCCCAATTATCTCAAGAAAAAAATATTTGACTCATGCATCCTGCCTGTTCTCACATATGGCACAGAAACGCTAGTCCTAACGAAGCGAATTGTGCAAAAGTTGTTAGTTACGCAGAGAGGCATGGAGAGAAAAATGCTGGGCATTTCATTGAGAGATCAGAAGACAAACAAATGGATACGAGAGAAAACTAAAGTTGTGGACGTAGCTGAAAGGATAGCTACCCTGAAGTGGAGCTGGGCAGGTCATATTGCCAGATGTACTGACCAACGATGGACAAAAAAACTCCTAGAATGGCAACCTAGAACGGGAAGAAGGAGTGTGGGAAGACCACAGGCTAGATGGTCGGATGACATCAGAAAGACTGTGGGAGTAAATTGGATGCAATGTGCCCGGAATAGAGACATGTGGAGGAGCAAGGGGGAGGCCTATATCCAATGATGGATTGAAAACGGCTGAGGAAGAAGTATTATTTTTATTTTGTATTTATTAATTTTCATACACCCAAAACAAGCTGTCACATTCTGGAGACTAATGACGTGTGTCGTCTCACAGATCGAGATTGAAAACACAATTAAAAACTGTATCTCCACCTGGAATCGAACCCGGGACCTTTGGCTTAGGAAAGCTATGAATTATTATATAGGTGGAACCAATTCAGAATTAATACTATCGTATTAAACGAATTCCGCAATGAATGAATGCTGCCCGTATCAAAAAACAAATCTCGCATTACTTTGAATAATGATGGTATAAACTTGTGCCCAACGAGGGTAGCAGAAAGGTAGGAATGTCTGATCAATGGTAGGTAATGGGGAGGTAGGTATGTGATACAAAAATAAGATAATGACTGACCTAAAAGCAAACAGAAGAGATGTTGAACATTAAAATAAATTGTAACAATTCCCAAACCATACTTTAACTAAACATTCATTACAATATACCTACCTACCTACCTACATTACAGTTTAACAGACGTTTTCCAAACTGTAATGAGGTATGATGTAAGATATTATAGTCAATAATATTGTAGTACCATAATATTATTGTTGTTTGTTTTACTTTTAACTTTTTTTTTTGGATTTGTCGAACGTATCAAGATAAATTAATAACAAGAAAGTAGTTTGAAATATTAAATAAAACACACTATGTACTTTGTTATATATTCTATTATTTTTGTGTTTCTTTATCACAACATAATGTTTTGGGAACCAACCGTCCCTTTCTTAGGGTTCCCTTTCTGCAGACTGCACCCACCCGAAGAAACATTGTTGTGATAAAAAACATACAAAAAAATAATGGGGTTTTATATAAAAAAATGCGTCCCGTCTTCCGATGGATTTAAAAAAATGATCTGCCCTAATTAACAACAATTATATTCCATTAATTTCAAATGTGCCACGGTTTTTATGGATGTTTCGAGGTAACTTTTTGTGACACGGTTTTGTTGTATTTTTAGAGATAGCTTTATGTACCACGGTTATATTGGGTGTTTCGAGATAACTTTTTGTGACACGGTTTTGTTGTATTTTTAGAGATAGCTTTATGTACCACGGTTATATTGGGTGTTTCGAGATAACTTTTTGTGACACGGTTTTGTTGTATTTTTAGAGATAGCTTTATGTACCACGGTTATATTGGGTGTTTCGAGATAACTTTTTGTTTTTAGTTTTGTTGTATGTTTCTAGATAGTTTTTTGTGCCAAGATTTTATTGTATGTTTAAAGATAGCTACCACGGTTATATTGGGTGTTTCGAGATAACTTTTAGTGCCACAGTATTGTTTAGCACTATTGCTATGTTTCTAGATAACTTTTTGT
Organism: Molanna angustata; assembly: GCA_963576475.1. Lineage (NCBI taxonomy): Eukaryota > Metazoa > Arthropoda > Insecta > Trichoptera > Molannidae > Molanna > Molanna angustata. Next base: position 45,020,196 of record OY754967.1, read on the forward strand.
GTCCCAGTTTTGTTGAATGTTTCTCGATAACTTTTTTTGTTTCGGTTATATTAGGTATAATGCATCGAGATAATGTTTTGCTCCGCGATTAAGATACAAAAGAGAAAGGCAATCGTAGTTTCACTGGATTCATGAATCCAGGCCCACGAGCACAGGCGACCAGAGTATCAGCCAGAACAGGCGAGCCACATGGGCTTGCGACCATCTATGCGGAATTAAGGAGCCCCTTATGACTCAAGTCACGCTCACCACTCACCAATTTATGTCTCGAAATAATTTGTAAATTTCGAACAACTTTTTGTGCCACGATTATATTGTATTATGATGTGTCGAGATTACTTATAATGCCACGATTATACTGTAAGTTTCGAAATAACTTTTTATACTACTATTATATTGTATTATGTGTCGAGATTACTTATAATGCCACGATTATATCGTAAGTTACGATATTACTTTTTATGCCACGATTATATTGTATGTTTCGAGATAACTTTTAGAGACACGATTTTTTTTACGTTACGAAATAACTTTTTATGAAATGCTTTTGTTGTATGTTTCGAATAACATTTTGTGCCACGGTTTTGTTGTGTGTTTCGAATAACTTTTTGTGCCACGGTTTTGTTGTATCTTTCGAATACTAATTATTTTGTGCCACGGTTTTGTTGTATCTTTCGAATACTAATTATTTTGTGCCACGGTTTTGTTGTGTGTTTCGAATAACTTTTTGTGCCACGGTTTTGTTGTATGATTCGAATACTTATTATTTTGTGCCACGGTTTTGTTGTATGATTCGAATACTTATTATTTTGTGCCACGGTTTTGTAGTATGATTCGAATATTTATTATTTTGTGCCACGGTTTTGTTGTATGATTCGAATACTTATTATTTTGTGCCACGGTTTTGTAGTATGATTCGAATATTTATTATTTTGTGCCACGGTTTTGTTGTATGATTCGAATATTTATTATTTTGTGCCACGGTTTTGTTGTATGATTCGAGTACTTATTATTTTGTGCCACGGTTTTGTTGTATGATTCGAATACTTATTATTTTGTGCCACGGTTTTGTTGTATGATTCGAATACTTATTATTTTGTGCCACGGTTTTGTTGTATGATTCGAATACTTATTATTTTGTGCCACGGTTTTGTTGTGTGTTTCGAATAACTCTGTACCGCGGTATGCATTGAAATCATTTTTTTATGTCAACATTTGTTTTCCTAAACACGGAGCCCAATAATCAGCAGGTACCAAAAAATGATATACATTTCGTAGATAACACAACAGAATGGCGCTTTATTAGAAATAATTATTATAATTAAATTTTTATAATGCGTGTAACAGTGTTTGGTTATCTTTAAATACAACGCAAATGAGAAAAAAATAAAAAGAGATAATGTAAAATAATGGTTATAGCACATTTAACAGTACCTACATAAACGAAGATAAACACAAACCTGAATAACAAGTACCTATTTAAATATCCACTGCAGGATATTTAAATAAATGAATCAATACTTAAACAGAGTAATACTAGGGTAAATAAACCACCGACATGATATTTATTATAACCCCATCCCCTATATTATGTACATACGTTTCCTAGCAAAATATTTGCAAATTAGTAGGTATAGAACTGATTTAAATCTCACTCTATTTCCATGTATGTATTTAGATTAAATTACAAATTTGGACTTTATTGTCAAATATTTGTTTTTAATATGATTATTAATATTAAGGCTCACTCGGATTTTGAATCCCGTATTTGCAGATTCAATTAGGTCGGAACCTAATTGAATCTTCATAATATATTGACACTGACAGATGTTAACATATTTAAAAAGACATTAATTAAATTCATTCAATTATTGAATCAATCAGTTTCATTCGGATACTTTAAATGAAATGTACCAAGTTCGTAAAAATAGAGAAATAAAATATTACTCACGATATTCAATACTATATTTTTGGACATACAATACAAATTAACTAAATAATAAACATACGAAATTAACAAGAAAGAGGAGAGATTGGCACTGAAATGCGTCGCTTGAGCGTTCAGTCAAATATCCCCCTACAGCCAAATTCCAGTAAGATCAACGCTCGCTGATTGGACACTAGGAGTACGCATCCATTTCTCAACAGGTATCATGTAGAAAGTGCAAACTATGAGTTTTGAGACAATGTTTTTGTGTGTATTGTGAAAACTTTTGTCCTCTGGGAATCTTATATTTGTTTACGAATCTAATAGAAATGTACTTCATAAGAGCCTTTCAAGAAGAAAAAATAAACATTTACTATGTAGTAAAGAGTTAGGTTTTTGCTACAACCCACTCGTCTTTACACAAATTTGTGAAATTTAATATTGTTTTTGTGATATTGAGAGAAAACAGGCGTTCATTGTCGCATCGTATTTTCGAATAATTTATTATTTGTCGGAAACTATAGCAGCAAGCAGGTTATTTTGTAATTATATGTCGATACATATTATATACATACACACATACATGCCATCACGCCATGTCCCTGTTATTGTCGATACATATTATATACATCCACACATACATGCCATTACGCCATGTCCCTGTTATTGTCGATACATATTATATACATACACACATACATGCCATGTATTGTCGATACATATTATATACATACACACATACATGCCATGTCCCTGTTATTGTCGATACATATTATATAAATACACACATACATGCCATGTCCCTGTTATTGTCGATACATATTATATACATACACACATACATGCCATGTCCCTGTTATTGTCGATACATATTATATACATACACACATACATGCCATGTCCCTGTTATTGTCGATACATATTATATAAATACACACATACATGCCATGTCCCTGTTATTGTCGATACATATTATATACATACACACATACATGCCATGTCCCTGTTATTGTCGATACATATTATATAAATACACACAAACATGCCATTACGCCATGTCCCTGTTATTGTCGATACATATTATATACATACACACATACATGCCATGTCCCTGTTATTGTCGATACATATTATATACATACACACATACATGCCATGTCCCTGTTATTGTCGATACATATTGTAGCGGGTGCAACCAGCCGAGTTGACCACCCACTTCAAGGAGTAGGGGGACGTCAGCCGGCTATTTAAGGTTCTGCACATCACGTTCCCATCGTTCAGTTTAACCAAGGCCAGCGGTAGATCGTCACTCTGCTCGACTCACATTTCGATTCCGCGCATTCATCGATCTATTTTATTTAAATTATTTAAATAGTTAATTATTGAAGTATATACCAATCTTGAATTATAATTAGAGTCAAACTATCAAATAAACACGTAAGTCAAATTCAAACTATTTTAATACCTGTCTGTAATATCAATTAATTTATATTTCTTCTGATAAAATTTATAAATGTTTTATGGTGTGGCGTGGGTATCTCATTCTGCTGTGTAACGCTCTTTAATTAGCTTGCAACTAATTACCGAGTTACGCACGGCAGGATCGAATACACACGCGACATCATTTCGCGTTGGATTTGGGGAACAGGCGACAGGTTACCACCTAGTGCCTTTCTAGACCGGAGCACCCTTCTGTAAATAAATAAATTAACATTTAAAACCAATTCCCAACCTATATAAATACACACATACATGCCATGTCCCTGTTATTGTCGATACATATTATATACATACACACATACATGCCATGTCCCTGTTATTGTCGATACATATTATATACATACACACATACATGCCATGTCCCTGTTATTGTCGATACATATTATATATGTACATACACACATACATGCCATGTCCCTGTTATTGTCGATACATATTATATATGTACATACACACATACATGCCATGTCCCTGTTATTGTCGATACATATTATATATGTACATACACACATACATGCCATGTCCCTGTTATTGTCGATACATATTATATACATACACACATACATGCCATGTCCCTGTTATTGTCGATACATATTATATATGTACATACACACATACATGCCATGTCCCTGTTATTGTCGATACATATTATATACATACACACATACATGCCATGCCCCTGTTATTGTCGATACATATTATATAAATACACACATACATGCCATGTCCCTGTTATTGTCGATACATATTATATACATACACACATACATGCCATGTCCCTGTTATTGTCGATACATATTATATAAATACACACATACATGCCATTACGCCATGTCCCGGTTATTGTCGATACATATTATATACATACACACATACATGCCATGTCCCTGTTATTGTCGATACATATTATATAAATACACACATACATGCCATGTCCCTGTTATTGTCGATACATATTATATACATACACACATACATGCCATGTCCCTGTTATTGTCGATACATATTATATAAATACACACATACATGCCATTACGCCATGTCCCTGTTATTGTCGATACATATTATATACATACACACATACATGCCATGTCCCTGTTATTGTCGATACATATTATATAAATACACACATACATGCCATGTCCCTGTTATTGTCGATACACATTATATAAATACACACATACATGCCATGTCCCTGTTATTGTCGATACATATTATATAAATACACACATAGTACATGCCATGTCCCTGTTATTGTCGATACATATTATATATGTACATACACACATACATCCCATTACCCCATGTCCCTGTTATTGAGGAAGGTTACGAAAATCGAGTATCATGCGAAAATTCATCGTCTCACCCACATTCATACATCCTTTCATACATTACATACTCATCTGTTATTAACATATCCTTAATTATTTTAGAAAACCAGATAGAATATCACATGATGGTGCTGGTGTTTTCTTGGATAAATGATACCTACATGTTACATAGTAATGTAGATTGTAGGTAGGTATATTAGGTATGTATGTACATACAGTATAAAGCCTGACTGTATTGAGCCAATATAATTATATTATGTCAGCAAAGTGTGCCTCTTAACGGGGTATTTCAACCATCGCTATAATTGAGTAGCGATAAAATCGTAAAATAGTCGAGAGATCAACCAAATTTACCAATTTCCTTAGGAAGTTTTTTTAGAAAACTTTTGGTTTCTTCCACCAGGTGTTACTTTGGAATAAAATTATATTTTTATTGCTTCAATATTTGAACGCGTTATTAGAGCTATTTAATTTAATTTATTATTTATGTATTTTATACATAATGTGTTTCATATTTACTATATGTATACAAAACTAAAAAATACTCGGATGAATGCTAAAAAATAGTTTTAGCGCTATCTGTCGGATAATGTGAAAAGTTTTTTATTGGATAATGTACCTATAAAACGAAATGCGTAAAACGTATAATATATTACAATAATTCATAATCAAATACGCATACCTTCCTGATTGATAAAATATAATAAAAATATTTTATAATATAAATAAGGATTAGGTATGTTAATTATTAATATCATAAACATAATTTGATATTATAAATAAGGATTAAATATAAATACCAAACCGAATATTAAAAAAGCTAAATAAATATTCGTTTGGTAACTTCAAGTTTAGATGTTTTCAAGGTCAAAGTACAATGTGTGATCTTGTACCTAGGTATGTAAGTAATACGCTTCATGTCACACACACACATACACGCACCGGCTCCTCGCGGCTAAAATTCACAAGAGTGACAAATGCACACTTCATGTTGGCGGCAGGAGAGGTTGGCGGCACACTTCATGTGTACGTCACGTGGGCTAAGCAGAGCGCAAATTTGTGTTTTTTTGGTTTATTGGTACTTATATGTGCAAACCGCTCGCCTACACGACGTAAACTCAAGTTATTTGCCGGAAACTATACAAAAATAATACACGTAAAATACCATTGAACTGTACTACGTATTACATTAGGTATAAGTGGATGTAAAATTCAAAAAAATTATTTAATTATAATACTTAATAAATTATTTAGGTATAATAATAATTAATAATTAAGTAAGTAATTTTATTTATTTATAATTATTTATTTTTTTATTTATTATTTTTATTTTTTATTACCTACCAATCTGTTTATAAACGGTTCAAAAGCCATTTACTTCCATAAAAAGTTAAACTAACATGTACAACGTCATCTTCAATAAACAAAATATAGAAAAAAATAAACCAAAAGTTAAAAAAATATACAAAATAGAATATGTATTTAGCCATAGAGAAAGTATTTAGCAGATTGCAATTACCGGTTCGCCACTTGCGCCGGGTAGGTACATAAAGTATCTACATACTATTATATATACATAAATCAATGGTGCAAGGAAGTGTTTATTATTTAATTTTTTATTGTTTTTCTCAGAAAAAATAAATTTCACTTTTGTAGGTACTAGGTACTATAAATACCTATTTCGTTATTTACGTTATTATTATTCTGTTCGTGACGACTTTTTGGCAAGATTCGTTTATACCTACTACATAATATGTATATAGGTACTTATTATTTAGGTACAAAATTTACGTAGGTATACTTATTTTGGTATAAACTAGAACAGAAATAAACTGTATAGGTACAATATTCCCTGACCAATAATCTAATGTCGCTAACACCAATTCCGTCATTATTCTACAATACTCGTAAAATTAAAAAAATCCATCTAAAGTAATGTAATAAATGATGAAAATGTTGAGAGAATAGTACCATCATTACCTATATATTTATTATGTTCCGGCTTATCTAATCGTCTGCGAGTGATTTTAAAATAGTATTAAAAGGGCTTACTTAATAAAAAGATATTACCATATATTATGCGAAGGAAAAAACGCTATGAATAAAGAATATATTTTTATTAAGTGCCTTGTCTGGTGTATTATGCATCGCTGAAAAACACGTACTTATTTTTTTTGTACAACATGTTGTGAGGAGAGAGAGAGAGAGAGAGAGAGAGTGTGTGTAAGAGGAAGATAGAGTATTCGGTCAAATGATGTCAGCGTTGTCAAGTAAGCTATTGTATGGGACAAATCGTTATACCGCTTATCGCTAGATGGCGTAACAAAAAATGCAGAATCTAATATTTTTTTAGTATCTGAATGAACCACCAATATGGCGCTGAAATCAGTGCATAAATGATTAATTTTTATAAAAAATGCAATAAATTGATCAAATATATTTTTGCAATAAAAATATTTTTAAATATTTTTGTTTGTATATCTCAATGATCTGTCGTTGTTAGTTTTATTTTTTTTTAAATAAAATTCTAATACGTCAGTGTTGTCTATTTCCTCCATGTTTAATGCTATATTTTATCAAATTATGATTACATAGCATTATTTTTTAGACTACATTTTAAGGATATTGTTCTTCTCCACATATATAATCAGACGAATTATTTTTTTTTTAATTTGTGAAAAAAGCATGGTCAAACCAAATGCCTGCCACAACGTTTATTTTGTTATTGTAATATCAGTTTGTAAATTTATTTTAAATATTTAATTATATTTTAAAAATAATTAAAAATACATAATTTTTATGAATCTAAAGTTTCATTAAGATCGAAAAATGTATACATCCTTGATCTACGCCCTTAAGTACCACTGAAATCTCAAACAAACTTAGCAGAATAATATGTACTGTATAGAATGTCATCACACTTCACACCTTTCCTTTTGATAAATTTAATATACAGCGTAACATAATTAATTAGATTTTTCTACGACCCTTGAACGTCTTCTTCTTCTTAATCGTGTATTAGGTCATTTGACCTGTTTGTGAGGGTGGACTATACTGGGAGGAAGAGGTCCAACTGTCTTTCCATCTCTTCGCAGGTATTCCGGGTAGTCTTCCGTTGCTCTGTCGTAACAATTTTGACAATTCTACTGTCGTCCGTGAGTTCGAGGTGACCTCTCTAGAAGAGTATTCTGCTACGTCCCCATCTTGTTAGGTCCTAGACATCAGGTCATATCAGGGGGGCAAGTCCCGTCAAACAATGGAATCAAAACCCTATGATTACCCATATCATGGATATAATTATCATATGGAGTTCTATAATATATTAAGATATTATAGAACTTTATATTTATTTATTTTTTATTTAAAAATTCAACACAGACAGCGTTTGCTGGTATGAGTGTTGACATACATTTTGGTTTATATTGACATTTTGTTAGATTAATACCTACATTTTATACAACAATAACATTACAATGATGTTTACAAAAAAAAAATTGAAAATTCAACCATAGTGGAGCCCAAAACAGTTAGCCGGGAGTACAGGAAAATCTATTTGAAAGCACTATCATGCAGTATGTTTTTTAACTTGCAGTATGTGTTGTTTTAACTTTTTTTTGAAAAAAGTTAAAACAACACATACTGTGATAATTATATCCGTGATATGGGTAATCAAAAGGGTTTTGATTTCACCGTTTGACCAGACTGCCCCCCCCAGGTCTATATGTATGCGGTGTCGAGGACCCTTGAACTTAATATTGTATTATAAATAATATTTTTTACCGAACATCTAATAGGTACCTACCAACCTATCGAACTATTAATCATCTCACAGATTCAGGCGATAGGTGTGCGGGTGTGCATTAACCTGCATAAGCCTTCTTACAACCCGGATCTTTTTTAAATCTTATAAACAGTCCTTATAATGCAATTAAAAAAATATTCGAAATAATTTTTATGTCGGCAGTAAAAATCTATCAGGGTGAAATGTAAATGACAGACCTACTTATGATTGCGTTAAAGGTATATTTATATTCAATAAATCACTAAAGTTTTTCCTCTGAAATGATACTCAAAGAAATTACATGAACACTAGTCCTCGCGAATTTTAAAATATTCACCGAGAATTCTCTTAGAATTCAAATTTTCGCAGATTCGATACAATATCATTTCGCAAATATAATTTAAACGAATTACAAGGAAAGTCTTTCGATAGGTTATTTAAAAACATAGGCCAATCTATAAACACGAATTGAAAAATATTTTTAGACGAACCTATACGAGGTATGCCTTTAAAGTTTTGTCGTTTGAAGAAAATAACACTACTAGAATCTTATTGTATCTTTTATTGTTTTTCAAAGTATTCACCACATAGTTTAATACACTTTTCCATTCGCTCGAACCAGTTATTAAAACATTTATTCCACTCCAAAGTAGGGGTGTTCAATATGGCTGTCTTGAAAGCGTCGACTGCTTCTTCACTGGACTGGAAACTTTGACCATGAAGATTTTTCTTAATTTTAAGAAATGTAAAGAAATCGTTAGGGCTTAGGTCAGGACTGTATGGAGGATGGTCAAGAATTTCTACGTTTTCCTGCTTCAAATACTGAATAGTTTGACGAGCGCTGTGTGAGCTTGATGATGCGTCGTTTTGGGTTAGATTTCCGAAGTTCGGCGATGACTTGTGGTAAACAAATTGTCGTATAGCGCTCTGCATTAACCGTTCTACGATCTTCAAGTGCAATCCTCGCAACATGACCGGTTTTCGCAACGTACGTGGCCACCATCTTCTTTGAAATGCTTCGAGAGCGAACAACTTTAGTCGGCTTTGGCTCGTCTTGGAAGACCTAGACTGTAGATTGTTGTTTGGAATCAGGATTGTAGGCAAGGATCCAAGATTCGTCACCACTGATGATGTCGTAGACGTGATTTGACTCTCCTCGGTAGAAATTTTGAAGAGTTTTCTTACACCATCTGACGCGGGCCGCCGTATTATCGTCGGAAATCAAATGTGGGATCCAACGGCAAACTAGATTTCTCACACTAAGTGCCACATGCAAGATTTTCTGAATGGTTGTCCCTGAGATGCCTAATAACGCCTCTATCTCTCGATATGTCACATGACAATCTTCGAAAATTAGTTGTCTCACAGCAATGCTGTTTTCTTCGACGTCCTTCACGAGATTTGTCACTAAGACTGGTATGTCCACGCTGGAAATCTAAGTACCAGCATCCGATAGTCCGCAGAGATGGGGCTTCATCGTGGAACACATATGTTAGCTCTTCAAAACACTGAAGCCGTGTTAGGCCTCTTTTAAAGTTGTAGAAAATGATTGCACGGACATTTTCCTTATGAGTAAGATTCATTTTCGTACGTTACCTGACAGATTCAAAACGACGCAATGATAATAGCATTAATCCTAATACTTTCAATTGTTTTGAGATTCTAAATTCAAACAAATTTGAATATCAAACAGTTCCAAATTCTAAGCTGCCGATAAATATGTAAACGACAGAACTTAAAAGGCATGCCTAGTATATTTTTTTCAAAGGAACGACCAGCCGATCAATGTGGGACATCTAAATAAGATTTATTTCGTCATTTTTTTCTACGATTCCTGGACAATTAACCGTAGCCGATTGACCGTGCACAATTGACCTTTTTATCCTAATAGCTGTGATTTGAGATAAAGCATATAAATTTTATAAGTTTAACATCGACCTGCATCTTTAAAACGACATCAAGATAACATAAGTGCATTCATCCAACGCTTTTTATTTTATTCATTTAATTTTTTTGACTACCTATCCTAATATATTATGTTTCCACTCAAATCTTCAAATTCATGGGGTTCCCACTCAAGGGAATAAAGATAATATTATAGTCAATACACTTACAACAAATGATTGCAGAGAGAGAGAGACACTTAAAAGTTAGGAAAGGTTCAAATTTGAGTATCAAGAACAAAACTCCCGAGGCCCGGATCAGAGGTTCATTAGCAATAATCTCACAAATGTCAGAGAAAAACCGTCATACGGGAACGATAAAAATTAATGACGTCGTTCTCGGAACCTCGTGAAAATGTGAAATCTGTACAAGGCGTAACTTGCAGAGCGAACGAAGGATTTTGAAACTCTTTTGGCGAGGGTCCCCGAAGAAAAATATCGTGGGATCAAAAAGGAGCGGCTGAATAAATCCCATCAGACGGATATGTCCAAATATGAATACAGATGAGAGATTTCCAAATCCAGACCGTACAAAGAATCTTCTTGGTCGTATGTTAACACTTGATTTGTTATATTATGTACTTGGTATAGCATATCATATATAACTAAATAGTTTTATAAACCCATAATGATCAATCGTGAACACGGTGAGGACAAAATAATTCAACTCAGAACATATTATTCATTCAACTAAGAGAGGGTTTGCAATCTGCTCAAGTATATATGAATTTGGATCTCCCGGGTTGAAAGGTGGAAACAGAACTCGGAAGATCGTTCCACAGTCGCACTGCTCTCTTAATAATCTTTCACATAAAAATAATATAAACGGATGTATGTCGAGATAGAAAAATGTAGTGTTCGGTTTTCTCTGATTACCCCATGAAAGACTTGGCGTGATGGTATGTACCGCATGTAGTAATATTATCTTTCATACAATTCACCTATACAATAATACGCAAATGGACGAGTTTCACAATTTATCATGATTACCATCCCAGAAGTAATCCCTTTATGTGAATCATTCGTGAAAAGTGAATCATCGAATTCAGTCGACGTGGTAAAGAATTATTATTAATTGCAGACTACTTAAGAATTGAAGAGTTTGATGAATTTATCGTGGATCTCATCATCATATCTTGACCAAATTGAAATGGAATGGAAACCCCTTTCTAATGGAAAAAGAATCATCGAAATCGATCAACTTATGTTTAGAAATAGCTGAACATACATAAAAAATAATTCACCTAGAATTGGTGACTCGAGAAGAGACTGATTCGTGTATGTTGACGGTATACTGTGAACGGGTGTTGAGATTGAGTAAAACTAGTAACTCTATTACAAATGGGCGGAAGATGTAAGTTTGTAAGAGCATTTTTCGTGGTAGAACTACAGAAATGATAACACTGCAAACCATCTCAAGCAAAACTATTACAAACAGAATCTCCAATGAGGACATCAACAAAATCAACAGACTAAGGTGGAGCAAGAAAACTAGGGTACTACTGGAGGGAACATGTGGAGAGGATGAATCCCGAAAGGCTCCCCGAAAATTCGATCTTGTACAACCAGTATTTCTTTGCTTTTTATCAGAAGTAAGCACTGTTCTGACGAGTTTGGTCTTCGAAGACCGAAACAATTAGACCAAGATTGATTTCCCCATCACAACAAGTAAAATAATTAAACTAGGGGATAAGTTAGTCCCAGATTGTCTCTACCGACCCTACGGAGGCTGGGCTACCCTGTGTACACAATGAGAAAATATTTAACACAAATAACAACAAGCATTCAATTTGTCAATATAATAACAAGTATTCAAGGCTCGACATTATATTATAATAGGCCCACTTCGGTCGTAATCTTAAGTCTCTGAAAAGAAGAAAATTGGTTTGACAAATTTAATATTATACTATCCAAAGGTCGTGCTCTGCCCACAGAAGGGTACATTTGGAACAAGGACGAACAATTTTATTCAATTATTCAAATTAGATTTCAACTATTTTAAAGAGGCCAACCTGATTTAAGAGAAAAATATAATCGGATAACCAGCAGAAGGTCATGCGAGAGAGGGAAGGGGAGGAATAGGGTGTTGAATAATTTCTTGGCTCAGGAAAGCAGTGATTCAGGAAAAGCACCTACATCGCTGTGTAAGGGTGTAGTGCACAGGGTGGAGATATCCATGATGATCGCCAACCTCCGCATAAGAAACAGTGCGTGAAGAATATTTTTCCAAGGCATTGCATCCTATTGGATAATTTGTGCCAACATGAAACTTAAACGGGAATAAAATTACAAACACACGAGAATTACGAAATTGGAATTGGCATCAATAGATTCTGAAGCCAAGCTTAATAACTCCTCTATATTAACAAGTAGTTGGGAAAGTGTCATAGGTATCCCTAAGAAGACGTGATTAAGCGTGTCCTTGTCTAGGCCGCATTAGCAGTAGGGACTCTGGACGATTCCAATTTTACGAAGATGCGCATCGAGTCTGCAGTGCCCAAAGCGCATCTTGCAGATCGCAGATTTCTCTGATCTGTTAAATTTTCAATTATAGAGCCAGGGTTTACGGGAATATAATTCTGAATTAATCTGTACCTCTTACCCTTCACGAGCGACTCATTCATCCAAAGATCGTTCCATCTTTACGAGCGTCACGTTCTATGTAGCACCTTTCATCATCATCTGAGAGGACAAAGCTTTCGATGGCAATTCCAAGGGTGGAGGCTGTTGAAGAATAAAATTGCATAGCGCAAATATTTCGACTGCCCCAACAAACAAGGCAGTAACTCAAAAAACTCAATTTTTCAGGGGGACACTTTTATGTTTCGTACCGGATTTCTAATTCTGTTTTGAATCTTCTCAACATTTTTTTGTGAGTGTAGGTAATATTTAAGATGATCTTACTAGTAATTGAGATATTTTTTTGTTATTAACATTACTTTAGTTTCTTCGTTATTACATGGAAGATAATGAGATGGGTGAGATGGGTGATGGGTGAGCTCAGATGGGTGGATGGCAGAGCGGTTAGCGCACTGGGCTAGTAATCCAGTGGTCGCGAGTTCGAATCCTGCCTCGACCGATTTCGTTCACCTATAGCACAAGCATTTATGCTTATTTTAGGGAACGTAGGAAGATGTATATGTACTTGTTTAACAAGGACATATTCATTTTTTATAAAAAAAAAAAAAATGGTTAGCTGAATTACTACTTTTGTAAAATTCATATTTTTATATTAAAGAATTCATTTGAGATACTGTTGAATTTTCTGGAGGTAGGCAATCATGGCCTAAACCTAAAAATGGTACTAACTCAAATATATACCTAAAATTTTGAGTTACTGCCTTGTTTGTTGGGGCAGTCGATTTATTATCAACTTATAAATGCCGAAAAAATGAATTTAATTAATGCAATTTATATGTATGTACGACATTATGAAGCCGATCGAACCTTTGACTGTACCGAGGTGCTACAAGCGCACGACTAGTATCCATTGGCCAGATCACATCCAAAACGATGTATGTAATACTTAAAAGTCGGAGAAACAAGGCAACTTCTAAAAAGGGTTACCCAACGACGATCCAATTGGATATGCCATCCGGACCTTCGTTACTATCGAATGACTGAAGAAAGGTAAAAACCCGTAGAGGTCGCCCTAGAGACAATAATTATATTGACTAGGTGATCAGTGATGTACGCTGTAACATCTATCATGAGTTGAAGAGGCTGGCAGATATTAGAGATAAGAAATAGGATAATATTGTGACTTAGAAGAAGACCACTTACAATAAGCATCAAAGTATCCTACACCTAGATATTTTCCATAACTCGCCTTATCAATATAAAAACTTACTGTTCAATTTAAAATTAGCTTAGCAAGATAACACCTCATTACACATTTTCACCCACTACACATTCACATCCCAGTATGTTATTACTTATATGAATTGATTTGCCACAAGTAATTGACACTAGGTATATGGATAGTTTAACAATTATATATTAAGGTTACTCATTGTAATTTTTTACCTAGTGTTGTGTGTGCAGTTTAATTATGTACCTAAATAGAAAACATAGAAAAGACAGAAAATTCCAACGTAGGTACCTACGCCATGCATTATGAAAAAACTCATAGTAGGTACCAGTGTACTCTCGACCCGTTAAAAGAAAATGATGTGAAAAATAGACTTAAAAAATGTGAAATTTCCACAGTCTCTACAATTTCATAGAAACTCAGAGTAAAAAGCGTTTTATATACGTCGAATAAAATTGGTTCCACTGGGAAAAACTCGTCACTTATAAAAAAAATGTAAAAAATACAAATTACACAAAAGAATTGTCGTCCGTGGAAGCGTGTCGTCTCCCTTTTCACCCGATTCCTCCGAACAGAAATTATTTCCAGTCGAAATGTGTCTCCGTTTTTCGAGACGCGAGATTCCGTTGAAGAAAATGAGTGTCGTTGGATCCTCGGATTTCTTTTTCCGCGAAGCAGCTTTCCATTACAGGTGTGGGAGGGAAGTTTGATAGAAAGTAGAAAGGGGTAGGGGCGGTCGATATTATTATTATTGTCATCAACCCAGATACAGATTCATGCCAGAATTGTTATTTCCTTTATGTTGACATAAAAACCAACGCAAATATGAAGCCCACGTTGAGAATCAACAGTTTTCACCGCCGCCCATAATATGTATACCTACCCTAATAACTTCTGAGAGTAGATGGGCGGTTGAAGTTATGTTATATTCAGTGACCGACCAAAGGTTCGGTTTCGGCAAGTTTCGGCATCAGTTTCGGTTTGGGCAGAAAATCTGCCGAACCTTCGGCCGCACCGAAACTCTGCGTTCGTGAATTATTCTCTTGGATTCACACGATGGCGATAAAGCTTTTAATAATATGGAGAGAACTGGATCTGAAGATCCAAAAAAAGTTTAGAAAGGAAAAATTCAGTCTTACCTAGCGGAGCCATTATTTCAACGTAATGACGACATATATTGCTATTGGAACAGCAGTCCATATCCTGTCCTAAGAAAAGCGGTCATAAAGTATCTTTCTGCTCCGCCCACTAGTGTTCCAAGCAAGCAGCTTTTTAGTGCCGCTGGACAAATATACGAAGATCGTCGGAGCAACCTGCTTGGTGAAAATGTAGAAAAACTGCCTTTTAAAGCGTACAATATTAGGCTTTTTAATTACGATTACTAAACTAATCGTTTTTTTTATTAGCAGAAATAAAAAATATTTTTCCACATATTTTCCACATATTTTTCCACAAGTAAGTACGGTATCTATAAGAGTCTCCGTAGATATTGTGTATACTGCAATACATATTGTATGAAACGTCACTAAATTCAAATTTTACAAAAAATGTTAAATAAGTTTTAGGTGTGATTACTGTAATGTACCTATGTACTTTTTGTAGAAAATTAAATTATTTAGTTGAAGTGTTTCAACGTTTTTCCAAATTGGAAAAAATGGAAATATAGGCGGTTAGGTAAGCACGTAAATTTGTCATAAAATTTTTTCTCTTGATAAAATTTTTTTTTCAAAAAACGAGTTTGAAATATTGAGTTTGTCTATATTTTTACAAATTTTCAACGTTCTAGCTTTTATGGTTATTGAGATATATACACTTCGTGATAGAATAAGGAACTCGGAGATAAGAAGAATCTGTGATGTTGAAGATGTTGTGCGATGTAGAAGAACACGAAGACGATTCTGGAGAGATCATGTGGGGAGAGCGGGTTCCGATCGAGTGGTGAGGATGGCAGCGGATGGGGAGATAACAAATGGCAGACCCCCTGGAAGACCACCCAAACGATGGAAGGATAGCTGGACGTCCACTTCACAAGAGAAGGCTCCGAGAATAACAGGACACCACCACATAGTGGACACACAGGGGGTCTTCCGAAACCAGAAAAATTTTGAAAGTGGTCTTCGAGAAAAAAAGGTTTGAAAACCTATCTTTTAGATCAATAAATGAGTAGGGATTGCTAATTGCTACAACGCAGAAAATAAATGAGTAGGGATTGTCACAACACAGAAAAATGTAAATTTGTATCGAGTCACTAGATGTGAGTGATTTAGGTTAGGGACGACCTCAGAGTCTAGACACGAAGTTTGGAATTGATATATTATTATTATTATTATTATTATAGAAATAAACTTTATAGCACCAGATGTACGTTAAAACCACATATTATTATATCCCCCTGACCCTAATGTCACATTACTTTTACAAACAACCAAGGTACACATAAAAAGTTATCCTAATTTATGTATCAAATAAATAGAATTTAAAATCATCATTAATGGTCAAACGACAAGAGAATACCTATTAAAAACCGACTTCAAAAAACTGCATAACATGATCAGGGGTATAACAAATTTGTATCATAATTAATGTGATCCCGTCCCGCATCCCGCAAAAGTTTATATGGAACTATACTCCTGACCAATCTCTTTTCCAACACAAAAATAACTATCGAAATCGGTTGACGTGGTAGCATTATTACGTGAAAGCATTATTTGCCCTTACGTGCATATTTTTTATTTTATTTTATTTCATATCAACAGCTTTAAAACATTGCACATATCAAAGCCAAGTACAGAGATTTCTTAAATTATTTTAAAAATAATACTGAAAAAGTAAGTTTTGTAGGTAGATATTCAATATACTTATAAATTGAAATAATTGCGCCAATACAATACATCAATATTGAAGATATTGATGATTTTATTACGAGTCTCGTCACAAGATCTTGACGAAGATTAAATTAAAATATAACCCTGAATTAACTCCTTTCAAATACAAAAATAACCATCGAAATCGGTAGAAGTGGTAAAGGATTATTTGCCAATACGTGCGATTGGAGATTTTGATGATTTTCTTACGAGTCTCGTCACAAGATCTTAACAAAATTTATATGAAACAATAGCCCTGAAGCAACTTATTTCAAATACGAAAATAACCATCGAAATCGGTAGAAATGGTAAAGGATTATTTTCCCATACGTGCAATTGAAGATTTTGATTATTTTCTTATGGGTCTCGTCACAAGATCTTAACAAAATTTATATGAAACTATAGCCCTGAAGTAACTTCTTTCAAATACAAAAATAATCATCGAAATCGGTAAATGTTGTAAAGATTATTTGCCTATACATACATGTGGGTTGAAGAGTTTGATGATTTTTTATAGACGAATTTGCATAGAACTACCCACATGAGGAAGGTACCCCCTTTTTTATAAAAAAGGATAATTTAAATAGCAATTGATAAAGAAATAAGACGACGAATACAGAACCTCCTCCTTTTTAGAAATCGGTTAAAAAGTAATTATTTAAGTTCAGGTTTTTCTGAACTCCCAATTCAATCAGTTTCTTTCGCAGGATGTTTATGAATAATGCAGTACAAATTTCAAGACTTCACTTTTTTAAAACAAATTATGAAGCATAGTAACTGTTTATCGGATAAAACTAATAATCCAATAATAGTCAATATAATTTTTCAAAAGTTTCTGCAATTTTAAACAATTGGAAACAGCGAAATTGTCCACATTAAGACTCGTCTTCAGAGTTAAAAATTCGCATAAAATAACCTTTAAAAATGTGAAATCCACTTTAACACAGAAGTGGGTGTAAAATAAATTATTTAAATTATTTAGTGAACAGAGTAGTCACTGAAAAAGTATAGAATTTCACCACTGCAAATATAACCCTTGTATAAAAATTCAAGAGACAATTTCAACAATGGCAAAAAAGGTTTTTATAAGAAGAAAAAATATATTAACGATGTAATATGAACTTTGTACAATGAGAGTTTCAATAAAAAAAACTGTCAGCCTTGTAATTAAATACCTTTGTAAAGGATACCGCATTTTTAAAAGATATAAAACAAATACTGGGCCTGAAACAATTAGTTCTTGTATTATTGTTTGAAATAAAATATCATTTAAACACAATAGATTCCGAAGTCATTTATTAAACACATTAAAACACAAGTTTACGGATACCTATTTGTATAAAATCCGTTTCTCTTTCTTATTTCTCAAACATATGTTATTCAGTAAATACAAGTAGTATAATGTATTTTTTTAATGACTGCTCAACTCCACACTCACAGTCAGGATTTCCCTTTTTCCTTCAGAGTAAGTATAACTTTGTTTTGCTGTACCCAAACCCTCCGTGGTAGGTCAACTCGGGTTATATAGTCCGCTATTAGGTGTTTATTTTCTATTTTTTGTGGCTATCTTTTTCTTCGGATATCTTCCAAATTGGATTCATCTGCCACTGTCCATATGGGTACCTATTCGTGATTTTAATCTTTTATCAGGTGGGTAAAAAATATAATTTAATATTCATTTATATTTATAAATAGAAGTTCAATAAAGTGAGTTCAGAGATTGTCAACCTTTCGAGAAGAAATAAGACCACAACTCACTCGATTAAAATTATAATATCGTTAATGTTAGGAAAATAACTTTGTGGCGACATTATAAATTATTTATAATATAAACTTAACGTAGTTTACACCACTTAACTATGAGTACTAACTTCTACCGGTTTCAAAAACTTTAAGGGCCTTACTTACTATTTGAAATTTGTGTTTAAGCCGATACTTACCCAGTTTTTTGTATGGCCGAAACTGACTTAGCATCGGATTAAACTCATATTTCAAATAGTAAGTAAGAACCAATATGTTTAAAGAAGAAAACATTAAGTTTTTGAAACCGGTAGAAGTTAGTACTCATAGTTAAGTGGTGTAAACTACGTTGAGTTTATATTATAAATAAAATTATAATATTTTATAGGTACCTACTGTTTTTTTTAAATAATTTCTTTGTGACGCATTACAAAGTTTTCCAATCGATTTTTTTCCGTACAGACTATTAAAACTTCCACTTATTTCTGAATCATATCATTAAAAATAAACCATGTTGACCGACAAGGAATGAAATAGGGATTGTTGTACCTAATCACAAATGACCTACATATGCACATTACACAACATGTAATTATTGGTAACAAATTATTAATGTAACAAACAATAGAACATGTCTGTACATGTGTAATTTGTTAGAAAAGTCAAATGAGTCACGTGAAGTTTCCTGGCACAATCATTTGCTAAAGTTAAAATACATTAGCAGAGATCTGTCACGTGGTAGAAAGGAAATTAGAAAATATGTTCTCAGATATATAAAGAAATAACTTCGATTCAAAAGATCATTGGAGGAATATGGATCCATCAATTAAAAAAAAAAACAAAAAAAATCTTGCACAAGTGAATACTCGAATTCACTCCAAGAATGGATTCATATTCGTCTTCATTGTTTTCAATCTTGGCGATTGATTGGCATCAAAGCGATTCACTTCCTCTTCCACTCAGCTGGGTCTTCAGCGACTACCTTCATCTCTATGTAGGAGGTACACTTCATATAATAGTAATAATACGTATTTATTTAGCGCTTTTTAATGATTCAAGAACATTCCAACGGCGCTGATAGTTCAGTTTTATGCTGCTCTACGAAACAAAGCTGTTTTTAGTCCTTTAGTAATAGTGTTCTTGCTTTAAGCACTTCGGACATCTGGCAGTGCATTCCACTTAGCGTCGGTCATAGTAAGCCGATTTGCTGACTCTGTTCAACTCCTTATATAGGTACTCGCAAACCTGTTCTAGATATACCTGGTTAGGTCGCGCTCTGCCAGTCGATCCCTAAACAATTTCCTCCAAAATTATGTGTAGGAGATCTTCGTGTCGCAACACACAGTTACGATTAAATACATATCAATATAAACGATTTGAGATGAACTGCTATAATTTACATATTTTTATAGAAAAAAAATTGTCTAGCTGGTGTGTTTAGGCGTTTTTCTATATTTAAGCTTACCAGTATACCAATTGTGTACAAAAAATATGAATATCATAAGTGTAAAGTGCATTTATGGTGAATAATAACAAAATTTCGTGTTAAAAACAACTTTAGTGATTACAAAACATTTGGTTATTTTAGCCTAATGATTTGTGCATACAGCCAAATTGTATAGTTATGAATAGCCCAACTCGAGTTACTAATAACAAATGTTTGGTAATGCAGGTAGTCAAACAGTTAAGCAATCCTATTTTTTAATTGCTAATTAATTTTCCACAGCCAATG
This sequence comes from Molanna angustata, assembly GCA_963576475.1. Taxonomy (NCBI): domain Eukaryota; kingdom Metazoa; phylum Arthropoda; class Insecta; order Trichoptera; family Molannidae; genus Molanna; species Molanna angustata. Next base: position 45,040,825 of record OY754967.1, read on the forward strand.
CTTTATTTTTTCAATATAAATTATGTTAAAATGCTTTCCCGTTTGCGATAAATTACTGCTTCAACCAGGAATGAAGCCCGTGACCTTTGGTTCAATAGTCATATTTCTGACTAATTGAGCCAAAAAAGCCGATAATTAAGATAAAAATAAACCCTCCCTCGCAAAAATATCATTTGTTTCAACCACTTCAGTTTTGAAAGAAAAAATAATCATAGGCGCTTCTGTAGGATCCTTTATGTTTTTGGGTCTTTGGCTTCATTATTATTTATGTAGAACGATAAGAAAGTCCGGCGGAATGGAGAATGAAATAACTTTATTCACTAGGAAGGTAATGACGACAGACCATTAGCATTAAATGGACGTTCTTGCAAACAGGAAATTTGGAGAACCAATTCAACTGTTTGGTTATTTTATAATGATTCTAAATAAATATTTCGAAGCCAAAGCAAACTGAATAAAAGCCGGTTCCGGAAAATTTAAAGAAAGCTCAACGTTAATTCCATGTTCGAATACAGTGGTGGCATTCGTGATCCAGTTAGTAGTTTAATATCTGACTTCTGAACCAAATGTTCCTGACTTCTGTGTTTTCAGTCTGGATTCGTATGGCGATTCATACACCATAAGTCCAGAATGTGGCAACTTGTTATTGGGTGCGTGTTAAATTAATATTTGACAAAGTACCTGTTGGTTGCCAGATAAGCAACACAAATGAAATAAAAATAAATAAACATCTCTTCACTAAATTACATAGTTAATGTGCCTAGATTATATACCTATAAGAACGATTTTAAGGCTCAATATAGAGGTTTTTAATTAAAACAGCTGTTTAATATTCGACATGCCTGAAAAATAATTATGATGTTAAAAAACGCCATTAATCATAGTAGGAAAAGTCGGAAGTTAGAAATGAGCTTCATCACAAGTAATTAACAAATCGAAGAGAAGAAAAGTTTGGAGCAATTAAGAACGGAGAGAAAATTTCTGTTGAGAATGAAGAAATTAATTTAAAATTTTTAGTAGGGTCTCGCTACGGTTGAGTTGTGGAGTAGGTAGGTAACAATACCGATAAAAGTGTGTATTATGTATGAGTGTGAGTGTGTGTGTGTGCGCTGTGGGAACCATTGAATCAATATTTGGTTCGTAAGATGAAAATTACATAAAATTTCCAACGCACGATTTCAAATTTCAAAATATTGCGACAATACAATACTTTGATAGGTATTGAATATGAGATATTTCGTCGGTGACAATTTCAGATTTTTCTCATAGTACCCTTAAATAAATATCCATACAAAAAAGTAACAGACTCAAAAAACTCAATCGATACTAAGTAAAAATCCATGGAGACATTTCAATGCTGTATTTATAATTGTAGTTCCTAAACATTATTGCTCTATAATCACACAACTTATCTATACATATAAATTGTTAAATTTTGTTGTTTCGTCTACATTTTAATAGGTACCAAGAATTTTTTATCAGGTATAAATGAAAACACTAATTTGTTTAAGTTTCACTATTTAATTTAAAACTGGCACTGACCGGTATCGATCTGTTGAAAACAAAATTAACATTTTATCATGTAATAACTTTTTATCATGTTTTTGTAGTATCGCCGTCTTAAAAAAAACGAATAGTAAAAACAACCGTTGTGATAAAATAAATATGTAAGTTCCATTGAAGTGATAAGTTAGGCAAGTCGGCAAAAGTGCACCGTATTTGTGACAAAATTTCGAGGGACGTACCTAAATAGGTACTATTCTTAGCTACAATATCCGCCAGTTCAAACCAGAGATATAAGTTTGATAAGTAGGTATCTATGTAAGTAGAAGGGTGGTGGGTGATATCTGTAGATAGATTTAGGAAAGATTACACATCTCAACCTTCACTAAAGAGATAGATATCCTTTGTTGTTTGTAGAAAGACCTCAACCCAAGAGTAAAGTGGAGATTTACTGTTCACTTCAAGTAGTCATAGGTACAATATTCATGGACCCATTGTTTGGAACTGAACCGACTCGATATGTTTACTTAACCTACAAATCTTTTACATCTTCATATTATTAAAATATATATTACATATTCTAGATATTACGGGAAAGAGCCTATAAAAAACAAACAGTACACAGACATGAATGGACAGACGCACAAAAAAACTACAGAGACATAATAAATAGGAAAAAAAACGCGTACTGGACGGAAAAAATCGACTCAGAACGAGGCGACCCCCAACGCATGTGGAGATCTCTCAATTCTGTCCTAGGACAGTCAATACAACCGCCTACCACATACCTGGTCCCCAATGACGTCTCGGATTTTTTCAACAACAAAATAAAAAATATCCTCAAAAACACAACCTCTCCTGATGCACCATATTACGAACAAAACACGAAAGCACAAATCAACATTTTCAATGAGACTAATATAGATGAAATTCAAAAGCAAATCAAAAACTCAATAGCCAAAAACTGCTCTCTCGACCCCATTCCGACATGGCTCCTCAAAAAGTGTTCTCACGAACTGTCTCCTTTTATCTCCATGATGTTTAACATCTCCTTGAATTCAGGCGTAGTACCAAACCTCTTCAAGAAGGCCTTAGTCACTCCCATACTGAAAAAGCCATCTCTGGACCCTTGTGATTTGAACAACTACAGACCAGTATCTAACCTATCTTTCTTGTCGAAACTACTAGAGAAAATCGTCGCTTCACGTATTAACCATTGAATCACAAAACATGTTCGCTACCCACCAATCAGCATACAGAAAGTATCACTCCACAGAAACGGGTCTCCTTCGATTACTTTCTGATATAATCCTTGCAACAGAAACAGGCAAACTAGTTCTTCTTTCATTTCTGGATATGAGCGCGGCTTTTGACACAGTCGACCATCAATTTCTCTTAAACAGACTGAACATATCCTATGGCATTCACGGAACAGCCCACTCGTGGCTGCAATCTTATTTACAAAACCATTCTCAAACCATAATAATAAATAAAGAACAGTCTTTCCCTAAAAAAGTGACGACAGGAGTTCCCCAGGGTTCTGTGCTTGGCCCGTTACTGTTCACACTTTACACAAAGGACATTTTTAACATAGTTAAATCGCATAATCTACTTGCACACTGCTACGCCGATGACTGGCAGCTGTACTTTTATTCAATTCCGAGTGAGTCATGCCTTCTAAAAGACAAAATTTGTCTGTGCATCGAAGAGATAGAGCGGTGGATGTCTTCAAATAAACTAAAACTAAATCCAACTAAGACCGAATTTCTCTGGACGGCCACACACCGCCGACAGCATTACATAGACAACACCTCTGTCTCTGTTGCAGACACCGACATTATTCCTAAGTCCGCCGTTAAACTTCTGGGAGTACATATTGACTCCAATCTAAGTCTCAAAAAACAGATAAACAGCACAACATCCTCTGCTTTCTACCACTTACGACGAATAAAATCTATTAGACGAAATATACCTACGGAAGCAACGAAATCTCTAGTAAACGCATTCGTTATTTCCCGCCTGGACTACTGCAATGGTATCTGCGCAAACCTTCCAAAGCTGGAGCTAAACAAACTTCAATCCGTCTTCAACGCTGCTGCCAGGCTAATCACCGGAGCCGCGAAATTCTCACACATATCCCACCATCTACGAAATCTTCACTGGCTAAAAGTGCCAGAGAGAATCAAATACAAATTATGTTTGTTGACTTTCAAAGCGATCCATGGCATGGTTCCCACGTATCTTTCAGACTTCTGCATCCCTCTCACCGTAAACGAGCGACCACAAACACTTCGGTCAGCCACCACATCCGTGATTGGCAAGTTGACTGAAATAAATAGAGTCAACACTTCATCCTTCGGTGATCGTGCTTTTGCTGTGGCCGGACCAGCCTCGTGGAATAAACTACCACCTGAACTGAGGCAAATCGACAACTTAGCACTATTCAGGAAACACCTAAAAACTCACTTCTTCCGCGAGTCTTACAAAAACCCCTAATATATTCAAAGCGCCCTTGAGGTGAGGTTATCACAAAAACGGCGCTATAAAAATAATCCAAATTTATTATTATTATTACTTTATACTTAAAATCAAAACGAATAATGTGAAATTATGACTAACCGACAATTGCACAAAAAATTCTCGACGCAAAAATGAATTTGTTGATGCACAAGGGGCAAATTCGCTGAATAATCTTAACTCCGCTCTATAAATAATATTTTATATTCCTTGAACATTTGTAAGCCATTTTCTTTCAACATTGATATTTTATTGCTGGTTGGGCAATAATTAATATTGTGTTATTTTTTTGGCAATAATCATTAAGCCCCGAACCCCCGGACAGCTACTAATGCTCGTCCACTAATCAACAGACATAAAAAACAATGGTAGCTTTCAGAGTGATACTCAATGCCCCCAAGTCAAATTGAAAACGCTGTTCGTTTTCGCCAAGCGCTAATTTTTTTTGTATGGGATTTGACGTTTGTTGTAGAAATTTTTTCTACAATAACAAACAACAAACGTCAAATCCCATACAAAAAAAATTAGCGCTTGGCGAAAACGAACAGCGTTTTCAATTTGACTTGGGGGCAATGATTTAAACTTCGAATAGGCAATTAGTCGATATTTGATTCGACATCTGTAAATAAATTCAATTTGTATCTTTGGCTTGATTACCGTTATTCATATTCAAATTTTCTCTAGGATGGATTGCTGTTTAGATAGAAATAGTCTCTAGACTTCATTACTGTTATTCACATTCAAATGATGTCTAGGTAGAATTACTATTGTTTAGATTCTAATTGTGTCTAGGCTGAATTACTTACATTCATATTCAAATTGTGTCTAAGCTGGATTACTGTTGTTGAGATACTAATCGTGTTTAGACTGAATAATTGTTATTCAAATTCAAATGGTGTCTAGGTTGGATTACTCTAGCCTGGATTACAGTAATGCTATATGTGATAGTTTGCCCAAATATCAGATCGATATCTTGGTCTGACATTTGCTCGTCACTAAATGTACATATGTACGTTATTATAAACTTTCACGCAAAAGTTTACTCGAAAATATATGTTTTTAAACGAAAGTTATTTTTTAAATTTAATAATGTTCTCATCAACATCAAAATTCATGGCGATAGTTTTCCGCATCAAAAATCATACCCTCGGGGTGAATTATTTAACGAAAACATCGTGTTCATGTTAAAAGCCTTTCAATTTGTTCGCTCTGATATAAAATCATAATGTAAATTTTCCTAAATTGTTGGATAAACAATTATTAAGTGTATGAACACTAAAATTCATAAAATTTTCATGGAATAAATGTCTTAAAGAATAAAAGAGAAGAAAAAGATATATTTCTGTCCAAATAAGGCTTGTATCTTTAACACGATGCAAAGAACCACACTTGCCATTTAGGAAAATTCAATCTATTGAGTCCCTAAGCTCTTCTTGTCTGTGGAATAACATAAGTGATGAGCTTACGATTCTTCTTTCAATCATACGTTCCCGTGTAATGTCTTCATACGTTATTTCATCCTAAATCACTCTTTAATTCAACTTCCATAAGTCTTCTGCCATATCCAAAACTTTCTCTTTCCGCCTCCTTACAACACGGGTCTTTTTAAGATCCGAATTCATATTTTCTTGAGCAGTTCGAACACTCTCCAACGTTACGTAGTGCGCTTCTTCGAAATAGTTTTATAATGGATCCAAATCATTACATCTGTTATCTCCTATGTTGCCACTCGTTTTTGAAGGGTTCTCATTTTAGGTCTTTAGCTTCACACACTCGTTTTTACTAACAACGGAAGAATATTAAAAATCACGCCTTCCATTGATAGACACTTTGTGGAAACCCCCCGCCAGACACCTTTAATGAGACAAAATTTATTAAATCGTTGTTAACTGCTATGTACCCTTTCACAGAAAACAAATCAGCCTTTATACTTTGACGTACATTTGGCTGTCGCGTTGATCTATAATATATCGAACAGCTTCGATATTATATTCGTTGCTTTTGTTCTGTCGCCGTAAAAGTTAGTTGTTTCCGATATTGAAGTTTCTGTATTGTCTAATAAAAATATTTTGAAAACAATATACCTTCATTTTTTGTCATAAATATGCGGGTGACGAATTCAGGTGTCTCCTGCTGCATGCCGTGTAGAAAATAATAAATGAAAGGGTCTAGAATTCTAGGAAGTTCGTACCAAGTTGTGGATCAATAGTAAGGTGGACGATATGGAGAGGGTAAAGGGAAAACTTTTCATAATATTCATCATGTCTTGTACAAAAATGCCGTGTTTCTCGCGGGGTGCTCCACGGAGCGCCACAATTTTCTGTCTTGGCATACATTCATCGTTTTATAAACAACCAAGATGTTTTTAACAGATTTTTAATTATCTCAATAGAGACGAAGTTGGAATATTTATTGTAGGAGAACCGGGAAATCAAGGCACCTACAGGGCTTACGACCTGTCATCGGCTGGTTTACGTGATCACTTTATGCGCTTGCGCAACGTTCACCAATTATGCCTTTTTTAATAAGAGTCCTATCAATTCAATTTTGAAAGTTCTATATATTGTAATACTGAAATTCTTTTCGCTTGAAAATAAGGAATTTTTACTACAGCCATCTATGGGTGAAATTATGAACAACAATCTTATTATTTTTTATTTATTTTGTTGTAACGCCATCTATTGAGAGAATTGGTTTTTTGTAAATAATGATAGCTACAATTCTTATATCTGAGGTGACAATGTATTTTTCGCATAGAAGTCACCCCTGAATTGCGCCAGACTTATAATGTCATTTTTTGTCTTATTTACCTACTTGTACCAATGTGTAAGTAATCGAATATTTTTATTATTGCATATGCGCAAACATTGGATTTTTTCCCTGTCGGGAGTCAAAGATATTTTTTAACAGATTTTTAATTATCTCAATTGAGACGAAGTTGGAATATTTATTGTTACAATAAATATTCCAACTTCGTCTCTATTGAGATAATTAAAAATCTGTTAAAAAATATCTTTGACTCCCGACAGGGAAAAAAATCCAATGTTTGCGCATATGCAATAATAAAAATATTCGAACCAAGATGTTATTCAGGTTTCTCACATTCATTACTTTCTTCTTCTAGGGACCAGTCATCGACGTTGGCGAATCCCTCTCTATCTTGTGCTGCCCGGAATATCTGGAACACAGTTCTGAAGCCCGTTCATTCCCTGATGTTACGCAACCAGGACATGTGTCTCCTTTCAGTCCCTCGGCGATCTTTCCCTCCAGTATAAATTGAAGCAAATGGTATTTTTCTCCCTTATTATGTGACGAGTATGTAATAGAACGATATATGATAGAATAAAAAATGAGGACATAAGGAGGGAATGCAAGATGAAGAAGAGTATTATAAATAAAATGAAAGTGAATTCCTTGAGGTGGTTTGGACATATTGAAAGAATGAATGATGAACGACTGACCAAAAAAATATACATGGGTGTAAGAGATGGAGTGAATAGCAGGGGCCGGCCCAGAAAGGGATGGCATGACCATGTGAATGATATTTTGAAAGAAGGAAATATAAGAAGCTTGAATAATCGACAAGCATGTATGAGAGAGACGATGTAAAGGAAGCTAGGAATGTGTGCAAAAATAGAGGAGTATGGCGCTCGGTTCTCTCTGCTTACCCCGTAAGGGATATGGCGTGATGGTATGTATGTATGTATTATGTGACCTAGATATGCGATCTTGCGGACCTTTATTGTAGACAGGAGTTGCCTGGTTGTTCTGGCTCAACTTTTTACTCTCCACACTATGGAATAGGGGAGAGTCATGATTTCGCAAAATTTAAGCGTATTTTTTTTACATCAATTTCTCAATGGGTATCATGTAGAGAATGCACACTATGAGTTTCGTCGTGATGTGTTTGTGTGTATGGCGTATACGCCGTACGCCGTACGCCGTAGCATTTATCTTTTTTGTGTCCTCTCTACAGCCCAAACTATAAGTCTGATTGACTTCATATTAACATCATATGTGTAAAGTGCAAAGACCTAGAGCTGATTAGTTTTCCATAGACAACTTTTGATTTCTTCTCTATGAATTCATCATTTACGTTGTTTTTTTTTTGTGTCCTCTCTGCAGCCCAAACTATAAGTCCGATTGACTTCATATTGATATCACATGTGTTAAGTCCATAAACTTAGAGCTGATTAGTTTTCCATAGACAACGGTTCATTTTTTCCCAATGTTTCTTTATGATTTCATCTATTAAAACTGAAAAAATGCTCTCACGACCTGGAAATTAAAGATATTTTAATTTGGTTTCAAATATTTATACAACACCAAGAATCTTCATAAAATTGTATTCAATGTTGGTCAATGTTAAAAGAAAAATATTCAACGGTTTCAAAAATTATATTTTATTTAATGGATATTTGTATGAAACTTATATGTAACAAGAGAATTTTTTTATATTTGGCAATGTTCAGTTCATTGATTTCATATTGATATAAGAATATTAATAGCTTGAACTTAGAACTGATTAGCTTTTCATAGATATCATAAAATTTCTTCATATGATATCACGTGTCAACATTGTCAAAATGGTCTAACGCTCTTTGAAACAAAATTTATCTGCTTTTTTTAAAATATTTCATACAACATAAGCAGTCTTCACTATACTGCATTAATAGTTTGTTTATCTTAACATAAAAATATACTATCGGAAGAAAATTTATATTCCTGATAGTAACATTTAGTACGAATAAAAATGTAATTAGATAAATTTCTATGTATGGAAACGTTCAGTAATTTGATTTCATGTTATAATGTGAAGAACTTGAACATAGAACTGATTAGCTTTCCATAAATAACTAAAAATTCTTCATATAATATCACGTGTCAAAATTTTGAAAATGCTCTCGCGTTCTTTAAAACAAAATTTATCTGCTTTTTTTAAAATATTTCATACAACATAAGCATTCTTCACTATACTGCATTAATAGTTTGTTTATCTTAACATAAAAATATACTATCGGAAGAAAATTTATATTCCTGATAGTAACATTTAGTATGAATAAAAATGTAATTAGATAAATTTCTATATATGGAAATGTTCAGTAATTTGATTTCATGTTATAATGTAAAGAGCTTGAACATAGAACTGATTAGCTTTCCATAAATAACAAAAAAATCTTCATATGATATCACTTGTCAAAATTTTGAAAATGCTCTCGCGTTCTTTAAATCAAAATTTATCTGCTTTTTTAAAAATATTTCATACAACATAAGCATTCTTCACTATACTGCATTAATAGTTTGTTTATCTTAACATAAAAATATACTATCGGAAGAAAATTTACATTCCTGATAGTAACATTTAGTATGAATAAAAATGTAATTAGATAAATTTCTATGTATGGAAAAGTTCAGTAATTTGATTTCATGTTATAATGTAAAGAGCTTGAACAAAGAACTGAATAGCTTTCCATAAATAACAAAAAAATCTTCATATGATATCACCTGTCAAAATTTGGAAAATGCTCTCGCGTTATTTAGAACAAAATTTATCTGCTTTTTTTAAAATATTTCATACAACATAAGCATTCTTCCCTATACTGCATTAATAGTTTGTCTATCTTATCATAAAAATATACTATCGGAAGAAAAATTATATACTAGAAAAAACAGTTTATTATTATTACTCTCCACACTATGGAATAGGGGAGAGTCATGATTTCGCAAAATTTAAGCGTATTTTTTTTACATCAATTTCTCAATGGGTATCATGTAGAGAATGCACACTATGAGTTTCGTCGTGATGTGTTTGTGTGTATGGCGTATACGCCGTACGCCGTACGCCGTACGCCGTAGCATTTATCTTTTTTGTGTCCTCTCTACAGCCCAAACTATAAGTCTGATTGACTTCATATTAACATCATATGTGTAAAGTGCAAAGACCTAGAGCTGATTAGTTTTCCATAGACAACTTTTGATTTCTTCTCTATGAATTCATCATTTACGTTGTTTTTTTTTGTGTCCTCTCTGCAGCCCAAACTATAAGTCCGATTGACTTCATATTGATATCACATGTGTTAAGTCCATAAACTTAGAGCTGATTAGTTTTCCATAGACAACGGTTCATTTTTTCCCAATGTTTCTTTATGATTTCATCTATTAAAACTGAAAAAATGCTCTCACGACCTGGAAATTAAATATATTTTAATTTGGTTTCAAATGTTTATACAACACCAAGAATCTTCATAAAATTGTATTCAATGTTGGTCAATGTTAAAAGAAAAATATTCAACGGTTTCAAAAATTATATTTTATTTAATGGATATTTGTATGAAACTTATATGTAACAAGAGAATTTTTTTATATTTGGCAATGTTCAGTTCATTGATTTCATATTGATATAAGAATATTAATAGCTTGAACTTAGAACTGATTAGCTTTTCATAGATATCATAAAATTTCTTCATATGATATCACGTGTCAACATTGTCAAAATGGTCTAACGCTCTTTGAAACAAAATTTATCTGCTTTTTTTAAAATATTTCATACAACATAAGCAGTCTTCACTATACTGCATTAATAGTTTGTTTATCTTAACATAAAAATATACTATCGGAAGAAAATTTATATTCCTGATAGTAACGTTTAGTATGAATAAAAATGTAATTAGATAAATTTCTATGTATGGAAAAGTTCAGTAATTTGATTTCATGTTATAATGTAAAAAGCTTGAACATAGAACTGATTAGCTTTCCATAAACAACAAAAAAAATCTTCATATGATATCACTTGTCAAAATTTGGAAAATGCTCTCGCGTTCTTTAGAACAAAATTTATCTGCTTTTTTTAAAATATTTCATACAACATAAGCATTCTACACCATACTGCATTAAAAGTTTGTCTATCTTATCATAAAAATATACTATCGGAAGAAAATTTATATTCCTGATAGTAACATTTAGTATGAATAAAAATGTAATTATATAAATTTCTATGTATGGAAAAGTTCAGTAATTTGATTTCATGTTATAATGTAAAGAGCTTGAACATATAACTGATTAGCTTTCCATAAATAACAAAAAAAATCTTCATATGATATCACCTGTCAAAATTTGGAAAATGCTCTCGCGTTCTTTAGAACAAAATTTATCTGCTTTTTTTAAAATATTTCATACAACATAAGCATTCTTCACTATACTGCATTAATAGTTTGTCTATCTTAACATAAAAATATACTATCGGAAGAAAATTTATATTCCTGATAGTAACATTTAGTATGAATAAAAATGTAATTAGATAAATTTCTATGTATGGAAACGTTCAGTAATTTGATTTCATGTTATAATGTAAAGAGCTTGAACATAGAACTGATTAGCTTTCCATAAATAACTAAAAATTCTTCATATAATATCACGTGTCAAAATTTTGAAAATGCTCTCGCGTTCTTTAAATCAAAATTTATCTGCTCTTTTTAAAATATTTCATACAACATAAGCATTCTTCACTATACTGCATTAATAGTTTGTTTATCTTAACATAAAAATATACTATCGAAAGAAAATTTATATTCCTGGTAGTAACATTTAGTATGAATAAAAATGTAATTAGATAAATTTCTATGTATGGAAAAGTTCAGTAATTTGATTTCATGTTATAATGTAAAGAGCTTGAACATAGAACTGATTAGCTTTCCATAAATAACAAAAAAATTCTTCATATGATATCACCTGTCAAAATTTGGAAAATGCTCTCGCGTTCTTTAAAACAAAATTTATCTGCTTTTTTAAAATATTTCATACAACATAAGCATTCTTCACTATACTGCATTAATAGTTTGTCTATCTTAACATAAAAATATACTATCGGAAGAAAATTTATATTCCTGATAGTAACATTTAGTATGAATAAAAATGTAATTAGATAAATTTCTATGTATGGAAACGTTCAGTAATTTGATTTCATGTTATAATGTAAAGAGCTTGAACATAGAACTGATTAGCTTTCCATAAATAACAAAAAAATCTTCATATGATATCACGTGTCAAAATTTTGAAAATGCTCTCGCGTTCTTTAAATCAAAATTTATCTGCTTTTTTTAAAATATTTCATACAACATAAGCATTCTTCACTATACGGCATTAATAGTTTGTCTATCTTAACATGAAAATATACTATCGTTAGAAAATTTATATTCCTGGTAGTAAAATTTAGAATGAATAAAATATTTCATTGTCAATATTTGTGGTGTGGAGAGTTTAGTGTTGGCCACAACCCACTCGTTTTTTATTCATTTAAAAATCCTTTTTTACTAGTATAATAACGTCTGATGTAGGTACAATATATGTAAGTTGATAAAATAGTAAATAAAATGTATAACACTTTAATTCAGTTAAACAGTTAAAGTCATCAGTTAATACATATATTTATTTTAATTTTGGATTAGGCTACTCAACTAGGCTATGCCTGTCCCAGAGTAGCGTTATATAAATCAGTTCTGTTATTTTTTATTCATCATAAGTAGTGTAAGTTAATTTTAATAAGCTTTAGTGGTAGGTTGAAGTGAGACAGAAGTGCAAGTGTAGGACTCGACAATAAAGAGATTGCGGGTGACAGTTTTATAAAGCATTGTCATTTGTCATTTCTGTTCAACGGAGTACCGAGTCTAAGGACTCCTGACTCCTTCATCTTTCGTTACATGAAGAATTTATTTATTGCATTTATCTGAAGAGGTGGGAGAATTGGGGTGACATAAGAGAATGTATGATTACTGCATTAGAATTGGATTTGGATTTGTTTTGTGTTTTGAATGAGAGAATTTAGCGAGGTAAGGTGAAAGTAATTTGGCGTGTTAGGGTTGTTTCAATGGAGGGGGTTCGGGTGGGGGAGGTCGATTCAGGACGGTTTTAGGTCTTGGATATTTAAAGGTGTCATTTTCGTCATATCTGGCTAGACTGTTGATAGATGGGTTTTTATGCGTGGGGATTTTCGCATAAAAACGCTGTGAAGTGGAGGTTATGAATTATTTTATTGTGGGTATTTTTGCATCGTCATGGAGGAGAGAGATTCTAGTCCATCTTGGAGCGCTAAAGGCAAAACGGATGGCCTTGTTTTGAGTGATTTGCAACTGATCTATGTGGGACTTGGCAGCGTTGCCCCAGACGGGACACGCGTACGTTATCATGGGGCGGATGACACTTTTATAGATCAGTAGCTTATTTTTATTACTGTTTTATAAAGCGTTGTTGAAAATCTATGGATGCAAAGGTCAGGGAAAAAGTGACACGTAATTCGCTGCACAACGTCGAAATCAAACTAATTTTATTGGTTAATACAAATTAGAGTATTTTTCTGTACTAAAATTGGTTTATGTACAGGTTATGTCAGCCGCAATCTTTCGCTGGGCGAGGTATACGTATCAGTATAGTGTGAAATATTGCTTGATATAAAAAGGGTTAATGCATACATATATAATTTTGTTTTTTTGTAAGTCAATTATGATTATATTTAATTTGTTATGTGAGTAGGATCTTATGGATGGAAAGTCTGTTTTAAAGAGGTTAAATATTTTAGGCCCTATGTAGGCGTAATTTTTGCGTTGTCTTTATATAACCATGTGTTGTTTTAGTTTTTGGTATTTCATCGAACATAACTCCTTACATTAAAGATCTCACATTACTTCATTTTTTAATGTGTACAGAAGGAATGCTACAACAGTAATTTATATGGTTTCCCAAAACCATAAAATTTATTTTCAGATCACGTTTGAATGGGTTGGTGACAGAGCGGCAAATGCACTACATAACTTGCATTTTCTTAGTTTAAGTCATTTATGAGGATGTAGTGTAGATAGTGCATTAATGTTACATGTACATATATTTTCTTTAAAACTAGTTGCATGTAACACATGAGATCCAACTGTCGATAGCGATAGTATGTATAGTTGAAGAATACGTACCAAACTATAAACCCATAGATACAAATTATTGAATATTTTCAGATATTTTGTTTTCTATACAACATAATATGTAGGTATGTATGTCAAGATAGGATAGTATGGAGGAAGATCCTTTTTCCTACCCAGAATATGCAAATAACATGATGGTATGTATGTATGTTTGGAGATGAAGTATCAAACTATTAAGTCTTCTTACATATTGTGTATAGGCGACTGCCATACAAAATGTATGAAGCGATGTCGTCACTAAATTCAATTTTTAAAAAAATTGTTAAAAAAAAATTGAGATCTTCTACTACAATGTTAATATTTTTTATAGAAAATTAAATTATCTAGTTGGGGTGTTTCGGCTTTTTTCGATAATTGTAAAAGTTTTGGAAATAAAGACTGTTAAACTCATAAATTTATCATAAAAAAAATATTTTTCTTAATAAAAAATGTTTGAGAAACCCTGGAATTTTTTTGAATAAATTAATTTGAGATTTTGTATTTGTCTATATTGGTACCAATTTTCAGCGTTCTAGCTTTTATGGTTTCTGAGATATAGGGAAAAATAAAATAAAAATTCAAAAGTTGATAACCCCTGACTGAAACAAAAATTCAAAATTCCGAGTATAAAAGTTTTGTAGGCCTGTAACTGTTTATATATTCTGAAATTTTAGGCTCTGTAAATTGAGCGTATCAAAAGTTATAAGGGGGGGACCGACACACACACACACAGACATACACACACACAGACACACACACACACACACACACACAGACACACACACACACACAGACACACGAAATGTTCTACTCCGAATTCTGAGTAAATCCGTGTATGGAACATATATGCTGCGAAGCCTCTAAGTTGGTGTTTTTTGACTTCAAAGTTGGAAAAGCCGTGAAAAAAGTAGACCTCTCCATACAATTCTCGCGTATTCTGGCTTGATACATTGTCGATATGTTAAGAGAACAAAGTTCTCCTGAACAAATCGACAGTTGGATAATGTGTAGACAACAGATCTTCTTAAAGAAAAATATATTCCTGTTTCGTCTATATTAAAATATAATTAATCGAGTAAATTCAGTGGGAACTTGCCAAAAAAACGCTTTCAAAATTAATTTCTGATGCTTTTTATTTTGTTTAACATTGACGCCGCTGATATTCTTGAACTCTATTTTTGATCAATTAAAAATTATGATAAAGGTTCCATAAAGATTTACTTTCTTATTTTTTTCTTTCCCCTAAGCGCTTTTGTCCCGTTTCTATCGGGGTACGCTTTGACCATGATCCTGGAATTGGCGAGTCTGGTTATTACATTGAAGCGACTGCCATCTGACCTTCGTAAATCTTAGAAAGGGGAACCAGACAAATTGGATCATGGCTACATATAGCTAGTGACATAAATCAGCACATAGATTTTTTAAAAATCCAGAGGTGCGTGCACCGCCCGGATTCGAACCGTCGACCTCACACATGTAAGGCGACGACCTTACCACTGGATTTACTTTCTTATAATTAAAAAAAAATATTTACTTTCTTATAATTAAAAAAAAATCTAAATCACTGTTTTGATTTACAATAAAAAATGTTAAAATGAGTGAACAAATCCACGTACATCATTACGTGGATTTAATTTTGGTTGACAACAAAATGATAAAATATTGGTAGAGGATTAGACTGAACTTCCGCTTGTTAAACAACTTCATAAGGCCACGGAATTAATTATAATAACAACCCTTTACAGGTTGGTACCTCAGCTATTAATAAACACAGTTTCAAGGAAGATATATCTACCAGCACTCCATAAGACAATACAGGGGTAATATGTTTAGTGTCTCATAAATATTGCGTAATTGGATAACTTAACAGCATACATTTTATATTACAGTAATTCATTACAACACTTTTAAGTTCAGAGCTACGTAATTGTTTGGCGCATCACAATCCTACCTTCCCGTCTTTCGAAAAAATAGAATTCAATTTAAATAATCATTCATATACAAAAGGCGTAAAAATAAATGTATCAAGATAGAAAAAATGTGGAGTTCGCTTTACGCTGCCTACCCCTCTAGGGACATTGTGTGACAGTATCCCCTATTCAGTAACTATTGTAACTAAAATAGGAACATACTAAAATTGTAGATTTTAGATTTACGGTCTTATTTCAGCGTTATAAAATATCAAATTGGACTAAATGGAAAAGGAACGTACATATATTGGCCAGAACGTTCTTAAAAAGTTACTGAATTAGACGTATATTGAATAGTAATGAAAATGATAAAAATTTCATAATTTTCATAACTATTCATAATACGTCTGATTCAGTAACTTTTTAAGAACGTTCCGGCCAAAATAGGTACGTTCCTATTCCACTTAGTCCAAGTTTATATTTTATAACGCTGAAATAAGACCGTAAATCTAAAATCTACAATTTTAGAACGTTCCTAATTTAGTTACAATAGTTACTGAATGGGGGTATTATGTATGCATGTAGTAATATTATCATTCATACAATTCACCTATATATGTACACTAATACGTGTTATACAGATTGCAGACGCCTTTGGAAATTGAAGAATTTGATGGTTTTTCTCATGAATCCTATCATCAGAACTCGATGAAACTTATATTTATGATCACCTCTGAAGCATTCCCTTCCTATTTAAAAAAGAATCATTAAAATCAGATAAAATGGTAAAGAATAACAATCGCTGATGTGAAAGTTGAAGAGTTTGATGATTTTCTCATGGATCCCATGATCAGATCTTGACCACATTGAAATGGCACCAATCGGAAGATACCTCCTTTCTAATGAAAAAAGAATCATCAAGCAGTAAAAAGTAATCACTGAACATACTTTACGTTGAATTGATATACCCTCCGTTTATGGTAATCGGTTAAAAATGGAGAATGAATATTTGTTTAAACTGAAATGTGGTTCTTAAATCAAATTTTATTATTCAGCATATAATATGTACTTGTCCTCTTGAAGAAGAGAAAACCGTTTCCGCAACATGTAGAGCTATATTATGAATAAACATCCGAACATAGAGAAATAAAAATCTATTCAATAGGAATTTTCTGGGTCACAAATCAATTCATACTATGTCCTATTCTGATTCGTCTAAATTTATCCGTCTGAATTTTAGTATATGAGAAACCCGCGTGGATAAAATCCTTTTATCCACGTTCGCCCGTTGGTTACAGACGTTTTCGTACTCTGAAACGAATCAGAATAGGACATACTGTCTAACGTCTAATGTGGATAAAAGATGAATGAATGAAACTTACCTAAATTGGTGATCATGATCGACTTCGTTGTAGTCATATGGCTTTGAATCCATGTTCCCGCAGTCGCGGGTTGCTGCTATGGTCTGTTACTTGGACTACTCCATACTCCGGGACAAGAAAATCGAAGACCACCGGTCTCACAAACTATTCCCGCTTTGGTGTTCCACAAGGCACTAATGTTTATTTAATAATACAACGCACACAGATAGTCACTTAGGTCCATCTGCCGCAGTCACTTTTCGATTCAATGGATTACCAGAGTAGGTAGTTAAAGAATACGGTCCTATATAACAATTCCAAGGAGATCGAGGTGTTAGACAAAAAGCCGTTGATTATTTAAAACCAAACGTTCTGTGTGTTTGTGTGAATGGATGGAAGAACAATACAAGATGCGAATACAGACAAAAAAGAAAGGCAGCAAACATAATAAACACTGTTAGTCTAAAAAGAATTATCTTTAAATTTCGACGACAATAATGATACGAAGTGCATACAACAAAATACAATAAATATAATACAAATAAACACGCAATTCAGTTAAATTTCTTCGCTACAACTACGAAGGATATAATACGATATTCTAATTAAGTAAAAATAAGCTTTTCCATGTGGCGAATTGGAAGAGGGCAGTTGGAGCTAGGCGGAGTTGGAGGCGAAATTCGGAGGACGCCATGTCTCGATTAGGATTGTATCGCCTTCGGAGAAAGAGAGAGATTAAATTAAAGATTGGATTGTTATAGTCATAATTTCAAATTTGACGTTCGTCATATCTAAAGATGAAAGCGTTAAAAAGCACAGTTGAAATGTACGTGTTATTACATAAGCAATCTACAGAAAGCAACATTACTCAACTACTGGTGTTAAAAAAATAATCGGAATATATTTTACCGGACAAGTTTAAAACATTCGATATCTTCATACTGCCAAAACAATAGAGTTGTAAAAGAAACAGAAAGGGCACGAAGGGTGGGTTGCTTAACTGGAAATAAAGAAAAAATAAAATAAATTATAGCTGAAAATAACAAACATGAAAAGACAAAAAAAAACATTAACACAAATTTTCGAAAAAGCATAAAAACATAAATGTACAGAAACAAGAATATTATCTTGTAACAACGTTATTCTAAAAATAAATCTTGGATTATTTCTACACAGCATAATATAAATTCAACACAATAAATCAACACAAAAGATACAGTGAGATATTTCAATGAAAGTCTCTCGTAAAGGTATAATATTTTCAAGAGTAAATAATAAGCAGTCTAGATGGCTTCCCAGCTATATTTTATTTTAAAGACACGGTTTTTATATCTGTAAATAACTGAAAAACAATCCCTATACTAATGTTGATATATTATTATGCTTCATAGCTGCTTTTTCCGGGTTGTATTAAGGTATTTGAAAGTTGTTCACTTTTGAACAAATTTAATAAAATTCAAGTCACTACAGATAATTTTAAATAAACTTTTGGTGCGCATATATTAATCAAAGCAACATACAAATACGGAAAATTTGCAGTCGCTATTTATTTAATAATACCGATTAAGAAACGAGAAGCTAGATAAAAAACGTGATATTAAAAAAATATAAATAGTTTCGTGTGAAACTACGTAGAACAGCGAATACGTAATCTAGAAAATAAATGTAATTAAAACTTGTCACATCAAGATCATTTATCGCCGATGAGAAAAATAATTGCAAATAATGTACGAAAAGAGAAATTGTTTTGCACATTAAAAAGAAAATAAATATAAAAAAGAATAGCTAATACAAATATGAAAACGTAAATTTAAAAATTATATGCAATAGGATATTTATTCAAATACTGCTCCACATTGGGCGCCATTTTTATATATTAAATTCTAGAGTTATTATAGAACTATTCCGGGGAGGAAGTTATTGGGTAGAAGGTTCCGTGATCGATTATACTGATGAAGATACAGTTTTCACCGTGTGTTTAGACTGCATTTGTGTTATAAGTCTCCGAAATGTGGTTACGTATAAAATCGATACTTGACATAGTGCATGACATGAATGTTGTCTGGGAAGCAATACAAAAAAATATATTCTTCTTCACATTAAAATATTCATTGAAAAAGTCCTAAATACTTAAATCTGAACATAAAAGTACAACTGTTAGTAATAAATATACTTAGGTTAAATAATATGCCACATATCGAAGATGATACGCCGTTAATGGCGTTGAGAATACCAATCTAATCAACAAATGGATATAAGCAAACAAGATTGCACATAAAACAAACCTCCTCCATTTTTCTCCAACCCTCTCACAAAGCGAAGTTTTTATAAAACAAAGTGTGTACTTATCGCAAGAGCGAAAAGATACCCTTCCGAGTTTCCCAGGCTCTGCTCAGAAAAAGGAACTAATAATGTTTCACTCGGCGTGAATATGTATTTTTTATTTTCATTGTGCGGTATGTTTTATTGTTGCAAAAAGAGAAAAACACGTTTGTTTAGGTGCGTACCCTTAAGGAGAACCCAAGTGGAGATAAGACACTAGAAAACTCCGAAGAAGATTCACAAAATTTATCTTGAAAAGGTTGCAATATGAAATAAGACCTGTTGAGTCCCAAAAATTTCAAATCAGATTTGAATCCTGACCTACGCGAATGCGTATTGTGTAATGTTGTTACCGGTATTATTCTACGGTATGAAATCCTGGACACTTACTGATACGACAAAAAAAAGAATGCAAACGTTTGAACTCTGGATATACAGATAACTTGGATCTTCTGGATAACTTGGAGATACAAGAATTAAGAATGAGATTGTTCTTCACCAAACGAAAAAGGTTTTGACAGTGGGAAAACAAAGAAGCTGCAATAGGTACTCACCTCATGTTTTGTAAGGCGAGAAGCATTGACTCCTACAATTTGAAATAGAGGGAAGAATACAAGAAAGGGAAGGACCAGGGCGTCGAATAATTTCTTGGCTCCAAAATCGGATGCAAGAAATTTTCAGTAAAAGTACTAAATCGCCGTTTATTGCCGCCGTAAACAATGTGGAAATAGCCCAGATGATCACCAACCTCCGCAGAAGAGTAGTCACATTACAGAAAATGTACGATTTTAGAAAACCCGGAAGATTTTACAAAATGTATTACCTCGGATTAAGTTGTTATTCCAACAGATAAATGTCATTACATGTTAGATTGAAAACAATAAGACAAAGCAAACAATATATCCCTGCATGATATTAGAAATACATGATATTTATTTGTAAACCGTGTATACAAATAATGAGAAATAAACATGTTTTCGTCTCTGCATCACATGCAAAAACTTTATCAAAAGAATGTGTCATCAGAGAAATGACTTACACTAAGATAGCCTGAATCACAGATTACCAATTCATTATTAAAGGGAATTAAATAGAACCCATAAAGCGGCTTTTCACTATCGTGGTTTAACTGTAAAAAAATATATTTTTCGTGGAATAAATTACCCTCTGACATACATCTAGAGATATTCGGTAGATTATTTAGAACTACATTATTTCTCAGAATAACAATTAAGCAAGAGCACCCTGGGAAAAGATCTTGTTATCACAAAACGGCGCTAAGCAAATTTGTATTATGATTATATTAACCAAAATTTGACGACGATAATGATTATTTTAATAATTCTGAAAACGAAACTGTTTAGTTGCTACGGACGATAAAATTCCATAATTTTCCTGCTCTGTCAAATGAGATAAAAAAACAATGTTACAAAAAACTCGTGTCCCTTGCGAGAAGAGCGAAAACCTTAATGTCAGCTTTTTAAGTTTAAACACGACACGAATTGGACCGTAAGCAATATCGTTGTAAAGTTCCAGCATTTTTGTACACATATAAAGTGAGAGAGGGAAATGTACATGAAAAATAAACATTGACAAACGCTGGGAGAATTCTAATGTTTTTTTCGGCGCATCTGAATCTTAAAAAAAAACAATTTCCTATTCAGAAGTGCGATGGAAATCGTTTTTTTCTAGAGATAAAAAAAAACAGCTGGCTACGTTTCCGTCCCAGTTTTAAAATTGTATCAAAAGGAAAGACGAAAAACAAGAGGTTTGTGGAATGAAAGGAGAAAGGATCTTCCTTCGACCGAGATTAGATTATCCCATACTGAGAAACCAAGCCGACTATAATCATCTTTGCTCCATGCGTCAATTATTGTTATTAAGGTAAACTATGTAACACGTTTCCGAATATCGATTGAACTAGAAAGCCAGCCAGATTTTGATTATTTTGAAAGTTGGGAACGTGCTCGGAGTAGCTATTAAATATTAAACACTCCCCGTGTCTCGTCTCGTTTAAATTCCTAGATATCTTGGCGTTTCGGATAAATTTTTCGGTTCCTTGAATTTGTATCCTGATAATTCATATCGTGAAGCAATGCGGCATACATTTTTTATAATGGTATCATTGATCAATTTTTCTTTTGCTGTGAATTTTTTGCGGGTTAATGTTTACTGTCCACTACTATGGAAGTTTGGACAAGTGGAATTTCAATTTTCTTAAACTTATTTTTTACGTAATTTTCTCAACATGCACCATGTGCAGAGATATTTTTTGTGAATGACGCACAATGCAAATTCGCGTCCTCTGTAATATGTGTGAATTACCTATAGCTGACAAAATTTTCTATAGAAATATGTCCGTTACTTCTCCATTATTTCATCTGTCGAAACTTTCAAGATGCTCTAACGTTATAGAAGATACCATGGATCGCAATGAGAATCAACAGCTAAAGGATCGTATTCCGTCAGTTTACAGCGCATCCTACAATATTTTTGGATACATTGTCGGAAAGTCCCCCCTGGGTAACCTCGAGAAACTCGATGTAATGGGAAGCGTGGAGGGTTGAAGATCCAGAGATCGCTCACTTACCCAATGGAGTGACTTAATCAAGTCCACTACAAGATCTGCAATCAACGAAACCCTTCGATCCGCCCACGACCGTCCTAAATGAAAGCTGACCATTCGTCGAGTGGAATGAAATTGATAAAATTAAATATTGATTTTGTAAATCTTGTAAATCTTGATATTGAAACTGTCTGAATTGTAATTTCTATTCTTCTTTTTCCTCTTTTTTAAAGTCCTGCGTCAGCTTCCCTCATGTGACGTTTTCTGCAAGCTGGTCTTGGGAGGACATCCTGGAGGTCTGCTTTCCTGGGGAACATTATCTCTGGCCGCTTTGGTGGTTCTTAAGTCTGTCATTCTTGACACATGTTCGTTCCAGAACCTTCATCTCTGTTGACTCAAAGTTATCGGATCTGTGTTTCGTACTCTATCAAGAAGGGTTTCCCCAGAGATGTTTCTGAGTACCTTAATTTCGCTGGTCCGAAGGAGGTTTTTGATACGGTCAGTGTCTGTTCTGGATTATATACCGTAATTCTTTATAGGACGAACACATGTCTTGTAGATTCGTACTTTGCTAAGGATGTTTATATGCTTATTCTTATAGATGAAATCTCACAGAAAACCGATACATTGCGGATATAATTTAATATCATTAAAACAATAATTTCATTTAATGATTCGGCGGATATTTTGTGGTAGTTAATATAAACCATTTTTGAATTATTAATTAGCTATAAACCACTTGTTTTTTGAGTCACTTCGCGACATGTTTCGGAAGCGCTGTCCTTCCATCGACCGGCGTGTCGAGTCTCGACACGCCGGTCGATGGAAGGACAGCGCTTCCGAAACATGTCGCGAAGTGACTCAAAAAACAAGTGGTTTATAGCTAATTAATAATTCAAAAATGGTTTAAAACAATAATTATTTCTGCTCGATGAAGCATTATAAGAATTATTTGTCTATCAAGTAAAGCGTATAATTTGCTAATAAAATGGAAATTTGATGTAAATTCTTGAATTTTATATTCCCTTGTTAAATCTACTTCGACAAATTTGTACAATACGTTAACAATATTATCATAAAAAAATAAATTAGACATTGAAATATCTATCTGTATTTGTTATGAATCCGATACCAGCCCAAATATATAGTGAAGAAAGTGTAAGAATAATCGCCTGAGATGGGATCAGAATGGAGGACGACAACCCAGTAAACGCCTCTCACCCTTCACACCGCAAGGACGAAGAAGACCAGGAAGGTGCAAACCCTGAAGGATGAACTCAAAGCTAACTTGAAAACAAAGGCATCAAAAAGGCAAGAATGGAAGATACTACTGGATAGGGAAAATAGACACTTTCTTGCTCTCAGTGCAAGTTACAAGTATACTTCCAAATAACAACTTCTTCCAACTTGCCAGTACTGAGAAGCGAAATTTGCGTGATATATTTGCGTTTATATATTTCTGTATCTTATTGTTAATTTTTTTCGATAGATCCAAATTACTTCTGAGTATTTTTACTTGTGTAATAAATAATGCATGTACCTACTTACATTAAGATCGAATGAAATATTGATTCAATAAATATATTTTGCAACCAAAATGGCACATATGGACGATGATGAATATGTATTCAAAGGAGTACGTAAGATGTAGTATTCGCTCCGAGGCTTACCAGGAAAATTAATGGCAAAAGCGAGACGGAGCATGTATGCAAAGCCAATATCTCTCTGACAGGTCTATAATAACTTGGAAACTAGTTGCGCTGCCCTCTATATCATATTATGGCAAAATAAACCTTTCGAATAGAAGGAACACAGTTGTGATGGGCAAGTCTTGTAGTCTTGGTCTTGCACAACATAAGATTTCATTATATTAATTTATATTAATTTAATAGCAAAAGTGATTTCCACACTGAAGAAAATATTATGATAACCGAACTGACGACCTGCGTTTTAGCCAAACCTTTGTTATCAGTAATAAAGGTTAATCTATTTATGACTGTACTGTTTGGCTGTGTGCACAAAACATTTCGTTGCATAAAACCAAATGTTTTATAGTCACTATAGTTCGGTTAATTTTAACATGAAATTTTGTTACTATAAACAAAAAAAAATCAGTGCATTCACTGATATCTCTCTTCAACGGGCATCGTCAGAATGATGAAAAAATATGGAGTTCAAGTTTAAATAATCATACGTACTTTCTAGTTAAAGTTTACTGTGTGGCACCCGCTTAGAATAGTGCTATTCAAAATTCGCGTTAAAGGCGATATGTCTGTTAAAATTACTCCATGAAAAATTACGGGCAATCATATTTGATCAAGACAATGATTAATATGAACACATATAGAATTCCACAATTTATTTTATTTTTCTCCCGACGACCGTTTCGGCTTAAAAGGCCATAATCAACCAGTTGATTATGGCCTTATAAGCCGAAACGGTCGTCGGGAGAAAAATAAAATAAATTGTGGATTTATATATGTGTTCATATTAATCATTGTCATAATGGAATTCTACAAATTAGAAGCCATCACAATCGAAAGATTGAAAAGTGCGTATATTTGATCATCACTAGTAAACAGACACTACTCCACCAAAGACAGCTACAACCCAACCACAGAACGCTTGATGCTTTGGAAGGAAAGGCTAGGCAAACACACACCCCAAAAACCATCCGCTCCCAGGGAAGAACCTTCCATGGTGTCTCTGGAAAACTCTGAACAGACTAAGAACGGGGTGTGGAAGGAGCGAGGACAATTTTGCGAGATGGGGAATGCCGGAGAGCAATAAAGATGGACTTTGTGACTGCGGCGAAAATCAGACGATGGCACACGTATTGGAGTGACCTCTGGTAGGGGCGAAGTGCACCGAAGGGGAGTTATGGGAGGAACCAACTGGGAGGATCGTCTCAATCCTGACTTACTGGTCTGGGAAGGGAGTTTAGGACGCTGCCGACACGATAGAAGAAGAACTGCATGAAAATTTAAGGGCAGTCTCATTTTCTCATCACTAGAACAAAGATACTACTCCATGAAAATTTAAGGGCAGTCTTATTTTCTCATCACTAGTACACAGATACTACTCCATAAAAATTCAAGGGCAGTCTTATTTTCTCATCACTAGAACAAAGATACTACTCCATGAAAAATTAAGTGCAATCTTAATTGATCATCACTAGTAAACAGATACAACTCCATGAAAAATTAAGGGCATTCCTATATGATCATCACTAGTACACAAATACTATTCCATGAACAATTAAGGTCAATCCTATTTGATCATCTCTAGTACACAGAAACTACTCGTTGAATTTTGAAGGGCAAAGAAATAAGGGAGCGTGCGAAGGTACCAACCATCCACGTAATAAACCTATACCTATTTATAACAGTAGGTATTTATAGGTTAACTGACGTGCCAGTTCGTGAGGTGCCAGCCATATTATACAAAACTGTTTGGTAGTTGGCATGATTAAAAATAATAGAGTAAAAATAGCGCGCACCATTCAAACAAGATGGCGTGACTGAAATATTTATGAAAAACCTTATTTAAGAGCGCACCTTAACACATTATTCTACATTTTTTTCAAATGGGATTTTGACGCCTCGATCTACATATAAAGAAATTAACCGTCAATTTAACCAAGGGAAATAACAAGTTGTTGATGGACTTAGCATATAAACTGTTTTATTGACTTTTATTAAAAAAAGGTTAAAAACTATATTAAAACATTTTTTACTGAACCAATTACATTTTATTGAAAAAAGGTATCCATAGTTAGGGTGTCGCTTTAACGAAAACAAAAATTAACTAATTGGTTAGTAATAAATCGGCAAACGAGTAATTGATGTAGGTTATGTATGTAAAATTATAATAAAAAAATACTCGACGCTTTTTAATACTTATATAATAACTTTGTTGGTTGATTTCTAGTGGAAAGAAAAATCTTTAAGTTATACGAAAAAATATATGAAAAATGTTCAGAAATTCACACTCCTCAGTACCAAGTCACTCCAAAAACTATTCAGATTTTGTAAAGAAAAATTGCAATAATGATTTTGCAATAAGGTTGTTAAATTATTTTTGATTTAAACATTTTATGATGAAAACTTGATAATTCTTTAATACCATTTTGCGATGTGCCTTTTTAGCAAATTGAAAATAAGAATATCAAATTTTATGTTTCACGGAGCTTGGGGTCACTTTGAAATATTTGACAGTAATAAAAAAATTAGAAGCACTGTCCCCCTAGACAACATGCAATTTAGCTCAAGAAAAGAAACAAGAAATGATAGTTAAATTTATCATTTCTTGTTTCTTTAGTTATCACTTCTAAAAAGAAATGATAACTTATCATATATAATCTAAGTGATAACTAAATAACGAAGTGACAGTTGTCTGTCACGATCTTTTCTTCTTTTTTTGTTGAGCTAAATGACAAGTTGTCTAGGGGGCTGATGAGATATCATTAAAAATCTAATGGGGTCTAAGTAAGTATTCCAACTGTCAATTTGTTCTCTTAACATATCGACAATGTTTCAAGCCAGGATACGCGAGAATAGGCATGATGACTAATTTTGAAAAACTATCTCACGATGTTTTTACGCATTCACTGTTTTCAAATATATATACATTTCTACATAAAATAAAGGTTTAGTAGCAAAAATCGCCATTTTAAAATCAAATTTGACATTTACGCCAAAAAAAGCTTGTTGTATCATGGCGGCTGCCGACCCTGACGGTGACGTCATGGTATCGTAAACTGCATATCACTACTATATGTAATATATGTGTTCTAAGACGATTTGTGTATTTATAATCAATTCAAAAGTGCTAAGTGTTGTGCGGTCCCTAAATGTACAAACACGACGAAAAAAACACCTACTGAGGTATTTGTTTTCGTCCCACGCGAAAAAAAAAGAGAAATAAGTGATTAAATTTCGCACGGCGAGACACAAGTGAATTTTATTAAGTACGCGTTTACAATGAAGTACAGTATTTGTTCCCCCACTTTTAGCTCTCAATAATATAATATTTACCATTATTTAGGCAATAAGCATATAAAGAACTTCATTAATGTCCAAACGTCAAAATAGGCCATCATAAGTTTCCCGCGTATGTTTTTAGCTTATGAACACATAATGTAGAGAGAAGAAGGAGCATATTTTATCGATTTTCGAGATGTAAGTTGTATTTAAATTACAGATAAATAAAGTACTTATATGTACTTATTATTAAGTTTTTACGTTTCGAAATTCTGATGAACAAAAGTCTTTGTTCGACGCAAAGAAATATCCGACCATCAAAAGTTCCATTCTAGTTAAGAGTAGTTAAGACAGGCAGAAAAATAACTACTATGGCTGCTATTGCTAAAAATAACGATAGCAGATAAATATAGCTTGTTATGAACACAATACAAATAACGAGCGCTATGTAATAATTCGTATGCTGCTAAAATTGTAACGATGTTTTAAAACGCATGCTTCGCGTAATCGCCGTCGTTTCGCAAATCGCTTCATTGCATGAAAAAAATATAGCTTGCTAGTTTAGTTTGGCAGTGACCAGCATCATAACATGTCGAACGTTCGTCAGCTCACCATCGCGTGACAAAATTGTAGAATACTAAAACTAAATTAGTTTACCATACGTTGCGAGCGTTCATTATTTATTTATTTATTCAATAAAAACTAAGTTACATACAAAATACAATTAACATAGGCCCGATATTACAGTCGGCCCTCAACTCATTGAGTTTGCCAAACTCAAGATTAATGTTAAGGGGAGATTGAATCCATTTCCGTATTACAGTGCAATATGACATGTCAGTTACTAAATCTTCAATTATAGACATATTTCACTTTTTCTGTGGTTATTATCTGTCAAATTTAAATAACCTCAAATAATACGAAATACAAAACGGGACGCTACGACTTTAAATACCATTGTTTTATTATCCAACATGGTAAATTTAATTTTTTTCACCAAAATAATGGTTTTAAATGCCCGTGTTCGTTTCAATACGGCTGTCAGTTTGTTTTGTTGTGTGGCGCCACCTTCGATACAACACTGAAACTACACACGTTGCCTAACGCCTCTAGTGATAGAAACTGAAACTACACGAGTTGCCTAGCAAATGACAGTTGACTCACAGTTAAGTACTTAATCTGCCAGAAACGTTGAGTTAAATATTTGTCGTTTTAGTGACGTATTTGAGGGAAGATTAGGTCTAAACGGACACTGTAATACGCTATATTTTTGTAAAACTTGAGTTTAGCTCTTAAACTGACACTGTAATACCGGCCCATAGTGTCCCCCGATAGGTAGGCGAGTATCTAGGTAAATTGAAACTATTTGCTTTGATGAATACTTGTTCCATTTATATTTAATTTGTTTTAGTTTTAAGTATCTAATTAAAATATTAATATATCGATAACACCAAAATAAACATAGTCCAGACCGACAATTAATGCGTATATTGTATTGAAGACTATCAGAAGAATTGACGCGACCATACTATGACGTCGTGCACTCTGATTGTTTTTTCTCATAAAATGGCGGACTAACACATTTTGTATTTTTATATTTATAATATTATTATTATTCACTCCTATAAATTAAAAAAAAAACATTTTTTAAATCTTTATAACCTATTTTATTTTTTAAAATCATAATTTCAATGATTTTTTTCTTACAGTCATCACACCTATTACATATTTTAATATATTAATCATAATATGTATATGAATCATAACAGTTATTTATTTATTTATTTTATTTATTTACGGCAAATTGCCTTTTACAAACATGAACAACAATTAAGTACACACATTGAAATTACAAAATAAAATAATAAAACTATCATAAACATAAAAGAAAAAGAAGGTACTGTAACAAAATTAGTAAATATAAAAAATAATATTAAGTGGAAAAAAAAAAAATTTAAAATAAAAGATATAGGTACTTAGGTTGAGACATAAAAATCATTAAAATATACTAAAATAATATAATATCCATATGTATATTATGTTATCCCATATGTATATTAGATTCATCATAATACATTGTGTATTTCCATTTCAACCTCATGTAACACTGTACAACTCCCACAAACAATATAATTACATCATTTTATTTTATAATCAAGCAATGAAAGCCACCAAGTTATTTATTTCTGAAACGTTAAATATTCTCCACCACGTTACAATACTCGGTGCGTGTTATAACAGATGCGTCAACGATTCAATAGAGCGGATAGCGATATTATTTGGTTTATTGTCCCAAATAAACCAAATAAATCAATAAATAAAAATAGCATGTTAAAAATAAGCAGCATATTCCATATAGCTTGTTATGAAAAAAATAGCCATTTCGAACAACACAACAGTTGACAGTAACAAACACAATTGACAGTGACAATATGGTGACGTCATGCGCTCTGATTGGTGTTTCACATAAAATGGCGGACAAACATATTTTGTATTTTTATTTTAATAATATTAATATTATTCGCTCTTTTAAAATGAAAATAAATATATTTTTTCAAATCTTTATAACATATTTTATCTAATAAAATCATAATTTCAATGATTTTTTCTTACTGTCATCACGCCTATTGTATGTACGGTCTACTTTTTTCACGGTTTTTCCAACTTTGAAGTAAAAAAACACCAACTTAGAGGCTTCGCAGCATATATGTTCCATATAAGGATATACTCAGAATTCGGAGTAGAACATTTCGCGTGTCTGTGTGTGTCCCCCCTTATAACTTTTGATCCGCTCAATTTACAGAGCCCAAAATTTCAGAATATATAAACGGTTATAGGCCTACAAAACTTTTATACTCAGAATTGTGAATTTTTGTTTCAGTCAGGGGTTATCAACTTTTGAATTTTTATTTGATTTTTCCATATATCTCAGAAACCATAAAAGCTTGAACGCTGAAAATGGGAATAGAAAAGAATAGAAAAATACAAAATTTCAAATTAGTTTTTTCAAAAAAAATCCAGAGTTTCTCAAACATTTTTTATTAAGAAAAATATTTTTTATGGTAAATTTATGAATTTAACTGCCTATATTTCCAAATTTTTAAAAAATATCGAAAAAGGCCGAAATACCCCAACTAGATAATTTAATTTTCTATAAAAAATATTAACATTGTATTAGAACATCTCAATTTTTTTTAACCTTTTTTTTAAAAATTGAATTTAGTGACGACATTGCTTCATACAATTTGTATGGCAGTCGCCTACACACAATATCTAAGAAGACTTATTTGTTTGATACTAATCTCCAAACATACATACATAGCATCATGCTGTTTTCATATTCTGGGTAGGATTAAAGGACTGACCTCCATACTATCCTATCTTGACATACATACATACCTCGGTACATGTGTTGTATAGAAAACCAAATATCTTAAAATATTAAATAATTTGTATTTATGGGTTTATAGTTTGGTAATTATTCTTCAACTATACATACTATCGCTATCGACAGTTGGATATTAAATAATTCTTAAAATATTAAATAATTTGTATTTATGGGTTTATAGTTTGGTACTTATTCTTCAACTATATATACTATCGCTATCGACAGTTGGATCTCATGAGTTACATGCAACTAGTATATACAAATTTGCAAAATATGAAAAGAAAAGAATGAGTATATTAGTCTATACACACAGATACATCGCGATGAAACTTTCAGAATACAATCTTAGCATAATACTTGTTGATAATCTGCAATAAAAAAATAGCCTTAAAATTGTGAATTATGAAACTCCCCTGGGGAAGTGAGGAGTAAAAATCAAATAGTGGGGTAGCGAAGTAACAAATACATTTGATACGAAATATACATACATAATATTATAATCATGGCATGCGCCTTGCGGGATAGGCAGCGAGAATCGAAAGTCAAACATTTATTATATTTTGACATGTAGCCATTTCATTGTGAAGTCTCCATTTATTCTTCCAAAGTGGCCAAACTATCTCAACATGAATCGTGAAATAACTTCCACAGTTGAAGTGTGAGAATATGGATTTAAAGTTAGTTTAGGTAATTAATGTATTAGACCAGGGGGGTAAGTCTGGTTCGACCGGCGAAATTATAACCCCAGTGATTACCCATATCATGGATATAATAATCGTATGGAGTTCTATGACATCTAAAGATATTGTAGAACTCCATATAATAATTATATCCATGATATGGGTAAACAAGGAGGGTTTTCATTTCGACGGTCAACCAGACTTGCCCCCCAGGACCCAACGACTGTCAGACTTACTCGACAACAGCGACGTCAGTATACCTATGTAAATAATGTTTTTTTTTCTGTGTTAGGATACCAAAGTAGACAGCAATATTGTATAATATGAACCTTGAGTACTGATGGCTTTCGGAGATAATAGCCTTTAAAGTGTTCGGCTTCAATTGGTATTTTAACACGTCAGTTATGTATGTAGCGTGATTTTTTTTATATTTACTACTGATTTTTTTTTATAAGAGAAATAAATTCTCTTGAACAATAATCGACAGTTGAACAAAACACTAAAAATTGTTCTGTAGCACCACATCACCAAAATTTCAAATAAAATTTAAGGGGGGGACTGCTGCCAACGTACCTATTTTTCAATTTGATATACCATCATTATTTCTTATCAAATCGTTTTGAAAAAAATAACTTAGATAGTTTGGGTATTAATAAACAAAAATATACCTTATTTTTTTGATAATGTACTATATAAATTATTGTAGAAAAATAATGGCATACCCCGATTTTCAACGTTTATCTTATATTTTTAATAAACTATAAGGCGTAGAGTAATATATTTTTTTTTAATTAAAGAAGACAAAAATATCTAGAAAAATATGATGTGACGTTGCATTAATGCTTCAGGTTTAGTAAATAAACCTAAAAAACATTTCCTTTCCATTCAGCGCCATTGAGTAAAAAAAGTTTTTTTGGATTATTTACTTAACCTAATGCGTTAATGCAACGTCATAATATATCATATTTTTCCAGGTATTTAGTTCTTCTTTAATTTATAAAAAAAATATTGCTCTATACCTTATGTATTTTTTGGAAATTTAAGATAAATGTCTAAAATCGGGGTATGCTTATTATTATCTTACAAGAATATATACAGAACATAATCAAAAAGTTAAGGAATATTTCTCTTTATTAATATCCAAACTAACTAGGTTATTTTTTTCAAAATGTTTCGTTTAGTAATAATGATGGTATATCAAATTGAAAAAATAGGTATGTTGGCAGCAGTCGCCCTCTTAAGAACCTAAAGGTAAACTCAAGTTTTCTGACTTAAGTAGAGTTATCTCCACTTGATATATGGCATACCGACAAATTCCTGTAAAAGCAATCTTTCAGTAGATACTCGACAGTTGAAATTTAATTAAGAACTCGCCGTACAAGTTTGTCAAATTAATATTTAAAATGTTTTACCTCAATCGTCGAGATTTCAAAAGTTATAATATTATAATCCTTGAGATTTGTAGAAAATATAACGAGGAATTCCTTTGGGGTATCCTTTACGTATTTGCCATACCATATCATCATGCCGTTTATATATTTGGAGCAGGCAGAGAGAACCTAAAGCCAAACTCCTATCTCTTGACAAAAATTTCTCACTTCATTCACGTCAAGATGCAAATCGACTCATACGCGCTTATTTAATATTTTTCTTCTATTCGATTCTACATTTTTCAAGATTTCATTAATGTGATCGTGCCATTAATTCTTGGCTGACCTCTACTTCTCTCTTCTCTTTCCTCTCATTTGTTCTATCTTTGTCAGACAGTAATTTTGTAATTTTTCATATATAATCATATCTAGCATTGGGATATACATCACGTTGGGGTATAAAGTTGAAGGCATATATAGATGTATATAGACAACAAGTAGATTATTGCTACTGAACTAAGAAACACTGTTCTAGGCCTAACAGTTTACAATTTTTACAGTAACCTATGATTAGATGTGTGGTGGCAGAGCGGTTAGCGCACTAGATTACTAATCGGTTGTTTGAATCCTGCCACGACCGATTTCGTTCACCTATAGCACAAGTATTTATGCTTAAATTAGGGAATGTAGGAGGATATATATGTATTTTTTTTATTTTATTTTATATTACTTCCCGGGGACCTAACAGGTACTATGTCAAATATTAATTTAACACGCACCCAATAACAAGTTGCCACATTCTGGAGACCTACGATATTAATCGTCTCACAGATCCAGACTGAAAACACGATTAAAAACTGTGTCCCCACCGGGAATCGAACCCGGGACCTTTGGATCAGCAGTCAAATACCTAACCAAGTGAGCCACAAATTGTTACAAGGACATTCATTCATTAAAAAAAACTGGGATGTCTTTTATAGCGCCGTTTTTGTAATAACCTCACCTCAAGTGCGCTTTGAATAGATGAAAGGTTTTTGTAAGACTCGCGGAAGAAGTGAGATAGTTACTGGCAAACATCTTGAAAAATCACATGGGCACAGAACACATATTTCGGGTTTTTCGCTTGGTTGGAAGATACGTAAACCATACCTCTATATATACATTACTTATACACACTTCTTCTTATCGTGTCATGTAAGAGTAAGGTCCCCCCCCCCCCCCGACGTTGACGACCACCATAGAGAAAGCCTCCCTGTCTTGGGCAGAACGAAACAGCTCCTCCACAGTTCTTATACCAGTCCATTCCCAGATGTTTCGAAGCCGGGAAATTCTCTTCTTCCGACCCCTTACGACCCTAGATATTCCCCTTCATGACAGGCTAAAGGATGGTATATTTTTCACCGCTCAGAATATTTAACTATTCTCTTTGTAATCATATTATTAAATGGTTGTTTGTTGTCCTATATTATTAAATGGTTGTTGAGCGTCCGTGTCTGCAATCGTTTAAAATTGTGTTTTTTTTTTACTTTATGAATAAGTTTATATCATTACTGCAAATATTGACAATAATGTATATTTCTAACAGCTCCAGAACAGGTTATATCTAATGGGTCGTTGTTGATCGTCTGATATAATTATATTGGACTCAATAAATGAATAAATAAAAAAAATATATCTTAATAAATTATTCTAAAAACAAATATGTCTGCACTGAAAAAAAATTGTTAATAGTAACAAAATTTCATGTTAAAATAAACCGAACTATAGTGACTACAAAACATTTGGTTTTGTGCATCCAAATGTTTTGTGCACACAGCCAAACAGTACAGTCATGAATAGATAAACCTTTATTACTGATACCAAAGGTTAGTAGCGTCTAGTCCCAGCTTTTCTTTTCTGCAATTTTAGGTTAGGTTCAGGTTTGCCTACAATAGGTAATAGAGACTCGCGTGAGCGAGTTGCTTTATAAATTGAACTATAAATTATTAGGTATAAGTTAAATTTACATTTTTATTTAATTTTTCGCATTTAATATAAAATTTCACAGCTCATTTCACTCCATACTACGAGATCTCAACCAATCAGAGACCCAACCGGAAGCAAAATGCGGAATGGTAAATGCGGATTGTAGACGCAAGTCCAAAGGTTTAGCTAAAACGCAGGTAGCCAGTTCGGTTGTCATAATATTTATTCAGTGTCTAACGTCTAACTGTATTCACATTGATTGATGATGTATTTGGAGTCAAATATACTAATCGTCGATGACAAAAAATACATCACGAAGAAAAAAAATATCCCTTTACTGTGTTTAAACCAAAGAAGTACATATATATTATACAGTAACAACTAAAAGCCAGCCCTTGATGTATGACCTTAGAATCCAAGGGATGAGACGTAAGATTCGAGAAGCAACGAATACCAAGAATGTACAGAGGCTGGTCATATTACTACACTCACGAAAGATTAATACTTTTTTGTGTGATAAACGTGTATTTAATCATCAATTTATTTTATTACTCAACGGACAATAATTCTTGATGGCTTATAAGTGAAAAAAAAATGTTTTTGGTAAAATAAAACAATGTTATCGTTTTCTATAAAGATATCACCTATTTTCCAAAAAAATAACGCGAAAAATAACACCGCATTTCGCTTTCTACAAAAATAACACCCCCTTTACAAAACAAAATAACGCGAATAATTAAATAAATTTGCTTCACCTAATGAATAAGGTTGGTTGGAAGATATTGCCATTTGCTAATAAGCCCGCCATTGTACACATGTGTACAGAATGTTTTAAATAAATAATGACACCGCTTTTCTAAAAACAAAACACCCCTTATATTCAGGTTTACTATATAATTGCATCCAAATGTCAAAAATAATATGAAAATTAGGGCAAACCAGTGCTGATGGCAGTTAGGTAAGGAAGAATAAGTAAAAATATACTATTTGAACTGCATTTTGCGCTCCCACGTATATATTTTTCAAAAATTTGTATTTATATATTTCTCAGTGAGTATAATAATGTGGCTAGCCTCTATAGATAATGAAACTTTTACATCCCAACAGAATTATTATGCGACAGTGGGTTTTAGAAAAGGCACAGAGGATATAATATATAATAAAAAAAACTGGTGTGATAAATATACGAGGGTTTCTTCACGTCTCAAGGATTTCGGACAGACGAAGGGATGTAAAGGATGACGAGGCAGGATCTTCTGAGGTACCAGAAAGGAAGGGGCAAGGAGGAAACGACAAAAAAGGTAAAAAAAAAAAATAAAGAATTTGAAAATATAGCGAACAAGATAATATTATATAAGTGATTCTAGAGTTTTTTGTTAACAGAGTGGAAATCCATTTAAAAATTAATAATAAAATAAATTAATATTTTTCCACAATTTCAACAAACTCGAGAGTTTCTGTTAGACCTTGAGAATGCCAAGTCACCTTGGCGAAAACGTTCTGTCGTTATTATAAAAAAATATTGTGGAAAAGTAATTATTTATTTATTAATTTGTAATATATAAGTGCTAGGACACTGGAAAATTGCCATTTTAATTAATTTACACTAACACAAATAACCATCACACCGCGTCTCTAATGGGGCAAAAAGAGAGAACAGATCACCAAAGTACGCCATTGAAATAATGAACAGCTTATTTTGACATCTTTATTCTATTGCGTGAGTTTTTAGAAATTTTAACTTGATAAATACTTTTCTAGTAAAATTTGCTATGGTAAAACCCTTTATAATTTAGTTAAGGCAATGAAGTTGATTTTTACTTCAATCGAAAGAGAATATGAATATGGAAACACTGGTTATCTGGAAGAAATTGCCATACGGCAATAAACTCACACTTGCGCAGGGTGCAAGGAAGTGTTTATTATTATTATTATTATTAATATGAAAATCTTTCGGCTGGGTCTTTTACTAGTGTAATAATAGCTCTTGCTATTGCAAAAAAACATCTAAATTTTACCTTTTTTTCGCGAAAACATAATGTACCTATATCACATATTTGGTGATATATATTTTTTCGTGAATCATACATAAGAAGGTAATTTAGTGTGAATAGATATGTGTGTACATTCGTATGCCTAAAGTATACAAGGGCCTTATGTAGTAATATCTTGGTGATGGTATATATGTATGTAATGTTATAACGTTTATTTTTAAATTATCAATACTGACGGTATTAAAGTTGAACTCTATTAGGTATACTAGGTATTTTCAAGTCAAACCAAAATGACTACGCTTCTACATATACATTTTCTTTGTATCAGGACGCCCAGTTGATGAGGCCCTAGTCACCCGAAACGGTCGTCCAAGTAAATAAAGTCTTCCGTAGTAAATATAAAAAACGCACTTTATTTTAAAATACTTCATACTCAACTGGCGTGTTGAAATGGTATTTTTTTGTAATTTGTTGTTTCCTGATTTGGTTGGTATCCTTTTAGAGAAAAAAAAGCAGCCTTTATACTATGACGTAAGTCTGACAATCGCTGGCTCTTACTCTATATGTAATGTGTTATGATATTTTTATTGAAATAAGAATGGCGACCTAGCTTTATTTCCAAGGAATTTAATATCTAATAAATTATGTATGAATTTAGTATTCCTGTGGTAAACCAAATATTATAATTCCTAACAATACTCCACGTAACTATAAGGGGGTTCTTTATAGAATTGAAAACATCGGCTTCGAACAATATTCCTATCCTTAATATCAATTTATAAATGTCACAGTTCAAGAAATTTTATGTACCTCGTCGTTGTTATACAACCCCTTTGTTATCAAATAATTGCGATGATTGTTAATAACATTTTTGGTATTGATAACGAGTTTCGGTGAAAATCCTCGCATCATAAAGTAATTTTTCTGCTTCATTACATTACATAATGAACTTTAATATATATATTTTTACAATGGCAGGTTTATTGTCATAAGGCAATTTCTTCCAACCAACGCCAACGTGAGGCCATAAACAGTGCGGCGATGGGGGGTACATTAAATTAATAAAAAAAAACTAACAGAAAGACAAACATTATTATTGATAACATACAAAAAAATCTAAATATATAAATATCTCGTGTCATTTAGTTTTCGATGAATTTTTTTTTTAATTTATTTTTTAAGATTTTTTATTCATAAACATATATTACCACAAATTTTGTATTCCCTTCATCCCCCTCCCCGCCCTCCAAAAACAATATAGGAAATGTGTAATCTTTCAATATATGGCGGTGTAAACATTGTATTCCGCATCTAGAGAACATAAACAAAATTGTGAAATGAATAAATTGCGATCTACATAGAAGGCGGTCTGTGGCAGGACAACGTCTGCCCGGGCCCACTAGCACACAAAATAAAAATATATATATACTATTTTGGCAATCACAAAAGCATTATTTTTATCGTGAAGTGATGTGTATGAAAAAAAAATCGAGTTATCTTGAGGCTCTGAAGATGCCTCAAGAATACTCGATTAGATCCATAATCTAATAAGTCGAAAGGAATTTCCTTGAACATCGTTGTATGTAGATTTCTCGACACGGAGAATACGGTGCATTATCATAGGACATTCTCAGAAGTCTGATCAAGGTTATCGTAAAGCCGACACGAAGACGAATAGGATAAG
Organism: Molanna angustata; assembly: GCA_963576475.1. NCBI lineage: Eukaryota > Metazoa > Arthropoda > Insecta > Trichoptera > Molannidae > Molanna > Molanna angustata. The sequence goes on from OY754967.1 coordinate 45,079,011, forward strand.
TGAAATCGATAAAAATACCTTTTGTGAATTCCGTCTGCTGATATCTCGTCGATTACAAAAGAAGGTTAAAATTGGGGGCGAATGGCTGGGTTATTTAAAAGGGCATAATATAAGACTAAATCTACCCCCGCTTTCACAAAGGTTCCTTAGCGCAAAAATCAATTTTTCGATGCACTAATACACTATGAAGATACGTGTTAGTAAGGGCAACAATCGCGTGCGTTAAAAAGGGTTAATACGTGATTTAAATGATGGGAAACTCAAAATTTGTTGATTTTTTACAATTTGCAAAAACAAACCAGAATGGAAAAGTAAAAAATACCAAGAACATTCACACTACCCCGTATTCAGTAACTATTGGAACTAAATAAGGAACGTTCTAAAATTGTAGATTTAAGATTTACGGTCTTATTTCAGGGTTATAAAATATAAACTTGGACTTAATGGAATAGGATAGTACCTATTTTGGCTGGAACGTTCTTAAAAAGTTACTGAATCAGACGTATTATGAATAATTATGAATTTTTTTATCATTTTCATAATTATTCAAAATACGTCTAATTCAGTATTTTTTTTAAGAACGTTCCGGCCAATATAGGTACGTTCCTATTCCATTTAGTCCAAGTTGATATTTCATAACGCTGAAATAAGACCGTAAATCTAAAATCTACAATTTTAGTATGTACCTATTTTATAGTTACAATAATTACTGAATAGGGGGTATTGATTATATGCACTCTTTAAGCTAATAAAATATTTATTTCTCTACGACACATAGCTATGGAGTAATGCTGAATATTAAAATTGTAACGAACATTCACTAGAGGAATGTTGAAAATACTGATTTTTAGAAACACTTTTGAGAAATTTAATATCAAATTGGGGTGTGTAGGTAAAAGCAACCTTAAATCACATAAAATATTCTCTCTACGACATAAAGTTACGTGGAAATTTAAAAAAAAATGTAGGAAAGGATATTTTTAATATCTTTTATAGGGGAATTTGAAAATACTTAAAAAGGGTATTTTTTTTACCAAAACACTATTTAAAATATTTGAGAAATTTCATTTCAAATTGGAGTAAGTATTTAGTTTTATACGCCCTCTCATGGGGAAAATATTTAAAACGTCCAGCGTCTGGTTTGTAAATGGATAGTTATTATTTAGGTGAAGCGAGCTATCTCCGGAGCGTGTGGTGGATATAAGACAATTGAGAAATGTTCAGTTCCAGTTTGCAGTGAAAGGATTATCGATCGACCCTCATTCCACTTCTCCTTCCCGTTCCACATCGGAACCTGCCCCCGAACTACCGACTGCTCTCAGATGAGAAACTACCTACACTAGACGGGTGTTGTCACTCCTAGACAATACTCATGTGCTACCACCTACCTGTTATTTTCTGCTCTATTCTGTTCAATGTCACATCGCTACGGAGGAACAATGAAACGACGATATGAATAATTGTATCCAATAATATGACCGCTTGATAAAGTCATCTATTTATGGAAATGTACAGTTATCGTCAAATCGAACTCTAGTGTCTTTTAGTCTTTTAACGGAAGCACCCTTCCTAACAGCAAATATATCGACCTGCTTGGAATATCTACAACAGGGGCTCCATTGAAGCTAAGGTGAAACCCGCCTCCAAAAAAAATAGCGAATTATATGGAGCGCGTAGGTTGACTGAGGATTGCAAACTCTAGACCATAGACGAAAGGTCGGTATTCTAAGTTTATTCTATAGATACTACCAAGGGAGATACTCAAAAGAACTTGCATCAGGTCCCCCTTCTCCCCATTCACAATAGCCATTCGTTTTACTCATTCTTATCACTCATCCACTCACTCACTTGACAAAGTCAACAATATTCGGGATCTCGGCATTGTATTTGATAGCAAACTTCATTTTGATATCAACGTTGAAAACATTATCAACAAAGCATACAAAATTATGGGCTTTGTGCTTATATTAACAAAAGAATTCAAGAAAACCAGCTCATATTTAATGCTCCGCTCACAACTCGAATATTGCTCTCAGGTGTGGAATCCACATTACAACATATACGCAGATAAAATTGAATCAATCCAGAAAAAATATCTCAAGATTATGTAATTCAGAACACAGAATCACCGACTACCATACACTGACCTACTTAATAATTACAATGTATTTATTTTTTATTTATTTATTTCTTAAGGTTACATACAGTTTTTTAATATAAACATATATTTTCAAAATGAATTAATAAATACAAAAACCAAGATTGTAACGCCAATTACTATGTTACGGTCATACAATAAAAATATATAACTATATATAATATACAATAATATATAACTTTATATAATTATATACCCATAGAAAAAATATATTTGTACAAAAAAAGGAAAATTTCCGTGGGTATATACACACAAAAAGAAAAATATAAAAACCTTACAAGGATAAGAAACAAAAAAAACAAATCAATATTAAGTAAACATAAAATAGATGCATACAAGCTAGGAGGTTTGGGACAGGACAATGGATAGGAATAGAAGGGGAAAATTAGGAATATAAAATCAATCACTGAGAAAGCCTCAACATACTCTTAAATACGCTCGGTGTGCCAAACATGTCAAGACCCTCGAACTTTGCATCAAACTGTTTACATGCTCTGTGTACGAAAGCATTTCCGGCATAATTAGTTCTAAGAACAGGCACATTGAATAAGTGGTGACTCCTTGTTAACGTGACGCGCAGGGACTCGAAGGTTAATTTTCCCTAATAAATAAGCACACTAATGTATGCACACTAAAAGAGAGACGTACCCTAATTGATATGACAACACTACACAAAATAATCAATAGCACTTTGACTGTCCAGCACTCGTTAGCGCAATTAACATATGTACATGCACCACTCAGATGACATAGAAATAATTTACTCTTCCTCCCATCAACTTCAAACACAAATGCAGGATTTAGGAAACCAACTAACAGAATGTGCAATGAATACAACAAAACCTTCCCAGACACACACATTTTCTCCAAATCATGCGCAGCATTCAAACATTAAATACGACACATTCAAAAATCATCACCACAACACGCGATGTCATAATACACATACACCACTTGTACTTTAGAATTATGGCTTCTTAATTATTAATATAAATTTTTAACTATTCTTATATTTTTGTATAATTATTGTTTTTTTTGCCCCCTAATGTTTTTGTATAATCAATTTCATTTCCTTAACGTTATTTTTTTATTATTTTTGTGCTTATTTTTTATTATTAATGGCCTTTTATTTTTATTGTGTTACTTTGCAAACTTTCACTTATATACATTGTGAATACTGAGATGGTTTGGCCACATGGGTAGAATGAATGAGGAACGACTGACGAAGAAAATATACAATGCGGATAGGATTGGATTGAGAGGCCGGGGCCCCCCAAGAAAGGGATGGCACGACCATATGGACGATATTCTGAAATACGGAAATGTTAGAAGCGTGTACAATAGACAAACATGTATGAGACGATGCATGAATGTTGACGAGGCGAAGAATGTGTACCAGGATAGAAAGACATGGCGTTCAGTTCTCTCTGCCTACCCCGTAAGGGACATGGCGTGATGGTATGTATGTATGTATGTAATACTAGAAGGTTGCAGATAAACGTCGACTTATCATATTGCTAATAGTTATACACACAATTATATTCTGTAACTGCTTGTATTCCTTAATGAATAAATAAATAAAAAAAAAAACCTAAACACCCGTTCACAGTAAAAAATATTGCATATCACAGATTTGGTGATATACAATTTATTATCGCATTTCATACATTAGAAGGTAATTAAGTGTGCATATTTGTGTACATCCGTATGCCCAAGGTATACAAGGGCCTTAAAAATCAAAAGCCGCCTCTGATTATTTATTTATTGATAATATAAAGTTTCAATTCAATTATGTACTATAAGATAAGTATATGTGTACATATAAATGTCTGAATGTGTGTTATTGATAAGTGTGTAATTGCGAGGGTACTATGAACACCTCACTAGGAAGTTCTGTGTCGAGGTGTTCATTTGAACAGTTGTGTGACATAAGTAATACATTATGTGTATTACATATACTCGTAGCTGCATTTAAACGATGTGATGATCAATCAAGAAATTTGTAACTAGATACATAGATATTTTGTACAGACTATTCCATCAGAATCTTGTTGAATAATAATATCAATACTAAAGTATCTACCGCAAAAATATTCAAAAGGAGTGTATTTTATAAGGATTTGGTACTTCTGCCACGGTGTATGGAGGCGTAGGGAGGGTCCTCGGGAGATCCTAGTGGGGGAATTCGGAAAGCTCGTCAGAATAACATCCAAGAGACGGAAATTGGAAATTTTCGAGGATAAAAATGGTAAAATAACGTTCTTGAAAATGAAAAAAAAAAACTTAATCACCTCTAATTCAATATCGAAACGGGCGACGGGAGAGTTTGAAATTTTTCAACAATATTTGACTTATTGAAAAGGTAAAACATTTGCAGGTACCTACAGATAATATTAAACTAGTTGCATGTAACACATGAGATCCAAATATCGATGGCGACAGTATGAATAATTGAAGAATGCATGCCAAACTATAAACCCTTAAATCCAAATTATTGAATATTTTAAGATACTTTGATTTATAAACAAAACATGTACTTATGTTTTGTATAGGATAATGTGGAGGTTAGTCCTTTTTCCTACGCCAAATACGTAAACAGCTTGATGGTATGTATGTATGAAGATTAAGAACCAAACTATCGAAAGTCCCGTAGATATTGTGTATAATGCCATACAAATCGTATGAAACGATATCGTCAATAAATTTGTGTTTACGATGTCGTCATTAATTTATTTTTTTACAAAAATTATTAAAAAAAAAATTAAAATACTGTGATAATGTATGAACTTTTTATAGAAAATAAAAATTCGATATTTAAAATATATGAAAAATAGGCAGTTAAACATATAAATTTGTCATAAAAATGTTTTTCTCAATAAAAACAGTTTGAGAAACCCTGGAAAATTTTCATATAAATTAATTTAAGATATTATATTTGTCTATATTTATATTAAAATGTTCAGCTTTCTAGGTTATATGGTTTTTGAAATAAATGGAAAAATTAAATGTTGACAACCCCTGACTGGAACAAAAATTCAGAGTAGGAATAAAAGTTTTGTAGTCTAAAACTTTCTATGTTTTCTGAAATTTTAGGCTCTGTGAATTAAGCGGATCAAAAGTTATAAGGGGGGACGGACACTATACTGCGAATTAGAATTTATTAACATAGAAATTATTAATTAGTTGTTTTGGACAGCATGTTCACTCTCGAAAAACATATTGACACAGTAATTGACAAAGCCTATAAAACCCTCGGTTTTATTCTCCGCATCTCAAAACCATTCAACACTAAAATCTTAAAAATTCTTTATTTTACATATGTGCGTAGTATCTTGGAATTTGCATCTCCCATCTGGTCACCCGTGTTTCAAGTACACAAAGCACGCATAGAGAGAATCCAACATATATTTATAAAACACTTGAATTACAGAGAACACACAGAATTTTCCACTTATAGGGATGCAACATTGTATCACAAAATCCTTACGTTGGAACAGAGACGATCCTTGGTTGATATGAAAACATTGTATAACATCATACACAATGCAATTGACTGTCCTCAAATTACGGAGCTTCTCTCCTTCAACCAACACACGTCCCATCGCGTCGTACGCGAAGCACACTTTTGTTTCACATACCGCACCGTAATAATACTTACACGAAAAACGCACCCCTCATACGTATAATGAACATTTATAATCACGAACATCTGGATGTCGATATTTTTCTTTTGGGACCTAATTCATTTTCTGCTGCCATCAGTTCAAGCAATAATGATTGAATTTCACTGGATGATTGAAAAATCAAGATTGAATGGAGTAAACTATGTGAGCTTGCAGGTACCTATATATTCTCTCTTTCACTTATATAGACAAATTTACACACATATACACACACACCCTTACACTCATACGTACACACATACATACACTCATGCACTAGCATTCAGATTTAAATATTTTTCATATGTAGCTTTAAGTATGTAAGCACAGCAGTCAAAATATATTGTTAATAATGTGGAAATTTGTTATTGGTTTTAGTCTTATACTAATGCATCTATATAATAAATGTTATTATACTGTAAATTTCCCGAAAATGAAATAAAATAAAAATAAAATAAAACATAGCATGTAATTAGCGAATATGACGCCAAGTAACGCTCCGTGTTTTTTATGAATATAATTAACACGCAAATCTAAGTAATAAAATTGTATTACAAAATTAAAGAAAAGCGTGTTTTATAAAACTTATGTTTGTGCACAGTCGGTATTCTAAACTAAGTAATACGTTTTTGCGTATAAATATATTTTCCGTATAACTAACGTATACTATACAAGCTTTATCTGGCTTCAAATCCAATCTATTAGTTTTATGTCACGATATATATGTAACTACTACGTACAAAGTATATCAACAAAACTTCTAACGACACATTAAGGCTGTGTTTCTCGAACAAAAGTATCAGTTATAGTATAGTTAATATACTTTGATTTCATAAAATTGTTCAATACTTTTAGTTGTTTCATTGAAATCTAATGTCATCAAACGACACAATTATATGAAATCAAACTATTTTAACTATACTATTACTGATACTTTTGTTGAAACAACCTAGCCTATGAATATAAATTTTACTGGCACAAATTCATTCAAAAATCAAATTCATCATCCAACGCTATACTCCTAACTACCACTCCACAATGTATTCAATTTCTTGTGTGGAAAATTTTCAGCATATCAGATTTAAATATTTGATTATGAAAATATGATAATTATTCAATGCCATTTTATGAAAAGATGCGCTTTAAGCAATTTGAAAATATAAATATCTATTTTGAGTTTCCTGTGCTAAGCGAGTATTAGATATACCTACCTAAATATTTGCAAAATTTGAAAAAATCGAAAGAGTACTTTAATCTATAATCGATAAAGTAAAATGAACACGCCGTACATAGCACGCAGCAAGCAGCACACAGATACATTTTAATGAAACTTTCAGAATACAATCTCAGCATGATACTAGTTGATAATCTGCAATAAAAAAATAGCCTTAAAAATTGCGAAATCATAACTCCCCACTATATCCCCTTGGGTTAGTGAGGAGTAAAAAAGTATGAATATAAGGCATAATTATTAATATTTATATACTTTGTTCGGCATCGAATGCCAGAAAACGCATTAACGGCAACTTGGGAGGCAACACAACAACATAAAAATGACTACCGAATTCATACCAGGCGTAGATTTAGGTAGATATTCATTTATATTTTAACAAAGTATTTATAATTTGAATGTATATTTAGCTAAGGGTGGTCCCTTGATAATAAACTTTATTTATAGTTTGTTTGTTGATTAAAATTTAAAATGAAATCGTCTATTTTCCAATATGTATTTGTTGTATTTATAGTATTGACCGTAGTATAAATTTAATGGAAGACCGGTAAACAAAACCCCAAAATTACCACCCGAATACGAAATGTAGGCCTACCACAAAAGGTCTCCAAGGTACATCTTTACCGGGCGAACGAATCGGTAATGTTGGGAGGAATCCCCTAACTGTTTTGACCGAGGATTAGAATCACGAGACCACAGAATCGTTTGTCGTACAAAATCTAGACATCTTCTAGCGATTGACTAGGGATGGAAAATTACTCTTATATCGAGAAACTAGAGACTCGTTATTAAATCGAAGCGAAAGTTAGTAGAAGAAAGACGTTCAGGAGAAGTTAGTTATTTATTTACAAAATCAATCCTCATACGAGCAATTAAAATAGTTTAACAAGATAAAACGAACATGTGCATTAAATGCATACCAAAAAATAAAAAAAACAATAAAATAAAACAAACAATTTAAAAAATATAAGTAAAGCAAAGAAATAAAAAAGAAAAAGGAAAAATAATATACTCAGAACAAAATTTAAAAACAATGAATTAAAATTAAAAGAACAAACAGCAAAAAACAAACAAGTTAAAGTATAAATACACAAAAGAAAATACATAGAAAAATAATAATAAGGGTTCTGTGCATCTCCCTCTTATAAAAGCCGATATCAACATTAAAAAAGTCTATACTTGAGAAATACTCGTTACTTAGACGTTGCATGCGAACGAGCGCCGAATTTGTGTTTGTAAATATCAATTTAGAATGGAATGTCGGTTTGTGCAGTCGTTGATCTTTCGGTTGCAGTGACGGCTTCCAAATTGTAGAATTCAATAGTTAATTACGGGTTAAAATATGATCGAGTAAATACCGAGGACCGTTTCGGCTAATCGTTACAAACCGCCAATATCACTAAGGTTCATTGACCCTGTACCAACAAAAACTAATGGAGAAAACTTCAGTAAGATGAGCAATGAATATAGCTCCGAATGATGAACATTAAGTTACATGAACAAAACAGGGTGAGAAACGAGCATATATGCAGTTACGAGTTGGTTTCGGTTACGGCAAAGTATTGAGGTTGAGATGGTATGACCACATGTGATGAGGCATGAAAGATGATGGAGTGTACTGGGAATATAGGACAGTAGAGGTCGACCAAGCTCCACGTGGTATGGAGAAGGAATTGAGAAAGGCACAACTGGAATGGACGTCGATACAGGATTGGGAGCCATGTAGGTAACAAATAAGTAGGGCCAACCCTAAATAAGAACCTATGGGAGAATGTTAAGATATTTATTTTATTTTATTCGGAAACATAAGAGCTTTTTTGCATAATAATCTTATACAATTGAAAAAGAAATAAGCCAATTATAATGTTTCACTAAACTATACAAAGATATTTAGATTTTATTCCAAGAAGTGAAAATTATAAACAATATGATAGAAAATGATAATAATGATAAACAATAAAAAAAACATATAAATCGGTATCGTATTATCAGTGTATCGCTCCATCCCTATGCTGGATGTTTGGTAAAGCATTCATTATTCACACAACACGTACCACAAGGACCGGCCAGGTTCGGCTCAACTGAACAACTCTTGTGAATTTAATGATTCTGAATTTTGAACAATATACTCTTATCTCTGCAAGCGAAGATACCCTAGCAGAAGTGCCACTTGGACTTGCAAAAGCAAAGTTTCAGGATGTACCTGATGTAAATTAAGAAAATTCTGGAGTTAGTCAACGGATCGATAGCAGAACGGTTAAAGCGCTGGACTATCAATCCATTAGACTGAGATCGAATCGGGAATACATAATATTATGTAATTGACAGAAAGCGAAAAGACCGCCCGGACTATGTAAATTCACAGACCCATCGATAATAATTCGCCGGAAAGTTCGTAGAAGGATCACACTAATTGATATTGCATTATTTGTGTGATTTTCGAAACACACTATTCTAGTTAGTCTCGCAGATTGAACGAATACAATTTGATCAAAATCAATTATGTTCGTCTTGCGAAGCGATGAAAAAGAATCGTCAGAGTCCGAGGTAATTTATTTTTAATTAAAGTGCAGATTGCTCACTTTGTCGGCCAGGGCCGATTCTACATTTTTCAATGATCACAAATAATTATATTTATGATCAAAAAAGAGATCATCAATATAATTATTTGTATCCCTGTTGTTTTAAATCCGATATATAGTATATGAAATTAGCGAATTTCCTGGAGTCCCGCAAGGTAGCACATTTGGTCCTTTATTATTCTTACCTAAAAAAATAAATAAATAGAAAGAATAATAGAAAATATGTGTATGAGACGATGTTTTTATTCATATCATCACGGCATATCTCACAAAGTAGGGTAACCAGTGACAGTTGTGCGGGTGTGCATTATAAAAAAGAAGCACTAGACATGACATTAGCAATATTTCTTGGTACACACCGCGTGCTGTGCCACCAAAATTTGGTGACAGTCAATCTGGCGTGTATATTCATAAATGCCTTACCTATGCTCGATGCAATATGAAAAACACTCCTCTAAACTCGGAAGATCTTCGGTACAATGCACGAGGTGCAAACATCAGACCTGCAAAGTGCAGACTGGCAAAGGTCGCAAATAGATTTGTGGGGCAGAGTATTAAGACAGAGTATAATAAACTGCCACCTTTGAAAGAAGGTAGCTTTGAGGGAGATACGAAGAAGTATCTCGTCGATAAATCATTTAATACAACTGACGAAATGCTAAATGAAAGAGATTTCAATTAGCATGGAGTATTTTGTCTTTGTGTATTAATATTAATTTGTTTATGTATAATCAATGACGACTCCGAGTGCTCTGCTTTGGGAGCATATGGAAAAAAATATAATGTATTTGAATATTTTCATAATGGTTCGGAATGAAAATTAAAACAGCACTCAACACTTATACCAAAAGTTATATTATGTTAACGAAAAGTATGAACACTATATATGCGTGTATAATCACACACCAGTATTTTTTGACCTAAAAAGGCACTACATTCAGAATGGGTGGGGGAGACGATGTATGGATGTGTATAAATAAAATACTTTGCCAAGATAAAGAGTGTAGCGTTTTATTCTCTCTGCTCAAGACGCAAAGGGAAACTGCGTGATGGATGCATATGTATATTATATTTTAGTTCATAGCAAAAAACGATATTTTGGTTACGAAATTGAAAGTCTGAAATAAATCGAAAAATGTAACAAGAAATAACGTCTCATTTCTCTTCAAGATCACCGAACCTGTTGCGTAAAACCAATAAGGAATAAAATACATATCTAGTAACAGGTGGATTTGATGGGTTCTTGAAGACGACCATCGTTTATAGGTTTGATGAAATATCCTTAGAACAAAAGTTTATTTTTATCGCGAATTGGAATATAAAAAGGTAATCAAAGAGCTATAAATTTATCGAGTGACTGACGATGGTTATAAGAATATCATCAGTAGCAAAGTTTTTAAAGAATGCTTGAAATGGTCGACTCCCTGCGAAACTACAACTTTGAAGAGACTACTTATATAAGTGAACAGATCAATAAAGCTACTGGTGTTCCGCAACGCTCTAAGGACGAGACTTTGGATTGTGAAAATATGCGCCAAGAAAACTAGGAACCCGTATTGAGTAAAACACCATGATAATTTGATAAAAAAGGATAAAAGATCACTAAGATGAAATTCTTTTTAAACAAATATAAACATCAAATTGGTTATGTGAGTACATATGGTCGGTCGATAAGAAAATAATATTGCCAAGATCGAAAGAAATTTAGATTTACAATTAATGGTTACTAAAATAACCTTGAGCTAGTTGACCACCGAGCATACTGAGAAAAAATCGACAGATTACTAGTAATGCATAAACCCAAGAACAGATTAAGAGTTAAAAGTGTTTTATGGTACTCCACAAGGAACCATATTAGGTCCTGAAACATGACGGATATCAATGTTTGAAAAAACAAACAGGAAATATGAAGAAGGGACAAGTTTATTCAAAGTACCAAATAGTAAATCATATCCTCCAAACAGAAGAGAAAAGGGTGTAAATAATGTGGAACAGATGTGATGATACAAGTTAAAAGTATAAAACTATTGCCACAAAACTCACCTAATCTAGTACAAACAGCAACAGCAATTATTTTGGCAAATATAAACAATTGATTCGGGATATTACCATGTCGGCGAAAGCCAATTATTTCGTACACCCACACAACATATAATAATGATATTCTGATAGAATCGTGAGGGCTTAAACAGATTTTATCGTGGAGGCTTAAACAATCCAATCGTTTTATTGTCTATTCTCAAATTATCATAACTGAGACGGAATATATTTGAGAACAATTAATTAAACTTGATTCTCATACACAATGCTTGTATTAATTTGTCAAAAACACAAACAATCGAGGCGGTAATATGTCGTACACTGAAACTGAAATTAGGTACTAAATTGAGACAGCCGGTACATCGTTTATCATAATGAAAATAATTTTCTGCGATGACATCAATCTTTAACTAAAACAAAGAATGGACAAATTCTACAAGCTAGGGTGCTGAGGCATGGACTGTTAAATCCAACATTATTAATTGTTTTGGAGTATTTGACAACTCATAGCTCTTAGTTAATGAAGTGCATTAACCTGATGATGATTGGTACATAAACAATAGTTGATGTTCGATATATACTCTAGATAACATGTTTTTTGTGATTTCATAAGTTAAAACTTCAAAAATGTAATCATGGACTAAAAATGAGTAATGATGTATACCACAAAAATGCATCTTAAGCTAGTCGCATTTCGAAGAAAAATGAGTGTACACTAGACATGTAGTAGAGATTTTGTGTTGATACGAAAATTCCCCAATTCACGATGAAGCACAAAATAGAAATTTTGAGGTTCTAAACGAAAATGAGTTTATTTAAATAAGTAAGTGGCAGTTTCCATCAAAATGTCATTATCGTCGTGACAAGAAGTGTTGTAATGTGTATTTGATATATTTACAAGCTATTTGCTCCCTTCGATGATAGTACTATATTTTAATATTTCTAAAACGATTAATAAACAACAGTTTATGGGCATTAATGTTATACTCGAATCCATCCAACAGCTCGGTATAGTCATTACTATTAAGCCCTCCACCCATATAATGCGGTCTAGGCGTAGTTTATGGCTGACTATTCGCATCCAACGAGATTTTTATGTCCTATGCGAGAGCAGATTGTGAATGATAATGAGTTTGCTCTCTGTGCAAGTTATCGAGGGGGAGTTTTCATACGATAATATCCTATGGAACATTCGGGTGAAAGGATTATCGTTACGAGTTCACATCGCATATAACTTCTAATTTCGGCGTTGTAGAGCATAAATCTGACGATGTGGCTTAGACGAAACGCGTCAGTAATTAAAATAAACAATTAATTTAAATAAAAAGTATTTTATTTAAATGAATAAAGTTTAATAAATACCCGGCAAATTCAGCTGTTCAATGCTGAATTTTAACGAAATAATTAATAATAAACGTGAAAATCTTGGTTTGGAATTTAGATAAAATGTTAGGTTACTTATCATCTTCGTCGGGTCTGAAACTAAAAAGGTCTTTATCAAAAATAAGTAATATAAATAACTAATGTTATTAACAAAATAATTTTGACTTGGTATACCCACAGACAGGCTATGCCTTGTGGGATTTTTGTGTGCACGGTTGATTTATTATAATTGATATTATGTTTATGTATATTGTATGTAAACCGTATGCCAAATCTTAAATAAATAAATACATAAAAATAAAATAAATATTTATAGATAGTTTGTTTGCCCCAAAAGATCGTAAATCGTCATGCAAGAGAGTCAGCTACACCTTTTTTTGGTAAAGCAGCCATCTATATAGTTAATATAATAAACAGTATAGGTCTTAAGATAGTGCCTTGTGGAACTCTCGAATTTATCGGCAATGGAATTTTTTATATGATAGTAAAAATTCAACGCACGGAGACATATTCAACGACTGAAGTTCCTGAGATTTTCACCATTTTGAAAAATAATTAAATTATAATAATACACAAACGAGTTTGGTATAAATAACGGAGAAATTTCAAGATATAAATAATTTTGTGATCACAAAAAATGTGAAATAGACAGGCATGCTTGAAATGTAAATATACGACGATGGACTGATATAAAATATGTGTGAATAAAATATAAAAAAAGAAAACAAAATAAAATTTAAAATGATTCGTCTTGCGATGATTTCAAAAACTTAAAACATTGTTGGAGAATTCTGAAAGTGTGCCGAATACATCTACTATGTTCATTAAATTATTTGTATTACGCAAAAGAAAATCACGTTTTATAGATCTGTTTACATTGACAAAATTTGCATCATTCAATGGCTAGCGTTTGTATCTCTAGAACTTTATTTTACCATTCCTTTCAAAATGTCTATACTTGATACTCAGAAATTGTAGAAATCATTAAATTATGCTTTTTTAAAAATGTTATTAAACATTTTCAAAAGATTCAGAAGAGACATTGCTCATTCATAGATGTTCTTAACCGTGAGGAACGACTTGCTTTAGATTTTCTCTCAGCATCCCGCTCAACCGATAAAGAGTTGGGACAAGATGTCAGTGATATTCTTCAGTGATTCTAAAGCGAAAAGAAGAAAAAGAACACGTGCACTCGTCATACAATCAAAATCGCCATGAAATCTAGGAAAAGTTGAATTTTGTGAATGAAACTTGGTAACCAAAGAAAGCTTTAGTAAAATATAATCAAAATCTGCATGAAAACTAGGATAAGTTGAATTTCACGAATATAACTTAGTAACTAAAAGAAACTCTAGTAAAATAAATATTTGAAATCGTCATGAAATTGATTGCTGTAAATGAAAATTTGAAGTCAAAGAAATCTATTAAAATATAATCAAAATCGTTATGAAATTGGCGAAATAAAGTTAATGTAGCCAAATGATGTTCTAGTAAGGATGAAGCTGAAGATGAAAAAAAAAACCAAAAGCATGGTCGCATTCAACACCTACAATTGAAATGTGCATATTACCATATTTACAGAGTGCGGTGGTAGGGGGCGGGGGTATTATGTGTCAGTCGACCATCTTGGGTTTATTTAAAATCTTTATTACCGCGTTAACAACGGTCCTGTTTCCTGTCAATGTTTCGAACTTGGAACGCGCCGTCGGACGGAACGTCAAATTCGAATTTCGAAAAAGCAATATGGCGGCGGTCGTTAGTATAATATGTGAGCGCGGCGGGACCGTAGTGGAAAACTGGCGGCACCACACTGGTAGAAGGAAAAGGTAACAACGGCGTCGATCCAGGAGGGTGGAGAACGCGGAGAGAAACACGGGGGACGAAGTAGAAGGGTGGAAGACTCTCCCTGTTGAAAATATTCATTAGGTGGTTATTCAGAATATCCTTTTTTACCGAGTGCCGCAGATTTAGATTGTACGAAGAAATCTGTACGTATTATGGAATCCGGGTTAAGTTTGTACCGTGGGGGTGAATAAAAGGGGCGAGACCGAGGGTAGTTAAGGTGACGTCAGAGATTTTTTGTAGGGGAATCGTTTGTTTTCGTTGTTGCAAACGCCATTATTGCAATAACGGTAGCCATACTTTTTGACACTCATCTTCTTCTTCTTCTTTCTCAGCAAACTCGTCTTTTTTCTGGGCTTTTCGAACCCATCCGCTTCCAAACAGGGACAATATCATCGGCCCACATTTTCTGGGGCCGGCCTATTCCCATTTTCGTATTTTGACACTCATATCCGACCCCAATATCGAATATTTCGTTTCTTACCTACCTGTCACAAGCGTTCAAATATCTACTATAACGATTAAAATATCGACATATACACAGCGTACGGATCAGATTTTGTCTCCTAGCAATGACGTTAGTATTGCTCGAATCGATGCGCGCGCATGAATTCCTATAAAAAAATATTAATCATCCTTTACTTATCAACGCTTTTCTATATCCATTACTCTTCCTTTTCCCCCGCATACACTCACCATCATAATTAATAACTCATACATGCCATGTCCCTCGCAGGGTAGGCAGAGAGAACCGAACGTCACATCCATGGCACGCATCCCTCGCCTCGTCCACATTCATGCATCGTCTCATACATGTTCGTCTGTTGCTCATACTTCTAACATTTCCGTGTTTCATAATATCGTTCACATTGTCGTGCCATCCCTTTCTTGGGCGTCCCCGACCTTTCATTCCATTCCTGTCCGCACTGTATATTTTCTTCGTCAGGCGTTCCTCATTCATTCTCCCCATGTGATCAAACCATCTCAATGTGTTCACTTTCATTCTAGGAATGACATATTTCTTCATCTTACATTCTTAATAACTCAACTACTCAATATTTTTATTTTTATTTGAGTTAATATAATATCTATATATTTATTATAATATAATTAAGTGATACTTTCTAATTGGCTTATTTTTTATATACATATTTATAATTAAACATAAAATATAGTATAGCTGTTAAGTTTCCTAATAAATAAAAATAAAATAATAACCGTACGTTGCGCCTATATTATGTGGACGCGAAAATTCGAAATTGGAATCGGATTTTAGTGTAAAATAGAGTAAAGCCGTTCGATGACAATGAATAATTATTAAACAAACTTAATTAATTGCAGAAAATTTGTATAAATATATAAAATAAGGTATGATCGTATTTCGACATGTATGAAAAAATATATGAATGTGTGTGCGGCGATGAATTTATTCAGACAGAAGTGTACGACGCTCGGTTATTCTGCCTACCTTAATAACAGGGACATGGTGTGACGGAATATATGTTTGTTTCAACAAACATACATACCATCATGCCATGTCCCTTACGAGTTAAGCAGGGAGAACCGAGCCCCATATTTCTCTATTTTTTCATCGATTCCTGGCTTTCTTTACATCCATGCATCGTCTCATACATGGTCGTCGATTGTTCAAGCATCTCATGTTTCCTTCTTTCAAAATATCATTCACATGGTCAATACGTACAAATTATATATTTTACTGGCCAAAGTTGGAAATACATAACATAGAATATAAAATAATGTTCAAAGCATTGTATGTACATACATATACTAGACAAAAATTACCACACCATCGCACGGCAAAGCCAACAATGTAAAGTAAATAGCGACAGGTGTGCGGGTGTGCATTTTTTTTTGTAACATAAGAAACAATATACACTTTATACACATCAAAGTTTAACAATACCTTTATTTTTTTACAAAAAAGATTCTTAAGCACTAGATGCGGAACGTAAACTTTTTCACTAGGTTAAAAACCTGTTCTGAAGCATTAGAAAATTACGAAGCATACGTTATGCCAACACACTAGTCTCGTCTCACCTAAAAAGGCAACATTCAGAATAGATAGTGAACCTCATTGATAAACTATGTGAGATATTAATTTGCCTGTTGTATTTTTGATATCCGGCTCTTACGGGACAATTGAAAACGATAATAGAAAAGATTAGAAGCACTATTCTAAGCCGGAGCCTCAAAGCAAAAGTATGTATACTAATTGAAACAATATTATATTGAAAGAAATTTCTATTTGACAATAAACTCTCGACTTGCACAGAACGCAAAGAAAGTTAATTAATTAAAAAAAAAAGCGAATATAATATATAAAACTCGGAAGTTTTTAAAACCCAAGCCAGAAATTAAAAGAAATGTCACTGTGCCACGGCGATCTTAATTATTATTTTCTTTCCCGTTTCATAAGTTTTAAAATTCTACACATTTCTATGTTAAGGGTTTTCCTTGACCTTCATACATACAGACCCAAAATGGCGGCAGAACACGTGTAAATAAACATCTCACCTTACAATGTTACCTTACAACGGCGCATGCGCATCACGCACAAAATAATAAGGCTCAATGTAAATGACATTAATTGCGGGGATTTACCGAACTCGGGAAAACAATTATTCATAAAAACAATATTTGGATATATTTTTTCTCTTTACTGGAAATCAAATACAAATCGTAATAATTTGGAGTTTCGAAAAAACATCTCATTTTCGATAGACAATTTCTTTTTGAAATTCGAACTTTTTGAATTTCATTTGATATGCGGAATAGGTTTAATTTTAAATTTAGAATTTTGTGTAGCAGGATCAAATGCATGGAATTGGCTCCCACATGCCATCAGACAAACCTTAAAATACTTAATCTCATTTAAAGATTATACTTACATACCATCATGGCATATCTCTAACCGGGTAGGCAGAGATGCCATATTTTTTATTCAGGCATGCACCCATCGCCTCATCAACATTCATATATCGTATATCGTCTCATACATGTTATGTCTGAATGTTTTCAAAGCTTCTTACATTTCCCTCAATTAGAATGTCCTTCACATGATTGAGCCATCCTTTTCTTGGACTGCCCCGACCTCTCATTTTATTGACCTCCCCATGAGTTCACTTTCATTCTTTGTCCTCACTTCTTACTCTGTAATACATCGTCTTGTTACATTTTCTTCTCAACAATCTCATTTCAACTGCATTTATTCTGTTTCTTCTGCCATTTCCACGTTTCACTTGCATACATCAGGGATGGGACTATTTTTTTTCTTTTACACTTTTAGTTTCAGTTCTTATGATTTATCTTTTTTAATGTACATAAGCCAATAGTAATATTATGTAAACTTTGCTGGCTAATTTTTTGGTTATATGTGTATAAGATTTTTGTTTTATATTGCTGTATGTTTACTGAAGTATATAAAATAAAAATAAAAAATAAATGCATTGTGAATGGCAACTTTGGCTTCCTTCGATATGTTGCCATCAATTATTATTTCCTCGTTTATTCAGCCAATACAGACAATATTGTCTTGTTTTATAAATTATAATATTGCATAGGTACAGTTTGATTTGTTTTCAGGAGTTCTTTGTTATCTGTTTAATTTGTTAGATTAAAAACTATAATTTAGCAAAAATATTCTTAAATATAATGTTGACACTGGCTGTTTTAGACTCAGTTTTGTCTCTTGAAAATATATAATTCATATTGTTGCTTACGTTTTTCCTGTTTCGCGCTAGTCAAGTCATACAAAATATATGACGGAAAGAATCCCACCACTTCTACCTTAAACGTGACCTCCAACTTGATGAAAATTCTCAGCGTATTCTTCTTCTGGTGTCCTTTCAGGAGCCCCCGGCGTTGCCGATCCCCCTCTGTCCTGTGCTGCCCAGAATATCTGCTCCTCTGCAGTTTTGAAGCCCGTCCATTCCCTAATATTACACAGTCAGGACATCTGTCTTCTTGCGGTCCTTCAACCTTCTATATTGCCCTCTAGTATTAGTGCATGTGCGGGATTAATGATTGTGACATTTAAAAGTTGTATTTGAATAAAAAACATACCTGGATTTGTACAGCATAAACATTCCGTGATCCATGTTGTCTCTGGCATTCTTGTACACGTGTCCGTCGCAGGTCATGATGGTTCCACATGAGCTGGCCGGACTAAGGGGCGAGAGGGAGGAGTTGAGGACATCCACAGCCTCCTCCGTGGACTGGGTCAAGGAACACAGAGATTTGGCTTGGACCAGGGGAGGACGCTTCTGGTCCATCCTAGGACAACGGTTGGGAGAGTTGTCTCTGGAGGCATGAGGGGTGTTCTCTAAAGAACTGAGCGTACCCAACGGACTCAGATTGCCGCCTGACACAATAGTGTCACTTCCCGAATCTGAACAAACAAATGTACACCATTATTTTATTTTTATTTTGTATTGCTTCTTCACAACTAGCAATACGATAACAACTTACGATATTCATAGTCTCACAGATCCAGACTGAAAAGACAATTAAAAATAGGGTGTTTACTGGGGATCAATCCCGGGATATTTTTATTATGAAGTAGCTACGGACAATAAGCGCAAACTCAATAAAGTTTAAATCGAGTTTTCTCAATTGGGTTAATGCAGAGTAGTAGTGGGCTTTACAGAGGAAACAAAATTTCATATAAAGCCATATGTCATAAACCATACATAGTACCCCATGCATACAAATAAAATTTCATATAAAGCCATATGTCATAAACCATACATAGTACCCCATGCATACAAATAAAATTTCATATAAAGCCATATGTCATAAACCATACATAGTACCCCATGCATACAAATAAAATTTCATATAAAGCCATATGTCATAAACCATACATAGTACCCCATGCATACAAATAAAATTTCATATAAAGCCATATGTCATAAACCATACATAGTACCCCATGCATACAAATAAAATTTCATATAAAGCCATATGTCATAAACCATACATAGTACCCCATGCATACAAATAAAATTTCATATTACGACATATTTCTAAGTAGTAAAGGGTTAAAATGTGAAATCCAGGAAGTGTGAATTTAACCCTGAGTTTCTGTAGTGTGTCAAATTTAAATACAGAATAGAAGCCTTACAAAGATATTTTGTTAATTTTTCATATCAATTCATAGTAACAATCTATGCAATGGCTTATTTCTCAAAGCATAATAATAATAATAATAAACACTTCCTTGCACCCTATGCAAGTGGCGGGTTTATTGCCATATGGCTATTTCTTCCAACTAACCAGTGTTTCCAGCACAGAGAAGAAATATTTGCGTGAGAAATTAATTTTAACACACTGTTTTTCACACTGTTTTGTATATATAACATTAACTCGGGTTGGTTGGAAGAAATTGACATTAGGCAATAAACCCGCCGGTGTACTTATTATATGTACAGAGATTCAAATAAATTTCTCCTCTGCTGGGGATCAAACCCAGGATGCCCGCACAGAAGCCAAACGGCTTACCAACTGTGCCATGGCGGTCGGCATAGATAAACTATAAGATAAATATTTGGTTAGAATAACTAGAAAAATAAAAAGTACCTGTTTATTAATAAGAATTACTGACCTGCATCAAAAGCATCGTAGAATTCATCGTCTGAATTGTCATAGAATCTAGAAGGCCTTTTCTTTTTACTGGACGTCTGTAAACAAACATTATACTTACATACTCATTATACAAAAAAAAAAAAGCATTAAAAAAAATACTATCTTGTCAAGATTCATCAATGAATATTAAACATGTTGATAATAATTAGTCCCCTTGGCCGCTACACAGTGGTCAACCTCTTCTACTGGAAAGCAATAATTACTTGTGTCAAGTTTCTCATTATTTTCGTTCTCTTGATATTAATTTTAAAACCAATTGAAGCAGATATAATAATAATAGTGCTATTGATAATATTTACCTTATTTTCGGATATCTGCTCAGCAAACGATTGTTCAAGATCGTGATGTTCAGCTGCCAAAACAGCCAGAGCCTCTTCAAGAACTCGACATCTCTCCTTTTCTGCCCTAAGCTTTGCACCGCGGGTCTCCTCAGCTTGTCGTACTAAAGCAACACAGTGCTTCAAGGTGCTCAGTAAACGTTGACCAGTAGAAGCAGCGTGCTGGAAACGCTGTAGAATATAATAAGTCAGTGAACTTCCGTCAATGAACACATATGGAATAAATATGAAGTCGATTGAACATAAAGGAAACAAAATTCCATATTATGTCAAACGTTATATCAGCGTGTTTTTTAAGTAAGTACCGTTTCTCCACATCGCGGCCGCAGCGTTGCAATCGGCATTCATTGCATGCGCACTGGATACCTACATCTGTTGTCTACGCACTGACGCCATTACAGTCTGATTATTCCTTGTTTACGTTGTGTACTGAGTGTTTAAGATGCCTCCGATAATCGTGAGTCCCGCCGACTGTGAAGTACGGGCTGTTATAAGATTTCTTAGTGCTGAAGGCCTAAAAGCGATCGATATTCATCGTGAGACCTGTGCAGTTTACGGAGAAAACATTATGAGTGATGGAATGGTAAGAAAGTTGGTGGGAGCATTTAAAGATGGCCGCACAAATGTGCATGAAGAACAACGGAGTTGGGCGTCCTTCGGTCGTTAATGAAAGTTTGGTGCAGGAAGTGGACAATAAGGTGAGAGAAAACACACATCTTTTCGATGGGAAACTTTAGATCATCCTCCGCACAGCCCTGATCTGGTGCCCAGTGACTACCATCTGTTCCTGCACTTGAAGAAACACCTGTGCGGTAAGCGTCTCCGAGACGATGACAAAGTCAAAACAGTTGTGATGCAGTGGTTAACAAGTCAGACGGCAGAATTCTATGAGGAGGGTCTTCAATAACTGATACAACGTTATGACAAGTGCCTCAATATTGACGGAAATTATGTAGGAAAGTAGATTAAGGTACAGGTTTTCATATAAAAATAAAAATTTGGAGATATCGTTGCATGTCTTTTTTTAATTTCAAAATGGTACTTACTTAAAAAACACGGTGATACAC
The DNA here is from genome assembly GCA_963576475.1 of Molanna angustata. Lineage (NCBI taxonomy): Eukaryota > Metazoa > Arthropoda > Insecta > Trichoptera > Molannidae > Molanna > Molanna angustata. The sequence goes on from OY754967.1 coordinate 45,100,978, forward strand.
ATATGTTTGTACTCTACATAATTATTCTATCCATCCATCTATTTTTTCCTTCTGTCTTAGACAGTGGTTGCAACATATATTTTTAAATTCAATCAAACCAAAAATACAGTTCACTTTAAATTATAATTCAAAATATTTATACCATTTGTATTATATTAACATTGTCAACTGCCATGGCACAGTTGGTAAGCCGTTCGGTTTCTGTGCGGGCATCCTGGGTTCGATTTCCAGCAGAGGAGAAATTTATTTAAATTCATTTCTCACGCTAATGTTGCTTCTCTGGGCTGGAAACACTGGTTAGTTGGAAGAAATCCTCGCCACTTGCGCAGGGTGCAAGAAAGTGTTCATTATTATTATTATTATTATATCTTTATCTTTAGCACTAACCATGTATGTGGACTGATGCAATGTGGTGCCGATCTGAATACTCTTCTCCAACGCTGAGACAAGAGCCGCGCACTCTCCCAGCTGGGACTCCAGCAGAGCCAGGTGGTTGGTGGCGTCTGTGAGGGCGTCCTGCATGCTTCCCAGGGGTCGCCCGTCCCTCTCACCCCCTCCACCACCGCCCCCCTCCTCGTTCCCAACTCCCCCGTCCTCCTCATCGTCCTCGCTCTTGGAGCCACCGCTTCGCTCGCACCCCCACAGGTAGTAAGCCGAGTAAGCTATGTGCTCCTTCAATGCGGTCATCCATTCCTGACAAAATACCACTGAACCATTTAAATATTCAAGTCAATTTTTCCAACGAAACAACTGGATCTGTTGGGTCATTGGTCATTGGTCATTACTGTACATCAGAGTACCGAGTCTAGGACTCCTTGCTCCTTCATCTGACGTTACTTGACTGGGTGGTTTGGAGATTTTAGTACTGAAGGTGTAAGGGTTTTAGGTTGGAGGGATGAATTTATACTTTATATGAAGGGGGTGGGGTTGTCGAGGTGAATTTTGTATATTGAAGGTTGGTGGGGCAGTTTTTCAGATCGCTATTATGGTGGGGGTTCAGGTGGGGGTGGTCTCTTGAGGACAGTTTTGGGTCTTTTGTACTTATGGAAGTCGTTTTCATCATATGTGGCTAGACAGTTGAAGGAGGCGTTCTTATGCGAGGGGATCTTCGCATAAAAACGCTTCGAAAGGGAGATTATGAAGTCCTGGATTTATTTATTTATTTATTTATTTATTTATTTATTTATTCATTTAGGAATACAAACAGTTACAGAAAATATGCATATAACTAATAGTAACATAGAATTCAAAGTTTATCTGCAACCTTACAGTATTCACAATATAAACATATGAAAGTGAAAATTTGCAAAGTAATACAATACCAATAAAAGACAAAACAAGTAAAGAAGAAAGAAAAAAAAAATCAATTTAAATTAACATAAACGAAATGAAATAGATAAGAAATTAACTATACAGAAATAAGTATTGAGGCGAGAAATAAATATTGAGGCGAGAAATAGAGAAACAAGAGTTATACATTAACATAATGATAAAAAAGAGAAAAAAAAAAACAAAAATACATAAAATAAAATTAAAATTAAGGAGCCATAATTCAATAAAAGAGATGGTGTAGTATGTTATGACAGATGATTAATATCTCAATGGAGTATGTGTATTATTATGTCATCGCGTGTTGTGGTGATGATTTTTGAATGTGTTTTATTTCGTGTTTGAATGCTGTGTATGATTTGGAGAAGATGTGTGTGTCTGGAAAGGTTTTGTTGTATTCATTGCACATTCTGTTGGTTGGTTTCCTAAATCCTGCATTTGTGTTTGAAGTTGACGGGAGGAAGAGCAAGTTGTTTCTTAGGCATCTGAGTGGTGCATGTATGTTAATTGAGCTAACGAGTGCTGGACAGTCAAACGTGCTATTGATTATTTTGTGTAGTGTTGTCATGTCAAATAGGGTACGTCTCTCTTTTAGTGTGCATAGATTGTAATTATTAAGTAGGTCAGTGTATGGTAGTCGGGGATTCTGTGTTCTGTATTGCATAGTCTTGAGGTATTTTTTCTGAATTGTTTCAATTTTTTCGGCGTATATGTTGTAATGTGGATTCCATATTTGAGAGCAGTATTCGAGTTGTGAGCGGATTAACGTATTATATAATATTAAATATGAGCTGGTTTTTTTGAATTCTTTAGTCAATCTCATCACAAAACCCATCATTTTATATGCTTTGTTGATTATGTTTTCCACATGGATGTCAAAATGAAGTTTGCTATCAAACACAACTCCTAGATCCCGAATATTGTTGACTTTGTCAAGTGGATGAGTGTCGATGTAGTAATTATGTTGGATAATATTTTTATTTTTTGTAAATGTGATAGTCTTGCATTTAGCTAAATTAAGATATAGTTTATTTCGCTGACAGTAATCGTTTAATCTATTTAGGTCGTCCTGGAATCTGTGCAATCGTGTACATGTTTAATTTTAAGGAAAAATTTTAAATCGTCAGCAAATATTAAAAAATTACTATTTATGAAACATGAGTTGATATCGTTAATTAATATCGTGAAGAGTAGTGGGCCAAGGATTGAACCTTGAGGTACTCCAGATGTTATTTTTACTTTATTGGAGGAATGGCCGTTGAGAACAACTACCTGATGCCTATTTGTAATGTATGATTTTGTCCACCTGAGTAGGCTGCCTTTAATTCCATTATCTGATAATTTTTCCATTAATATACTATGGTCCACTTTGTCGAAGGCCTTCTTGAAGTCTGTATAAATTGAGTCAATTTGAATTTTGTCGTCGAGTGATTGGAAGAGATATTCTGAGTATACTAGCAAGTTAGTTGTCGTTGATTTGTTAGGCATGAAACCATGTTGCTCATCTACTATATTTCTTTTCACGGTTGCTAATATTTGTCCATGAACGATTTTTTCAAGAACCTTAGGTATTGCTGACAGTATTGATATAGGTCTATAATTTTCGATGTCATTTGTGTTGCCGCCTTTGTGAATAGGGGTAATGAAAGCTTTTTTCCATTTATCGGGGAATACCCCTTCTGATAAACACTGATTGAATATCAGCGCTAAAGGGTGACTTATTGAGTATGCAGTTTTTTGAAGAAAGAATGGGGGAATTTTGTCCGGGCCTGGACCTTTACTGATATCTAAGGAAATAAGAATTTCCCTAAGTTCACCTAGATTTATCCTGATAGATGACAGATTGACAGAATTATTACTATCTGGAATGATGTTGTTTTGGTCAGATGGTAATTCGGGTTCAAATACCGATTCAAAATAATCTGAGAACATGTTTGCTATTTCGTTTGGCTGACTGGAGGTTTTAACTTTGTATGTCATCGTAGAAGGATAGCCTGATGTAGTTTTCAGGGATTTAGTATACGCCCAGAAACTTTTAAGATTACTAGTCAAGTTATTCTCAATGTTAGCTATGTATGTTCGGTGATGATCTTTTAGTAATTTTTTGAAACGTCGTCGAAGTAAAGAATAGGAGTTGAAGTCTGCTTCGTTTCCGTAAATTTTCCATTTCTTCCAGTACTTACATTTTTCTTTTGAGATATGGATTAGAGCAGGAGAGAACCAAATGGGATATTTGAGGCTGCGTGTTTTCTTGAGCGGTACATATTCGTTGATGATTGTATAAATAATATCGTAGAAGTAATCAACGGCAGTAGAGGCATTTATGTCTCTAAAAATGTTTTCCCAGTTTGTATAAAGTATGTGTTCGTTGATCGCTTCGTAATTACCATTTCTGTAGTCAAATTTTTTCAGGTCTTGAATAGGCAATGTAGTTAGAGCTTGTGTGGATAAGATTATGTTCAGTGCTGGGTGATGTCGATCTTCGTGGGTGATTGGATCGATGGACTGAGTAACTGAGCAACGGTCATGAGACATAACTAGATCTAGTGTTTTATTATTTATGTTAGGTATTTTGTTATGTTGAGAAAGATTCATGAGAGACATTAAATTAATTAGAGCTCCAGCGACGGGATTTCTGATATTAATAATGTTATTTGTAGGTGAGTCATGTGTCCAATCTATGCTAGGAATATTGTAGTCTCCAAGTATGAGCATATTCATGTTAGTGTGTTGTGTGTATAGATTACATAATGTATTAAATTGTAATTCGTAAGTGGATAACGGAGTATTTGGGGGAATGTAAGTTGCCGCAATAATAAGTTTTTTGTCGCCAATGCTCTTGTCTGGAGAGGTATTCAGTGTTATAAATATGTCTTCAATAGATTTGCTTTCCCACCCGTACATACGGACTGCCGTGTAATTTTTATGTATTGCTACGAGGACGCCGCCAAATCCTTTTTTATTGCTTGTCTGATTATCCCTGTCTCTGCGGTGTACAATATACCTATTATCAAATAATTCCGAGTTATAAATATTTGGACACAATCCTGTTTCTGTGAGAACAAAAATATCGTAGTTATTATTCAATATGTTCATGTATGTATCATGAAGTTTGGTTCTGAGACCATTACAATTTTGGTAATATATTGTTAGGGTTTTATCCATTTTTATGTTCAGTTAAGTTGGTTGACGTGTAGGCACCTATACCGCACTGAACGCTCGATTTCTGAAGTGGTTTTGTGACACCGAGTGAGAATGTATTGAAAAACAATTGTTTTTTTTTTTTTTTTTTGTGTTGTGTTTTTGGATTGTGGGTACTTTTGCATCCTCGTGTAGTTGGGAAGTTCTCACCCATCTTGGAGCGCTTAGAGCTAAACGGATGGCCTTGTTAGATCTGTTGGGAGGATCATATGTCTGTTTATATGAAGTTTGCAAATAACTTTGATGAGCAGAAAACAATAAAATTAGAGCACACTAAAAGACTGAATGTGCTAACCCAACATTGTAGGATTATGCTGCAGTGGTATGTATGTGAAATTTAAGTTGGAATTTTATAGAAAAACCAGAAACTTAAGACACCTACAGGGTTTACAACCTGTCATCGGCTGGTTTACTGATCACTTTCACAATGTTCATCAATTATACCTTCTTATTGAGTTCCCTAATTAATGCAATTTTGAATGTTTAAAAATGTAAAAAAAATATCATCAATTCTCTACAGGATAAAAAATCCAATGTTTGCATATATGCTACTTTCGAAAAAAATATTCGATTTACATACACATTGGTACAAGTAAATAAACAAGCCAAAAATGAAATAATATTTCTGGCGCAGTTCAGGGGTGACTCTATGCGAAAACACTGTCACCTCATGTATAAGGACTGTTGATTTCATTGTTTACAAAAAACCAACTTCTCAATAGATGGCGTTACAAAGAGGTTTCTTCTTTACTTCATAGATGGCTATAGTAAAAACAGCTTATTTTCAAACAATCTGTTTCTCATTATTAAAATACATAGAACTTTTAAAAATACATTTATAAGGGAACCCAATGAGGCATAATTGGTGAACGTTGCGCAAGCGCATAGAGTGATCATGTAAACCAGTCGATGACAGGTTGTAAGCCATGGAGGTGACTTGAGTGCCTGGTTCGTCTATATTTAGATGTTAAAAATTCATCAAAGAAAATCATTAACTTCCGACAGGGGAAAAAAATTGCCTATATGCAACTTTCATAAAATATTTAATTTAAATATAATAGATACCTGTCTAACGACTAACGTCGATGGTGCGGATTGTGGCGGAGCTCTCAAACGATGCGATGTACTGTCGGAGAAGTGGACGACCAGAAGAGAGGGATCTGTTGAGCTTGCTGTGACTTGTGCGCTGTCCAAATATTTCCAGTCTCCGCGATTTCCTCCGTTTCCACTGTTGGCTTCACCGCGGCTGCTGTAGTATGACAGTACACCACGCTGAAGGACGGCCTGAGAATATAACAAGAAGAAAAAGTTAATTTCAATACATTGTACGTTTAAAACAGTCCATTCACGATTGTGTCATTCGGCGTCGCTCCATTTGGACCATTGTAAAATTTTCATCACACTCACGGGCGCGCCATCGAGCCATCAAAATTAGTATAGGTACATAAGCGGTCGGCGCTTTCGCATTAATAATTTATATTTTTTTTTAAATCTTCAAGTAAAAATAGGTTATAATTCTGATGATGAGTTTTATACAACTGCTATAGCGGTTTGTTTATATACAAAAAGAAAAAACTAAAGAGAAAATTAAGTTTAGTTTGTCGATCGACAATTCTTGATAGAACTCCATTGTACGTTGATATGTTATAAAAAATATAAAAATACTTGGTAATTGTTCTATTGTGTTTATTTGATTATTGACGCGTTTCGTGCTAATGGACACAGGGGACTACAACCAGTGACCCAACTACATTCATTGTATTAAAACGTAGATTTGTATAGATTCATTTGCATTATATAACTTCTTTTCAACCGTTCAAAAACCAACATTTTTATACACCTGCCATGTAAATTTTGTATATAACCACTAGTCTCAGTCTTGTAGAGCATTATTCTGACGATGTGCTTTGCACGAAACGCGTCAATAATCAAATAAACACAATAGAACAATTACCAAGTATTTTTATATTTTTTATAACATATCAACGTAAAGAGAAAATGTTGTATTTTCGCATTCACGAGAGTGTCAAACAGCTCGGCGCAATGAGATGGCACAATGTACCGCTGGTTTTCACACTCACGAGCATGCCGTACCGACAGGATGCGCAGCACCGTTTGTCGTGGCACTATGAAGTTTCGATCGTTTGGAATTCCATTTTGGTGTGTCAGGCCAATTGGGGTGTGCGGGATTTGACATTCACGAGAGCATTTTGGAGTGATGGCAAGCCATTTGGAAGGATGGCACGGTCGTGAATGGGGGCCTTAAATCTTGAAGTAATTGAAAGAATGAGACACTCAGAGGGGAAGATTTCATAATGAGGTGTCTTCTTTTTAGTTAATGTAGCATTCCACCAAATTATTAGGATAATTTCTTTCTGTATAAAAATGTTATTAAATTAGACTGAAATGGTTGTTTTTCAGCCTATTTTCTAATGAGCAGATTTTCATGATTAAAATATTATATCTTAGAACTTTCAAAAATTGGATTGATAGGGAACTCAATAAGAAGGCGTAGGTAATTGGTGTTGCACAAAGTGCATAAAGTGATCACGTAAACCAGCCGATGACAGGTAATAAGCCCGGTAAGTGCCTTGAATTCCTGGTTCTCCTATAATAATATTGCAACTTCGTCTTTATTGAGATGTTAAAAAATTATCATTAATCATAATTGTTTAAAACGCAAATGTTTGCCTTTATTTAATCAAATAATAAGTTAAATCTGTGCCCTCTGCTCAGCCCTATTATTGTTGACCATTCCTAACTGATCATGCAAGTTAACTAACACATGATCGCCTATAATAACATCAGCAGAGCTACCACCAGGCATACGAAAACTTTCATTATTGTGCAAGTAACGTATCACACGAATTGCAGATCGTAATTATTATACTTAAATATTGATTGTCCTGTTACAAAAAAACAAATATTATAGAAAAAGTGTGTTTGTATTTAAAAAAAAAATTAAGAGTACCTACCTATTGACATTGGAATGATCAACTTAAACCACCACTTAAAAGTTGATGCAATATTAGTAAGAAATAAAAATATGAATTATAATTTCCTCACCCAAACAGATTTCCATCCCAAGAATCTCGATCTCTTCAACAATTGTCCCTCGAACCTGGCTGCTGACCTTTGTATTTGTCTAACTGGACGGACACTCAACACCTGTCTCATCTGACTATCTCTTGCTAGGTCAACCGCTAACTGACCTGAAATTAACGCAAGTAACATATTTGTATTAATTTACACAATTTAGTTGTTGGGCACAATATTTATGATTGGATACAGTTGAGAAAAAAAATCTGAAATAAAAGTTAAAATTGAGCAAGTCAAAGTGCTATATTTATTTATTTGTCGTAAACATTTCGCACAGATAATAAGTGCATAATGGTGGGCTTATTGACATATGGATATATTTTCTAACCAACCATATCCATTTGGTGTTTATGATACTTACCAATTATTTATGTGAATAAAATAATAGAAACATACAATACAAAAAACAATAAAAATAATAAAAAGGAGAGGAGAGGAGGGAACAAGGACACGATGAGGAGATAAATTGAAGTGTTATGTCTAAGGAAATGATTCTTCAGGGGGGCAAGTCTGGTCTGACCGGCGAAATCAAAACCCTAGTGATTACCCATATCATGGATATAATTATTATATGGAGTTCTATGACATCTAAAGATATTGTAGAACTCCATATAATAATTATATCCATGATATGGGTAATCACTAGGGTTTTGATTTCGCCAGTCGGACCAGACTTGCCCCCCTAGATTCTTTTGAAAGCGGGAAGTGTTAATGAAACTTGAAGTTGCAATGGGATGTGATTCCAAAGTCTGCTTGTACGGAAAAAGATGTGGTGAAAAAGGAAGTATTATGTACTGGGATACTGAGCGTTCTTTCAGTATTTGAACAAAGAGGCAACCCGTGATAAACTGGAACGTTGAGGTTGATTAAGACATTGCATAGAAATATGAGGAAATGTAGTTCCTTATGCTGCCAGATTGTCAACCACCTTAAATGTGTCTGGTATTCCGATAAATGGTAATTTTTTTCAATTTAAAAATATATTGAACGCATGTATTTTGTAATTGCACCAATTTATCTTTACATTTGTGGAATACAGTAAAAAATTCTTTAGTTACATATACTATATGTAAAGTTATTGTTGGAAATATAAACATTTAGGAATTGATAAGAATCGACACCCCCTTTAGAGTATAATCCATTGATATGTTAATTTTTTTGCTGTTAATTATTTGTTTGTTGCATTTTATTGTGATCTTATATTAAAACTTAAACAATTTGCTATTGTGTGAGTGAGTGTAAAAGTGTTTATTGAGTGAGTGTAAAAGTCAAGTGCAAAAAATGTTGATAGAATAATATGTATTGTACCATTAATATTTCTAATTGTAGAATCTATCCCATTTTGTAATAGAATGACAGCAATCTGTGTGTGTCCTCTATATGCTGCACAGTGGAGACTACTGTTACCTTGAGTGTCCACACAGTTTATACTCGGAGGCTGTGTCAATCTCAACTGGAAAATAAAAAAAAACATTAATCTAAACACACCAATACTTTTTAAAAATGCAAATAGGTACAACAGTGGCATGTAGTTTGATTTATGTGTAGGTATGATCAACCCAATGTGCTGAGAACATCTGCACTCGCTATTTGTTACTCTGTGGCAGAATAGTGTGATGCCGATCCTCATACTCCAAGAACGTCGGCGATGTTCTGAACAAGACAGGACACCTATTCATAGGATGTTTCAGGCCTACTCCTCTAGAATAGCGCCGCCAAATATCGAAAGTGAGGAAGAGAGGCGAAAGCAAAAAATCAATCCCAGGCACCCCTTGTATAGGCACGGCCTCCCCAATAATGAGACTCGAATTGAGACGCAGTTTCCTATCGAAAAATAATTAACTGTGCAGCACCCTGCATGAAAGAAGAATCGAGCTGTGGTGGGAACAGATTGGGGAGAACGATTGGTTGAAAGCAAGTGAGTCTTTACCAACAGGACACCAACACCCATACGGGTGATGGTAAGTTCTGAACAAATTCAGAATGGGCTAGAGTATATGCAAGGTGAACATGCAGAGATGGGAACTGCTGAGAAGCGAGCAGGATGTGACGTGCGATTGTGTAGACAAACAAAACACGGCGCACCTGCTGGTGTGCCCACTCATGAGCCTTGTTGTGATAAAGACATCCTGGCTGCAAGGGACAAGGCTGTGATGACTGCAAGCTATTGGAGAGGGCGCGTATAGACAAGGAAACGAACAAATGAATCCATCGAATATTTTTTTAATTGCATATATGCAAACATTGGATTTTTTTCCCTGTTGGGAGTCAAATGAAATAATATTTCTGGCACAGTTCAGGGGTTACATCTGTGCTAGACACCATCACCTCATTTATAAGGACTGTTGCTTTCGTTTTTTAAAAAATAAACTAATTTCTCAATAGATGGTGTTACAAAAAAAGGTATCTTCGTTACTTCATAGATGGCAATAGTATAATTCCTTATTTTCAGGTAAATTGTTACACATTATTGAAATATTCATTAAGTTTAATGTTGTTTTGTTTACATTTTTTCTTTGTTTTACATTCGTAATAATTTCATTATTGAAATATATAGAACTTTAAAAAAAAATTACATTGATGAGGGAACTCAATAAGAAGGCATAATTGGTGAACGCTGTGCAAGCGCATAAAGTGATCACGTAAACCAGCCAATGATAGGTCATAAGCCCTGTAGATGCCTTGAGTTCCTGGTTATTCTATAATATCACAACTCCGTCTCTATTGAGATGTTAAAAAGTTTGAATAAATCCATTGTTAATACTTGATATTTGTTTTGTTTCCATTCATTCAACATGTTCAAATATCATTTTCAATCTTCAATCTATGTTCTCATGCAATATACATTTGTTTCTTATTTGGTCAAATTAGATTAAATAATTTATGATGTAAAAAAATCCAGATTAAACTGTATTATTTGTTACCAATTTATTGATACTTTCTACATCACCCTCTCTAGCAGCGGCTAATAGTTTCAATTCTTTCTCTCTGTGTTCATTATTTTCAGCAGCCAACAGTAGTTTATGAATGTCTTGTGTCTTGGATACATCTCGAGGAACTTTTCCTTCTCCGTTCATAACAGACACTTGGACTCCATGCCGGAGTAAAAGTATTACTAGTTCCTAAAAAGTAAATAATAATCATATATGATAAAATCTTTTGATGACAAAATTAGAAAATACCATGGGGGTATAAAAGGAAAATACACTGCTTTAGGTAACGAGATTAAAAGACTTTGGCATTCTTGTAAAATAATAATATTAGCGAATATTTTTATTATTGCATATGCGCAAACATTGGATGTTTTTCCCTGTCGGGAGTCAAAGATATTTTTTAACAGATTTTTAATTATCTCAATAGAGACGAAGTAATAAAAATATTCTATTACTTACACATTGGTACAAGTAGGTAAATAAGACAAAAATGACCTTATAAGTCTGGCGCAATTCAGGGGTGACTTCTATGCGAAAAATGCATTGTCACCTCAGATATAAGAATTGTAGCTTTCATTATTTACAAAAAAAAACAATTCTCTCAATAGATGGCGTTACAACAAAATAAATAAAAAATAATAAGATTGTTGTTCATAATTTCACCCATAGATGGCTGTAGTAAAAATTCCTTATTTTCAAGCGAAAAGAATTTCAGTATTACAATATATAGAACTTTCAAAATTGAATTGATAGGGATCTCATTAAAAAGGCATAATTGGTGAACGTTGCGCAAGCGCATAAAGTGATCACGTAAACCAGCCGATGACAGGTCGTAAGCCCTGTAGGTGCCTTGATTTTCCGGTTCTCCTACAATAAATATTCCAACTTCGTCTCTATTGAGATAATTAAAATTCTGTTAAAAAATAATATTACCGTTCATTATTTCAGCTACTGGTATTACTACAAAATCGTTAAGCCGTAATTTAGAAATTTTAGATTTATCGAAAAACTTAATAATAAAAATGCAAAAAACGGTAATAACGAATACATGTAGAATCGTGAAAGATTTTTTAAACATTAAAATTCGGGAATCAGTAGGGTTGATAGGTAGTATAGAGACCTCCTCAGAGCCTTATCCTTTGATATGTTAAATATCTGGATGGGTGAATTATTCCCAATTGAAAGCTCGATGATGCGTTTGTTGTATTTTATTTTGTGATATTAAATCATTGACAATTTACGCATTGATCTGCTAATTCTTTTGAGTAAATTTTTTTAAATAAAATACGAATTAAATCAATGTTATTCAAAATAATCCATAGTGCTGGATTACTTGGAATAGCAAGAATGTACTGTATTCTTATTTAATAATATCAAAACCATTGTAGATTATTGATTAAAAAAAAAATCTTCTATTTGTTTATTAAAATTAATAATGACGTCACTATTTTACTTCCTGAATGACAATGAAATTTATTATACTATTTATTTGGTAGAATTCTGATATAAATAAAAATCAATAAATCATTTTGTTTTGTTTCTTCATATAAATAACCTAACAATATAATCAAATTCATAGAAACATATCAATAAATCAATATAACTGTATTTAAATATATTGGTCAATATTGATATTGGTCAATAAATTATATAGTCACGTGACAACTGTCACTTCCATACATTGAGTTATCTTTTCTTGTTTCTTTTTTTGAGCTAAATGACACGTTGTCTAAGGGGGATGATGTTTTTTTTTTATTAATAATACATATTATTAATAAAGCTGTTTAACTAGAAATGAATAAGCTGTATAGAGGCTATGTTTTTTGCTTAATATAAAAAGCTGTTTAGCTAGTTATATAATTGAAGATAGCTGTTCAGCTAGTTATCTTACTAATCTGCAATAGTTCTGATATTAAACCAATCAAATGCCCTTAGAATATTTATTTATTTATTGAAATAAATATAACAATTTACTTCATTGCCAATGAATGCAGCTTTGTGAAGAGGGGTGTCACCAGCATCATTAGGTACATTTCCATCTGCTCCATGAGTGAGAAGAAGATTCGCAACCTCAATATGTCCAAAATAGGTTGCGAGGTGTAATGGCGTCCATCCCAGATTGCTTTTAGATTTACCTAAATTCAAAAATATTATTTTATATAAAAATGTAAATGAATTTCCACTAAATTTAATATATTACATCCAAATTAGTAATATTACGATTTGAAAGAAGAACTTTAGTGAAATTCTTGCTTCTCTGGGCTAAAAACACTGGCAATAATATAATCATTTCTATTACGATTATATTATTGCCAGTGTTAGTAAGTAAGTACAAATTCTTTTAGATGGGTCGGTGGAAGAGCGGTTAGCGCGCTGGGCTAGTAATCCGAGGTCGCGAGTTCGAAACCTGCCTCGACCGATTTCGTTCACCTAAGCACAAGAATTTATTTGCTTATTTAAGGGAACGTAAGAAGATGTATATGTACTTGTTTAACAAGGACATATTCATTTTTTATAAATAAAAAAAAAATGTTTTCTTATATTTTTTAAGTAAAAATATTCATTTTTTACAACCAAGTTTAATTATACATATTAAATTATAACACATTTAAAAAGTATATAATATTTTGATAGTAAACCAAAACAGAAACACATAATTTATTATCAGAGTGCAAGCATTCATGTATAAAGAAGATCCTTTTCAAATATATACCTATTTTGAATAGTTTCAATGTGTATGGATAAAAAAATACAGAATTTTTGACAACATATAATATAAGGTGAAATTCATAAAAGTATGTATCGATATTCTGGTAAGAAGTTACGTATTACAGTTTTAGGTTGGAGGAGAATTATTCAATAAAAACTATTTAAAAAATCAAATAACAGTAGCCTTTGTAAATTTTAACGTAGACTTTTCCAGGGAAAAAAATATAAGACGGCATGCCTACCTTTACAGCTAATATCCAAATTAATCACACCACTTTGATAATCATCCAGTAACTTTTTAACTACAGAAACATCTCCATTTCGGGCCGAATAAAGTAGTAATTCCCGAGGATCTATTTCACGTTCGTCATCTGAATCGTTGGACATTTTTGAAGAAATTAATTTTATTATTTTTAAATGCAATCAATTATCATCCAATCATTGCACTGGTCAGTCAGTATATTATAAGTTAATAATACATATTCATCATAATACTGTCGTTGTCACCTTACGAATCAACTAAACTTTGAACTTGATTTAATTATGCAATTAAAATTAAATATTCTTCGTAGTAGAGCAACAAATTGGTGCCGCAAAAACAAACCGACGTCAAAATTCTATTAAACGCCCTATCCAGTATCACTTATCAATGAAATGTCACTTTTTAAAATGTGAAATGTTTAGAATTAATGAGTTATATTGTAATAAATAAGACAAGTCGATTCACGATTGTCAGAATCTGATTTCAAATCAATATTATTTGGCAATAAACAACGATCCTTTTAATAATACACTTAAAACATCTCAATATAAATATTTCAATTTTGGTCACTTTTGTGATTTTGACTTTTTGAGTTTTGAGCTATATTACAGATATCAGTGTTTACATTATATTGCTTTAGAGACGGGGAAAAATGAGTGATCCGTATTATTTGACCGGATCATTAAATTGAATCGGTGACTCACGGTTCACGTTGCCACAACGATCCGCTCATGAACCGGACATCACTCTCACACTTTCTATCTCATATATAATATATCGTTAGAATGCGATACACATACCGACTCATGGCAATCATCGATTCACAACTAATTCATTATGGTTCATAAAATCTAATTCATTGCGGTTCTTAAATATGTTAAGCAATTTTGACCGCAACATACTTTGAAAAACAAATACGTAACGTCTATAATTGAATATACTATTTTGAAGGCGATCTTCGATTCACGACTAATTCATAATGGTTCATAAAATATTTAAGCAATATTGACCATTAAGTACATTGAAATGCAAACATTTTAACGCCTACATTTGCATATCATATTTTGAATCGGTTTTGTTTTCTCTGTCATACTACGTACATGTTATGTACGATAGATAAGGATAGCTATATTTGAATCATATTGAATCGAAGAGCGAATTGATGATCCGCATAAATTTCATGAATCGATTTTAAAAGACAGGATCTTACAAAAATATCGAACTTTGCACCACTAATTGCTTTGTATGAACCATAAATAATATTTTCTAAGTAGGTAAGTACCGTTGAAAATTAAGTATTGGCAAACCTTTGGTCTTTGAACCAACATCAAGATATGATTGAATTCATAATTTTATTAAGTTGTAAAAATTTTAACGGATAGATTGAATGAGCATTGAACAAAGCTCTGAACTCTAATAAAATGTTTCAACAATTAAAAGAAAATAGCGTTTAAATTTTTGAATTCTAATTTTAAATAAAATATTTATTCTAATTCTTGGTAGGTATTTGGGCTTCATTTTGAGAGACGACATTCAATATAAGTAATCTTTGTGTCAACCGCAATGATACAGAGGTGTGGACAGTCCTAAAAACTGAAATCGTAATGTGAAAATATGAAAAAATAAAAGAGAACTTGTCGAGAATATCATTGGAGTACATTGAAAGCACTGCCACGCTACATACAAGCTGTTATATTAGCTAAAGACGGAGTTAACAAATATTGAATAATATTAATTCTCGTGCATAAATACTCATAAATCTATTTAAATATATATTATGTTTTATTTTCAAATACATGTATGATTTTTAAAAATTATTTTTTTACTACCTATTCTTACAAAATACGTTACCTTTGTTTGAGTATATTGATTTGGCCACCCCATGTATGTTGTTTGATTTTTGTACAGATATTCTGAATTTGATTACCAACAGAGAATAAATCAATAAATATTTTTTTTCTAGCAAATTCTTGTTATTCTGGGATGCAAACTCTGGGTTCAGCAGAAAAATCGTCATGATATAGTCACGTATAAGTACTAAGAATAAAAAAATTGCTTTGAATATAAAAAATCACAATTTTAATATGTTTTCATGTTGAATCTAGAGTAAAATCTTTGACTCGTATGCTAATACGACACAAAGTTAAGTTAACCATTAAAATGAAAAAAAAAAAAAGTTATTCCTCAAAGATTTTTTTCAAAGCTCGACTTTCATTTGTTTTGATGACCTGAGATCTTTCGATATTGCTAGTACAAAAGAAAAACCATAAATTACTCACGTAATTTTGACTTTTGACAGATGATTATATTTTGACGTTTATTTTGAGTGTATTTTTGCAATCATTTGAATTTTCACGAGGTTTGCAAAATAAAATTATGGATGAATTTGAAAAATATTGTCGTCTGTGCCTTTCGGAAACTGAAAAGTTAATATCTATATTCGAAAATTCTATTAATATTCCTTTAGAATTATCCACTTGTTTATCTATTGATATAACACCCGAGGATTTGCTGCCGAAAAATATTTGCAACAAGTGTGCAAATCTTCTTCACGAATATTATACGTTTTATATTAATTCTAAATGCTGCGAGCAATGGCTATCGAACCGCTTATTAGAAGAGACTTCATCGAAGAAGGATAGTCTGACGAGCCCAGAAATACCCAACATTGAAAATTTACAGTCACCGTGTGAAACGGAATTTTTAGCTGAATTTTTAGACAGCAGCAATAATTCATTTGACGTGGGCCTATTGACAAATGATTCTAGTCCCTTTACTGGTTTAGAGTATTTAGAGGAAGAATTGCCATTTCAAACGACTAATAAAAATACAAACAGCGGAATTACTTTTAAAAAAATTACAAATATCGCCAGTAAAGATGAGCCACCCGATGATTCGTACGAAATTCACATGGAAATTGATGTTTTAGATTCTGATTTGGATATGGTTAATGAGTTACTTTTGAAAAAAAACAAATTAAATTCTGTTAAGACTATCAAACTAGATCCTCCGCAAAAAACTATTAATGATAATTATTCTTGTTTATCGTGCGAATCAGTGTTCAACGACTTTGAGAAACTTGTCCAACACATGGGAAGATGTAAAGCTTTAAAACTGACACAGCATAAAAGCACTCACAATATGTCTCAACTTCACACTTGCAAGCAATGCAATAAGACATTCAACGCTTATGAGAGGCTCCATCAGCACGTGGAAAAGTGTCACTCAGATTTCGTATCAGAGATGGGTTGTGTGTACAGATGTCGGGAATGTGGTGAACTATACCAGTCTAAAGACAAGTTGTATATGCACGCAAAGACTCACGTGAAATTGAAAATGCAATCCAATATGGTTAAGTTTGTTTGCGAGGAATGTGGAACGGGATTTTCAAATAATTTGAGTTTGGTAAATCATAGAACTGCAAAGCATGGAAAAGATTTTTCGAAAGACGGGCCTTGCGTTTATAAGTGTAAAGTCTGTTCCCAAGTATATTTGGATCGTAATCAACTCTACAATCACATAAAGAAGCACACAATAGTTCGGGAAAAGACCCAACATTTGTGCGACAGTTGTGGTAAAAGTTTTAATTCGTACAATGCCTTGTCTAATCATGTTTTGACTCATGTAGGAAAACAGTTTCAGTGTAATATATGCTCGAGACAGTTCATCAATGGAAGTCTGTTGAAAAAACATTTAGGATCTCATGAAATTTCAACTCAGATATGTGAAATTTGTGGATTAACATTTTTTAATGAAATTCTCTTAAATATGCACCAAAGTGAACATATTGATCCTTTTAGAATAACATAACTGTACAAATCTGGAAAGTTTATACCACAAGTTTATGTATGACTTGTCCCAAATGGTTTCCTTTATTGTCCTTAAAAATATGCACCAAAGGGAAGTGAGCACATTGATCCTTTTATAATATAATTGTATAAAATATGGAGAGTTCGTAACATGCCCCTGAGTCAAATTTAAAATGCTGTTCGTTATCGCCTAGTACTTACTACTTTTTTTACTATATGTGATTTGATGTTTGTTGCCCGTTGTTGTAGAAAAACCTTCAAATCCCATAAAATTAAAAAATTAGCGCTTGGCAATAACAAACAGTGTTTTCAATTTGACTCAGGGGCTATAAGTTGTAGTTCCATGTTATTGTATGTATGACTTATCATAAATTATGTCCTTTTTTAAATTCAAGTGCAGCTAAGATTTGATTAGTCATACATAGATAAGAGATTTTTTGTGCCATAAGTTTACTTTTTACTTAGACTTTTCGTAATCATGTTTAGTGTTGTTTACAGTTGTATGACTATAAGAAACTAATACATTTTAAAATAAAAAGATATTATGTTATTTTTTAAATACATATGAATAATATGTCATATGATATGTCCTACCAGTATTCTTTTAGATCCTTTTTTATTGCTGTGATTTACAGTATATTTATTGTTATTGTACATTTAGTGCTATTTTGAAAAAAGACCAAATATTATTGTACCTTATACAATTTAAGTTGAAAGAGATTACCTTAAGTATGGCATGTCATTAAAATAAATTAATAAAACTTTATTTTTAGAACATCATTATTTATTTAGAATATTAATATATTGTACTTACATTATTTGAATATAAAAATATATATTTTCATACTTACATGTTTTTTCTTCTTATTTTTCTAACAAATGTACAATTTATTGGTCATGCCTCTTACAGACTTAACCCTGTCATTTATTTCATTCAATTTAATATCACAAAAAATAGGTAAATAAAAAATAAGCATACTTTTTAAAGTACACATAATCAAAAAAAAAACATTTTACAAAGAAAATTATATGCAAAAGGAAGGATTTACAAAATTCAACTATTTATAGCTTTGGTATATTATATAAATATAAATTTCAAAATTATATCAGGTGTAAAATATCAACATTTGACGCAGGCACTTATTTATTAATTTCCACTTTAATAAACCCATATTAAATTAATTAAATTAAGACACTATTTTTTAAATGGTGTCTATAATTAAAAGTAAAAAACTTTTTTGATTCTACATTAATCTATTATATGCAATAGCCCTATTTCGCCTTGTTAGGGCATTTGAAATAGGCCTATCGCATAAATTAAATTCATGTAGAATCAAAAAAGTGTTCAACTTTTAACTATAGATATCATTTATAATGGAATTCTACAAAATAAAAACTTCTTCAATTATTACTATTTTTTAAATTAGTTTTAGCTGTCATTGTCAATTTTCGCTTTAATCACTTCAAAAGCTTACATGAATTAGATCGATTGATCGATTCTATTGCATACTTTTTGTATTTAAATGACAATATTATGGAACTATTTGTTAAGACTTTTTATAATTTCAATATTGATTTTACAAGAAAAATAACACTTTAATATTCCACATTGTGTCGACTTGTGCAATTAACATTCCACAAGTCGTCTCAGTAAATATTCTAAAATAAACTAAGTTTTGTCAAATCTCAATAATTAAAAGCCCTTTTATCCTTTTAGCTGTATTCAATAATTGGCACTTTAAGCATATTCTTATAATTCACTGTTCAAGTATTGAGTCCTCCACAACTTTATTTTAAATATTACAAAACAGTTGTTAGAGTAAATTATTTTGATTTAAAAGATAACTCAAAATTGATGGTATTAATGGGATCTTCAATGGTACAGTTTTTGCATTGCAAGGAACCAGGTATTACTTAAATATTTTTTTATTTACAAAAAAGGTGTATTTTATATATTTATAGTCTGGCTTATCAAGAATTGGATAATAAAATCTGATGATTTTTTCTGAGAGAATTAAAAAATGATTTTCATCCATTGATAATGAATTGCTTTATTTGTATATTTTACTTTTCTAATTCAGTTGGTAGGTACTATTCTGCTGAGGAATGGAAAAAAATTGAAGATATTCATTTTGGTTTATCTATACTTAGAAAAAAAAATCACTATTATCATTTCATTAGAAAAATGATTTTTAAGTTCCATCATTCCTATGTCTGTCAAATACTTACACTTTTTTATACTTGAGGGTGATGTAAATACGAATTTCTTTTTTACATATACTTAATTATGATGTTTGACATAGCTGTGAACCTTACTTATATTTGTATACTTCACAACTCACAAAACTTAAAATAAGTGGTTTCAAAAACTTATGTAGTAAATAAGATTTAAACATGGGGATCTAGTCCACTGTCGATGAAGTCTTTAAGAAGTATTCCAATCTTGTTAGGATGCATTCTCGCCCAGTTGTTGATGCACAACAAACTGTATGGAATTGAAACTTCCAGTCGATTTCTCCTCATGGCTTCGATTATAAGAGATGCAGCTTCGTGTGGAGCAACCATGGCCAGAAGTTTGGGGAAACGAATCCTTGGTTTCTGACATAGACCGGTGTCCACAATGTATGGGTAAATGCATGTGAATTTAATCTGAAATTAACAGAGAATGTCAATGTAATTTTTATGTTTCCTAGCTATAAAGTTTCTTCAATAAAGTAATTTTATTTATTAATTCAATTTAATGTTAAATTAACAAAAGTGTAATTGTTAATCAGAGATATGCAATTTTTCTGATAGCTAGAATTTTTTTCAGTCTAGTAATATCATTTATAACTTGTGAATGAGTGTCATTGAAAGAAATATGAATTTGTATTAAAAATAGATTTATTTCTTTTTTTACAGATAAGGAATGACATGATGCACTATTATCATTTTGAATATTATAGTTACTTTTATATTTTTTTTTACTGCCAGTTACAGTTTCTGTGAGATTTGTTTATTTGTTATTCAAAGTGAGTGTTCAAGAACTGGCAAAGGTAAGTATAAATAGAATGATTTTGCCTGTCTATATTTGGCAGATGGACACCACAGTGTCAGTAATAGTAAAGAATGATTTTGTTGAGAAGTTTATGAGCCACAGTGGATTACAGTTCCAGGATATGGGTAGATAAATATAAAGCATTGGTGTAAATTTGCAAATTTAACCAACTTTTTGTGGATAAGTATGCTTTAAAATTCAATGTAGTAATTTTAACCCTGTACAGTAGTTATGACTTACATCTAATTTTCTAGAGTCTTCTCTTAGTTCTTCATGAAGAGACTCCATAATACCTCGTACAGCAAACTTGGAGCCACAATATGGTACCAAATTAGGTATTCCAATAACACCAGCCATTGAAGATAAAGCAACTATATGTCCGTGGTTTCTTGTTGTCATACTTGGCAGGAAGGCTTTCAACAACTGAAATACATGGATAATGAATTTGAGCAATGTTTTGATTATATTATACATATCAACTACCTTATAGAATATTTATCTACGACTTGTGGAGATATGAGGCGTGAAGGATGGTGGTAGTTCGCGAATTGGTTGAAAATGATGATGAAGGTGCGTGTCCGCGATGTGCGCGGCGGGTGCGTGCGACTGCCTGTGACTGACGGCCGGACAGGAATGTTGGGTCCCGTGTTTTAATGTGTTTGGGACTGCTGGAACTGATGTCATCTGTCTTCTGATTGATTAAGGTTTCATGTGAGAGTATGTCGGGCTTGTTGCTTGGGATGCGGGGATTCCAGCGGGAATCTTTGGTGTCGGCGAAAGATGTGATGACACGATATAAGTACCTAATAATGTATGTCACCACAGACTTAAGCCACGGCAGTCTCCAATAAACAATAATATGACAAATGAATATTACTATGGAGATTTAAAATTATTTGGTAATTATCATACCCAGAAGTGTGCAAAAACATTGACATCAAATATTTTTTTGATATCCTCTTCTGTGTGATCAAGGAACTTCTTACATGGCATAATTCCAGCGTTATTTACTAAAACTGTTACTTCACCAACTTCCCGTCTCACAGCATCTGCCATTTCCATTACTTTTTCTTGGTTCGAAACATCACACCTACAAGATAATTGTATTGATATAGAAATTAAACAAAAAACTTTGTAATGCTTCTACTTTGTACTAACTTGGAAATTCCCATGAAAAATTTGAAGACTGAAATAATATAATTTAAATAAATTATATTATAAATATCCTATACTACACTGAAGATAAGTGTCCAGAACGAGCATATCATAAGGTATTCTAGGTGGACTTTAAGGCTCTGCATGTCTGGGCTCTGTGCTACATTCAAGAACTGTAGTAAAAGAATGTGGCATTAGGAAGACATCTTACATTGCGATTGTTTGGATCACAGAGTATAAATTATTTTAGGTAATTAGGCAGCGTCAATAAGGTGGTATTTTTATTGGCAAAATTTTTAACACCTCAATAGAGACGAAGTTGGGATATTACCCACCAATCATTCACCAATTATGCCTTCTTACTTCTTATTGAGTTCCCTTATCAATGTTATTTTTGAAAGTTCTATAATATATTTGAATAATGTGTAACAATTCACATGAGAATAAAAAATTATATGAAGAAACCTTTTTGTAACTCCATCTATTGAGAAATTAGTTTATTTGTAAACAATGAAAGCAGCAGTCCTTATAAACGAGGTGACGGTGTATCGCACAGATTAGTTTCTTTTGTTGAGCCATTAAGTAATAGCGCCCTTGGGGTGATCTGCCACTAATATAAATTATTATTAGTAATAATAAAAATTATAACAGATCTTATTTTGAGCTCCATTCAATAGATGGCCAACTTAACATACCACAGTGAATGTTTGGTTCAAATAAATTAGTAAGTATACACAAATTAATTGACAAATATAAAGAAGAAGTATATGTTTTGTCTACGTACACAAAGGCATGAGCTTTTCCTCCTTTCTCCTTTATTTCTTGTACTGTATCCAAATTTCCTTTTTGGTTGATATCAACACAAACAACAGTGCAACCAAAGGCGGCATACTGCAATGATAATTCCCTTCCAATACCGTGTCCAGAACCAGTTATCTGTAATAAATAAATATTATAATATTTACTACATTTTATTGACTGTAAGTTGTTGCCTATGTATATTACAAATTACAAGCTTATCATTTTATATATAATTCTTCTATATGTGTGTATAAATGCAGAATAGAAGCGGCCCGATCGGCATTTTTCAAAATGAAAAATCTTCTCCTCGACGACAATATTAACTTAAAGCTGAGACAAAGAATGATCAAGTGTTATGTGTGGTCAGTTCTGCTTTATGGGGTGGAGGCGTGGACTCTCAAAGTTAATATTATAAACCGCCTTGAAGCATTTGAAATGTGGATCCACCGCAGAATGTTTAGAATATTGTGGACTGACATGGCCAGTAACACTGAAGTACTACGTAGAGCCAACACCAAAAGAGAATTATTCACCAATGTTAAGCTCCGTAAAGTGTTGTACTCCGGCCATATTCTGAGACGTGAAAAGTATACCATCCTTCATGAAGGGGAAGATTGAGGGTCTTAGAGGGGTCGGAAGAAAACAGCTTTCCTAGCTGCGAAACATCCGCGAATGGACCGGTATAAGAACTGTTGAGGAGCTGTTTCGCACTGCACAGAACAGGGAGGCTTTCTCTATGGTGGTCGTCAACGACGGGGGGACCTGATATGACACAAGAAGAAGAAGATATGTGTGTATGTCACACAACCCCTCCTAAACGACAAACGATTTTGATGATTTTTTGTGTAGGAGTGGGTTAGATTCACAATTTTGATACAAAATTGTAACAGTGGAAATAATGAAAATAAAAAAAAACATGTACGCCTGGAGTTATATAAACAGTATAACTTTTGTGATATAAAATAAAATCCGAAACAGGAGTTTCATTATTTTTATTTTTGAAATGTTGATCTGCACTCACCAAAACTATTTCGTTTTTTATATCTTTGAGTTCTATGGGAAAGACAAGTCTGTATATAAATTCTAGGTTGACTAGGAGCATCTTGAAAAGTAGAATCATAATATCCATCACAAGAACAGCAACTGTGTATATTTGCAGACCAATACCGCGTTCATCTTGCCTGAAAATAAAAAATAAAATCTAATCAATACCTACTTATAACAAAATAATGAAATCAAATAATAAATTATCTATTATGAGCAAGTTTCCACTTGTTTCACGCCTTATTATAGTTCCAACTATGTGGAATGTGGAAAGTGTTGATTTAACATTGACACAGACTTTACTCACATGAACTCAACGTGTCTGTAATACTACGATCTGACACATCAAGGAGGCATAATAATATTATAATATATATTATATTGTAAACCCAAAAACCCCAATTTGAACTCAACTTTCTCAAATATATGAAACAGTATGTTTCTAAAAAATAAAACCATCAGTATGTTCAACGTTTCTCTAGTGAATGTTCGTCACACAATTTTTTATTCAGTATAAATTCCACTAAAATAATTTTTAAAACAATTTGCATGTAACACATGAGATCCAACTATCGATGGCGACAGTATATATAATTAAAGAATACGTACCAAACTATAAACACATATTTATAAACATTCTAAGATATTTTGATTTCTATATAAAACATGTAGGTATGTATGTCAGGATAGGATAGTATGGAGGTCAGTCTTTACAGCATGATGGTATGTATGTAGGCATGTTTGCAGATTAAGTAGTGAGATATTGTGTAGTGTTTACTGCCTTATAAATTGCATGAAGCGATGTCGTCACTAAATTCAATTTTATAAAAAACTAAATCATCTAGTTGGGGTGTTTCGGCTTTTTTCTATATTTTTAAAAACTTTGGAAATATAAGCAGTTAAACACATAAATTTATCATAAAAAATGTTTTTCTTGATAAAAAATGCGGTAAACGCGGTATTAACGCGATATTAACGCGGTTGAAATGAGGTCACTAAGACGAATGTGTGGTAAAACGATGTATGATAGTATAAGATATAAGGATATTAGACGAGAATGTATGATTGAAAGAAATATCGTAAGTAAGATGAAAATAAATGCCCTAAGGTGGTTCGGCCACATAGAAAGAATGAGTGATGACCGTCTGACAAAAAAAGTATACAAGGCTGATAAAAGAGGAACGAAAAGTAGAGGTCGGCCAAGAAAAAGTTGGCACGATCACATAAATGGGATTTTGAAAGATGGTGATGTTAGAAGTAAGAATAATAGAAGAGCGTGTATGAGACGATGTATGGACGTGAATGAAGCGAGGAATGTATGTCAAGAGAGAGGAGTCTGGCGTTCGGTTCTCTCTGCCTACCCCAAATAGGTATGTAATGTAAAAAAAAATTCTGTAATTTAAAAAAAAATGTTGTATTTGTCTATATTTATACCAATTTTCAGCGTTCTAGCTAATAACCTCTGACTGAAACTAAAATTCAAAATTCTGAGAAAAAAGTTTTGTATTTGTCTATATTTATACCAATTTTCAGCGTTCTAGCTAATAACCTCTGACTGAAACTAAAATTCAAAATTATGAGAAAAAAGTTTTGTATTTGTCTATATTTATAAGTACCAATTTTCAGCGTTCTAGCTTATAACCTCTGACTGAAACTAAAATTCGAAATTCTGAGAAAAAAGTTTTGTATTTGTCTATATTTATAAGTACCAATTTTCAGCGTTCTAGCTTATAACCTCTGACTGAAACTAAAATTCGAAATTCTGAGAAAAAAGTTTTGTATTTGTCTATATTTATACCAATTTTCAGCGTTCTAGCTAATAACCTCTGACTGAAACTAAAATTCAAAATTATGAGAAAAAAGTTTTGTATTTGTCTATATTTATACCAATTTTCAGCGTTCTAGCTAATAACCTCTGACTGAAACTAAAATTCAAAATTATGAGAAAAAAGTTTTGTATTTGTCTATATTTATACCAATTTTCAGCGTTCTAGCTAATAACCTCTGACTGAAACTAAAATTCAAAATTATGAGAAAAAAGTTTTGTATTTGTCTATATTTATAAGTACCAATTTTCAGCGTTCTAGCTTATAACCTCTGACTGAAACTAAAATTCGAAATTCTGAGAAAAAAGTTTTGTATTTGTCTATATTTATACCAATTTTCAGCGTTCTAACTAGTAACCTCTGACTGAAACTAAAATTCAAAATTCTGAGAAAAAAGTTTTGTATTTGTCTATATTTATACCAATTTTCAGCGTTCTAGCTTATAACCTCTGACTGAAACTAAAATTCGAAATTCTGAGAAAAAAGTTTTGTATTTGTCTATATTTATAAGTACCAATTTTCAGCGTTCTAGCTTATAACCTCTGACTGAAACTAAAATTCGAAATTCTGAGAAAAAAGTTTTGTATTTGTCTATATTTATACCAATTTTCAGCGTTCTAGCTAATAACCTCTGACTGAAACTAAAATTAAAAAATTATGAGAAAAAAGTTTTGTATTTGTCTATATTTATACCAATTTTCAGCGTTCTAGCTAATAATCTCTGACTGAAACTAAAATTCAAAATTATGAGAAAAAAGTTTTGTATTTGTCTATATTTATACCAATTTTCAGCGTTCTAGCTAATAACCTCTGACTGAAACTAAAATTCAAAATTATGAGAAAAAAGTTTTGTATTTGTCTATATTTATACCAATTTTCAGCGTTCTAGCTAATAACCTCTGACTGAAACTAAAATTCGAAATTCTGAGAAAAAAGTTTTGTATTTGTCTATATTTATACCAATTTTCAGCGTTCTAGCTAATAACCTCTGACTGAAACTAAAATTCAAAATTATGAGAAAAAAGTTTTGTATTTGTCTATATTTATAAGTACCAATTTTCAGCGTTCTAGCTTATAACCTCTGACTGAAACTAAAATTCGAAATTCTGAGAAAAAAGTTTTGTATTTGTCTATATTTATACCAATTTTCAGCGTTCTAGCTAATAACCTCTGACTGAAACTAAAATTCAAAATTATGAGAAAAAAGTTTTGTATTTGTCTATATTTATACCAATTTTCAGCGTTCTAGCTTATAACCTCTGACTGAAACTAAAATTCGAAATTCTGAGAAAAAAGTTTTGTATTTGTCTATATTTATACCAATTTTCAGCGTTCTAGCTAATAACCTCTGACTGAAACTAAAATTCAAAATTATGAGAAAAAAGTTTTGTATTTGTCTATATTTATAAGTACCAATTTTCAGCGTTCTAGCTTATAACCTCTGACTGAAACTAAAATTCAAAATTCTGAGAAAAAAGTTTTGTATTTGTCTATATTTATACCAATTTTCAGCGTTCTAGCTAATAACCTCTGACTGAAACTAAAATTCAAAATTATGAGAAAAAAGTTTTGTATTTGTCTATATTTATAAGTACCAATTTTCAGCGTTCTAGCTTATAACCTCTGACTGAAACTAAAATTCAAAATTATGAGAAAAAAGTTTTGTATTTGTCTATATTTATACCAATTTTCAGCGTTCTAGCTAATAACCTCTGACTGAAACTAAAATTCAAAATTATGAGAAAAAAGTTTTGTATTTGTCTATATTTATACCAATTTTCAGCGTTCTAGCTAATAACCTCTGACTGAAACTAAAATTCGAAATTCTGAGAAAAAAGTTTTGTATTTGTCTATATTTATACCAATTTTCAGCGTTCTAACTAGTAACCTCTGACTGAAACTAAAATTCAAAATTCTGAGAAATAAGTTTTGTAGGCCTTTATATTATATATTATAAAATATATTATATTCTGAAATTTTGAGCTCTGTGAGTTGAGCGGATCAAAGGTTATAAGGACGGACGGACACATAGACACTGAATGTTCTACTCCGAATTCTGAGAAAATCCATATATCGCAACATATATGGAACATATTTGTTGCGAAGCCTCTAAGTTGGTACATTTCGAATTCAAAGTTGGAAAAACCGTGAAAAATATAGACCCTGCATACAAATCTCGCGTATCTTGGCTTGGTACTTTGTCGATATGTTAAGAGAAATAAATTCTCTTGAACAGACCGACAGTTGGATTACTCCATAAATATGTGTCGCAGAGAAATAATTTTTTAGGTGCTTATTTTTCATTAAATAAATTCTCTTGAACAGACCGACAGTTGGATTACTCCATAAATATGTGTTGCAGAGAAATAATTTTTTAGGTGCTTATTTTTCATTAAATAAATTCTCTTGAACAGACCGACAGTTGGATTACTCCATAAATATGTGTTGCAGAGAAATAATTTTTTAGGTGCTTATTTTTCATTTCAAGTCAGGTTTGTTCTTAAAATACAAAAAAAAAATCAACAAATTTTAGGCTTCCAATAGCGATAGTTACCCTCACTTACACGAAATTTCTTAGTGAATTAGGTGGTTTGAATATAATATAATATCATGTTTTCAGTCACTAGATTTAGAGTTATGCCCTCTTAAAGCAAAAGAAACACGAGAATTTTCTAGGTTGAATTAAAATGTTTTAATTTTATATTATATACAAAGTACATATTTAACACTTCACTTAACACTTATTTTATTTAACACTTCATTGTAGATAACTTATTTACCAGTACAAATGGCGGACGTATTGCCTAGTGGCAATTTCTTCCAGAAAACCTTTTGTTATGTACATTTATGGATGAAAGTGATTTAGTACATATACAAAAAAAACCTACATTAAAAAAACATAGTCATGTAGCATCAATTACATGTATACATTATTACCTGATTATAATTTATTTAGTAGTGTTAGAAAAACAAAGTATACTTTGTTTTTTTTTTGTATTTTAAGAACAAACCTGACTTGAAATGAAAAATAAGCACCTAAAAAATTATTTCTCTGCGACACATATTTATGGAGTAATCCAACTGTCGGTTTGTTCAAGAGAATTTATTTCTCTTAACATATCGACAAAGTATCAAGCCAAGATACGCGAGATTTGTATGCAGGGTCTATATTAGGGAAAAAACTGACCTCCTGATGTTTTGTATAGAAAACTAAATATCTTAAAATATTTATTAATTTGTTTTTAAGTTTGATACGTATTCTTCAATTATAGATACTATAGCCATCGACAGTTGGATCTCATGTGTTAAAATTAAAAACGAATTAATACTTGTCTAAATAAAACATGTAGTTAATGGACAACTCCTTTTGTATATACATATTCAGTTTTAATTGTTCTTGTTTTCAATATGTACATATATTGCTATGTTTAGTATAATGGCGTATTTAAAATCCTGTCCTGTTTTTATTTTGTAATATAACACGTATTTAAATAGTTGTTGCTAATTTGTAACTTTATACGACCTGTAGTGTGTCTTCTTTATATCCATTATTTATCTACTTATAAACATTTGTGGCCTTCTAGAGTAGGTACACACTATGCGACAACCTTCACGGGAATAATATAGTTAAATTAACACATAACTCAGTTACGTTTTATTTTTATTATTTGAACAATGATATATTATTTAACTCACACCCGTATACAGAGACAAATATGAGGATCGAGGATGCCTCAAGTCGCAATTTTCAAACAATGAAGTGTAAATTATCAAACATTTTCTACTCTAATCTTAACGCTGATGCACACACATGTACACATCCTCACACTCTCACACACACACACACATGGTTACATTTTGTAGTTTAACTTTTATCCCATTTAAATTATAAATAAAAGTAAAACTACAAGTATTAATTCGTTTTATTTAGACAAGTATTAATTCGTTTTTAATTTCAACACATGAGATCCAACTGTCGATGGCTATAGTATCTATAATTGAAGAATACGTATCAAACTTAAAAATAAATTAATAAATATTTTAAGATATTTAGTTTTCTATATAAAACATCAGAAGGTCAGTTTTTCCCTACCTAGAACAATAAAACAGCATGATGGTTTGTACGTATGTTTGGAGATTGTATGAAACGATGTCATCACCAAATTCAATTTTTATAAAAATTGTTAAAAAAAATTTGAGATTACTACTACAATGTTCATATTTTTTATAGTAAATTAAATTATCTAGTTGGGGTGTTTCGGTTTTTTTTTTCGATATTTTTAATAACTTTGGAAATAAAGGCAGTTAAACACACAAATTTATCATAAAAAAGTGTTTGAGAAACTCTCGAATTTTTTTGAAAAATTAAATTTGAGATTTTGTCTATATTTATCAATTTTCAGCGTTCTAGCTTATATCGTTTTTGAGATATATGGAAAAATATTAAAAATTCAATAGTTGATAACCCCTGACTGAAACAAAAATTTAAAATTCTGAGCATAATAGTTTTGTATATAGGCCTATCAATTTCTATAATATATTCTGAAATTTTAGGCGCTGTGCATTGAGCAGATCAAAAGTTATAAGGGACACACACACAAAAAAAAACAGAAAATGTTCTACTTCAAATTCTGAATTCATCAATACACATAACATATATGCTACGAAGCTTCTAAGTTGGTGTTTTTGGCATGCAAAAAGTACACTACACCATACAAAATATTTCTTCATACACGAGTCTTGGCTTAAAACTGTCGATTCATTCAGAGAATTGAATTCTCTTGAACGAATCGACAGTTGGATTAAGATTACATTTTGATCGAGTGGTGATTAATTCATTTTTAAGATTAAGATAAGATAGGAATGTATTAAGAACGTGTCATAGATAGCTCCCCTGCTTTGAACTTCAAATGTCGAGGGGTTTCTATCAACCAAAGCGCGTGTAAATGGAAACGTGATAGTCCTCAGTAGTAAATATAAAAAAAATATGCTTTATACTATAACTGCCGTGTTAAAAAGTAATTTTCAAAACATTGAAGGCTGCTATCTCCGAAAGCTACCAGTACTCAGGGTTCATATTATCCAATAGTTTTACCTGCTGCGGTATCCTTTTATAGAAAAAATCGGCCTTTATACTATAACATTGACTTCTTTCATACCCAATCTCTACTCTCGTTCAAAATTGCGATAAAGCGCCAACTTTGCACTGATAACATAACTCAAAATTCCACTCTCTAGTATATACATATATTTATGTGTCACCATAATGGTTTGCAACACCTTTTTCGTTAATCCTTGTAAGTTAGAATCCCATGTCATGATTCTAGAATATAATACTCTTTGTACTATTCCTTGTATGTTTCAGGTGTAATCCTATAATTTTGTTTTTCTCATTTGTTAAAAATTATATGTAAAACTTTAAAAATTACTTGATATGATATGGTGTCCTATTATAATGTACCGTAGTCTATCATTTATTGTTTTTTCCATTGTTTTAAATATCATACTATGTTATTATATTCTACTGTACTGTTGGATATCCAAAATAAATAAAATAAAAATAACGTAAGTCTATAATGAATGCGCAGAAAAACTGTGTAAGATCAAATAAATATTGTTTCTATGTATGATATTGTATAGGTACCTACCATAGGTTTTCATATAATACACTAGATGTCGTAGTTAGCAAATTTTATATGAATCGAATGTAAGTCATTTTTCAGGGGGGATTTTTGACGTTTTGGTTCCAGACCACATCGTTTTTATATAGAAAATAACGACTAATGTGAATTGTTTTAGGATTTATTTGTCTAAAAAACATTTTAATTATTAATAATGTAGAGAACATTTATCTAGGATGAGTTGAAATGTAAGAAAAACTGAAATATGTTGCCAACCAAAACGTCAAACGCGCGATATTCTATGACTCACTTTTTGCACACAGTACTACATCTAGGTATATTAATATAAAAATCTATGGTACCTACCTACCTACATTATTTTTTGTTCCCATTACAACATCATGACAGTTCGCGGTATGCATTTATTATTTAACATTATGTAAATAGTTTTGTTCAATGTTTTTATGTAAATATTTATTCGCTGTTCATTTTTTATGAGTCAAGTTATTGATGGTTGGGTAAATAGGAATTAAATATTTTATAGCTACAACCTACATACCTACTTGTTATCATTCTTTATCAGTATCCAAGTAGGGATTTCAATCCTAAAAACCGGATCCGGTTATCCGGTATACATAATATAATGATGCCGGAACCGGTATAAATTTTGAGTTAAAAATATACATGAAACCAATTCATAGAAACAAATAGGGCCATTTTAACCGTTGGTTATATTTTTTTTTGAAGTTGATTGGCAAATGATCCAAAATTATGATCCAAATGCACATTCCTAGGTAACTAAATACTAACTCCTAACCTTACTGAAGTATTTAGTATTCTTAAGTTACCAATTGCGTTACAGAGACATCACTAACTAAATACCAAACTTAGGTCGATGGCGTAGCATTTCACATTATGTGTATGACGAAAAGAGATGGATAGTTTTCTATGGGCTTAGACTGACGTTTAAAATGTTTTTATCATAACAACACAAACACATGTAACCAAGCTCACACTGACAGCTCTATGTCACGATTATTCTGAAATTCCAGCGAATTTTCGGCATCTCGTATAGATTGCTGAATAATCTGTGTGGTAGTTGATTTGACAAAATTAACCAAATACATATTTGACGTCGCTAAAATCATCATCCGTCGAAAACATCTTGTATTTTATTATTAAACCACTCGTAAGGTTCATCACGATTAGGGTTGCCAGATGGAAATTTGAAAAAGGAGGACAAATAGCACAAAAAAGGAGGATTTTCCTTAAAAAGGAGGACAATCAGAAAAAAGAAAAAACAGCCATACCTACAGACGCATATCGAAGATTTTTCATCGTCTCATAATTTCTTTATTTTTTCATTTTTTTATATCTTCAATGCAGTCGCTATATAGGTAGTTACTTACATAATATAGTTAAGTCATTACTTAAACTATTAACAATGAAACAAGTTTTTTTAATGAATTCACTTCATTTTATACATCATGTTTCACCAAAACACAATTTTTTGTAATTAGTTCTTGGTGCTCTTTTATGAAATATGTATAAAAATCTTTAGAAGACATTGTTTTTTAAATTATATTGGATAATAATCAACGCAAAAGGAGGACATACGGTAGGTAAGGGAGGACAATTTGTCGAAAAGGAGGACATGTCCTCCTTTAGGATACCATCTGGCAACCCTAATCACGATCAACCTTACTTTTTGACAGTTTGCAAATGTTAGTTAGTTAGTTTACGTCGACGCGCATGCGCTAAGTATTTACATATGTCTCTGCAATGCAATTCTCATACAAAAACTTGGTAGCATCCTCCAGTGAGCGGCTGTGCAATGAAAACATGGTTAGTATCATAGTTAGTATTTTAGTATTTAGGTAGGACTCTGCATTCGGACCTCACTTTTTGTTTCCTAAGGTCCTTTTCCAAAACCAGAAGCGATTTTTTATGTTTTTTTAATTAAAATAATAATTAAAAATATTTATATTAATAAATAATAAGTTTTTAACTCGTTATAGTGAATATTGTGCCATTAATTAAATAGCTTCATAATGACTTATAATAATAAGACTCTTTGGTGTTCCTAAATTGCCTATTTGATATTATTTATTTATGTAATTAGATTTAATTAAATACAATCTAATAACTTAGATTAGACACTAAAAATATTATTGTTATTACTAACAGTGTAAATAAAGTTTATTTCATTAAAAATGACCTTTTTTATAAACATTGTAATACATTCACTCTATCTATTATCTTTTATATTGTTGATTTTGGAATGAAAATGAAAAATAGTTTTGATGTGATTAATCCGTTATGATCGATGGAAATCAAATCCGACCGGATTGAAATTAGTACCTGATTGTAATCCCTATATCCATGTACCTACATATGTAAGTATTTTTATGAGATTAGATATCTGACCTTGTATCAAATATAACTATAGTCTTATAATTTGATTAAATTATTAATATTATTAAAAATGTCATTCACAATCTAAATAATACGCATGTATGTATGTTATAATAATTGTACAAATTATATAACACACAAATAACACACGGAAAGGAAGCATTTGATGTAAATAATAAATAGAAAATATATCGTCCTTGGAAACGTAGGATATGTAGGAACAAATATTGAGTGATACCATGATAAGTATTATTTGAAATCTTCAAGAGTTTTGTCAGAGAAAAGAGCTAATCTGGGAGAAATCTCACCCTCAGGTCTTCTGAATCACAGAGTAACAACTCCCTAAAGGGGTTGGACACAACCAACAAAGCGGCTTACTATGATCGATCCTTTAGTGTGAGTGGTCCTATAGAGTGGAATAGATTGCCTCCAGATGTCCGCAGTGCACAAAGTAAGAGCAATTTTTCTAAAGGACCGAAAACAGTTTTGTAACGTAGAGCAACATTAAACAGAATATAAGATCCCATGGAATGATCCTGAATCACTAAACAGAGATATATAAATTATTAATATATAGAGAGCCAGAATTGATATAGAGTTACTGGTGAATGGTAAAATCCGATTGTATTTGGATCATGTGCTTAGAGGAGTTAAGTATTAGCTGCTGCATCTGATCATCCGATGCAAAATAGACGGTCGAAGAGGTGTTGGCAGGAAGCAAATATCTCGAAATTTCTCGTTTTCTTTCAGTGATAGTATAGATCCATCATTTTAGGTGCATTATTATTTCTTTAAACCAGTTTAATACGACATTTTAAACTAAACGAAGATGGACATTGGCTATACAGTGCATAAACAAATGAAAACTATGAATGACAATCGGGATTCGTAATCACTTTCTTCGTAAAATCGAATCTAGAGAAGTTCACAGTCACATAACTTCATCTGATAAGCAGTTGCGTAAATTTTGTTTCTCAACTTTGCCAAATAAAACCAGTTGTGTATTTAATTGTCGTTCACAAAAGTCACGCGTTGTGTTTTTTATTACCAAAAAAAACCTTTTTGTATACAAAAGTGACGCAACAAGACCGCGATAGCGATTTTTAATTCCATATCAACTCCAACCGGTTTTGTTTGATTCAAGGTTAATCACGAGTATTATTAATATCATTTGTTGAATGAGAGCGTTTACAAAATGTTGTATTTCTTACTCTCCACTACTTTGGAATAGTAGAGTTATGATTTTACAAATAATCATATGTTAATATCAATATCTTGTATACCCTGGGTATACGGATGTACGCAAAAATGCACAATAAATCCCTTCTAAGGTATGAAACAGGAAAAAATATATATCCCTACAACATTTTTTTCGCGCAGAAAATTAGAGGTTTTTTAAATAGCAAGAACAGTTATTAAAATATTATCATAATAAAAAGCCCAGCCGGTAGATTTTCATATTCTCTTTCGATTCATGTAAAAATCTACTTCATAGGCCTTGTAGTTTTTTAGTTACTTACAATAAAAAAAATACAAAAGGGATTTACTAAAACAAATTGTACAAGAAAGGTATAAATAAAGAAGAAATAGAATAAAGATGTAGGTACATACAAACTGTTCCTTATTTAAAAGACGTATCATTTGAGGGTAGGTACTAGGGAAATTATTTTCAAAATATACTATATAGCCTACTATAGTCTCTTAACAGGCATCATGTAGGACAGTGGACATATTTTATCAGTCGTGGTCACCTTAAAAATACGACAGTATATTCGTGGTCTTCTTAAAATTCTAAATTTCACACATGCCATATTTATATGAAGCTGTGGGTAAAAGCGGTCATTATAGCGCGTACCTTAAAATAAAACAATTTCCCACAAAAAGTGAATACAAAGGATGAGATAATATTAGATCTTATTCGTAATACTTATACATACCATTATAAAACTTTTTTTTGTCTTTTTGGTTAAAACTTATCTATATGCTCTACATTTTCATTTGGTTTAACTACATTTAAGAATAATGTGATGTCATTAAATTCATCTGTTAATTCAATAATTAAATTATGTGTTCACAGACAGATAATCTGTAGATATAACATAAGCAATATTTCTGGTACACACCGCGTGACATTGCCAACGAAATTCGGTGGCAATCAATATAACGTAGGTACTTGAATATTTTCCCAAAAGTTCGGAATGACAATAAACACTTACATATATCAAAAAGTACATACTTTTAACTAAGGGATTTAAAATTAGAAAAGCAAATTAATTAAAAAAAATGTTTTTGAAATTGTGTGTTTATTTATAATTGTCAATTTATTTTAATATAATGTGCTTTGTTTTATAGATTCCGTGTAAATTATTTTTATTGTGTAAGGAAAGACCTGCTGGTTTCCTAAACACAAGCTTCTAGCTTAAATTAGGAAAGAAAACGTTGATTATATTTTATAACATCTAATATTGTATGTAACTCCGTCAATATGTATAATTAAATAAAAAAGAATAAAAAAAAATACTTATATTGCAATACAAATGCGTCATTATTATCCGATGTATATTTAAACATGTGTTTTGGGTACCCCCGTTCCACCCCACTTTGTGTGCCAATCCCTAGGCCTAAAGTCATAGCTTATGTCAGTTCTGTATATATGTACATTACATAACATAATACCCCATATTCAGTAACTATTGGAACTAAATTAAGAACGTTCTAAAATTGTAGATTTTAGATTTACGGTCTTATAAAATATCAACTTGTACTAAATGGAATAAGAACGTACCGATTTTGGCCGGAACATTCTAAAATAGGTACGTTCCTATTCCATCTAGTCTAAGTTAATATTTTATAACGCTGAAAAAATACCGTAAATCTAAAATCTACAATTTTGGTACGTTCCTATTTTAGTTACTGAATAGGCGGTAATATCTTCTTTATTTGTAAATATATAAAGACTAAAAAAATAAATAATATAGGTATATATTTTTAGAAACTTCTATTTACAAAATTTACACAATAAACATGTACTTTATAAAAAATGTATTCATAGATGTCAACTTTTTATAAAAAATAGAGTACTTTAACCTAGTCGGCCTTCGTGGCTCAGTTGGTTAGATATCTGACTGCTGATTCAAAGGTCCCGGGTTCCTGGATGGAGACACAGTTTTTAATTGTGTTTTCAGTAGGTATGGATCTGTGAGACGCTTAATATTGTCTTCAGAATGTGGCAACTTGTTATTAGGTGCGTGTTAAATAAATATTTGACATAGTACCTGTTAGTTCCCCGAGAAGCAATATTAAATAAATAAATAAATATACAGTGGAGGTCTTAGTGTTGGTCACTACCCATTCGTTTTACAATAATGTCGTCTCTCATACGTCGCGTCTACTATAACTTTATGTAGGTACACTATATTTACTACTACTTTCATTATAATACGATATAAATTACTAAAATTACACATATACAAAGCAGTGATCAGACCGTCCCTCACGTACGCAGCTCCCATCTGGGGAACAGCTGCCGCATCACACATTATACAAATTGCAAGTAGTGCAGAACAAGGCGATACGCGTCATTTTAGACGCTCCCTGGTTAGTGCGCAACGCGCAATTACTCAAAGAGACTGACCTCCCCCTCATATCAGACTTCATCAGACAACTAGCCGAAACCTTCTACTCGGGACTTCCATCACATCCGAATTCGTCAATTAGCAGCCTCTCAGCCTATGACCCAAACTCGATCTTTAAACACAAAAGACCAAAATTGATCTTAGCCCGCCCACCTCCTTAATCTCAGCCTCAATCGTGCTACAAAACTAAAACAACACATTCATTAACATTTCATAACACATACGAAGGATTAAGAGGTCCAACACGAGGACCTGGAGATCCGAAAACAAACTTACTCAACACTGATGATAACACGACATTATTAGATGAAATAAAATAGAATGAAGCAAAAGTTTTTGTGGAAAAATCAATTTATTTTATCAATTAATTGTTTAATTATAAGTCCCACCGGAAAATGTATGTAACAAACGTAAGGTTGGTAAACTAATTATATATACACAATTATAATTGTTATCAAAATTATGCGTGATTATTAATTTGGTAGAATATATTATATAAAAATCATAAAAATAGATGTTGGCACATTTGTATGTGGCCGATTAAACTCCTATATAGGTACCTTCTGTCCGATTGCGATGGAACTTTCGGTATTTGTACAAGGCACAACGGAGAAGGTATATTCAATAAATAAATTATAATGCACACAATTATTTTTGATAAATGAAACTTTGGAAACTTTGTTCAGCGCACACCCGAGAAGGTCTGCCGGATTTTGCTAGTAGGTATTATGATAAGTAAAAAAATATTTGTTTTAATAGTTCTCGTCATTATTCTGACGATGTGCCTTGCACGAATCAAATTAATAGAACTATTAACAAGTTTTTTTTTTATTTACTATGGAGTTCGATCAAGATTAATTGTTTTTTTTTTTTGTATTAGGCAATTCACCCCGAAAAGGGTGCTTTGCGCCAATTTAATGGTTACTGTTTATAAGGAAAGTTATTTTTGATTTTCAGACGAGAATTTTGGAGGGACAAAAAGTGTTGGATATTAAGTGGAGATTGATGAGTAATTTTGATGAGTAATCTGTATATAGATTTGAAATTGAAATTGTTTTTACAGTTAAAAAATACGTGATTAGTTGTTTCATCCTCCTCACCACACTGACAAAGAGGACTACTTAAAACCCTAATTCTATACAGATGGGAGGCAATTGAACAGTGGCCAAATCTCATTCTGGAAATACATGATATAAACCTTTTTGAAAATTTCCTTTTATGAAACCAAGTTCTTGAAGAGATTTTTTGCT
Source organism: Molanna angustata (assembly GCA_963576475.1). Taxonomy (NCBI): domain Eukaryota; kingdom Metazoa; phylum Arthropoda; class Insecta; order Trichoptera; family Molannidae; genus Molanna; species Molanna angustata. The sequence goes on from OY754967.1 coordinate 45,139,104, forward strand.
AGAAATCTGTATAATATGATCCTTTGCATTTTTTTGTTTTGTGACCAATTTTTTTTCCACTTGGAAAACATATTTGCTTTAAAGCGAGGAAAAAGATCCGAGATTAGGATTATGAAGTCATCCGGAATGGTGCCTGAGATAGTTGCAAATTTGGCAAATTCATCAGCCTTTTCATTTCCTTCAATCCCTAGGTGACTAATAACCCCAGATAGAATTATGTCAGTTAATTATTGACTAGTTGCATGTAACACATGAGATCCAACTGTCGATAGCGATAGTATGTATAGTTGAAGAATAAGTACCAAACTATAATCCCATAAACACAAATTATTTAATATTTTAAGATATTTTATTTTCTATACAACACTTGTACCTATGTATGTATGTCAAGATAGGATAGTATGGAGGTCAGTCCTTTGATCCTACGCAGAATATGAAAACAGCATGATGGTATGTATGTATGTTTGGAGATTAGTATCAAATAATTAAGTTTTCTTAGATATTGTGTGTAGGCGATTGCCATACAAATTGTATGAAGAAATGTCGTCACTAAATTCAATTTTTATAAAAATTGTTAAAAAAAGTTTGAGATGTGCTAATACATCTTTTATATTTTTTATAGAAAATTAAATTATCTAGTTGGGATGTTTCGGCTTTTTTCGATATTTTTAAAATATTTGGAAATATAGGCAGTTAAACTCATAAATTTATCATAAAAAAAATATTTTTCTTAATAAAAAATGTTTGAGAAAGCCTGGAATTTTTTTGAAAAAATTAATTTGAGATTTTGTATTTTTCTATGTTTATACCAATTTTCAGCGTTCTAGCTTTTATGGTTTCTGAGATATATGGAAAAATAAAGTAAAAATTCAAAAGTTGATAACCCCTGACTGAAACAAAAATTCAAAATTCTGAGTAAAAAAGTTTTGTAGGCCTATAACTGTGTATATATTCTGAAATTTTGGGCTCTGTAAATTGAGCGGATCAAAAGTTATAAGGGGGGACGGACACACACACACACAGACACACACACACAGACACATAGACACACGAAATGTTCTATTCCGAATTCTGAGTAAATCCGTCTATGGAACATATATGCTGCGAAGCCTCTAAGTTGGTGTTTTTTGACTTCAAAGTTGGAAAAGCCGTGATAAAAGTAGACCTCTCCATACAATTCTCGCGTATTCTGGCTTGAAACATTGTCGACATGTTAAGAGAACAAAGTTCTCCTGAACAAATCGACAGTTGGATTAATATAGTTGTTGATCGATAAACTAAATTTATTTATTTATTTTTATTTATTTATACATCTTCTTGTACATAATATAAACAAATTGTACATGATATAAATTTAGATGAAATGAAATAATTTTTTTTATTATTTAAAATAATAACGTAGAATAAAGCAATGAGAAAAGACAGAGGGAATAATATTGATGGAAAATATCAGTTAAAAATTTTATTTGATAAATATACTCACACCCGTATTCACTGACATATTATATGAGAATTGCAGAGGAGGCCTCAGACCTCATTTTTTTGTTCACTTTATTTGAAATAATATATCAATGTTGTTTAATGATGATATATTATTTCAAATAAAGAGAATAGGCCTCCTAAATCCTCACATTTTGTCTCTAAAAACAGGTGTTAAGCTTTTTTTGTTTTTTCTTGAATAGATTCTTAATATACCTATTATGAGAATCGTTTCTATGAGTACAAATTAATATAGGTATAATGAAATGGAACTGTACATATTCTACAAAATATAATCACCCCATTCGTGACAAAATGACCTTTTGAATAAAAAGGAAATACACGCCCATATAACAACAGCACAATCATTTATAGAATAATCAATAAACTTATATTTTCCAATGGAATAAGAAAACCAACTACCTACATACCTACATCATAATATTTAGTCATATAATTAAGTTATATTATTAAATTATAAAATTAAATTAGGTATTTATGTACAATATTTAATTATACACAACTAACTGCATCATAATATGATAATATTTACATTTATGTGTAGACAAAATTACGGATGTAATAATAATAACAATAATAAACCGTTTATTTGTTGCCATTATTGTACATCACATTAAAACAAAACAAATATACAAGATGAAAAAAAATATATGAGAAGGATGTCGACAAGAACAGTGCGAAGAGAGATTTTGAATGTGTCAGAGTGAGACAGAAATACTTCGATTCACTACTTATAAAATATATTTAATAAAAAAAGATGACATTGTTCTCCACAGTTTATTATTGAATTTATTTTAGCATATTTTTAAAATGCAAATGTAAGTTATTTTCCCCCGTGAGGCATCGAATTAGAATAATTTATTTATTTATTTATTACAATAAGACATATTTTACATAAAAAAATACATAGCAAAAAAGAAATTAATACACTTTATAATATGACTCCCTTCAAAAAGAGATATACTGGTGTTTTGAAGGGAGTTGCAACTATTTACATAATATAGAACAAGAGCAAAGTAAAATAATCATAGTAACAAAAAACAAACTTAAAAATAGACATATTATATATGTTATAATAAAAAAAACAACATTTAAATATCAATTATGATTAATACAATAAGTGCATAATAAGTACCTACATATATAACAACAATGAATAAATAAAACCAGTTTTTATACACAAACCCTCGCTTCTACTTTTTACAAAAAAATGAATTAATTCTTTTCTATTATTATCGTTTTCGGGTACCTACCTACTTATTTCTGTTATTATCGTTTTCGGGTACTTATTTCTAATATTATCGTTTTCGGGTAGGTACTTATTTCTATTTTTATTGTTTTCGGGTAGGTACTTATTTCTGTTATTATCGTTTTCGGGTACCTACTTATTTTTTTATTTTATATATTTGGGAAGCAAACAGCTCATTTACAGTTGTGATTATACAATTTAAATAACATAGTCAGAACCAATAAAAACATTCCATCAATAATAAATTAACAACAATAACAACAGATAGTTCATACAAAGAAATCAACTAAGAGAAAAAAATAATAATTAAGAAAATTAAAATTAGGTAGGTAGGTACCTATGGGACTGATAAGAGATAAGGAGGGATGGGAGGGGGGGGGGGGAATTAAGAGCGCATCACCTTCAGTATTTCTTCACGAAACCTTTCATAATATTTCGCACTGAAGATGTCCACCCCAGCTGAGAACAACGTGTTGTGAGAATAACATATGCGTGGAATAGTGGCATTCTTTCTGACATTAGTTCTGCACACCGGTACATGCAAGAAAGTTCGGGTAAAAAAAAAAGTACCGGTACATGTAAAAGTACTTATTTCTATTATTATCGTTTTCGGGTACTTATTTCTATTATTATCGTTTTCGGGTAGGTAGGTACTTATTTCTATTATTATTGTATTCGGATACTTATTTCTGTGTTTATCGTTTTCGGGTGGGTACTTATTTCTATTATTATCGTTTTCGGGTAGGTACTTATTTCTATTATTATTGTTTTCGGGTACTTATTTCTGTTATTATCGTTTTCGGGTAGGTACTTATTTCTAGTATTATCGTTTTCGGGTACTTATTTCTATTATTATCGTTTTCGGGTAGGTACTTATTTCTATTATTGTTTTCGGATACTTATTATTTCTGTGTTTATCGTTTTCGGGTATGTACTTATTTTTAGTATTATCGTTTTCGGGTAGGTACTTATTTCTATCGTTTTCGGGTACTTATTTCTATTATTATCGTTTTCGGGTAGGTACTTATTTCTATTTATTATAATCGTTTTCCCGTAATAGAAAATACAACAGACAATAATAGCATCTCACATAGTTCAGCAATGTGGTCCACCACCCATTCTGAATGTAGTGCCATTTTATGTAAGACGAGACTGATGTGAGGGTATACACACGTGTGTCGTGCTTCATTTTATAAGGTAATGCACATCTGCCAACCTAATCGTAACCCCCACATTGTGGGATATGCCGTCATGGTATTAATGAAAAATATTATTTCACTTAACGTTGAATGATTTTTAACTTACCTAACTAACTTTGCAAACTTTTTGGTAGCTAACTTTGTACATCACCATTTTCTTGAATTGATTCTACTACTATTTAATAAAATTAATATAATAAAATCCTTCTACACGATACGGTTAAAAGGTTCCCTTCATCAGGATCATACAAATTACATTCACTAAATTAGTATAATATGAACAATTCACAGACTGAAAATTAACAAAATGGGTGGTGTCTTTTTTATTTTATTTTTGTATGCGGGATAAAATTATTTAGATGGCTGAGGTATGCAATAAAGTACATACCTACATACATACAACTGCATTTATTCTACTTTCATGCGTCTTCTGCCAAGTCCAGGTTTCACTTGCATACGTCAAGGTTGGCACTACGATGGCGTTATGAATGGCAACTTTGGCATCCTTTGATATGTTGCGATCATTCATAATTGGTCTTAGTGCTCCATTCACTCTGTTTCCTGCCATAACTCTTCTTTCGATCTCTTTATCGAGTCGTCCGTTTCGTTGAAATATGCTTCCCAAGTGATTGGTTATGCAATAAAGTGATTGGTTAAATCAGGGATGCTTTTAACTCCTCACTACCCCATAGGGATATAGTGGGGGATATAGTGGGTTACAAAAAAAAAACAATTCTCTCAATAGATGGCGTTACAACAAAAATAAATAAAAATAATAAGAATGTTGTTCATAATTTCACACATAGATGGCTGTAGTAAAAATTCCTTATTTTCAAGCGAAAAGAATTTCAGTATTACAATATATAGAACTTTCAAAAATTGAATTGATAGGGATCTCATTAAAAAGGCATAATTGGTGAACGTTGCGCAAGCGCATAAAGTGATCACGTAAACCAGCCGATGACAGGTCGTAAGCCCTGTAGGTGCCTTGATTTCCCGGTTTTTCTACAGTAAATATTCCAACTTCGTCTCTATTGAGATAATTAAAAATCTGTTAAAAAATATCTTTGACTCCCAACAGGGAAAAAAATCCAATGTTTGCGCATATGCAATAATAAAATATTCGATATAGTGGGGAGTTATGAATTCGAAATTTTTAAGGTTATTTTTTTATTGCAGATTATCAACTAGTATCATTCTGAGATTGTGTTCTGATCACAATGTATCTGTGTGTGCTGTGTACTATGTAAGGCGTGTTTACTCTACTTGCTTTATCGATTATATTTAGTATTCATTCAATTCTTTTCAAAATTTGAGTATTAATTTGTATATCTAATACTCGCTTTCATCCTACTAGATTTTGAAGGATATCTGACCAGTGCTTGTTTTTTAACTGTCAAATATTTCGAGGTGAGCCCAAGCTCAGGAAAATTAAAAATTGATATTTTTATTTTCAAATTGCTAAAAAGGCACATTAATTTCATAAAATGGCATTGAAGAATTATCAAGTTTTCGTAATAAAATATTTAAATAAAAAATAATTAAACACACTTCAATTCATGAAAATACTGAATATTTTCTATACAAATTTGAATAATTTGTGGATTTGGCAATGATGAGTAACAGCGTTGGTCACAAACCACTCCTTTTTGTATTGGATTAGGAAAACAATAAGGGTTATTAGGAAATTGTATTTGACTACCTATTTATTATATTATTTTTCATATTTCCTTTTTTCATTGAGTAACAGCGTTGGTCACAACCCACTCATTTTTGTTTTGGATTAGGATAACAACAAGGGTTATAAGAAAATTGTATGTGACTACCTATTTATTATATTATTTTTCATATTTCTTTTTTTAATTGAGTAACAGCGTTGGTCACAACCCACTCATTTTTGTTTTGGATTAGGATAACAACAAGGGTTATTAAGAAATTGTATTTGACTACCTATTTATTATATTATTTTTCATATTTCTTTTTTTAATTGAGTAACAGCGTTGGTCACAACCCACTCATTTTTGTTTTGGATTAGGATAACAACAAGGGTTATTAAGAAATTGTATTTGACTACCTATTTATTATATTATTTTTCATATTTCTTTTTTTAATTGAGTAACAGCGTTGGTCACAACCCACTCATTTTTGTTTTGGATTAGGATAACAACAAGGGTTATTAGGAAATTGTATGTGACTATTATATTATTTTGCATATTAATATTTTTTTCTAATTTGTAAGACTTCAAATCTATCATACTGTATATAGCTTAAATTATTATCAAACGGTGTTTATGTTCAATCAAATTTTCGAGAAATTGTGACCATACTGCCGCTGGTCAATATATTATCTTCATTCAGGGGCGTCTCCAATCTATACCTATTACGTATAATATTTCTCCAATATCTGATATCGATGAAAGTTCTATAATGAAGTAAATTAAACTTTCACGTGATAGACTTCCTCTAACTACTAACTATCTACATATATACTTCCATCGCACAATCAATTGTGTAGTACGAGACGAAGTGCAGTACAGTGGAGAAGTCGTAAAAAGAGAACATTTGTTATGTTAGAAATGACTTAAGTGATAAAAGGACTAGTTTAAAACTTTCTATAAATAATTTGAAAGGCATAGGTATTATCTAGTTTGAGGAAGATGACAGGAAACAGTAATACATAAAATGTATTCAAATGCCACATATATAATATTATATATACCTACATATGTATGTATCTACATTATATAATATCGATTAGATAATATTGCGTATAGTCATCGATAATCTATTCGTACATATTATATAATGATTATAAGACAAATGATAATATTTTGAATACTCGTTTACTTAAATAATATAAACTTATCAACCATATTGTTAGTTGAAAATTCATTATTAACGCACGTCCTCAACTTTTTTAATGAAGCTATATCTCGAAAGAAGTGTGTTAAGTTCTAGTTTTTTTTACGTTACCACTATTCTTACGACTGAAATTGGCGGGAAATACTTTTCCCCCCAAAAAGTGACTATTCCTACGACAGATTTTAGGTCATTTATAACCATAGAAAGCGCAGATAAATCAAGTTACAAAAATATTTACCTTTGTCATTTTTTCAATGGTCATAAATGCATCATGGAAACCAACTTGAAGAAAAAATAAATAATATTGGCATCTTATTAATAATAACAATAATAATTAGAATTTATAAAGCGCCGTTTAGTGATACAAAATCACTCCAAGGGCGCTGTGGCTTATTTGTTGGCTCTACTAAACAAAGCAGTCTTAAGTAATTTACTGAAGACTGTATATCAGGGGGCAATTTATTCCATTTTAAAGGCCCGTTCACACTGAAACTGTGATCATAGTAAGCCGCTTTATTGACTCTGTCCAACTCTTTTAAAGAGTTGGTACTCTGTGATCCCGATGATCTCAATGAGAGTTGTCTTCCTGATAGGACATTCTTTTGACACAGTTCTTGTATGTAGTGTGGAGCCAAGTCGTTCAGAGCCTTAAACACCATCAAGCACACCTTATAGTCTACTCGTTCTGGACACTTCAACCAGTGCAGTTCATTTAGAAGAGGTGTTATGTGACATCTTTTGTCAGCTCCATATATTATCAACCTCGCAGCTGCGTTGAAAACCATCTGTTACATTTACTTAATTTTATAAATCATTTTTTCATCGAGATCTACTATTATAACAAAGTATAAACAAAGGTAAATATTTTTATAACTTGATTTATCTGCACTTTCTATGGGTATGGAAAGAATGATAAGAATTTATCTATGGTTGAGTCGTAAGAATATCCCTGGCCTTTTTTTAATTCTTAACCTACTTACAAAAACACAGAAATTATCAATACGACGTTAAGGTTTTTTAATGTACATATGTTCAGCGATTACTTTTTACTGCGTTGTCCGATTACTATGGTTCTTTCACCGCAAAGACATTCTATATACATTTATGTAGCTGCTAGATCATTCAATATTATCTTTCTTAAGTCTCAAAATAATCACTCAGCATTTTTGTTAATCGTCTCAAGCCATGGCTTATTGATAGTGAGAACATACAGGATTTCCTTTTAAAATACTCTTATAATTATTTTTTTCTCCATTTTGTTTTTATTTTGTAAGAGTTTAATTATTTTTAGACCAGTATTGTGTATTTACATTATATTCCATTCACATTCTATGTATTATGCTTCATCATTTTAAAATTTTTTGTCACTTCATATGCATTATCAAAAAACTATTTAAATGTAACACACAACCGACATTATTGTTTCTAATTTTATTAATGTATACCCACAAACAGGCTTACTCCTGTGGGATTTTTGGTATGTGTAATAGATGTATATAAGTGTGTGTGTGCATGTATGTACGTTACAGTAAATATGTATTTTATCAAAATTTGTTAAATAAAATAAAATAAATAAATTAGCCCATTGATGTAATTTAATATGATTAGTATACATTACACAAAACAATATTTAACATAATAAATATTGTATCTATCAATTATTTATTATAATATTACAAGTACCTACATACTTAATTACTATTTATTATTTGCAATTTTCTGCAGAAAATGGTTTCCATGACATGAAATCGTAATTACATACTGTTTGAAATTATACTCATGAAAATTAAGTAGGTACTTACCTACCTAGCATTAATAATTTCATTATAAAGATGCATAACCTGTATTTTATATATTTTATGAAATGGGTATATTTTACCAACATTAACATTAATTTATTAACAAACAGAGAAATAATATGCTTCCAAAATATATGCAAAAAAATATCTTATTATTCAATGTCAATGTTCACACTTACCCTACGAGAGGATGTCAGGATTTTAGACTTCCAAAAACAAGATTAACATGTAGGTACCTACACATAATAGTTTATACCAAAAAGGTCTTAAAATGTAGGTATAATAGTATCCTTTCTTTCAAAACTTTAATACTCAGAATTTTGAATTTTTGTTTCAACTTTTGAATTTTTACTTTATTTTTCCATATATCTCAAAACCCATATAAGCTAGAACCCTGAAAATTGGTATATAAATATAGACAAATAAAACACCTCAAATTCATTTTTTTAAAAAAAATGCAGAATTTCTCAGTCATTTTTTATTAAGAAAAACATTTTTTTATGTGTTTGACTGCCTATATTTCCAAAGTTTTTAAAAATATAGAAAAAAGCTGAAACACCCCAACTAGATAATTTAATTTTCTATAAAAAACACTGCAGTCTCAAACTTTTTAACAATTATTATAAAATTGAATTTAGTGACGACATCGTTTCTAACAATATGTAACACTACACAATATCTGACTCAATAGTTTGATACCTATTTAATATACAAACATACATCATGCTGTTTTCATATTCTGGGTAGGAAAAATAGACTGACCTCCATACTATCCTATCCTGACATATATACCTACGTGTTATATATGGAAAACAAGATATCTAAAATATTTATTAATTTGTGTTTAAGTGATTATAGTTTGGTTCGTATTCTTCAATTATGCATACTATCGCTATCGACAATTGGATCTCATGTGTTACATGCAACTAGTGATATAAAGACTATATTCGCCATTGTTGTATATTATGTTTTATTATATTCTGATTGTGCAAGTGATGAACGGCACGACCAAACATAGGTATTTGTTTTCGAAAAACCGAACATTACATGTGCACTGTACACTTATCATCTACTACATATTACAATGTAATTGTTGTCAGACAAAAATGAGGTTAAAATAGGCATTAATTGCGGTAATCGCCTGCATCAAATCTAAACAATAATATATCGACGTATTTGAACAATGTATTATCATGTTGAGCGAAAGCTACACCAATAAACAAAAAGGATTTTTGAACCATTGTTGTTAGTCAATGTCGCAAACATTGATTGTCAAATAATGCTGGTTGTAATATTTTTGTGTCAAATACTAACAGGTTCAATCGTTCAAAGTTGTCAGCGACAATAATGTTACAGTAATGACATCACGCCTGTTAACTGCAATGTGTATTGCACAAAACCTATAACAATAACAATTTATTAAAATTTAAAAACAGGGTGTTATTTATAAACGTGGATCAAATATTGGACTATGGTTGAACTCCAGGGACCCTATTTTCATTTCAATAGATAATTTATCGCGTGCGAGGATTGCGTACATTATATTATCTACTACTTCGGAAAAATCGTATTTTCGAGCGTCGTAGATAATTGAAAACCTCTGATATTAGTACCAACATTAAAATGTATTAAAAAATATTTGTATATGGTATCTCATGTTTTTGCCTCCATAGATTGTATACATTTTTTTCTATAAACATCTGTTTACAATTGTCAAATTGATTTTGTTGTTAGCGTTTTTTGTTTGGTTTTCTAAGTAGTATTGCGTGTTTTTTTTTTTTAATTTTAAAGACTTTGGCAATACTTTGGACTTTTCTTTTCTGTTATTATTTGACCTTTGGCTGTTTTCTGCACTATTATTTCTTCTGTTTACTGACCATTGGTTCTGTCCTTGGACTTTTTTTGTAATTATTTAGTAGGATTAAGCATCTTATTTTCAATATAAATACCTATATTATTTTAAAATTCACATATTTTTTTCATTTTTACCAAATATCCTGATATATTTGATACCAATGTGCAACATAAATTTTGTAATTAAACATAGTTAAACTTGAGGTTCTATACTTTGATATTATATGTTCACAATAAATTATTTTTCATAACAATTAAATAAAACTACTTATATATATATATATAAACAATTAAAAAATTACAAGTATGTAGAGTAAGTGCATTATACAGAAGTCACAAGTGTATTACACAAAACCAAACCAAAGAGCTCTTTTTGACAGCTGAACTACTGCTATACCCAGTAGATAAATTATCTACGGCGTAGTAATAGATAATCTATTAGAAATTCCAAAATACACTTCCTATTGAAAATCAGTAGATAATTGCACGTTGATAGAAAAACCATAGACAACTGCTACCATAGAAAAACCATAGACACCGCTACTACTCGGGGTTCAAAGTATCCAATTTTTGTCAAAAAATCCTTTATACTATGTGTAAGTCTACGCTGACGCTCGCTGAAACTTGCTATGGAAGATTATATATTCTTAGTATCGAATGACTTCTATGAACAAATTAATGAATTCTAAAAATAAACTTTTCGTGTCATTTAAAGTTTTCTTGGCATAAATAAATAAATAATAAATATGTAGTTACACTTTGAGAGACGAGACGATTGAAGTAAGCTGAAACTGGTATTTAAACTCGTGACCCCAACAATTAAGTAAGTGTCAAATGAACTGAACCATTGAACAAGAACTTTAAATTATTTGGTCGGAATGTACTTGATTAATTTTAAAAGACCTATTGATTAATGATACTAGAAAATCAAGATAATTATCATCCAGACTTAATGATGATGTTACGTCAGCGTCGTCTAATTCTTTTTTAATATTCTTAAAATATATATTTATCAAACAATTCTTAAAGGTTATTTCATGTGCGTCTTTTGTTGATTTCCTTCTTCGCTGTATTGCTATGATAGAAACCCGGAAGTATTTCGTTTAAGTAGATACTACATCAATGTAGGCATTTTAGTCTACTGATTAGAATGAAGCGTTCCTATAATTCTATAAACTAAAAAAAATGAGAAATAGACATTTTATCAAACAGCCTCAGCACCTTCAAGCGTTTGATAAAAGATAGTAAACAATCATTTTGATGTCTTCCCTTCTGCATAGTGGATTGTTTCTTAAAAATAGTTTTTCTGAAGCATGTTTTCAATAATGCACTACACTGTGAATGCTTTTTTAAAGGCTAATTTAGTCAATTACGATTTACTTATTATATATGTATATGTTGTAAACACCTGTTATTGGAGCATTGGAACTCCAATGTTGATTCAAACTGTCTATATGTTTTATATGTATTCCTAGGTTCTGTTGGTGTTTCTTTTTTATAAACAAATAAATCAGTATAGTTGTACATATCTTAAGGTATTAATACTATAATACCCTTATCCATGATCAAAGCTTACTATATAAAATTATTAATAGTAAATTCGATTCACCGGAATTGAATAATCTTATTAGGTACTTACCGTGTTCCCTCTAGGACAACCCGACAAATTGATCTTTTCTATATTCCAAATTACAATACTAATCACCGAAAACATTCTACCATTCCTCGTATCTGCGAAACATTCAACAAAAATTTCAATAGCTTACACTTATTTCATACTCCGTATTGCAGGTATATGAAAGAATTTATTAACCAACATGATTCAAGATAACAGTGGAAAGATGTTTTGTTATCTTTTCTCGTATGAGTACAGTACAACTCAATTTGCTCTCTCTCTCTCTTTTAGTTATCCTCTCACATTTCCCGTCACCTTCCTATCCCACTATCTTTTCCCATATCCTATTCATTATTTCTTTCCATTCTTTCTCTTCTTTCTGTTGTGTTGAATATAACTAACAGTGGATATAAATAATTGGATGGCAGGCCTAACTATACATTGTACCATTTTTGTATATAAATATATTATTATAATGATTATAATAATATATTTATATACCTGTTCACATGTGTGTACCCCCAATAAAAAAAATACTTAACTAGGGGTTTCACATTGCTTGGATTGGTCGGAAGAGATTGTCTTAGGGCCGTAAACTCCCCCTTTGTACTCTTTTCTGCACAAGAATAAATAAAATTTCATACGATTATTCCATCATTGCCCATATTCATATTTTTATTATCCATCGCTTTTTGGGCTTCTAATAAAAACGATGTCAGATATTAATTATGCAGGCACGCGTACAACAGTGTTATTGATTTTCACAAATACCAGATTTTATAAATAAAGAAAAGAAATGAAAAGGTAAAAGTTCTATGGACAGCAAAAGTTAATTCAATACACCAAACACATATTATCAATATGAAGTCGATCAAACTTATATTTTGAGCTGTAGAGTTATCGCGAAACATCTCGTAAAATCACAGGGTTACGCAGAAGACGAATTTGTATTTTTTGTTTTGTTGGTTTGATCACGTATGTGCGCAAAATCGCGCACCTTCAAGCCGAATAAATTCAAGATGTTTGCCGGCAACTACCTATACAGAGAAGACAAACTGTCGTACAACACCACAACACCATAAAATTATTGAAAATTTCATTTTTCTATTTACTATAACATCGATCTAAACGAATTATTATGATTGAATGTAGATTATGATAGTTAACTGATTTAAACATTTTTAAGATAAAGACGATATAAGAACGTATTAAGATCGTGTCTGAGAAGTCCTATTCAACCCAAAAATAAGTCGATGAATATTCCATCAACAAAATGTTAATGATACTCACACTCCGAATGTTTTATTCAGCGCTCCCTTTTCTTTTGCTTCGTCCATTTTAGAGGATTCCTCGAGAACACTTTTATTTTCAGATCCCATTTTCACCAACTTCACGCCACAGAAAAGCACACGGACAACTTAAAGATATTATACGTATAATGATTATTTTCCCGCCTTAAAACACAAACCATAGATAAAAATAATTTATTATACCGATACACGTGTTTTATTGTTCGAATTACAAAATCCGCGATCACAGCGTGTCGCGATCAACCGCTCGCAGCTGACTGACACTGGCAACTAAATTTAAACTTGCACCACGCTTATAGTGACTGCGAAATAAGCGTAAGTACCTACATACTATTTTCAGACCAATCAAGTTTTTTCCTATATGCAAGTACGAATGAAAACATTCCTTCGTATAATAATTTATTACAATTGTGGTCGTTTAAAACATTTCTCACTTTCTTTTATTAAACCAAACAAACAATACAGTCATTATTTTATAGCAAATATTACAATAAATTCTAACTCAAAAGAAATTCAAGGAAACGGTGGGCCACAGAAGTAGAATATTAACTTACCTATTTTTCTTCTTCCATCAACAATCTCTCCACTGCTGGACGCAAGCCTCTTTTAAGTACCTACTTCCATTCGTCTTTCTATGGGCTATTTGGAACCATCCACTTCCAGCGACGGGGAAAATATCATCGGCCCATCGTTTACACTCTATCTAATTACACTTCGTTAAAAATCTCAACTGTGAAATTTTACAAATACATAAATATATTTTTATAATATTAGGTTATTCCCAATAAAAAAATCCTGTACAATAAATTTTCAGATATTTTTTTATTTTTTCGATAAATTAAATGAGAAAAATCCGCACAGCGAGAAGTTTTTTTTTATAGAATGAATATGTCCTTATACATACATACATACTTTCCATACATACATACTTTCACATCTACATACTTTCCCTAAATCAAGCATTAATGCTTGTGCTATGGTGATCGTAATCGGTTGTTATTTTTGTTTATTTCGATAAATGAAATCAAACAAAATCCGCGCAGCTTGAAATTTTCAGTCATTTTTTTTCGATTGCAAAATGTGCTAATAAAATTTACAAGGTTAAAATGAAACGATCAAGTCTATATGCGGTGTCGAGGACATAACAAGTTTGGGATGTAGCAGAAGACGCTTCTGGAAAGACCACGTCGAACTCATGCACGACAATAGAATTGTCAAAATTGTTGAGACGGAAATCCCAACACCGGAAGACTACCCGGAATACCTGCGAAGAAATGGAAAGACAGTTGGACCTCCTCCTCCCAAGATAGTTTACCCTCACAAACAGGTCACGCGAGGATCACATTTAGGACCACTTTTATTCAACATCTACATATTCGACATAGGCGACTGTTTCGTATTCTCCGACTAATGAACTTTTCGCTGACGACATGAAAATCAAATAAATGACTACCTCAAACTACATTCGGATCTTGACAAACTGTCCAATTACTGCCGACACAACAAATCCCTTAAATAACGTCAAAAAATGCCATAAACTTAGATTATCTCGCAAACTGTCTCACATTACCTTTCAATATGCTCTCAATGGTAAACCAATAATAACTTAATAACTTCTGGTGATAACGTTAGAGACCTTGGTGTTATTATGGACACCAAAATAAAGTTTTACTCACACATTGACACATTCATAAATAAGGCCTACAGAAAATGTTTGGATTTTTAATCAGAACCAGCAATCCATTTACAAACTTGAGAACACTCAAATTTCTTTATTTTTTTTTTCCTTGGTTCGCCCTATCCTGAAATATGTATCTCATGTCTGGACTCCCCGTTACGCAATACATATAAATCGTATAGAGAGAATACAAAATATATTTAATGAACACCTTGATCGTAAAGCATTTCATGATTTCCCGTCTTATCGTGAGGCAAGGATCTACTACTGCATTGATTCACTTGACAACAGACGTACAGTATCTGATAATATGATGCTTCTCTAATATTCTTAATAGCAAAATTGATTCTCGTGCTTTTTTTAATTATATATCTTTCAACATCCCTACCCGTAGAACTAGACATACTCCTCTTTTCCACCTAACCACTTAGCACACTAACTATGTTCAACATGCAACAATCTACAGAATCTGTAATACATACAATAGGCATTTCCAAGAGTTCGAAATATTCTTACTAAGCCCCCCCCCCCCCACATTTAAAAAATATTTCAGACTTAAAATTTCATCCTCATAATCAAACTCAACAATTAATATAATGCACACATTTATATTTACAATTTCTCACAATATCTCACCATAATATGTAATCTTTATTTTATATAATTTATTATACGCTGTATGATGTCCTCTTAAATAACCTAATACCCGATGAAGAAGAAGCGGTTATATTGCCATAAAGAAATCTCATCTAACTAACTCAAGTCAACGCGAAGTAATTTAGTATAATAAATACCTAATATTATTATTAAATTAGAGAAAAATATGCTCGGTAGGTACTCTTGAATTTCTTGAGATAATAGTATGAACTCTTTGATGGTCGATTCTCGCTATCCATATGTTATGGAATTCTATAATATTTAAAGATATTACCTGCAAGACCTGCAATGCCCCACTACGTAAAAAAACTGTACCGGGACTTAAGAGGTCATATAAAGCTAAGTCTAGTGACTGAAAACATGATATATGTATTAAAACCGCCTAATGCACTATGAAGGTGCGCCTTAGTAAGGGTAACTATCGCGTGCGTTAAAAAAGGTTTATACGTGATTTAAATTATCGGAAACCCAAAATTTGTTGATTTTTTGCATTTTAAGAACAAATCTTACTTGAAATGAAAAAAACTTTATCGGTCATTCACTTTGATTTTATGCACTCTTAAAGCATATTAAAGATTTATCTACGACACACAGTTATGGAGTAATTTAAAAAATGCTGTGAAAAGGGATATTTTTAAATTTGTTTTTAGGGGAATTTATGCTGAATTTTAAAATTATGTAACGAACAATCACTAGAGAAATGTTGAAAACACTTATACTATTATTTCTAGAAACACACTGTTTAACATTTTTGAGGAATTTGATTTGAAATTGTGGTGTTTAGGTTTATATGGCCCCTTAAGAATCATTTTCATATTATTATTTCTTGCAGAATTTTGTCCTTTATAATAGTTAAGTACAGTTGCATTCCGTGAAACATTATAAAATCGAAATTTATGTATTCAATCGAATTTAAGATCCTTTCTAATCATCCAATATTGTTGAAAATTTGCATACGCGCTTGCTTCCAATGACAATATATAAATCTTGTAGGCTGTGACCAATACTAAAGTCTTCACAATTTTTATATTCAATCAAATTTCAAACCATTTCCCATACTCCAATCTCGCAAAGAATAATATTATACACCCTTGATGACAATATATACCTAAAAACGAGAGGGTTGTGGCCAACACTAAACTTTACAACGTTTTTTTTTAAATCAAGTTTCCACAGTCTAATTGTGCAGAAATACTATATACACACAAAAACGAATGTGATGTGGCCAACACTAGACTCTTTATAATGCTTTATAACGCTTTTTAAATTCAATAAAATATCTATTCTTACTGAAATTTTACTAACGTTCTTCCTTTGGATGACAATAATAAATAAAGATTGCTTATTTCTTCGCATATTCACATAATATTTGACCAAGTGCAAAGCATTGAAGCAAGTTATATTGTGGTTTAGTGGTAGGTACATTTGAAACAAGCTTACGAAACATCGGTTAAGAACCACTTCCTTATAAGTACAACATTATAATATCTAACAATAGCAATGAAGATATGGGTGTATTAATATCTCCTGTCAACAAACAATACCTACTCTATTTCGTTTTTATCATTAAAAAAACTTTGAACTCTAAATCGCAATTATTATCAGTAAGTAATATTATTGCTCAAATAGTATAATGTAAATAATATATTTCCTCTATCGTCACATGAATAATTAACTGAACTACTCGAAATATAGAAACAAGAATTGAGGAGCGTATGAGATGTCTATATAGCAATCAATTTTCAGAATTTGCCAACCATTTGATGGAACACAATCACACATTTGATAATAATTTAGGTTTCAAAATACTGCATAATAATATTAAGCAATAGACATTTAGACAACTTCTGAATTAGGAAACGTATCAATGAGAAAAATAATATAGGTAATTAACCGTCAAATACAATTTCTAATATTAAATCTCTCTCTCTCTCCTTTTCTACTTCTTCCTCGTGGCTATGAGGGGATGACGACCACAGTTTTGATGGAGCAGGTATACTTCCTTCGTTTATCGTGGCTATTTTTACATCATTTTTTTTCCTCCGTATGTCCTCAAATGAGGACATAAGGAGGGAATGCAAGACGAAGAAGAGTATTATAAGTAAAATGAAATTAAACTCCTTGAGGTGGTTTGGACATATTGAAAGAATGAATGATGAACGACTGACCAAAAAATATACATGGATGTAAGAGATGGAGTGAATAGCAGGGGCCGCCCCAGAAAGGGATGGCATGACCATGTGAATGATATTTTGAAGGAAGGAAATATAAGAAGCTAGAATAATCGACGAGCATGTATGAGACGATGCATGGATGTAAAGGAAGCTAGGAATGTGTGCAAAAATAGAGGAGTATGGCGCTCGGTTCTCTCTGCTTACCACGTAAGGGATATGGTCTGATGGTATGTATGTATTTTTCATTTTTTAATTATGTTTTCACAAGTGTGGATACGATACAAAATACCACAAATAAAAATAATATTCTTTCATACCGTCACGGCATATTCCTATATAATAATAATACTAAATTAAACAGTAAAAACTTATTCAAATCCATTAATACATACGCAATACCGGTTCTGACATATTCATTTGGGGTAATTAAATGGACAGTAACTGAATTAGGGACATTGGAAATCAAAACAAGGACTATACTAACAAAATACAGATACCATCACCCAAATCAGCAATTGAAAGAATTACATTGCGCAGAAATTTAGGAGGTAGAGGATTAATAGATATCACGCATTTAAACAACA
Source organism: Molanna angustata (assembly GCA_963576475.1). Taxonomy (NCBI): domain Eukaryota; kingdom Metazoa; phylum Arthropoda; class Insecta; order Trichoptera; family Molannidae; genus Molanna; species Molanna angustata. Next base: position 45,157,585 of record OY754967.1, read on the forward strand.
GGCAAATTCACTCACTAAAAACTTTCTTTCACCAGAAGGGCAATACTAGCCAGCTTCACGATACAATAAATAAAATAGACAAAAGATTCACCCCACTAGACCTGACCTGCCGGGATATAGAGCCCATAGACACCATAAAACATATCAAAAATAAATGTGATAATTGGGAACGGAAGGAATTACATGGAAGACATGCTAGTGACTTAAAGAAAATCCATGTAGACTGTAGTGCTTCAAATAAATGGCTGGAAACATCAGAGTTATTTCCAGAAACGGAAGTGTTCATGTTAGCTATACAGGATCAGGTAATAAAAACGAGGAATTACAGGAAATACATCATGAAGGACAATTTAGTACAAACTGACCTATGTAGAAAATGCCACCAAAATTCAGAAACCATCCAACACATTACAGGGGCATGCGTCACTCTCACACAAAATGACTATACACACAGACATAATCAAATCGCAAACATCATACACCAAGAATTAGCTATTGCACACAAACTAATAAATAAAAATGACAAAATGCCTTATTATAAATACACACCTACACCAGTTCTTGAAAACTCCACTCACAAACTATACTTTGACAGATCCATACTAACTGATAGAACCATACATAACAATAGACCAGATGTTACAATGTTAATTGACATCGCTGTACCAAATACACACAACATCGAAACAACTACAACCGAAAAAATTAGAAAATACACTGACTTGCAAGACGAAATCAAGCGAATCTGGGACATGCAATCTGTGATAATAGTACCAATAGTAATTTCCACCACAGGAATTATTCCATTAAACTTATTCAGCAGTTTAGAAACCATCAAATTACCTAAATACACATACGTCACCATGCAAAAAGCAGCCATATTAAACACATGCAGACTGGTGAGGAAATTCCTCCAAATCGACGACACTACTGACCTTACTAACACATAAATACTACACATGGCACCAACACACAAAACACCACATTTTATACACTCAGTAAGGATAGCACTTGGCAGCATTGCTCGTGCTACCCCAAATCCCACCAGGTGATAAACCTGAGAAGGTGTTAAAGACCCCGAAATAATAATAATAATAAACACTTCCTTGCACCCTGTGCAATTGGCGAGTTTATTGCCAAATGGCAATTTCTACCAATTAACCAGTGTTTCCAGCCCATTAAAGCAATATTAGCGTGAGAAATTAATTTTAATAAATTTCTCCTCTGCTGGGATTCGAACCCAGGACGACCGCACAGAAACCAAACAGCTTACCAACTGTGCCGCGGCGTTCGGCAATGCGGTAACCAGCGATAGGTGTGCACTCCCTCATAAAACAGTGCTTCACACACGACAGCCGTGTGTGAAGCACTGTACAATTTTTCGAATTATTTTTCATGAAATTTGTTTAAAAAATTTTATTTTTAAAAAAATTATAATTCTTTAATGCCATTTTATGAAAGTGATATGCCTTTTTATTAATTATTTGAAAATAAAAAATTTCGAGTTTCCTGAAGGGTCACTTTGAAATATTTGACAGAAAATTGAGAAGCACTATTCAGACATCCTTCAAATTCTAATGGCGTCTAAGCGAATATTAGATACAAATATGCAAAGTTTGAAAGGAATAGAATGAGTACTTTAGTCTATAATCGATAAAGTAGAATAAATACGCCGTACATAGAACACACACACAGACACATTGTGATGAAACTTTCAGAATACAATCTCAGCATAATACTAGTGGATAATCTGTAATAAAAAATAGTCATAATAATTGCGAATTCATAACTCCCCACTATATCCCCTTGGGTTAGTGAGGAGTAAAAATCCTTTTTATTTTTAAAGAGTGCATAAAATCAATGTGATTATTCGAGATGATTCTTTCCATTTCAAGTCAGCCCCCTTAGACAACGTGTCATTTAGCTCAAGAAAAGAAACAAGAAAAGATAACTTAATGTATGGAAGTGACAGATGCCAGTCACGTGACAAATGTCACTTCCTTGCATTGAGTTATCTTTTCTTGTTTCTTTTCTTGAGCTAAATGACTCATTGTCTAGGGGGGCAGGTTTGTTTTGAAAATGTAAAAAAAACCAAATTTTGGATTTCCGATAGTTTGAATCAGCAATAAACTTTTCCCATTTTCAATATTGCGTGCACATTGTGCACGCAATACTTACCCTTACTAACATGGAAGTAATTTTGATTTTTTAACGTTATATGGCCTCTTAAAACGATGTATCAAAGTGTATTGGTTAAACAATGATAATATTAACTGCCTAAACCACGTCAGATGTTGACAAGAAGAGTGCGGACAGAGATTTTGAACATGACAGAGTGAAACAGGAATATTTAGATTATCTCCATAAAATATATTAAAAAATATATACCATATCCCATTGGTTTCCATTACTTAATTATAATTATTAAGAACCTAGCCAATAATATTTTCAATTTTTTTTTTATACTTGTGGTCAGTGTAAGTCACCAGCAGAGCAGTCACCAGCAGAGCATTTTAGAGTCACCAGCAGAGCATTCACACAGCTGAAATGAGAATGCTGAGATGGGCGGGGGGCGTGACTATGATGGACAGAATACGGAACGTCCACGTTCGCGGAAGCTTTGGTGTGGCCCCAATCACCGATAAGCTGCTCGAGAGTAGATTGAGATGGTACGGACACATCATAAGGCGACCAGAGGAAAATATGATACGTAGAGCGATGGACATCCAAGTGCAGGCCAGAAGACCAGGCAGACCGCTGACAACGTGGCACTCCACTATCACAAGAGAGTTGCGGGAGGCAGACTTGCGCGAAGGAGACGCACAGGAGAGAAGGACTTGGCGAATGAGGACGAGGAGGGCCGACCCCACATAATGGGAAGAAAAGGCCAGGACAAAGAAGAAGAGACTTGTGGTCAGTGTAAGTCTTGCAACTGTTCAAATATTTTGAATCAGTTTAAAATACTTCTAATTGAACTTCAAATATTTAAAATATTATCTGATTCCCGATGTCGTTATTCTTTAATATTGAAATATAATATACAATATCTCTAACAAAATTTTCAAAACCGATTTTTGATAATATATTCTTACAATGTAATATTATATACCATTCACAAAAAAATTCAATTAATATATATAATAAAAAAAATACCTCCAAAACATTTTAGAATCAAAGAAAAATATTTTACTTCTATTAATGATTTATAATGGAATTTTACCAAATAATAAATAATTATGCAATAAACAATATTTTGGAATCGATAGGAATGAAAAATAAATTTAGGAACCTCCTCAGAACCTAATTCTTTGATATGTCAAGTATCTGGATGAGTGAATTATCCCCAATTAAAGACTTGATCGGTGTGTTGCATTTTATTTAGTTCTATTAAATAACTTAAAATTATTTACGCATTGATCTGCTAATTCTTTTGTGGGTGGTTATAAGTTGACGAACACCGTGTTAATTTACATACTTACATATCTGTGAATTATTTTTTAATATAATACATTATATACATACTTATAAACAGTAAAATTCGTATTTCTATTCAAATAACAATATTTGTAACAGTCTGATAAATCGAAATATACTTACATTAATTTACGCTTTTCAGTAACATCTCGACTTGTTCCTTGAGAATCCATTTTTGACACTTCACTTATTTTAATATACACTTATAAAAACAATCTTCATATAAATCCCTCAATAGAATCTACACGATATCACAGCCACAGACAGACTGTTGAAACTTGAGTTTAAATAAAGTAATAAAATTATCGCTATGTGTTACTTATCAAAATAGATATCAGACATGTGTTTATAATATACGTAAAAATCTAGCAATCATATTTTTATGTACCTTCCTACTTATGGTTTTGCGAGATCATATCAACTGAAGTGTTTTCTTACTGACATTCGTTATCCGTCCTGACAAAGAAGCGGTCGCATTGAAACCAGTTGTGTCAAACAACTCACATTATTCTGTGTAGTGATGAGCAAATTTAAGACCAAAGACTTGAATTGAATGCCTTGTTATAAAAATTATATTATTCTGTTAATGGAATATCCCTGAACACATTCGAGCGGAAGGTGCTTCGTCGAATCTGTGGGCCCGCGAGGGACGGCGATGATGGCGCATTCGGCGCAATGATGAATTGTAACAACAACCAACAACAACCTTTGCATGTGACAGTGCCAAAACAAATTATTATTATAATTCACCTTTGCAAAGATATACTTTTTGAGAAGTTGATATTTTTGCAACCAGCACTCTTTAATGAATGGGTTCATTTAAGTTCATTTAAACTAAGTATTTTACATAATATTACATCTAGGTATAACAATTTAACATTTTTCACAACCACTGATCTCAGCTTCCTTATGCCCATCATGTTATTGTGATCTGATTTTGTGTATTTCTTCTTTATTTTTACTGATATACTTTATTTTCTATGTTTTTACTTTTAAATTTAATTTGTTTTTTTTTTTATATTCATATTGGTTAATTTTATATAGTTGATTTTATATATCCCTTCTTTATTTTTACTAATATATTTTTTTTTCTATGTTTTTACTTTTAAATTTTATTTGTGTTTTTTTTTATATTCTCATTGGTTATATTGTTGTTTTATATTGTTGCTGTACGCTGCACATGTGCTTTGTATGTTTTGTAAAAGCCCTTCAAATGGGCGTTGAAGGAATAAAATTTACCAGGCCCCTAGTATCTCAAGCCATATGAGGATCTCGAGATTGAGATGGGCTGGACACGAACATAGAAAGCCAAACTCACGAATAACCAAGACGGTGATGATGGGGCATCCGGGGGGAAAGAGGAGGATAGGAAGACCAAGACTGAGATGAGAAGACGAAGTATCCAAAGATGCGAACCAGCTTCTTCAAATGACCGGATGGAGAACGGTGGCTGAGGACAGGGATGGTTGGAGGCGAATGTTGAAAACCCGATTTGGGCTGTAGTGCCATTGAAGAAGAAGAAGAAGAAGAATGGAATACCCCACAACGTGGGGTAACCAGCGGCAGGTGTGCGGGTGATAATTACTATAAAAATAAACCACAACACATGTGTGTATGCCCACACATCAGTCTAGTCTCACCTAAAAAGCTACTACATCTAGAATGGGCGGAGAACGTCATTGCTGAATTACGTAAGATGATACTTAGCCTTTTGTATTTACGATTACCTGGATTTTTTCGGAAAAACGATAATAATAATAGGAAACAGTAGAAGCACTATCCGAAGCCGGTCCTTTACAGCATAAAATAACGAGTGGGTTGTGGCCAACGCTACCAAGTTACTCTAGAAAGAATTCAATTTTTAATTGAAAAATTTCAGCATTATAATGCCATATCAAACAGACTAACAAAGAACACCTCAACGTTCTTTTTAGACAAAAAAAAATACTAACATCGCTCAGAATTCTCCATTTTAGTTATTCTGAATGTCCAGGAACCGTGGAGCCAAATTAGTAAATACATATGGCATTAAAAACAAAGGTGGGCTGATTATGTTACAGTATTTATTTATTTATGTTATTCTTATTCATTTTAGTGTTAAAAATTTTAATATTGTACGTTGCCAATTTTTCAAATATAAAAACAAAACGAGTGGGTTGTGGCCAACGCTAAACTCCTCACTAACACGTCACTATAAAGTATTCAAATGTTGTATGGAAAATATTCAGCATTTTCATGAAATAAGTTTGTTAAATTATTTTTTATTTAAATATTTTATTATGAAAACTTGATAGATTTTCAATCCCATTATATAAAAGTAATGTGCCTTTTTACCAATTTGAATATTCCCTTATTATTTGCATGTATAAATTTGAATTACCTAATTATCATTTTTCGACTTTTTTGTATTTTGATCTCAATTACTTATATCTTACATTTCAAATTCACTCAACTGCTTACGTAATATTTTAATAATTTTATTTTAATATTGGGCATAATAATATTAATAATAATTAACTCTTCCTTGCATCCTGTGCAAGTGGCAAGTAAATAGCCATTTGACAATTTCTTCAAAAATTACCAGTAATTCCAGACCAGAGAAGCAATATTTGCGAGAAAAAATCAACTTAAATAAATTTCTCCTCTGCTGGAAATCGATCCCAGGACGCCCGCACAGAAGTCGAACGGCTTATCAACTGTGCAACGGCTCTCGGCATAATAGTAATTTGAAAAAAGCTGTATGTTTCTCCTAAAAAAATCTGCAAAACTTACTTCTTACTAATAACAGTCATAACTAACTGTGTGGTGAAGGTATGATTGATTTCCTAATTTTCCTAAAAATTAATTTAATTTTCTCATTTCTTATCGTATATGTTTCTTAATATGCAATTAAGTGTTTTTTTTAATGCATCAGTGGGTTCAATTCTGAAAACGCACTTAAAATTTTCATTTTATGTATTTATAAATTTTATGTATTTATTGTTATTAAGATTTAAATGACAGAATAAAATCACTAGTGAATATTATGTAACTTAAATAAATATAGTTTAAAGTGAAAGTTCTGGTACACAAATTTTTGTTTTAAACATTTTTTTCACACATTTTATCAATGTTCATTCGAATTTTAATTCGTCCTTAGAATTGAACCCATTGAAGAATCTGTTTTAATTCCGTGAATATAATATCATATCCTGTAACTAGTAGGTATTACATAATAGAGGAACCGATACCTAATTTAACAGTATTTATTTATATTCTCATAGTGACTTGATAAGTAATTGAAAATTATTATCAGAAGTTTGGATTATAGATAATTTCAATCAAAATATTACCTAACGTACATATATAGTACCTACCTATATATGATGACAAGTAGATAATATGTTAAGTATTTATTGATACACAGGCTTGCACTCTAAGATTACGTTACGTTGGTAACGTTTGTATGATAGCATCTGGTTTTCTTATTCGTTATTTCCTACAATTAGGGATTTATTTTCTTCTTTTGTAATATTTATGTAAAACAAGTACTTACCTAGATGTCACCTAGAAGTACTTATTTCATTTTTATTTGAATTGGTTCTATATTAAAGTTTTAGTTTTATATTTGTTTTAAAGTGACAGTTAAGATTCTAAAAAGGAGGAACTAAAAGCATTTAATGTCGTTTCTCTTTTTACTGGTAAAATTATATCTTATAATATTATTGTATATTATATTTGTTATCATTATTATTTATTTATGTTATTATTACTTTTATTGTACTTTATAATTATTTAATTAATAAATTTCTCTTTTTACAGAGCAACGATTTAATTTGTTTAATACATTAATACACACCATTATATTTATAAAAGTTATTTCTGGCAAATCAGCACAAATCGTTAAATAATATTAAACTTCCTTCACCACACCGTCCAGCCATCGAAGCTTCGGCCTTCCAACTTTTCTTCGTCCCCCCGGTGCACCATTCATGTGATCCGTCTTGGGACGTCCTCCTCGCTCATTCTTTGGACGTGTCCAGCCCATCTGAGTCTTCCTATTCTTATTTCTGTCACTATGGTTGCCTCCTTGTACAGATCATACAATTCGTAGTTGTGCCTGATACGCCACTCTCCATTGTCACAAGTCGGGCCGTAGATCCTCCTCAGCACCTTCCTCTCAAAAATTTCCAGGGCTCTTTCATCAGATTTAGCGATTGCCCAACATTCTGATCCATATGAGAGTACTGGCCGAATTAGAGTCTTATAGAGGAGGACTTTCGTTTTTCTGGTGAGGTGACGAGACTTCATGTGCCTCTGCAACCCATAGTAGCACCGATTTGCGGACACTATTCGGCGTTTAATTTCGGTTGAGACATTGTTGTCACTTGTCACCATAGTACCGAGGTACACAAACTCGCTAACAGTTTCGAATGTGTAATCGTCGACTCCCAAATCTGGCGGTTTTCGACGTTCATGCACTGGCATATACTTTGTCTTTCCCTCGTTTACCATCGACCCCATATTCCTTGCTGATGCAGCCAGGGCTTTAAATGCAATTTTTCAATCGTTTTCCGAGCGTGCAATGATATCTATATCATCAGCGTAGGCAAGGAGTTGCACAGATTTATTGAAGATATGGCCACCAATTTGAATACCCGAGTCTCGGATGGCCTTTTCCAGTGCCAAGTTAAACAGTGTGCACGCAAGTGCGTCTCCCTGCCTCAGTCCGTTGAAAGTCTTCAGGGGTTCGGACATGTCCTGTTGTATTCTAACTCGACATTCGACGTTGGACATTGTGAGCTTCACTAGGTTTACTAGTTTCTTGGGGATATTAAACTCATCTCTCGTTTTTCTCGGTTTACTGTGTCGTAAGCAGCCCTAAAGTCAACAAATAGATGGTATGTGTCAACGTTGAACTCTATAGTTTTTTCCAGTATCTGTCTCAGGCAGAAAATTTGGTCAGTTGTGGACATTCCCTTACGGAACCCAGTTTGATATTTTCCGATAATGCCATCCGAGTATTTCCCCAGTCTGTCACACAAAATATTTGACAGGATCTTATATGAGACATTCAGCAGAGTAATACCTCTGTAATTAGAGCATTTCATGGGATCTCCTTTTTTATGGAGAGGGCAAATTATTCCACAGTTCCATTCACTTGGCAGGGTTTCGGAGCACCAAACAGATTTTATTATAGAATGTATTTAATTAATAAATTTCTCTTTTTACAGAGCAACGATTTAATTTGTTTAATACATTAATACACACCGTTATATTTATAATTTCTGACAAATCAGCACAAATCGTTAAATAATATTAAACTCAAATTGTCTTTTAGAATTTCTTATTATTATTTTTAAATACCAAGGAAGGGTTTCAAAAAATGTAAAGGATACTAGGATTAATATAATACCGTGAATATACTTATACTTAACTGTATCATATACAAGGTCAATCACTTTATGATTCCCAATGTTTTAAAGTATGTATGGGGAATGCAGTCTTCACTTGGTGATGGAATACATAGTATAATATGTTCTGCTATGGTTAATATATTGAGGTCAATTGTGCAATAGGTACATAGCGTATGACGTTAAATGCAACTCGATCCAGACACCATCATCATAGTTTGTACATACATATATAGATACCAACATAATGATATAAAACAAGTTCTAGTACAATTATATTATACTTGTTTATCTTGACATAATTATGCCCTTATAGCAGACATACACAACTCACTGCTTGATGAAAACAATCGACAATTTGATCGATAGAAATATTTAAATTTATAAAGTTTATACAATATAGGTACATGTTAATGAACTCATCCGAAGTATATGTGATAATTATAATTGAGTTATATAGCTAGGATATATTTCATATATATTTTTTTAAATTAAAACATTAATGTCTTCTTTTTTAGTTTCAATCTTGGGAATTGGTTGACAGCAAAGCGATGCATCTCTTCCTCCACTTTGCTCGATCTTCAGCGACTCTCTTCACCTCTGTGTAGGTAGTACATCTCGAGGGTTTTCTATATTTTACGGTCTCTTTCACATATGCACCATGCCCCCAAGTCAAATTGAAAACGCTGTTCGTTATCGCCAAGCGCTAATTTTTTTTTGTATGGGATTTAACGTTTGTTGTTTGTTATTGTAGAAAAAATTTCTACAACAAACGTCAAATCACATACAAAAAAAAATAGCGCTTGGCGATAACGAACAGCGTTTTCAATTTGACTCAGGGCCCATGTCTCGTAACTATATAGCAGAATACTCCAGACATATGTCTTTACTAGATCTTTCTTGTAGGAGTTTAAGGTCCATGTTGATGGATTCGGAGATCATAGATTTTAAGACGAGTGCTTGGTGGGTACGACTATTAGTACAATATTATATTATATTCTCAAAAGCAATCCTAAAATCAACCGTAGTCCTTTAGCTTTCCTCGTTTCTTTTCTCGAATCACTTCCTCCCCCTCTACCTAGGTATATATACTTATATGTATGTATGTATCAGCATGTAATATGTATATGTAGCTAGAAATTGTGGGTCCCCATGTAAAAATTACAAAATATCCCTCCAACTAGGGATCGCAATCTAGCGGCGTTTTCAATCCAGCAGGTTTCGCGCTCGATCTAGCATTTTATGATATTCAATAAAGACTAATAATATAAATATAAGACAACTTAGTTGCATTTGTATTTATAAATATAATTTAGTCAGTTGAAAATAGTAAGAATTAATCATAACTCTCAAATTTATTATATTGATTAATATTTTGAACATTAAGGAAAACATCTCTCCGTGACAATAACTTTTTAATTCAGTATTGCTATATCTACAAATGTCTTATTTGGATACTCGTATGTATTATAACTTTTTAAAAAAAATAAGATCCCACTGGATTGCTGGATACAGGATCCAGCAATTGCAATCCCTACCTCGAATGTATTTTTAGGCCTTCATACCACTGGGACCAACAACATCGTATTTTTTTTTTTAATTTGCTTTGATAATTAAAATATTTATATGACATATGATAAAATAGTAAAATTGAACACGTTTGGGATTTATTTTTGTCTGTGTAACATTTATTTTAAGTCTTTTTTTCGGTGGTCCTTCGAGCCGGATCAATGAAAAAAAAAGGAAATTATGATTTAAATCGAATGAAACCGTGCTTACATATGAAATTATATATTACCTTTTCTGGTTGTCTGTACAACTGTTATTTTAATTAATTTCGTGGATACATTTTAAAGTTTTAACAATATGTTATGATATATTCTTAGAGTAGATTTTTTTTTAATAAAAAAATACATTTTTTAATTAAGAAACAAAAGAACAATTCAATATTATCGCCCCATTGTGGTCATTGAGGACACTTATATATGGGGCAATGTTTATTGAAATCATTTACAAAAGCGATTATTTTCTGGAATAGTATCTCCTGTGAGGCACCGGCTTAGAATAGTCCTTCCACTCTTTTCAATTATCATCGTTTTCGAGTGTCCCGTAAGAGCCGGGTAATAGATAATACAACAGGCAACAATAACATCTGACATAGTTCAGCAATGAAGTTCACCACCCATTATGAATGTGTTGTTAACTTTACATTTTGGGATATGCCGTGATGGTATGTATATGTAGTAAAATTCTCCTAAGAGCGACCAACTAAGAACCGTTTTTAGACCCCCTTTGTGCAGGTACCGTCCACCGCAATAAACGGTCGACTAATCACATGTATTAGTTAAGTCAGTCGCACATCCCCAGTGTAGTGTTATTAACAGTGTATTAGCAACATGGAAAATATTACCCACATTTCGTCACTTTCGCCAGTTAAGAGAAATAAAAATGGACAGGTAAAATATTATACTTTTTATTTTATTTATTTTTGTATTTTTATGATTTTAGATAATATTTTTATAGTATTCAAAATAAACCTAGTTATAGGCATGTATAGTATCTCCGGCCGTTCGAACAACGACGTATCTTTTTGAGCGCGTATAATGTTGTGTTTGAACCGAGTGTTGGTGATTTCTGGTGACAATTTGATCAGTAAAAAATGACCGCAAAAAAGAATTTCAACAATAAATATAACTAGGTATATGATGTACAAAACTATATGTAATTTATTTAGAATAATAGGTATACACTATAGATTCTCTTACTTAAAGAGTAGGTACAATTGAATGTTATGATTGTGACATAGGTGAATGGCATGGGTGAACGACATGAGATAAATAAAGAACTCTGGACCATTGCTATAATGAACCATTCGCACTAACTTAACTAAATTATCTATAAATATAAAATATGTATATGTAGGTACCTATGTATATGCAATTTTACATATTTGCATTCGCATGTCACGGTATTTTCATTACAATTTTAAAAAGTAGAATTTCATACATCAATTTATCAAATAGCACAGACAATGAGTTTCGCCACCATGTGTGCGTATGGAGACCGATAAACAAATTGTGTCCTATTTCGTATTCTGATCAGCACATTATATGTACTTTTGAACATGTATTTTTTTAAGTTTTTTGTATGACGTATTAAAGTATAGACAGGTATGGATGCTATTGGGGTTGTTATATAATTAGGCATATAATATATCAGAAGGTTGCGATTTTAATGTACGTGTTCAAATTACTTCCCAATGACGTACATCACTATAATATAAGATATTGCAATTTGATAATCAGTTAATTATTAGAAATAAAAATAGTAATTCAGGGATGAAGGGTTTCATAATAAAAGATTACTTTAGTAATCTTTGGTAATTTATATCTATTTTCGATTTAAATAAGTTACAATATTATACTACTTGATAAATTTACAGATGTTCGCGATGTTTGGGTGTGTATAAATTTTATAATAATTTCTAACACTGTTATCGTCTGGTCGGCTGATGGGCGAATGGCGAACCGCGCTGCATATTCGGTTCAGGAACTGATGTCCTTCGGCCATCTTTGTTAATACGAATAAGATGCGAGACTATCCGACGTTTCCATTATTTGTGGTGCATAACATCGCCACAAAAGGATTCATATTTTTATTAAGAGTGCTTCTACACTCAAACATCATAACATTTATTTCTTTAACAAAATTAACATTTGAACATTTCTTTAGTTCGTTCGGTTCCGTGTCCAGACCATCTATGTATGTATATCTATATTTATTTATTTATTGTTAATACAAAGACATTTTTACATATTTAGGTTAAGTAAGTAACGCCCCACTAGGCAAAACCTGTTATGGGGCTGTTACTTTTACACAATAAGGTATACAAATTATTTACATATAGAGGATACAAAATATATAAGGTGCACAAATGTTACATTCAAGTTATAAGAAAATGATTACAAAAGAGTAAGAAGTAGAGTTTTAGATTAAATAAAAGAAATGATTAAGAAGAAAGGAAATATAGGAATAAAAGTAAATAAGTCAGATGTTAAGGATGGACAACCCCCTCAGCATAGAGCCTGCCTGAAGAAATCAGCCATTTTTTTATATGAATTTTAAAGGAATATGCACCCTCTACAATATCTTGCAGGCACCATAGCCCCATCGCTTGCAGCCAAGAAGTCCTTCTCATTACAAGACTCCACAATGAGTGAGCAAACAATTTTATATTTCTTTAATGAATGGTCAAAACATAATTTTAAAATTTAGTATAAGTTCCTCTATTTTTTTAATTAATCTATAGCTAAACGCCGTAAAGTAAAAAAAAAATACTTTGGTGCTGAATGCATAAATCAAAGTGAATGTCCGAGATACCTAGTTTTTTATTTCAAGTTAGGTTTGTTCTAAAATGAAATAAATAAATAAAAAATTATTGAGACGAAAAAAGGTTTCTGACGCCATGCTCAGCTATGTTACAGGAAGACAAGCCCCCCAGAAGCTGATTTTCAGCATGATCCTATTGCACATATATACATACTACATACATATACCATCACGCCGTATCCCTACTTGGGGTAGGCAGAGAGGACCGAACGCCAGACACCTCTATCTTGACATTTGTGTTTTGCCTCATTAACATCCATGCATCGCGTCATACATGCTCTCCTATTATTCTGACTTGGTATATTACCATCTTTCAAAATCTCATTTATATGATCATGCCAACTTTTTCTCGGGCGGCCACGACCTCTCATTCCACTCTTTTCAGCCTTGTATACTTTATTTGTCAGGCGCTCATCGTTCATTCTCTCCACATGTCCGAACCATCGTAGTGTATTTACTTTCATTCTACTCACAATATCTCTTTCAATCTTGCATTCTCGTCTGATGTCCACATTCCTTATCCTATCATAGATCGTTCTACCACACATTCGTCTTAGGGACCTCATTTCCACAGCGTTAATTTTACTTTCATGCGTCTTCTGTCATGTCCATGTCTCACTTGCATACATTAATGTTGGTACGACTATTGCATTATGCACAGCGAGCTTTGATGGCCTTGAGATAATTGGGTCAGCCATTATTGTTCTTAATGCACCGTTCACCCTATTTGCTGCCGTTACCCTTCTTTCTATATCCTTTTCCAGTCTTCCATCACGCTGAAACATACTTCCTAGATACAAATACCTATTCATCCATTTGTTCTAGTAATTCATTATTCACTCGTATTTCGCATTCTGTTCTTCTTTCGCTTTTTTCAATAACCATTACTTTAGATTTAGCTCCATTCATTCTCAGTCCATTTTGGATGCATCCCTCGAATACCATTTTTACCAAGCGCTCTAGATCTTTCACATTTTCTGCCATTAATACTTTGTCATCCGCATACATAAGATCGCATACATTGACCCCTTCCAGCTTCAAACCGATGTTTACGTTCTTCAGTTCTTTTACACAGTAGTCAGTACAAATTGAAAATCCACGGTGATAAGACGCAACCCTGTCGTACTCCTTTCTTGATAGGGAACCATTCTGTGAGTGAGTTATTAACCCTCACACAGGCCTGGCTACCCTCATAAAGAGATGCAATTGCTCCTATCAACATACCTTCCACTCCGTACACTGATAGCACGTTCCAAAGTTTTTCCCGATCGACTTTATCATAGGCCTTTTCCAGGTCAATGAAAGCACAGAAAAGCTTCTGGTTTTTGGCCAGAACCTTTTCAGTTGCCATTCGAAGGGAGAAAATTTGGTCAGTACATCCTCTACCCCTAACAAACGCTCCTTGTGCATCCCATACCTTGTTTTCAGTCACCTTTCGTAACTTTTGATCTAATATCCTACATAGCATACAGTTTTCCAACTGAACTCAGCAGACTAATGGCTCGATAATTCTGGCAATCTAATTTTGACCCTTTTTTGAACAGGGGTACTATCACTGCGTTCCTCCAATCCGGTGGGGTATGTCCTGTCTGCCAAAACTTATTGAAGAGGCTGTGACACCATTTCATCGCCTTTTCGCCACCATATTTGATGAATTCAGATGTTACACAATCAAATCCCGCAGCTAGGCCAGAAGCATCGTAAGCACACGTAATATCATATGAAGAAATTTTATGATATCTATGAAAAGCTAATCAGTTCTAAGTTCAAGCTATTAATATTGTTATATCAATATGAAATCAAAGAACTGAACATTGCCAAATATAAAGAAATTCTCTTGTTACATATAAGTTTCAGACAAAAATCCATTAAATAAAATATAATTTTTGAAACCGTTGAATATTTTTCTTTTAACATTGACCAACTTTGAATACAATTTTATGAAGATTCTTGGTGTTGTATAAATAGTTGAAACCAAATTAAAATATCTCTAATTTCCAGGTCGTGAGAGCATTTTTTCAGTTTTAATAGATGAAATCATAAAGAAACATTGAGAAAAAATTAACCGTTGTTTATAAAAACTAATAAGCTCTAAGTTTATGGACTTAACACATATGATATCAATATGAAGTCAATCGGAGTTGGTATAGTTTGGGCTGCAGAGAAGACACAAAAAAAACAACGTAAATGATGAATTCATAGAGAAGAAATCAAAAGTTGTCTATGGAAAACTAATCAGCTCTAGGTCTTTGCACTTTACACATATGATGTTAATATGACTTATAGTTTGGGCTGTAGAGAGGACACAAAAAAGATAAATGCTACGGCGTACGGCGTATACGCCATACACACAAACACATCACGACGAAACTCATAGTGTGCATTCTCTACATGATACGATTGAGAAATTGATGTAAAAAAAATACGCTTAAATTTTGCGAAATCATGACTCTCCCCTATTCCATAGTAGTGGAGAGTAAAAATGAATGTTTCTGAGTCACGCCAAGTCTAATTTCTAGACTTGTCGGCGTGTTCTCAAGACGATATCTATGTATACTCTAATAATAACAAAAATTACTGTAAAAAAACACAAAGATGGTCTCCCAAACATACAATACTTTCTATGTTCCAAAAACTTATTTTACATTACTTCTCAGGCAACTAACAAGTTGCCACATTCTGGAGGATAACGATATTAATCGTCTCACAGATCCAGACTGAAAACACAATTATAAACTGTATCTCCACCGGGAATCGAACCGGGGACCTTTGGATCAGCAGTCAAATACCTAACCAACTGAGTCACGAAGGATGACATACTGTTTATAATACTGAACAAACCTTAAACAGAAATAACTTGGCTACGATGGTGATTCTTAATTTTGAATCTAATTAAATTTGAATGAAATAAAAGTCTATAATTAAAAGTATGTAAATGTAATTAAAAATACATACATACCATCACGCCATATCCCTTACGGGGTAAGCAGAGAGAACCGAGCGCCAGACTCCTCTATTTTTGCATACATTCTTAGCTTCCTTTACATCCATGCATCGTCTCATACATGCTCGTCGATTATTCAAGCTTCTTATATTTCCTTCTTTCAAAATATCATTCACATGGTCATGCCATCCCTTTCTGGGGCGGCCCCTGCTATTCACTCCATCTCTTACACCCATGTATATTTTTTTGGTCAGTCGTTCATCATTCATTCTTTCAATATGTCCAAACAAAATGTAATTAAAAATAACAAGGCGAAATAGACCTATCGCATAAAAACAAATTAATGTAGAATCAAAAACTTATCTTTTTATTATTCTATAAATGGAATAAAAAAATTCATGTGAAATCTGTTAATTAGGTACCTATGTATTAAGCCACACCTCAATAGCCATTCCGTGACAAGTCTTTTTACATTGTTTTTGCTTTTGCATTTCTTAATAGATGCCGGCATCATCCAACTGTCGATTCGTTCATGAGAATTCAATTCTATTGAAGGAAGAGGCAGTATAAATTCAAGATGCGTGTACGAAGGAACATTTTGTATGGCGTAGTGGACTTTTTGCATGCTAATAACACCAACTAGAGGCCTCGTAGCATATATGTTCCCATACATGGATTTACTCAGAATTCGGAGTAGAACATTTTATGTGAGTTGTGTGTGTGTGTGTGTCTGTGTGTGTGTGTGTGTGTGTGTGTGTGTGTGTGTGTGTGTGTGTGTGTGTGTGTGTGTGTGTCCTTATAACTTTTGATCCGCTCAATTTACAGAGCCCAAATTTTCAGAATATATAAACAGTTATAGGCCTACAAAACTTTTATACTCAGAATTGTGAATTTTTGTTTCAGTCAGGGGTTATCAACTTTTGAATTTTTACTTTATTTTTCCATATATCTCAGAAACTATAAAAGCTAGAACGCTAAAAATTGGTATAAAGATAGACAAATACAAAATCTCAAATAATATTTTTTTTTTAATTCCAGGGTTTCTCAAACATTTTTTATTAAGAAAAATATTTTATTTAGTGAGTTTAACTGCCTATATTTCCATTTTTTTTAAATATCGAAAAAAGCCGAAATACCCCAACTAGATAATTTAATTTTATATAAAAAATATAAACATTGTAATTTGTATTTATATTTTTCAACAATTTTTATAAAAATTGAATTTAGTGACGACATCACTTCATACAATTTGTATGGTAGTCGCCTATACACAATATGTAAGAAGACTTAATAGTTTGATACTTAAATCTTCAAACATACATACATACCATCATACTGTTTTCATATTCTGTGTAGGAAAAACAGACTGACCTCCATACTATCCTGACAAACATACCTACATGTTTTATATAGAAAATAAAATATCTTCAAATATTTATTAATTTGTGTTGTTTATAAATTGGTACGTATTCTTTGATTATGCATACTATCGCCATCGACAGTTGGATCTCATGTGTTACATGCAACTAGTATTAAGCAATATAGGTACATTATATTCCAACGTTCTCTTACCGTATTTGTTATTATATTTTGGAACTACATAGGTACATATTATTCGTCGTAAATTTAAATCTAGTGTAATGCGTGTGTTGCGGTCTGTCTTTATATTCGTCCTTCAAAAACTGGTCACGGAATGTTCTTTCCCAAAACAAGACTTTGGCGGATAAAACATTCAATACGATTATGAATATGCGTGCGATATTTTCGTATCGCTTGAAAAAAAAATTAAAACATTATCGCCATCTATGAAAATGACGGACAAATTTTTTTTAACGCCATCTATTGAGAAATTGGTGTTTTTACATTTTTATTTTCTATTATGTACATAGTTACAATACCATTTAAAACACGAGTATGTTTCATTTTGAAGGAAGTTTTATTTTTAAAAAATCTAATGCTGCAGCGTTTCCAAAAAGGTCTGGCAGTCAGCCTGGGTCGGCAGACATTGTCCGAACGCTTCCAGCAAGAGTGGATCTTTGATGACGGCCTCTTTGTAATCTTCCAGGGAAACTTTGCCATCTTGGTCCACGTCCAGCTTCCTCAGTGCCAACTCTGTCAACTCCCGCACACCTTCGTCGGGATCCTCGTCTCCGGGCTGCTTTATAAGACTGTTCCTAAAGTGAAATTTATTTATTACGATAAATAAATGAAATAAAAAGTACAAACCACACATTTAACAAAGATACAAATTTAAAAATTCTGCATATACATAAAGATGGATAAAAACTAGATAATTTGGAAGCCCTAGAAATTAGGAAGACTCTGAACAGAAATGAAAAAAATATAAATAATCAAACAATTTTGAATAATTCACCACTACTCAATATGTTTCCACTAGGTCGCCATAACGGTAATTCTTACTCCTCCCCATCCCCTTCCGCGTTACCACCCACACCATAATATCGCACACGCCCGTTCATTTTTTAATAATACGTTAGTACAAGTCTGTCCTGAGGAGGGAGCGGTCAGCTCCGAAAACTGGTTAGACACGTATTCATAGTGGTTTAAACAAAATAAATTTGTACTAAATTTCACTTTTGTGAAAATATTTAAAATGAGCCACAAAGTTATAGCAACGTATGAAAAAAAAGAACATTGTTTTTTTCTTATTTTGCATAAAATAAGAAAAAAATGGCTACTAGATTTTCACCAAGCATAGATATTAGTACCTACTTATTTAAATTTTGAATGGATATTTAGATATGGATAGCTACTTGTAACAATGAGACACTACCTCAACAGTTGAAACATTTCATCTTTGGTAATGTAACCGTCCGAGTTAAGATCGTACACCCTGAAGCAGAGGGCCATTTTCTCAGACATGGTTCCCTTGAGAAACACGCTCAGCCCCAACAGCCAGGACTCCATTCGGAGCACCCCGCTGCTACCAGCCGCGCCAGATCCTGTTGATGAGTTTCCCTCCCAAGCGGACCAGGCAGACCAAAGCCTCTCGGACAGGTTTTCTTCAGTGACCATATCGAAAGTGCTGTGCAGGATCTCGCGAAACATCGTGCGGTCTATACCCTAAAAAATGAAACATACATATATTCCAACATTCTTAGTTTTCGAAAATTTAAATGCTTCATTCCCGTTCGGCCGGCTTCCGGGTTCTATTACAGACAGTAGATTTTTTATGACAAATTTTATATCAATAGAAAAAAAGTAGTTAGACTATTACAGGAGAATCGAGAAATCATGGCCCCTTTATTTATGTGATTTGTTTAAGCCATGCGCAACGCACACCAACTTTGCCTTGTTATTGAGTTCCCTATCAAACAAATTTTTGAAATTTCTTTATATATGTTAATCATCAAAATCCTTTCACTTGAGAATAAGCTGAAAAACACCATCGCCCTTTTTTTATTATTATTTCTCAAGCAAGTTTACTTCTCTGGAGAGACTATTCGGAATAAATTACCATATGGTAAAAAACTGCCCACTTGTGTCATCTATCTCCTTACATTTTAATTATCTAAAAGTGGAGTAAATTGAAACTGTTTTGTTTTTAGAGATGTTTATATAATGGACGGCTCGAGAGAAATGTTTGGGACCGTGAAAGGAGGGTGTATCATTTATAGGTAGCCAGAGGGACTGATTCGTGTCTCTAGAATATCTTCTTCTTGATCACCTGAAGCACCTTTCTTCCACTTCTCTGGGTCTTCAGCGCGTCTCTTCAATTTTGTGTAGGAGGTACACTTCATTACAAATGAAATATAAGGAAAACGTGAGATAATCTGTCCCCGTCCTAATACTTAAGTCGTATTACAGAACTAATTTGGTATTATTTGACGTGCGCTGTATCAGTTACAAAGAGATGAAGAGACTGGCGGACGATAGAATTAAGTGGAAAGATGGAGTGTTTGGTGCAGACCAATCCTAGGGTTGTGACCCAGAAGAAGAGAGAGATTTGGTATTACATAAAGTTTCTTACCCTATCTATTTCTTACCGCGTACTCTACATTATGTCAAATTACGATATTTGTAAGATTTTGGTGAGGCGTCAACAGACCAACCTAATCATTCAAATGTGGGAAAAATAATCAAAAACATATATGTACTTTTGGAAGACTTCTGAAATTTACCTAAATTAGGCAGATTTATTTATTTTTTTTTTTTTTTTTTTTTTTTTTTTTTTTTTTTTTTCTTAATGTTTCATTTCCTTCCAAATGGCAAGAGGAAATGATCTTACTTTAGCACTGATAAATGTTCGTTCATTGAATACAAGTATGGACGAGCTTTTTTATGCATTAAATTCATACGAAATCGATATTTTAGCACTAAATGAAACATGGCTGCGTCCAGATGACAAACTAACAGCTTACCAAATACCTGGTTACAAATTGTATCATAGGGCGAGAGCAACTAGGGGTGGGGGTGTAGGTATGTACATACGGAATCATTTCAACTGCCGCACTGTACGAAATTCTGGCGATAGTTTAGAGCAGATTTGGCTCAACATGAAATTTTCTAAAACAAGCATTGTACTAGGGACAGCTTATAGACCTCCTTCAATGAGCATAGAAAATTCAATGGAATGCCTGGAAAATGTTTTATCCGACCTAAATTGCACATCCGATCTCTTATTCTTCCTTGGAGATTTAAATATTGATTTATTGAAACCAAATGTCTCTTCAGTCACTAAATTATTACAGCATCTGGATAGTTTTAACTTAAAACAGATAGTAACCGAACCGACGCGTATTACGGACTCATCCCAGTCTCTCATTGATATAATTTGTACTAATGCATCGAGTCAATTAAAGAATGTAACTGTTGTGCATAACTCGAAACTCAGTGACCATGGCTTAGTAATTGCAAATTTTGAAATTAATAAACCTAAACGTAAACCTCACGAAGTTAAATATAGAGCCTTAGACGATATAAATATAGAAGACTTAAAAATAGACCTTGATCATATCAGCTGGATAAATATCGAACACCAACCAAATGTGGACGCTATGGTTGACATGTTTAATTCAAGCATTTTGGAAGTGTTTGACAAACATGCGCCTGAGCGTAAACGTTTTGTGAAAACTAAGTATAAGCCGTGGTTCACTGAAAATCTTAAACAAATGATTAAAAAACGCGATCGAGCTGCGAGTAAGGCTAAGAGAACCAAACAAATTGAAGACATCAACTCATATAAAGTGATTAGAAATATTACAAATACTTCAATTAAACGTGAAAAAAGGGAATATTTCTCTACTAACGTTAATAGTAATTTGCAGAACTCTAGGTTATTGTGGAAGAACCTCAAAAGATCTATTGAATTAAATAACGACAATAATTCTATCCCACAATACCTCTGTGATGCAAATAAAATTAATGATCACTTTTTGAAATTACCCAGCGAGGAATTTGATGCAGGCGAATTTATTGAGTTTTACAGTAATAACAAATTTTCTGATAGCATTAATTTCAGTTTTCATCATGTTTCATATCTGGAAATACTAAGGATTATTCAAAATATACAGTCTATGGCTACTGGCAGTGACAATATATCAATTCGTATGCTCAAACTTACTTTGCCACACAGTCTAGACGTAATTACTAAAATTGTCAATAGATCACTCTCAGACTCTGTATTTCCCACCGCCTGGAAAAAGTCTTTGGTTTGCCCCATTCCTAAGACCTGTAATGTTTCCAGTCTTAAAGACTTGCGACCCATCAGTATTCTCCCTGCTTTTTCAAAAATTCTTGAAAAAGTTGTTCATCAACAGGTGGTCGAGTATGTAAACATGTTTAATATAATCCCTGCCCTTCAGTCAGGTTTCCGCCCCTTACACAGTACATCTACAGCATTACAATTAGTAACCGATGACATACTCACTCAATCCGACAAAGGTCAATGTACAGCCCTGGTCCTCTTGGATTTTTCTCGTGCGTTTGATTGCTTGAATATAAATTTACTTGTTTCGAAGCTAAAATATTACGGGTTCAATGCTAAAGCTTGCAAATGGTTTAGTGACTACCTTGCTAATCGTTCACAGAGAACTAAATGTACCCAAATGGACGGCTCTAAAATAGAATCTGACACAAAAAATGTATATCGTGGTGTTCCGCAAGGATCCATTTTAGGACCTCTGTTATTCATTATCTACACCGCGGACATATCCACTTCAATCAAATTCTGTAATTTTCATTTATATGCCGATGACACGCAGTTATATATTTCATTTCCTCCAAATGATGCTGCTGACGCTGCCCAAAAAGTAAATTATGACTTAGAAAACATATACAAATGGTCAAAAAATCATTCTTTAGTATTAAACGCTGCAAAGTCACAGTACTCGATATTTGGCACTAAGCAGAGGGTTAATAATTTTAATGAAAGATCCTTCAAACTTCTTATCAATGGCACTGTATTGGAAAGACAAATGAATGTCAAGAACCTCGGTCTAATTTTTGATGCAAACCTTCGTTTTGAAGATCATATTCGTTCGAAGGCCAAACATTGCTATTTCAGACTAAAAATTTTATATAGAATTCGCAAATACCTTGATGTGAATCTGAGAAAATTGTTGATTGAATCCATTGTTCTGCCAATTCTTGATTACTGTGATACAGTGTATGGACCATGTTTGTTGACCAAACATCAACGGATAGTCCAAAGAGTCCAAAACGCTTGCGCCAGATTTTGCTTCTCAATTCCTCGCAGGGCACATGTCTCACCATATTTGGTTGAAAATGGAATGTTGAACATGGCAAACCGACGGAAACTACACCTTTCTTGTCAGATGTATAAAGTGGTCCAAAATAAAAAACCCAAATACTTGTTTGAAAGATTGGAATGGTCTGAAAGTGTTCACAACTATGGTACGAGGGCCAGGGGCTTCTTATTGCTTATTCCTAGGCATAGAGGGGCAGCGTTTGAAGGCAGTTTCAAATACGCTGCAACAAAATGTTGGAATGACTTGCCTCCACCGCTAAAAGTAGCGGAAAAATTCTATTATTTCAAAGAGAATTGTCGAGCAATGCTTCTGGCCTCGCAATCATAGTGTGAAGTATGTATGAATTAATGTGTATTTATGTGTGTTGGTGTGTATAAATAAATGTGTGTATATATGTATGTGCGTGCATGTACATTTATGTATTTGTGAATATTTATATATGTGTATTTTAGGAGCATTTTTTTTTTTTTTTTTTTTTTTTTTTTTTTTTTTTTTTTTTTTTTTTTTTTTTTTTTTTTTTGTATTTTTTGTATTTATTTTGCATATAAATAAAGTAGACCTTGTATAGATAATAAAATATTATACCTACATAAGCAATAGGATCATGCTGAAAATCAGCTGCTGGGGGGCTTGCCTTCCAGCAACATAGCTGAGCATGGTCCTTTTGAGTCAGAAAGGTTGTTTTTCTGTATTTTAATTTTTATATGTCTGTGTTTTTTTATGCAAACTTCTTTTTTGTCTCAATAAATGTTTATTTATTTATTATTTATTTATTTATTTATTTTTACCTACCTTTGGCAGATTTTTTCTAACCACTATCTTACATTAAGTTACCTGAGCTTTTTCTTAAGTTTTTCTCAAGATAATTCCCGTAATACCAGCCTTCATGTCCTGGCTCACTGGTTCCAAATACTTCCGGCGTGGACGCCCCGTGTCTGTTGATCCCTCAACCATTTGCTCCAAAGTGATGTGTAGGAAATCTTCGCGTCGCAACACATGGCCTATCAAATATCCACGCCTTTTCGATATGGCTTTTACACGTGTATGGTTTCTTGAATTCTACTGAGAACCTCATAATGTCACTTCATCTATTCTGTAGAGAACATTATCATACTTAGATATTTAGGGCCGGTGGTTATGGCTCATGACCACTGCTCTGGTCTAGTCTAACAACGCAACAAACACAGACCCAGGCGCCATGGCTGTGAAAGATTAGATTCATCATTACAAAAGACTAATCACCTAAATGTCACAAACCTCAACAAATGTAGCCGGTTTGGAACTACTGGTCAATTTTCTTGCGGGCTGTGCGGCCGCCATGAGTTTCCTGTATATCTGGTAAAGTGATTCCAGCTCGACTCTGAAAAAAATAAAAGACTATATTTCACAGCGACTTTTGAGTCGACGAAACATAATAACAACGATATGAAGTGTAATCTTACTTAATTTCACATCTAAGTACTTCACACTATCTCCAAGAAATTCAACATACATCATCGCGTCGTTAACATTCATACATCGTCTTATACATGTTCGTCTGTTGTTTACGCTTCTTACATTTCCGTCTTTCAAAATACTGTTCGCATGGCCCCGACCTCTCATTCCATCCGCAATGTATATTTTCTTTGTCAGACGTTCCTCATTTATTCTCTTCATATGGCCATACCATCTTAATTTGTTCACTTTCATTTCTTACCCTGTCATACATCGTTCTATTACAGATTCTTCTAATATCTTCTTCGATCTCATTTCAACTGCATATATATCTGCATTCGTGTGATTTCTGCCATATATTTTACTTGCATACGTCAAGGTTGGCACTAAGATAGCATTATGAATGGCTACTTTAGCATCCTTTGATATGTTGCGATCATTCATAACTGTTCTAAGTGCTCCATTCACTTTGTTTCCTGCGATAACTTTTCTTTCGATCACTTCATCAAACCGTCCATTACGTTGAAACATGCATCCCAGATAGACATATTCGTCGACTTGGTCGTGCCATTCGTTCCCTACTTTAATTCTTTTATATATTTTTATTAATATACGGGGTGTTGAAAAATAAAGAGATATTTTATCTGCATCTGCATATAAATAAAGTAGACCTGGTAAGATTGTCGTTCTGGATTTGCGAATGTTTGTGCACGACTATATTCATGTCAGTCTGCCCAAGGCTGCCTGTTCTTACATTCGTTTGAAATCTTTCTATGTGGAAATCGGCAATTTTACAGTAGAGTAAAAAACTTACAATATTACATTTTTATAATATTACATTTGAAACAGTATAAAAACACAAAGCCTCACAAGCTGATATGTTTTTTTTTATTATTTTCAAAAGAAAGTTAGTTTAAATGTTATAAAATAAGAATTAAAGAATGCTTTTATGCTTTACTCGCCGAGTCGCCAAAATTGATATATGTGAATTTACCCTGAAGATGACAAAAATACCAACATTCTGATATATGCGTCCCTATCGTAATTAGACCTCAAATGGCACGAAGTAATAAAATCCGACACAGGGAGAGTGAGCAATTCACGTTGAACAAATGGTCCCTTTTGCATTGTGGGTCAGATTTGCTTTCCTCGCGTTGTTCCACCATTCTTTCAGCTGTCAAATATTCGAAAGTTACCTACTTTATATTTTTATCGTAATTAATATGTATTGATTTAGTTTATTTTCCAATATTTAATAACTTTATATTTTATTTTCTTTCAGAATCAAATTTTAGCCTATATAGTTACAAAAAAATGTAAGTTGAAATTTCAATTCTCGATGAATTTAGGTAAATTTTAAATCAACATTCACATATGGAAAGAACGTAGGTATTTGTTTAAAGATATTTTCATAAATGAGTTGGTGATTATTGTATTTCGGTGTACAGGTTATGTCATTCTTCTAGGAGTAGGTTAATAAGTGCAAAAGGAATGGCACATGAAAATAACATGTTGCGAATGGTTGCACTTAGGGCAAACGAATCTAAAGAACAGCAAGAAAGGAGATGTGAAGCCAGTAGATTACGAATGACGGCGTATAGGGTATTACAATTTCTGCAGCAAGAAAGAAGAAATACAGATTTTCAGTCTTCAAGTAATTGGATAGAGGTAGGGAGTCGTGATAATTTAATGATAATAGATCAGATGAATATGCAAGACGTTGAAGTAATAGAAATTACTGCACTTGAATGCGCCATCTTAGCAGCATTAAAAGTATAAAACAGCCTCTAAGTCTTCAAGTCATAAGGCCCCTGAGGAGTCAAATTGAAAACGCTTAACAATATCGCCAAACACTATTTTTTTTGTATGTAAAATAACAGATGTGGCATTGAAACATGAATCATGGAGACAAAAGGAAAATTCTGCTTTTTCCTATAGTTGCAATATAGATATTAACCTATAGTTGCAATTTATTTCTGAGCCAGTATCAACTTTTGGTAGAATGTCTATAATTTGTACATATTGTGGTGATTCGAAATGGAAGGGAGAAAACCCAGGAATGTGTTGTAACAATGGAATAGTACACATACCTGCAATAGATATCCTCCAGAGCCTCTTTATACATTATTAACAGGTAATTCTATAAATGCATGCCATTATAGAATTAAGTATTTTAAAAGTCATGTTAGAAGATATAATAGGACGATGTATGAGAGGGTCAGAAATGAGGACATAAGGAAAGAATGTAAGATAAAGAAAGATGTCATTAATAGAATTTAAGTGAACACATTGAGATGGTTTAGACACATGGGCAGAATGAATTAGGAACGCCTGACGAAGAAAATATACATTGCGGACAGGAATTGAATGAGAGGTCGGGGCCGCCCAAGTAAGGGATGGCATATCCATGGGAACGCTATTTTGAAAGGCGGAGATGTCAGAAGCATGAACAACAAATGAATATGTATAGGACAATGTATGAATGTCGATGAATGTGTGTCAAGATAGAAATAAGTAGCGTTTGGTTCTCTCTGCCTACCCCGCGAGGGACATGGCGTGATGGTATGTATGTAATGCTTGCTTTCAAATGAAATTTTTAGGAATAAACTAAAGAATTATGAGTTATTATTATGAGTGATAGAGTTAGATGTGTTACAAAGGAGGATCAAATTAGAAATGAATACGTCCGAGGTAGTTTTGGAGTCGCCTCTATTCCGGAGAAACTAAAGGCCAGACACCGATGGTACGGACACATTACCAGACGAAATGAGGTTCATATAGTTAAACTCACACAGGATATACGCACTCAGTCCAGAAATAGAGGCCGTACATAGGCCACCTGGTGGACAAATATTAAGAAGTTGAGGGAGGAGCAACTAACCAGAGAAATGACGCAAGATGGAAAGATCTCCGAAGGGCAAGAAAGGAAAGGTCGTACCAGAAGGGCCGCTCCAGATGAACTGGGAAGAGGCAAGGAAGAAGAAATCTATATTTTCAAAACATTTCTGTATGTTTCATTTAATTAACAAATTATTTTACTTTCAAATTTATGAAGATAAATTTAAGAAAATAAAATTAAATAATTGCCAACAATCAATTAATTTATTCACATAAAAATATCATCATCATTATTCTTAGCGTCACAACTCTTGATGGGTCCTATCTGTGTCCAAGAATCTTCTCCATACTGTTCTATCGTTGGCTGCCACCTTCCAGTTCTGCTGCCCCATGGCTCATGACTATGCTGAGGTCCTGGTAAAGATCATAAAGCTCGGTGATATATATATCTTTTACGCCATGTTTGACAGTCGTTAATAGGTACATAGGTATATTCTGCATAAGATTTTTCTTTCAAAGGCATCAACTCTGTTTTCATCGTGTTTTGTTAATATCCAGGTAGGTATCCGATAAAAATATATTACTATCAAATTCAACAAAACTTATTAACGTGGTAAGTTTTCTCAATATCTTTAACAATGTATATCTTTGTCAAAAACGTAATTGAAAAAACTTGAATCGAACTATAAAAAGTATATAACCATATTGAATCGAACACATTTTCCTATTCTGACATATACGCATTGTCGTCTCGATACTCGACATACATACATCACCTAATAATAATAATAATTAAAGACTTTTATAGTATTAAAAATACAAAATATATAAAGGGAAAGAACACGGTAATCTCTTCAGTGACGGATCTTTAACCAGTTCAGTCGTTGCCTGCTCTCGGATACGTGGTCGAACTTCCTGAGTCCAAACACGTATAGAATGCAGACATTTTGTAACCGTTCGAGTTTGTTAAGTTGATCTTCAGTTGAATCTCAGCGTAGGCAACGTCAGCGTAGTCA
The DNA here is from genome assembly GCA_963576475.1 of Molanna angustata. Classification (NCBI taxonomy): domain Eukaryota; kingdom Metazoa; phylum Arthropoda; class Insecta; order Trichoptera; family Molannidae; genus Molanna; species Molanna angustata. Next base: position 45,185,804 of record OY754967.1, read on the forward strand.
AGTAATGGTAGCATGTGTTGTTGAGTTATGCGACATCCTACATAGGCGATTCAAAGCGAACGCGAATGCGAAGCGATCCGAACGGATACATGCGAATTCAAAGTGATGCGGTGCGACGCTGCGGCTCTGTCCTACGGGCACGCGAATCGTGCTTCTGACATTATAATTTACCAAAAAAAACTATGGCACCGCTTCCAATTCGCGCGAAAATATCAAACAAATTGATCGCGTTCGCTTCGCATCGTACCATGTCACACCGTACCCTACTCGCGGTCGGTAACGCAGGACACTTCAATAGTTACCGACTGATTGTTATTTTCGCGCCGCTTCGCGTTCGCCTTGAATCGCCTACGTAAGACGTCGCGTTAGAGTGATTTTAGTCTTAACTGGTAAATAATTTTTAAGTCGGCCTCATACGTTCTCATTTGTTATTCAACAGACATACGACAAAGTTTAAGTATTAAATTTAGACTAAAATTATTATATTTATTTGTTTGTAAATTTTTGGAAGATTAACAGCATATATATTACATCTAATATAATAATTTAACAGCCAATTAGAAGTCTCCGCTGATTGGCTATACTGTCAGTTGCAAGTTGAAAAATATAACATAATAATATAATATGTTTCTGTAACAGATAAAGTTTCATCGTGAAACGGAGGTAAACATAAACAAGAAAAAAAAATTATCACAGAAGAGAACATACATGATTTTATATTTTAGTGGTTACAGTTGGCAAAATAAATTATAGTATTAAAAAAATTGCACTTAGAATACATCTCGCTACTGTAATGCTAATCTGAAATACATCAAATTCTGGTGAATTAAATATAAAATGTCCATAACCAAACTATAGTACCGCTTTAATGTCTGCAGTTAAAATAAGAGTCTGCGAATGCTTGCTAAATTAACTGAAAAGGCGAATATCCTTATTTAAGCATAAAAAATTATACAATCTAAATACACATAACACACAATAGATGATCATTTAAGTAATATCATTTAGTTTAGATTTAGACTACATGTTGAGTTTGCAAACATAATTTATCGGTCATTTGTCAAACGTCAAGTCAAATGTCAACCACGGTGTTGCCAGGATTTAAAGTACTAATTATTATTGGAGAGTTGCATGAAAAAATATTAATATTTAGGCAATGGATATATATCGGCACAGAAAATGGTGTTGCCAGACACAAAAAAAAAAAAAAAAAGTGTGGACAGCATAAACTAATGAAAAAAATATATATATAAACGGCTATAAACTAATGAAAAAAAAAATCAAATAGCAAACGTACTAATTTCGAATAACTAAAAGGAACAGTACTTTCGTTTTTCTTAACATTTCCATAAATAAAAATAAACTCGCTTACTCTAATAATTACGAAACTGCCATTTAGTTTCTTTACTAACTTATTCATCTCTATTTTTGTCTGTTGCATCTCAATATTTCAATAAATACAAAATACAAATAAACTTAGACAAACTAGCATAATAACGAAACTGTCATTTATATAATTTATTTTTTACTAACTCCTATATCTCTATATTTTAGCTTGTTCTGCTGCATCACTTCTTTAAGACTTCTGCATCACTTCCATTTTCCATTTTATTTGATGTTTGGATTCACATGATAATAATACAACAGGGTTTCATATTATAGTGGAATTGTTAATATTTTTTGTATGTTAAAAATAATTTATCCAACTGTATTTTTTTGTTAATGATTTTAAGTGTCTCACAACACTATAACAATCTATCGGAAACGCCATCTTACGATGGCTCCAGTATAGATCAGCGATTCAAGCTTGCCATTCATGATCAGGTATTATATTTACTTACTGTACAGCTATCTACGGAGTCAGCTTTGATAAAACCTCATCTCTGAAACTTCAAATATGTCAAATTTACCATTCAACCGGCATATATAATCAAAGTTGCTGTGAAAACATCACAAGTGGGCACTTTGTTTAATAAAACAGTTATTAATGTAGGAAAATGGCATTTTGTTCAATCAGAGTGTATACAAATCTTCATCAGAGAATAAAAACGGGATAACATTTCACTTACGGTAATTACGTATAACAATTTTTAAATTCTATTTTCGTTTGAGAAGGAATATTTCTGTGAATAGGAGAGATGAGCGGTCGCCCATATTGGCCAGTATTAGAACTGCCGTAGGCGTATTTACTTTTAAAATCAATTTGACAATCGAACCAAGTTTTGACGAGAGGTCTTATTACGTGTCAACAGTTTTCATAGAACATAAATTAGAATTATGCCTTGCAATTTAGGAAACTAAATCATATAAGTTTTAAATAAACACCTAAACAAAACTGTTTTTAATTATTATAGCCATACAAAGTTCGATAAAAAAAATCGATCGACCGGCCAAGAACCGACACAAAAAAACAGCTGATAGCTGTCAAACGAAAAATCTGTGTCGACAAATAGACACTTTTGTCAACATTTGATGTGTTACCATAATAATCCTTACTTACGTTCGTAGAAGTTTGTGTGTTGCCATACATTTGTGCTTAGAAATTACTGGGTTGCCATATAAAAAATACTGGGTTGCCATATAAAAAAATAAATCTGTCTGTAGGAATTACAGCTACGTAATATTTATTACATGTTTATTTACAAGGAGTTTAAAATATCAATCTTTCTAAAATTAAACAATTTATTATTTTGTAAATTAATATTTTATAAGAATAACGTCTTTGTGCGGAGGCGACAAACACAGCAGCGAAAAATAAAGCTTGCTCCGTGTCATGGTTTGTGAAACGCAAATTAAGAAACTAAAAGAGAAGTTTCGTTTGACTTCTACAATAGGGTTTGCAACCTTTTTAACCACTTTGCGGATTATATGCGTTTGATTTAGTTGAAACTCAGCAATCTTCGTATTGCCTGTATAATTAAAAATGGTCCCTCAGTGTCTCCCGTCCCTTCGGTGCCTCCTGTCCTTTTAATGTCTCCTGTCCCTCAGTGCCACCCGTCTCTTCAGTGTCTCCCGTCCATTCTGTACCTCCCGTTCCGTCAATGCCTCATACCCCTCTTCATTTCCTCCCGAATCTTTCATCCCTTCAGACAGTAACTTCAGACCCCTCAGTACCTTCAGATCGTTCAGTACCTTCAGACCGTTCAGTACCTTCAGACCCCTCAGTGCTATGGACCGCCGGAGGCGGTCATTTAACGCGCAGCGGTAAAAGCCAGCTGCAAGCCCTAGCTTAGAAGCTGAGCGAAGCGAAGCTTCTCAGCTAGTTTCAAATAAAATACAAGTTTAGTTTTTCACATCTCAATAGAAACTCTCAATAGTTGAAATATTATAGGAGAAGCAGGAACTCAAGGCACATACAGGGTTTACGACCTGTCATAAGCTGATTTACATGATCACTTTATGCGCTTGCGCAGCGTTCATCAATTATACCTTCTTATTGAGTTCCCTATCAATCCAATTTTTGAAATTTCTTTATTTTAATCATCGCCATCTATGAAGAGATGAAGAAACTATTTTGTAACGCCATCTATTGAGAAATTTGTACCGTATCTATCTACCCATGTTTAGAATTCAACGAGATAATAATACACATTTCAAACATACATATATTTTTCATGACACTTTACAACATTACCAAAAACAGATAGAAATGTTCTTAAACTCTAATACACAATCCAACAATCCACTCCTCATTCACTAAAGATCCCTCCTCCTCATCCTGAAACATAATCGTTTACTGTCTTTGTTTTTTTTATCTATCTTTTAAATTTTCTTTTATCTTGTATTTTCTTATGAATTTTCCAACTGTGAAATCAATTACTGTATAATCAATAATTTAAATTTAAGAAAGCACTTTTGGCTCAACTTTTATACAATAAATGTAATGTAAAATAAATAAATTATAGCTGTAGCTTTCTGAGAGAAAATAAATAAATATTGTTATAAAATATCATTGACTCCCGACAAGGAAAAAAAACAATGTTTGCGTATATGCAACAATATTTTTTTAAATTCATTTTTTATTTTACTATTTTACATTATTTTAACTAAGCAATATAACAAAATAAATTGGATTGGTTCGTACCACCTCCTCACTAGGCCAGGCTTGTTCCTAGGTGATGGACTAGTTACATAATATTAATTACTAAATCTTAGTAAGCTGTAATGCACTATAATTGTGTAGCCCATGGTCCACTATGTGAGTCCTTTGATAGTGGTTTTGTCGTGTATGTTGTTATGAATTGAGAATTTTCTGACAATAGAATAAAAATATTCCACTAATTTGTTTATTTATTCAAAATAATACACACATTCTTATTATAAACCGGAGAATGCAGGAGATGGACTGGACTAAGTGACGGAAACTCTGGAGGAGGCCAAGACCAAAGCCCTTTTTGGGCTATAACTCCAATGATTGATATCAATCAATAACCCTAAACCGTTAAAGAGAGCGGATTGCTTGTAGTGGAGTGATCGATGATACGCCGATTGTGCAAAACTCAAAATTAAATATATATGTGTTAGAAAAATAAGTAATAATGACTTCAGTATTAATGTTATATCATTATTTATTTATTATTATTAATTTTATTAAAAGGGAGAAAACTTGACCGACTAGAAATATTAGAAATAAACAGAGTAAAAAAGGATCCACAAAAATTACTCATCAATAAACAAATTGATCATATATATTCACCATTATTAAAACCGATGGGTTAGACAGACTTAATATACCTTCCTTTGTTGTTAAATGCATTAAGATTAAAATTAAGCTGTTCATAATTATAACTACCAAATATCTATGAAATAAATTGGTTTTAACCACACTTAAAAGATAACAATAAACCAATAAAAACAATATTATTTACCTTTCGAATTTTACTGCTGTCGTTTTCTTTTGTTACAGACCTAATGGACACAGGGGACTACAACCAGTGACCCAACTACTTTCATTGTATTAAAACGTAGATTTGTATAGATTCATTTGCATTATATAACTTCTTTTCAACTGTTCAAAAACCAACATTTTATACACCTGTCATGTAAATTTTGTATATAACCACTAGTCTCAGTCTTGTAGAGCATTATTCTGACGATGTGCTTTGCACGAAACGCGTCAATAATCCAATAAATATAATAGAACTTTAACCAAGTATTTTTTTATATTTTTATAACATATCAACGTACAATGGAGTTCTATCAAGAATTGTCGATCGACAAACTAAACTTAGTATTATTATTAAGAAATTGTTTAGTGCTATAAATTTTCGGGTGCCGTCCCTGGTCACACGCAGTACCGCGCCATTTTATAGCCTCACTAACACGGATAGCCTAGTCTTCACACCATCATCATCAGCCTGTGTTTGCCCACTGCAGGACACAGGCCTCCCCTCTCCTTCTCCACTCCTCCCGTTCCTGTGCGATTCCCATCCACTGTGGTCCAACAAATCTTTTTATGTCGTCTTGTGGTCTCTTGTCGCCTCTCGGTCTCCACTCCACCAGTCTTTTAGTCCATCTATTATCGGTCATTCTTGATAGGTGTCCTGCCCATCTCCACTTCTGCATGGCTATTCTCTCAACCACATCGGACAGTTTGGTCTGACTGCGTATCCAGTCATTCCTCTTCCTGTCTTCTAGTTTTATTGCCAACATTATTCTTTCCATTTTCCTTTGTGCTACACGCAGCTTGCTGGCAGACAATTTGGTTAAAGTGGTTGTTTCCATGCCATAAGTGAATACTGGCAGAATGCACTGCTCAAACACCCTTGACTTCAGTGAATTTGGTATGGGGCTACGAAAGGTGTTATCGAGTTTCCCAAAGGCCGCCCATGCGAGACTAATCTCTGCCTAAGGTCATCTTATGTCCAAGGTATATATAGTGATCAACCTCTTCCACTGGAAGGCAATAATTGCTTGTGTCTAAGTTTGTCATTATTTTCGTTTTCTTGACATACATTTTTAAACCAATTGAAGCAGATATACCTTCCAGTTGGCTGATCATTTCCACCATTTCATCGACATCCTCTGAGATTAACACAATATCATCGGCGAATCGCAAATTGTTTAATCGCTCTTCGTCGATAGTTATTCCTTTATTTTCCCAGTTTAATTTTTTAAAAACATTTTCTCGAGCAAGGGTGAAGAGTTTGGGAGAGATGGTATCGCCTTGTCTTATACCTCTGTTTATATAAATTTTTCCTTGTGAATACCCTTGTGAATAATTTATATATGTGTGACAAAAGGCTTATAGGACGGTAGTTATCTAGTTTTGTATTATCTCCTTTTTTGTGAAGTATTGTTATGACTGCATTATTCCAACTCTCTGGTATATTTGATGTGTGTAGACATTTATTAAATAGTTTTGTTAAAATTTGCCGGAGTGGTCTTCTTGGTAATTTCAACATTTCGGGAATAACATTATCTTATCCAGGTCTTCACACCATTTTTTAAAACCTAACCTACAAAAGTTTGGTAAAAATAGGTTGGTTAGGTTTGTTTGTAGTTATAATTGCGAATGGCGTGAGCCAGTCGTATTATATATTAAAAAAAGTAACTAAAATATTTAAAAAAAATATGTAACTAAATTGGTATTTTTACCAAAATTTTGTAGGTTAGGTTTAAAAAAATGGTGTGAAGACTAGGCTATCCCACTAACACTATCGTATACCGGGCTAATTCAACTTTGCAAAGACTGCATAGTTTGGGGAATCAGTATGCTCAATACACATAGTACATCTTCAATGATTCGATTGGTATTTATAAAAGACACCCATACATTGCACTTGTCAACGAGACCAAATATTTAATTATTTTCTTCGCCTTGTAAATACATTTTTTTTTCTCTCAATTTGTACTTAGTTATCTTTTACAGATTGTTATTTATTTGTTGTTTGTATATTCTTTATCATCATCAAAAGTCTCAATCCTGCGGATTGGTTTGCAGAAGAAGTCTACACTAAGTCTAGAAGTCACTTTTCTCTATTTCTGCAGCCCTCTTCAGCTCAACATAATCTTCAGAAGTCGAAGATCCTTGAGTCAAACAACTTAGACTTGAAGCTCCGCAAGAGACTTACAAAAACATATGTGTGGAGCATACTGATGTATGGCTGTGAGACATGGTGTCTTACCGAAAGAGACAGAAATAGACTAGAGGCTTTCGAGATGTGGTGTTACAGAAGAATACTGGTAATTTCCTGGAGGGACCACATCACGAATGCCGAGGTTCTCAACAGAGTTGAAGAAGGGAGGCACCTACTCAAAACCATCTCCGAGAGACGTGCTTGCTGGATTGGTCACATCTTGCGCTACGAGGGTCTCCTACATGACCTAATTGAGGGAATGATTGAGGGGACAAACCACAGGGGGCACCCCCGACGGGAGCATTTGGCCCAGGTGTGCGAGGACATGAACTGCGCCACATTCTTTATACAGAAAGTAAATTATAATAATATTTTTTTTGCAAGTTGTGCATTATTTACTATTGTAAACTCTTACATGTTTTTCGATTAATTTTAATTTTTATATTTTAATTTCATTTCATATAGGTATGTCTTTATTTTTTTGTATGACTCTTCTTATCTATGTTATCTATACAAACTTTATAACGATGATTTTTTGTATAATACTTTTGCCATATTATATGCACTGTATAACGATGATTTTTTGTATAATACTTTTGCCATATTATATGCACTGTATAACGATGATTTTTTGTAAAAGTCTTATGCCATATACACTGTATAACGATGATTTTTTGTAAAAAGCTTATGCCGTATAATAAATAAATAAAATAAATAAATACAACAGATATTACCTACAGCGATTTATATACAAAAAAGTTTGTACCTATATATTTGATAGCGCCAATTACAGTATTTTATAAATACTGTAAATAAGTAGGTATATAATAATATCATACATTGGCTGCAACAAAATTCAAATTTTAAATATAGATTCGTCACAATCGTGTTGAATGCGAAATACTTTGTCACACGCCGACAATACTTTTCCCAAAACTTTTAGATAGTTAACCTTTGAAGTTAAATTAGTTAAGGTAAAGTTAAATTAATACTTTTTCATTTTCACGCTAGCAAAAAACAAAACCTTTCAGAGGAGACGAAAAAAACACTAACTTCGTTGTGATTTTCGGCATAAAAGTTAAGGAAATTGACTTCGTGTAAAAGAATTATTTCACGAACAACGGCCAATGTTTCTGTTAAAGTTTCCCAGTTTTATATTCCGATATCTCGATATTACCTACATTCTGCCATCACAATTATTATCTTTCCTTTGATTATTGTCAAATATAAAATTAACGTGTTTTATAAATATGAAAAATTACGTTCCCCAAATTATTCGTACTGTCACGCAACGATGACACAGCCGATACTCCGTCGTAGGGTTAAATAATTCTTGAAAGATATTTTCGGAAAAGATTTCCGGTAAAAAAACATCCAATACTAGGAATTGAAAAAGAAATCATAACAAAACAACATAGAATGGTAACGTCACGTGATTGGGGACGAAATAAAAACAAACAATTTCTTTGTATATAAAAAAACGAATCTAAAAACACGAATCCCATCCAGGGATCTACTATGAGCGAATTGTATCACAAAAAATGTGAAATCCTATATGAGACCACCTCTTATTACACACCTTTTTTTAGATATCACCCGTCATGTACAATTATATCTATACTTTGTAAAAAAAGTAAATAAATGAGAGTTCACGGTATATTTTCCGATTTTATTTCTTTTCTGTTTATGTTTAATTATTTCTGTTAATCATTTAGGTGGCTGAAGTTTGAAACGTTCTTGGAATGATCGAAAAACGTTCGTACCCCGTTATAACGAACTTCATTTGCATTCAAAAACATGTAACCACAGGGCAAATTGAAACAGTACTGCCTCAGAACAGACTTGTCTAGTGAGGCAGTAAATTTACAAATAGGAACAATTGTATATACTATGTTTATGATAAGTATTTTTAAAATATAGTTATTTTTTGTTATTGTTACATATACGTGTAAAAAATGGAAATAAATAGTTTAATTTAATTTCAGATAGAATTGTATGGCAGTACCTAAGTTGTATTTGCCTACTAAAATAGGTGCATGACATTTACTGACATGACATATGTATTCAGTAAACTCTTCGTTGGACCCTACAAAAACGGTAACAATAATACAAATTCATATGTGCAAAAATATTTTGTTAAAAATTAAATCTTAATATTTTTACAACGCTCATTGAATACAAAACAGGATTGTTTTCATAATGTTGCAATTGCATTTTATGTTCACAAACGTAAAACCTTTCTCACATATGGACTACTTTTGGTGTTGTTTTACCCCAAAGCCAGTTGAGAAGAACGGTATAAGCATTTGGAGTATCACAAGTACGCGTATCATTAATAAACTTCACTTTCTATCTGTCTGTACTGGAATTTCGCAATCGATTTTAAGCTATGTAATTTCTCGACCAGAGCTCCGGAACTTTTAGAATTTGTGTATAACCGATGACATGTCAAAGCTTGATTTGTTTCATTTGATGTCTTGACAAAAATGAACAATTTTGTATTTCATACAAAGTAAAGGGGTAGTTGGAAGAAAACCCGCCATTGTGCACTTGCTGAAGGTACTTGAAGATGTACCTATACATAAAAAAAGAACAAAGCTATGTGTTTACTATTTAAATTTGAAATTCATCAAAATTAGAATTCTATTCGTATAGTAATAGAAGAAGCTGTAGGTCCAATTCAGTTACTTTTTGAACTACAATAGGAACTAACTAAAATTTTAGAAAGAAGATCACTTGAACTTAATTTTGTATTCTTAACTGACGTTGTTTCTAAAACTAAAATCTACAAAATTAGTGTACCTTAGATCGAATATATTTTTATTATTGCATATGCGCAAACATTGGATTTTTTTTCCCTGTCGGGAGTCACATAAAGTGATCACGTAAACCAGCCGATGACAGGTCGTAAGCCCTGTAGGTGCCTTGATTTCCCGGTTCTCCTACAATAAATATATTCCAACTTCGTCTCTATTGAGATAATTAAAAATCTGTTAAAAAAAGTACCTTAGATAATAATTTGAATTCAAATTGTTTATCAGACTACGCATGTCAACATGATTTAACTGTGATCCAAATTCTAATTTAGGAAAAGTTATTAATCAAGTCATTTTGGGTCGTATTACAAGAGTTATTTGAGAAAAATGTAACAAAAAGTTAATGTCCCGTACTGCGAGAATACTGAATAATAATAACAATATACGGGTCCTCAACTTTTTCTTACATTGTTCTTAAATAACTCCCGTAAAAGGGACCCTTAATGTATTGTAGTGAAAAACCGATAGATTACAAATAAAATATGCGAAAAAAACTTTGAAAAGGGTGTTCTCATTTTTTTGTATTATAAAAACTAGTTTTATATGTGCTCACATGTTTTGTGTATGTTTGTTTTCAATAAATAAAAACGAAAATAAAATACATCCTTTCTACAAAAGCTTTATATATCATTTATAGGTAAAAAGTTTTCCAAATTCAAAATAAAAGTTAGATGAAACGAACTAGATAAAAAGCTTTATAAATCGTTTATAGGTAAAAAGTTTTCCAAATTCAAAATAAAAGTTAGATGAAACGTATTTGATCAAAGCTTGATAAAATATTAATAGGTAAAAAGTATTCCAAATTCAAAATAAACGTTAGATGAAACTAACTTAGTAAAAAGTATTCCAAATTCAAAATAAAAGTTAGATGAAACAAACTTAATAAAAAGTATTCCAAATTCAAAATAAAAGTGAGATGAAACATAACTACTTGATAAACGGATTATAAAAATTCTTAGATAATAAAACATATTCCAAATAAAAGTTGGATGAAACTTACTTGGTAAAGTGCGTTTTCCTTCTGAGCGTTTCCATAAGCTTTGGCGATAGTTTGTTGGCGTTTCTTGCGCCCCGTCCGTCCATGGCGGGGGCGCGCGGGCGCCTGGGGCGTGCTTGTCCCTCGTTGGCAGCGCCCTCCGCGCGCCTGCGCCCGCTGGACGCTCGCCTACTACTTGTGAGGAACAGCGAGACACTCTTCATCAACAGAGCTCCACCGCGGATGCTCACGGTGTTTCCACGGTTCGCCATCTTGTTTTTCCCCCAACGCCTGTCAAACAATGGCGGGAACAAAACTTTACAAACATGGCGTCGAGTTAATTACTACAGTCAAACATTAGCAGGCTTTTAATTGATTGTTCTTCGTCGTGATTGTTAAAGTTGTATCGTAACATGGAGCGAAATTAAAGATACCAAATAGAGTTATATTTATATGTTCGCTGAGTAAAATTCTTAATTAAAAGTTTACATCAATGTTTCATTTCTTTTAACGCTTTTCATGAATTATTTTTCTATTCAATATTTATATTTCATTTATTAATTTTAATGATACATATAATCGACAGTTCTTAAAAGTATTAATAAAGATACATTATCATTAGAACTTGTATAAATAAGAAAAGATGTTTACCTTAGACTTATTCAAATACATATAAAAAATCAATTCGTCAATTTAAAAACACTTATTTCATAGGATTATTCGCACACACATATTCACGCACATATCACACTCAATCTCGCACATATATACACTATACCTACACACATAGGTATACACAGATTTACATGTTTAGGTATATATAAATATGCAACTATAATATCATAATATGAAGTAAAAATGAAGTAAAATAGCTTCTGTAAGGGAAAATTGAGTAATTAACTTCATATTGATACTGTATGTGTCTCTATAGACAAGTGTATTTTTTACTCTCCCCTTCTATCTTCTTCAAGGGGTAGGCAGTGAAAACCGAACACCGCATTTTTCTATCTTGACACATACACCACCTCATCAACATTGATACACTGTGTCATACATGCTCATCTTGCTAGTAATGCAATTTTGCTTAAAATATCTCAACAGGTATCATGTAGAAAATAGGTATCATGTTTTGGTGTGTAAGGTGTATTGTGAAAACTTTTGTCCTCTGGGAATCTTTTGTTTGTTCAAGAATCTAATAGAAATGCATTTAGAGATTGTCAACATTTGAAGAAAAAAAGCTTACTATGGTGTGGAGAGTTTAGTGTTGGCCACAACGCTTTCGTTTTTGTAAAAGGTCACTGATTACAATGAAAAAATAGATAAGTTTTTTACTCCTCACTAACCCAAGTGGGGAGTTATGATTTCGCAATTTTTAAGGGTATTTTTTTATTGCAGATTATCAACTAGTATCTTTCTGAGATTGTATTCTGAAAGTTTCATCACAATGTATCTGTGTGTGTGTGTGCTATGTGTTGTGTGCTGAGTACTTATGTGCTGTGTGCTATTACTATATCGATCATAGACTAAAGTACTAGTTCGATTCTTTTCAAATTTTGTAACTATGTATATCTGATACTCACTTAGACCCCATTAGATTTTGGAGGATATCTGAATAGTGCTTCTCAATGTTTTTGACAGTCAAATATTTCAAAGTGACCCCAAGCTCAACCAATTTTTATTTTCAAATTGGTAAAAAGGCACATCACTTTCATAAAATGGCATTGAAGAAATATCAAGTTATGTAATAAAATATTTAAATAAAAAATAATTTAACAAATGCTGAATATTTTCCATACAAAATTAATAAATAAAATAAACAAATAAATAGTGTATAGAATGAATTGTTAGAGAGGAGTTTAGCGTTGGCTACAACCCACTCGTTTTTCAATGCAACCAACGGTATCACCCCCAAGACTATCCCTGTGAAGCACAATGATGTCGAATGGAAAGAGTTCTCTTCAGAAACTAGTCGTACAAAGTTTATATCAGCAAGTGGTATATTCTTGAATTTATTGATTGAAGTAATTGCGTTAGCATTTTCCAATCGATAAGCTATCAAAGCAATATAATATGCCTATTGCAAACGCAACCACGGCGATTTTTCAATATTCCTTAACAAAATAATAAAACAGGAAACTATCAAAAGAATTTGGGTGACTGGGGGAAAATGTATCATTTTGTTAATTTGTTTTTTTTTTCACAATTCTAGAATTAATTTGAATAGTTAATTTGTTGTTGTGTCATGAAAGATATAAGCGTTGGAATACGCTATGTGTCAGTTATATAGTCTTGAATACATTGGAAAAATATAAAATAACAAAGATTCTACTCAATAATTCACAACAAAATGTCATCGTATGGGTGAATATGTATGAAATAACGAGGCTGTAAATAGGGTAGTCATCTTTTTTTGTGACGTTTCCGGGGCAAATAGCTCGAAACTGAACGTCATCATTATAAGTATACAAAGTAAATTACTTATTTTTTCATTCATTCATACCATCACAGCATTTGCCACAATGTGGGGTGACCAGCAACAGGTGTGCGGGTGTGCATTGACATATAAAAGGAAGCAAGAGACTTGCGTATATCACCACATACCAATTTCGTCTTCAAAAAAAGACATAATTCAGAATGGGTGGTGAACCTCATTGCTGAACTATGTAAGATGTTATTGTTGCCTGCCGAAAATGATAAACAGAAAAAATAGAAGAAAAAAATCTGAAGCATAATCCGGTGCCAGTGCCTCACAGCATATTATTTTTTTTTATTTCATAACTTATATGTTCAGCACTTCATTTAAGTTTTCAATATATTAAGTCATATTAGTTTGTGCGCATGTCTGCTAAGTTTCCGGGACATTTTATCTTTTATGCTGGAGACACTGCGATTACAAAAATCGTAAGTAGGTGTAGAGGGAACGGTCATAAAGGTATAGAAGAAAAGAGAGAGCAGATAAGCTAGCCAAAAAGGGATAAGGGCAACCTTTCATAGGACCTGAACCTGCAATTGGCTTATCTGCAACCACGATTAAAAGATCAATTAAACTTTAGCTGATTGGTAACCAAATGGGTTACCAATCAAAAGTTGTTAGTAACCAGAGGGGTTACTATTAAATATAGGTGATACCAGAGGGGTTACCAATTAAGAGAGTTTACTATATCCCAAGTGGATATGATTTGAAATAAGAACACAAGGAAAGTGGTTGAGAGAGAAGAAGAAAGAATGGTCAAAAGTTACAATGAGTATACTGATCACAATTAACAGTTAGTTTAAAGGGTAAATTTACAATTGATGAAATAACTTACAAAGGAACTTTCTCACGATGAGTAGGTATAACGATCGAGTGTGTCGAAGTGTCCGATAACTCGTATGGTGAAGAACCATCGTGCTCGCGGGGTCGAGAGATGACCGGTGGTCGAGAGATGAAGTGTCGGCGAGACGGCGTGGTCGAGAGCGGCGGCGTGAAGTGACGAACAAAGTGACGGAAATGAAGTGACGACGTGTAGAGGTGTAGACTCCATTAAATATTGCTGCGCTGGGGGTAGCAAGTTCAATGTCCTCGAACTTTCTAGACTTATTCTTTTGAAGTGTCATACCCAGTATTGTCACTTGTTTGACGTTGCGGGCGATGAACTCGCCCTAGCGATAAACAAATGTACTTGCCGTCGCTAGGCGCGCGCTCGAAAGAAATTTCGAGATGTGGTCTGCCACAAAACAAACATAACAGTTCAGCATAGTGAATTCTGGAAGGCCAGTTGTGGACAACGGCAGGCGAAGGAATTCATCGAAGGGCCCTCTAAAAAAGGATAAGAAAGGTGCTTAATCTTAGCAGAGAACAATTAAAAGCAATTACTAGTCTATTCACTGACATGCACTGTCATCTGAAAAGACACGATTACATAATGGGGATAGCTGATGAGCCAAACTGTAAGAGGTGTCAACAAGAGGAAGAAACAGCCTCACATGTGATCTGTGAGTGTTCAGCTCTAATGGAATCCAGACACAGACACCTGTGAGCCCTTATACTAAGACCCGAGGACGCAGGAGGCATTTCAATTTGCAAAATATGACTTTATCCAAGAAACCAAACTGCTATTGAAATGACAGCCCTAAAGGGAGGTGCACAATAGATCAAACATGGTCGCAGTGCGGGAGTGTAGGGCCCCACTCCTAACTAATAATTATAATAATAATCGTAATTATTACAAGACGATCCCGCCTTATTCGGGACGGTTGGCATCCCTAGATGTGAATCAGTGTTTGAGGTTATTGTCTTGACACGCAAAAATATGATGTGATGGCGGTTTTGCTGTGAAAAGACAGATGGCGTATACGTTCGTAACACGCACAATAGTAATATTATAGTTTAATAATCAGATATGATATCTTTTGACATATATCATTAGGATTTTGGAATGAAAACACACACGCGCCATATGTTAAACAGAATGAATTTTGTTATGTAGATTCGCAAAATCGTCGAACTAACTCGGAGTGCCTGGGAAGACCTATAATCTCATTCACGTTAGACGTTAGATAGTGTGTTTACTATGTATGTGTGGAAAACTGAAAAACCGGAAAACACCCATAAACCTGAAGACGAAAGTGTATGAAGCGTGTGCGCTGTCGAAAGCTACATATGGCCTAGAAACAGTAAAAACGAAGCTGGCTTTTACACTCAGATATAAAATAAGAAATTCCAGAACGGATGTAGTGGCCCGCAGCACTCTGGTGCGCATTATGGAAAAAATAAACTCACTCTCGGACGAGGTAGATATTTTCCATTGGAATATAAGGCGCTTTAAATCGTACCTTAAACAGAGGTAGCCGTCATCGAACCGCACATCACACCATAATTGGCAGCAGCTGTCGTGTGATAACGAAAAAAAAAAAAAAAAAAAAATTAAACGACAAAAGAAAGATAAAGTTACTGATATAATATAATCCATCGTGTGGCGACACTTAAATGGAAATGGGCAGAACAAGTAGCCAGAAGCTCGGACGATAAGTGGACAATTACAGTGCTGGCTTGGAAACCTCGTTTGACATAGACAGGTCTGAGGCGATGGAGGAATGATGGATGACGATATGCTGGCACGTCCTAGATGCAGACTACGTATTACTGGGCGGTATTGAGGCAAATGAAGGAGGCCTTCGTCCAGGAGTGGACAGGAATAGGCTGAGGAAGAAGAAGAAAATGTAAGTATGAATTCTTTAAACTCCAAGGTCAACTTGTTAACACGTTTGTGTCAATCAATCAAATTATATATTTGATATTCTTTTACGATTCTATGCTAAAATGTTGCCAGTGTTAAAAATCTGTCTAATGAATTGTATAGAAATTAACACATCTTATTTACAAAAGGAAGGTCATTCCAAATATGGGACTTGTTGATCTTGCTTATGATTGTAGTTTTTGTTTAGCTGGTTTCTATAATATATGATTTATCAAAGGCCTGTAATTTGAATACAAGCCCTACGCCGTTTCCATACAATTTTAATCTCTTCTTTGGCAGTTTTACGTGCAACGTCGGCAAGGTTTTATAATTCTCCAGACTCTTCTTATGTTCTTCGTGTGGTCTGCGCAGAAAGATGTTGTGGTGGGGCTAGAACAGCAGCTGCTTTACGGTTTCTTGCAAAATCCGATCAAATATCTATCTTACAGTTTCTTATAAAATCCGATCAAGTACTTACCTATCTTATAGTTTCTTATAAAATCCGATCAAGTACCTACCTATATATCTTACAGTTTCTCGCAAAATCCGATAAGTGACTTAGTTTCTTGTAATATCCAATCATGTATACAAAACGAATAATCCACGATGTTATTATACCGCGAAACATCAACATTTTCCTATATTATACATTTTGTTTTTATTATTGTAGCTTGTTAATTGAGCCATATTATCAGTATTTCATCATGTCATATTATGTCTATGGTATCTAATATTGCTTTATTATTGCAGTTAATAATAATGATTAATATCAAATTTAATAATGACATATTAAGACTTTAGGAGAATTTTTATAACATCAAGAAGAAATGAAAGGACTTTTTTCTCTACGTTTTAAGCAGCCCATTCACGATCGTGCCATTCGGCGTCGCTCCATATGGACCGGCTCCATTTGGAGCATTGTAAAATTTTCATTACACTCACGGGCGCGCCATCGCGCCATCGAACCATCAAAATTAGTAGCTTTCGCACTAATAAGTTCTATTTTATTTTTTTTATTTTCAAGTTTGGATGGGTGGATGGCAGAGCGGTTAGCGCGCTGGGTTAGTAATCCAGTGGTCGCGAGTTCGAATCCTGCCTCGACCGATCTCGTTCACCTATAGGACAAGCATTTATGCTTAGTTTAGGGAACGTAGGAAGATGTATATGTACTTGCTTAACAAGGACATATTCATTTTTTAAAAAAAAAAAAAAAAGTAAAAATGAGTTATAATTCTGATGATGAGTTTTATACAACTGCTATTTAGCGGTTTGTTTATATATAAAAAAAAACAAAGAGAAAATGTGGTATTTTCTCATTCACGAGAGTGTCAAACAGCTCGGCGCAATGAGATGGCGCAATGTACCGCTGGTTTTCACACTCACGAGCATGCCGTGCCGACAGGATACGCCGCGTCGTTTTTGCAGTACTACAGAGTTTCGATCGTTTGAAATTCCATTTTGGTGTGTCAGGCCAATTGGCTGCGCGGGATTTGGATTCACGAGCGCATTTTGGAGTGATGGCAAGCCATTTGGAAGGATGGCACGATCGTGAATGGGGGCCTTTACACATTGTACATATTTTTTTCTATTTTGTTTATCTAATTGATTTTTTTAATAGCCATTTCCCTCCACTGTTATGTAAAAATGAAGTGTTTTTGTTTTAAAATAAATAAATAATATTTTTCGCCAAGGTGCCTTGGTATTGTCAAGGTCCAAATTAAACAAACATTCGGTCGTTCTAAAAATATTGTTGAAAAATACTTATTTCTTTATTAATTTTTCCACTCTGTTAACACAAAAACTCTAGAATGATTATATTTTTGTTTTGTTATTTTAAGCATAATATTCTTAGTTAGGAAATTTGAGAAAATTTTTGAAGATGTGCGTTTGTTGTACACTAAAAAAAAAACAGCCAAAATTACGTTCAAATAATCTTTATATTGTAAAGGAAATTCTAGTTTTTACATCAGGAATGTTTGATGTAAAAATTATAAATGGTAAATTGACAAGTCTGACAAATGATTATTCTGAATATAAAGTTGAAGTTTCCCATTATCGAAAAGGAAAATTGAGGTAAATTATGAGCGAGAGATGTTTGTTTTTGAGTTCAGATGGAACGGGTAATAGGCAGTACAAATATTATGATATATTATGAGAAATTCTTTACATAGGTTCCTCATACTGTGCACAGAGTCGGATCATGTCATATTTTCACATATCTAGCAACATTTGTTAAATCTTCAAATTCCTCTCAAATGTATATGTGACTATTTTTTCTTTCAATGTCTAATTTTCAAGAAAAAGAGATTGTTTCTTTGAATTTTGGTGATTTGAAATAAAGAAATTATCATCAAATAAGATGATTATCTAATATTTTGAAAACTGACAAGAGACGTTTATAACTAAATCCAATCATTCAACAGTTTGAATTAAATATTACCCGTAACATGCCATATAATTTCTATTCGACCAAAAAATTTTGGAGAAAAATTTTGTTCGTAGATAAATTATCCACAAAAATAACAAAAAACCTTCCTTCAACAATAAAACCAGCCTTTTACAAAAATAATAACCTCGGTAAACAGCGGTATTTATGAAATTACATGTGGAGACTGTGATTTATTATACATCGGCCAAAACAGAATGTAAATACGAGGAATAAAGAACATAGGCAATGCATTATGAATAGCAACTTCTCGGAATTCGCAAATCACATAATTGAAACTAACCACTCATTGGAGACCATGGGATATGAAAAGGAGAATAGGCTGGCCCCAGAAAAGGTGGGCTGATGATATTGTCCCTGTCGCTGGAAGCAGATGGGTTCAAAAAGCCCAAAAAAAGACGAGTGGAAGCTTTTAGAAGAGGCCTACATCCAGCAGTGGAGAGATGGCTGAGAAAGAAGAAGAAGAAGAACCACTCATTCCATTGCCAAACAGTTAAAATCTTTCACCACGTCACATACAAAGGTCATTTGATGAACAGCTTAGAAACAATCGAAATCGATAAAAACATACATTCAGGTAAAATGCTCATCAATAATACCGAATTGCTCAATTCTTCTCCATTGTTGACAATTTTCCCGTTATCCGTACCGCATTCTTCTGTCCAACCAATCACATAACCAAATACCTTACCCCTACCCCTATCTACATCCCACCAATCAACACAGCAACACACTTAGTAGACACAGCATAGACATAATATTAGTTATAATACACCTGTCGATGGGAAGAGTGCTCTCCCGAAACCAGTAGTGTTTAAGTTTAAATCACCAAGTGGTATTTAGCAAAGTACTTGCACCATTATTATTGTTATAATTCCTCTCCGTCGTAATTGTTCACCTTTTTGGAATCGAATCTTGTCGATTAATCTTGAATTGCTAACTAAATCCGGGACTGGTAGATTTTTTGTTGATAAAGCGAAGGTTGTAGAATTGAGGCATAAGTCAGCTAATCTTGGCAGTATGTTAACTATAGATAGCCGCTTACTTCTAGTCCTAGTTTTACTAGCTAAACTTGTGTTTGAAGATCAACACAAGATGATAAAAATATTGATTCCATTTTGATAGACGTTGCTTCTACATATTTACAGTTTTGTTTTTTTGCAGTGAAAAACGTGGATTGATTTTTATACATATCTAATATTTTTTTTGTCTCCACTAGGTAATGTTCTTCCCCCACCACTCGTTCTGTTTATGGGGACTAATAACGGCCCCTTGACTACATAATTCTGAAAGAACACATAAGAAGAGTCCTGAGAATTCTAAAACCTTGCAGATACTTATAGCGACAAAAAGAGCTAATTACGAGTATGAGGAAGCAGCTGGTTCGTATTATTAACAAAAAGCCCTAAAGTTTCTCTTGGCTATAAGGTCCTAAAGAAATGAGTCTAAAGAAATTCCCTCGGACATCGTTGTAGAGTTCTCGTCGGAAATTTGACACGGATAAGTAAGTGCATTCCCATAGGATGTGCTCATAAGTCTGTTCAGGGTTATCGAAAAGCTGACATGAGGACGAATCGGGTAAGTGTAAATGAAAAAGATATCTTTTGAAACTTCCGTGACCAGTAGAGAATTGGGTGGTCCAATAATCAAGAATAATCCAAGAAGATTTCTTTATACACTAGGTACAATGGAATAGTGGAGAGTATCAACACGGCATATCCCACAATTTAGGGTAAGCAGTGACAGGTGTGTGGGTATGCATTACCATGAAAAAAAGAAAGCACGGCACGTGTGAGTTAGTGGAGATATATGATTTCACAAATTACATCAAATAGGTATAATGTCGACCTTTATGGCTCAGTTAGTTTAGTATCTGACTGCTGATCTAGAGGTCCCGGGTTCGATTCCCGGTGGAGACACAGTTTTTAATTGTGTTTTCAGTCTTGATCTGTGAGACGATTAATATCGTAGGTCTCCAGAATGAGGCAACTTGTTATTGGGTGCGTGTTAAATTAATATTTGACAAAGTACCTGTTAGTTGCCTGAGAAGCAATATCAAAAATAAAAAAAATAAAAATTTTCTCATCATCTCAATGCGGGTTTCACGTATAATACATAGGTACTATGAGCTCCGCTGTAACGTTTTTGTATGTATGGCGTACTATGAAATATCTTTATATACATAATTCTTCTGTACGTGTGTTTGTCACTTAACTCTTCCTAAACGGCTGAACCGATTTTGATGTGTGTTTGTGTGAGTCCCTGAATGGTTTAGATTCACAAAATGGAATTTTAAACATTAATGTAATTAAAGAAAAACAAAAAAATGATTTTTTATAACTATACCGACCGCCGTGGCACAGTTGGTAAGCCGTTTGGTTTCTATGCTGGCGTCCTGGGTTCGAATCCCAGCAGAGGAGAAATTTATTTAAATTTATTTCTCACGCAAATATTTCTTCTCTGGGCTGGAAACACTGGTTAGTTGGAAGGAATTGCCATACGGCAGTAAACTCGCCACTTGCGCATGGTGCATGGAAGTGTTTTTATTTTTTTTTTTATAAATAACAATTGGTGGCGTTAATGTCGAATTGGCAATGTTTATTTTTTTCATCTGACAACACTAAGAAATCTGTCATTTGCTTCGTAGTTTGGATTTTTTTGACATTTAAGGTTCTTTTCGGTCTGTTTCGGTATTATTAATATTTCAATTGTATGTGCATGGAATTTTAATTTCAGTTCACTGTTTCGTTATTATTCATATTTCAATTCGTTCGTTTCCGTGTCCAGACCATATATGCTGTATTGCAATTATAAACGAAATGACAATCAATCTAACCTCAAGGTGTTCAGCGGCTCATCAAACAAGAAAATGTTTGAAAAGAAGAAGAGAAGTTTGCTCAGCGAATAATAACATCCACATGGTTCATATGTTACATAATATATTTTTTTGTTTCACAAATAGTTCGGGCAGGACAACGTCTGTCGGGTCCGCTAGTTAATAATAAATTCTAATGTTTGAGTATTGATAAAGTGGAAATCCATTTTGAAAGTATGGAATTTTGTGTATTCTGTGCGGCCCAAATTAAACATCATAATAAAGATGTAAATACAAACTGCTCCTTATTTCAAAGACGTATCATTTGAGGGTACTGGGGAAATTATTTTCAAAATATACTATAAAAATTAATACATCTAGTATAAACTAAATAAATATTTTTTTTTACAATACATATTTATTTATTTATTTATTTATTTATTTATTTATTTATTTATTTATTTATTTATTTATTTATTTATTTATTTATTTATTTATTTATTTATTTATTTATTTATTTATTTATTTATTTATTTATTTATTTATTTATTTATTTATTTATTTATTTATTTATTTATTTATTTAGTTATTTATTTATTTATTTATTTATTTATTTATTTATTTATTTATTTATTTATTTATTTATTTATTTATTTATTTATTTATTTATTTATTTATTTATTTATTTATTTATTTATTTATTTATTTATTTATTCACTAGCTTTTATGTCCCGCCGTTGGCCAAGAATGTAAAATTGTGAAAGAAAAAGCAATCGTTTTTATAATATTGTCACCCAATTATTTTGCAATATCAGACTATAAAAAGTGGTTTGAAATTTGATTGAGTTTAAGTATTGTAAAATGTTCAAGTGATGGCCACAACCCATTCTTTTTTATATATTGCTATAAAGTGTGAATGAAGTATAATATTTATACAATTTCTGCTCGCATGGACTATGCGTAATGGTTTTAAATATGACTGTTTATCAACGTTGTAAAGAGATTGGTTTGGCCACAACCCCCATTTTTAAATATTATCATCGAAAACAAATCGTAATGTGTACCTATTGAAAATTTAGTAATTTTCGATGTTGGGATGTGGTTAAAATTTGATTAAACAAACGTAGGTACTGAAAAGATCTAGTATTGGTCACATCCCATTCGTTTTTATATTTTTTCATCAAGTGTGCATTATATTTTTGCTCAATTTGACTGAAAGTCTTCATTAACGAAGAAGAAGAAGACTTGAACTATAGTAAATAGTTTTTAATTTGAATATAAATGTTGTGAAGAGTTCAGTAATGGCCACAACCCCCATTCTTTAAATATTAGGTGTTGAAAATTATTCAAAATAGGATGATATAAATGGTTTAAATTTAATTAAACAAAAGTATTGAAAAGATTCTAGTGCAGGTTATATCGTCACATCCCATATCCCATTCATTTCATATGTATTTTCATCAAGTGTGCATATCGTTAATAATATTTCTGCACAATAGACTATTAGACTTAAAACTAACCCAAAAGACTAAATAAAAAAGAGAAAAATAAGTATAAGACTATAAGAAATAGTTTGTATAAAAAACTATTCCAATGGTCTACATAAAATAAGTAAAAATACATATACCTAATAGAAGAATTAGACTATTGGAAATAGATTGTATAAAAGCTCACCCAAAGGTCTACAAAAAAGAAGAAGAAGAATATTTAGACTATTGGAAATAGTTTGTATAAATACTGACCAAAAGGTCTACATAAAAGAAAATGAATAAGACTATTGGAAATAGTTTGTATTAAAACTCTCCCAAAAGTCTACGTACTTAAATGAAGAAGAATAATAATTAGACTAAAGGAAATAATTTTTATAAAAAAATGACCCAAATGTATACATAAAAGAAGAAGAAGATGATTTAGACAATAGGAAATAGTTTGTATAAAAACTGCCCTAAAGGTCTACATAAAATTAAGAAGAAAAAGAATTAGACTCCAGGACCCGCCGCTTCAGGCCCTTCAGTACCTCCCGTCCCTTTAATCCCTCATTACGTCCCTTCCCATCAGGCCCTTCAGTACCTTCCGTCCCTTCAGGCAGTTTTATACCTCCCGTCCCTTCAGGCCCTTTAGTGCCTCCCTTCCCTTCATTACATCCCGTCCCATCAGTCGGTTAAGAAAAGTTTAAATCCAGAAACCATCCTGGAAGAACCGCGAAGAGATGAAAGAACCTTCTTTTCCCAGGATGCTCTACTTAATAGGTAAAATGACTAAATACACGAAGAAGAAGAAAAAAGTTTAAACCCAGCTACCTGCGAAGAGATGGAAGGACAGTTGGACCTTCTTCTCCCAGGATTCTCCAACTTCATAGGTAAAATGAGAAAAAATACACGATGAAGAAGAAGAAGAAGAAATAAGTTTAAATCCAGATACCTGCGAAGAGATGGAAGGAAAATTGGACATTCTTCTCCCAGGTTAGTCCACCTTCAAAGGTAAAATGACCAAATAGACGATGAAGAAGAAGAAGAAAAAAGTTTAAATCCAGAAACCTGCGAAGAGATGGAAGGAAAATTGGACCTTCATCTCCCAGGATAGTTCATCTTCATAGGTAAGATGACCAAGTACACGTTGAAGAAAAAGAAGAAAAAAGTTTATATGCAGAACCCGTCCTGGAAGACCTGTGAAGAGATGGAGGGACAGTCGGACCTTCTTTTCCCAGGATACTCCCCCTTCATAGGTAAAACGACCAAATACACGAAGAAGAAGAAGAATAAGAAAAAAGTTTAAATCCAAAAACCATCCTGGGCATACGCTCGACAATTCACCAAAGTTTCATTATAATCGGACAAACGGTTGATAAATAAATAAATAAAATAATTTTCCTATAGGAAATCAGTATAGGTATATTATTGTTGATTTGTAAGTAAATAGTATTAGGTAGGTACCTACCTACAACAACCTTCTAAATAAATTCGATTCCTAACAAATTTTATTTGAATATCACATTCTTTCTGTAGCCATGGAAACGATTCGAACACGTAAGTAATATCGAATGGTTCGGATACATTTTTTGAATATGTAGGTACCTACATTGGTTTGTTCGATGCCATAAAAATGAAAATTGTCAGAAAAATCAAATATTATTTACAAATTATGCAATTTTATTATGCCTATATCTTTACTAATAAATAACACATTTTTACAATATATGTCTTAAAACTTGCCGTAATGTCTTGTGTTTCATTTTATTATTTCATAATTACATTTATTTCAAAGGTTTATTATTTTCAAGAACATATTCATTCGGTGGGAAAATGAAATATTGTATGAAAAGATATTAAAATGGCGGCGTTTATGTACAAAAGGCTTACTTTAAAAATAAGTTAAACATTATAATTATACCAAATATTCACCATGTTTTTCACTTAAACGCTAAGTTATACTTCAAAATATATTTTTTTTGTGTAAATACCTACTTCTAACTTTTAAACTAACAGATATTTGTGTGCAAAATGTACACTTTTTTGACAGATATGACTTGGAAAATTTTGTATGAAAAAAATAATTATTTAAATATTTTTAAAATTCAGCATTTTTATCGCATTCTTTTTAGCGTGACACTGCATCAGGTATACTGGTACATGTTCGCACTTAAATTAGATTTTTAGATGCTCTTGGTTTTTCAGAAGGCGTGAGACAAACACACACACACACACACACACATACACACACACACACACACACATACACTAACATTTTGATTGCTTTATAACTTTAGATTTATTTATTTATATATTTATTTATTTATTTATTTATTTATTTATTTATTTATTTATTTATTTATTTATTTATTTATTTATTTATTTATTTATTTATTTATTTATTTATTTATTTATTTATTTATTTATTTATTTATTTATTTATTTATTTATTTATTTATTTATTTATTTATTTATTTATTTATTTATTTTTTTATTTATTTATTTATTTATTTTTTTTTTTTTAATTTTTTTTTTATTCATTTATTTATTTTTTTATTTATTAATTTATTTATAAACGGCATAACATGCCTTTTACATACATAGATAAAAACACATATTGATGATACATAATATTAGAGAAAAAAAGAATGAATGAAAGAGTTATTGAGTTGTTTAGTTCATTTTTCGAATCCATTTTATGGTGTTGTCAGTAGAAATTAACCTATTAACGTAAATAGATAATCATATATTTTTTTTATATTTATGTGATAATATTACCAGTAAAACCAAATTTCGTAATTTATCATTCAAAATATTATAATATAATAAGTATTTTAGGCCGGCAGAATAAAAAAACATATTATGAAGTTTAATTGTCACGTTTCCTTCTATTCCAAAACGTACCTCATTCCCTCATTTTAGACTGACAGAATAAAAATATGAAGTTCAACTGCCACGTATTTTTCAACTGAAAAACGTACCTCGTTCCCTCATTTTAGACTGGCAGAATAAAAATATGAAGATAAACTGCCACGTATTTTTCAACTGAAAAACGTACCTTATTCCTTAAACTGGTAGAATAAAAATATGAAGTTAAACTGCCACGTATATTTTTCAAATGAAAAATGTACCTCATTCCTTGAAGTGGCAGAATAAAAACACGAAGTTCAACTGCCACTTATTTTTCAACTGAAAAACGTACCTCGTTCCCTCATTTTAGACTGGCAGAATAAAAATACGAAGATAAACTGCCACGTATTTTTCAACTGAAAAACGGAACTCATTCCTTAAACTGGTAGAATAAAAATATGAAAATACTGCCACGTATATATTTTTCAAATGAAAAATGTACCTCATTCCTTAAACTGGCAGAATAAAAACACGAAGTTAAACTGCCACGTATTTTTCAACTGAAAAACGGACCTCATTCCTTAAACTGGTAGAATAAAAATATGAAGTTAAACTGCCACGTATATTTTTCAACTGAAAAATGTACCTCATTCCTTAAACTGGCAGAATAAAAACACGAAGTTCAACTGCCACGTATTTTTCAACTGAAAAACGTACAACATTCCCTCATTTAACGCTGGTGAAATAAAAATAAACTGCCACGTGTTTTTATTGCTAAATGTGTCTTTCCTCATTTCATCTGTAATGGATTATAGATTCGTTGGATATTATGTAAATGTTTGGATGGATAGATAGGTATATTTATATTTTCAAATTATTTTCGATTTAATTCAATGTGGTACCGTTATTGTAGTAGGTATATTCCATGAAGCCATCAACATATGAACACATGTCAGGGTTGTTCCAATTCATAAAATTAATTTTTATTTAGTAGGTACGGTAATTTTTATTTAGTAGGTACTGTGAGGGTGAAATAATTGTCATTGGTTGAACATTCACATCACATGGGACAATAGAGTATTCAATGAAAGAGTTCTAAATATACAAATTAAAAAGAAAACACTATTTTTTCTTTTACACTTTTATTTTTACTCCTATCCAAGACGACCGTTTCGCTTGGTAAAGGCCTTTTCAACTGGTGAAAAGGTAGTGGTTTCAACTGATGGTTTTCAACTGGAAAAAATTTTATATTAAATTTGTATAATGAAATTCTGCTAGAGTGAGCATCTAATGGGTTGATTGTCTCCAACTAAGGAGTTATAAATATGATGGAGAAAGAGAGAGAATTGCTGACCACAATTGAAGATACGCAAAGCCGCATATTTTGGTCACATATTCCGCGGTGGTAGATATGCCCTTCTTACAACTTATAGCGCTGGGAAAGATAGAGGAAAAATTTCATGCATCAAAAAGGCTTACTAGAAAGACACAACATGCATTTAGGCCACCCAATAGCTCAGAACTCCTACATTATATTACACGTGTAGTAATTACAACGCATTCTAATGAAAAATACCTCTTCAATAACTCCTTAAACGGATCCAGATGTTCAATTTCTGCTGTTGCTGCTCCGCGGTTAGGTGGTGTACTTGTGTTCCCCTTATTCCTACTTTTCTATCCTACTCCTTTCCTCAGAACCATTTTTTTTGTTAATATAATAATGATTATATTTGTAAACTTAATTGGTTCACATGTCATATTATGTATATTAGTAAAATAAGTGAATTTAACTGCCTGTTTACACAATAAAAAAAAATAAAGACGGAGTATGGGTCTTAAAAGAATATCATGACTTAAGATTCTCAGGATTATGGATGCGGCGTTACTAATAAGGTTGGCGCAGGATCGGGATGAGTTTGGTGTGATGGTCGCCAACCTCCCTTAGGTTCGGCAAAAGAAGAAGAAGAATATTCATATTACAATATGAAATATATTTGTATAAAAACAATCTAGTTGAGTGGAATAATAAATGTAAATTTTAAAACTCGATAAGTGGTTTATAGCATAGAATTAGCACAATGATTACTGTACAAATTTTAATATTTATCAATAATCAATAAGCAAATATTTTCTTAAGAAAAGACTGCTTTCCATCCCTTATCCTAATGTGATGTGTAAGTATTATTGCATGCCAAGTAAAACGACAATATGACAAGAAGTAACATTATTATAATGGATCACAGTTTTCACAAATATGTTGGTTTGGTAGTTTATACATTATAGTCGATTTAGACATTAAATGCACAGGTATTTGGAGAAACCATTTCCCAACGAAGATTAGATACATCGATAATATTTCAATTTTGCCCTGCAGGATCCAATTATAATTGATAATAGCGTGGTTATAGTAAATTAAATGAATGGACAGCGCGTTATAAGACAAAACAACTATTATTTTCATGAATAAAATTAAGGAAAATATATAAATATATTACGTATTTTATGTAGATTCAGATATATTTTTAAGATTAAGACAACGTAAGAACTTATTAAGATAGTGTCACAAGTAGCCCTATAACTGTACTGTACAAGTGTATCTATTAGATTATTTTTGTTATTATTACAACCTTTAAAGTTAAAAGTTCAAAAAGAAATCTCTATCGTTATACTGCTGATATTTTACATTTCAAAAACGGAGGAGTTTATGAATTCGACATTATTATATTTATGTACAGCCATAGCCACGTTGTCCGATTACGATTTTTACTCCTCACCAACCCAAGGGGATATAGTGGGGAGTTATGATTTCGCAATTTTTAAGGGTGTTTTTTTTATTTCAGATTATCAACTAGTATCATCCTGAGATTATATTCTGAAAGTTTCATCACAATGTATCTGTGTGTGTGCTATGTGCTATGTACGGCGTGTTTATTTTACTTTGTTTTAATTTTTTTTAATATTGCTTCTCGGGCAACTAACAGGTAGGTACTATGTCAAATATTAATTTAATACGCACCCAATAACAAGTTGCCACATTCTGGAGACATACGATATTTATCGTCTCACAGATCCAGACTGAAAACACAATTAAAAAACTGTGTCTCCGTCGGGAATCGAACCCGGGACCCTTGGCTCAGCAGTCAGATATCTAACCAACTGAGCCACGAAGGCCGACAGCGATTATAGACTAAAGTACTCATTAGATTCTTTTCTAATTTTGCAATTATGTATATATGTATAATATTCACTTAGACCCCATTAGATTTTGAAGGATATCTGAATAGTGCTTCTCAATTTTTTTAACTGTCAAATATTTCAAAGTGACCCTAAGCTCAGGAAACTTACAATTTGAAATTTTTATTTTCAAATTGGTAAAAAGGCACATCACTTTTATAAAATGGCATTGAAGAGTTATCGAGTTTTCATAATGAAATATTAAAATAAAAAAAAATTAACAAACTCATTTCATGAAAATGCTGAATTGAATCCATACAAAATTTGAATACTTTATAGAGTGACTTGTTAGTGAGGAGTTTATCGTTGACCACAACCAACTCGTTTTATTAGAAAAGGGGTACATCATAAGAATTTATTTTACATTTGGTCAAGATCTGATGATAAAATCCATGAGAAAGTCTTCAATTACATATTTGGTCTTATTTATAAACATGGATCAAGAGTTGAACCGTGATTCAAATCAAATGTCAAATTGAACCGTCGACGGGGGTAGTTTAACACTGGTTCAAATTGAGATTTCACAATTTTGAAGTACCTATGACCATAACATATGAGAAAAACATATAAACAGCGATTTAATCTTACATATATTTTTATAAATAAAGTCTCAGTTGAATGTGGAATAAGACTTTGAACCGGGTTCAATTGAACCGTGATTCAAGGTATTTTTATAAATAACACTGATTATGTTCAGCTATAATCCTTTACCACATTGTCCAATTTTGGTGATTTTTTTGTTAGAAAAAGGATAGGTACCTCAAATACCTCGTTCTATAAATATTTTATCAAGACATGATGGTGGATATCATGAGAAAACGATCAAACAATCATATTCAATTCGCAAATGTATCTGCAATCTTAATGATTTTGCGGACCACGTAGGTACTGGATTTGTTAAAATCAATTTATCCGCGAGATTTGAATGGCCGCAGGTTTTTATTTTTCATGGTTATTTCAACTTTGAAGTCAAACACCAACTTAGAGACTTCGCAGCAATTCGGAGTAGAACATTATGTGTGTCTGTGTGTGTGAGAGACAGGGTGTGTGCGTGTGTGTGCATGTCCGTCCCCCATTATAACTTTTGATCTGCTTAATTTACAGATCGAAACATTCCGAAAAATTAAAAAGTCTTTGGCTTACAAAACTATAATTTTGAATTTTTGTTTCAGTAAGGGGTTGTAAACATTTTAATTATTATTTCATTTTTCCATAAATCTCAAAAACCATACAAGCTAGAAAGCTAATGTTTTTGTAAATATAGCCTACACAAGCAGGCGATGTTGTATAAGATTATGTATTTTTATGTATTATAATAAATAAATAAAAAAATAGAAAAATATTAACCTCAATTATTATTATTATTAGGTATTAACCTCAAATTAATTTTCCCGAAAAAGTTCCAGGAATTCTCAAAACTATTATTTAGAAAAACATTATTCTATGATAAATTTATGGGTTTAACTGCCTATTTTTTCACTATTTTAATAAATATAAAAAAAAACGCCAAATAGATAATTTAATTATATATATAAAAAGAACTTACATTATAATAGTGCATCTCAACTTTTTTGAAAAATTCTTGTAAAAAAATATATAAATGACATACAATTTGTATGGCAGCATACACAATATCTACGGGGATTCTCAATAGTTGATACTTAATCTCTATACATACATACACACCATCGAGCTGTTATACATATTCGGGGTAGGAAAAAAGACTCACCTCCACATTATTCTATCTTTACATACATGCTTTGTATGTATATAGAACAAAATACATAATTCATTCATTCATTCATACCATGTGAAGTAACCTATCCCACAATGTGAAATAACCAGCGAAAGGTGTGCAGGTGTGCATTGCCTTATAAAAGGGAGCACAACACATCCTTGTATACTCACACAACAGTCTCGTCTCACCTAAAAATGCACTACATTCAGAATGTGTGATGGTGAACCTCATTGTTGAACTATGTGAGATGTTATTGTTGCCTGTTGTATTTTCGATTACCTGGCTCTTACAGAACACTCGAAAACAACAATATAAAAGAGTGGAAGCACTATTCTTAGCTGGTGTCTCACAGATATAAAATATTCAATAATTTGGATTTAAGGGGTTTATAGTTTGGTAGGTATTCTTCAAATATACACTATACATACTTTCGCCATCGGCAGTTGGATCTCATGTGTTACATGCAACTAGTCTTATAATAATTTTGATATATGAAAATACCTATAATAGATTATGTATACCCATGATGGTTGATAGAAATATTGATTGTGCAATACCAACACAACATATTTAGTTAGTTACCTTTCACAACGATAATATTAGGTATATTCAATTTATCATATTATGTCAATTTTGTAAACGATACCCATTATTAAATATATAGCACGCAATTATAAACTAAGGAAATTTAATAAGGCAAGTATTTTATATTATCTATTGCTAAATATCAAAACAGAAACTTTGCAGTTACAACAAAAAAACATGGACGCGACCAAACAATGGAAGTAGGAAAATCCAAAATAGCAGCTACTTATGAAACTTGGCAGAAAGTTTACAAGTATATGGATATACAGACACATCACTTACCTTAGTAGGTGTGTTCAATCAAACTCTTCTCCAAGTAACACCTTTGAATGGATAGATTTAACTTTATTTCCTGTGAATTTGGTATCTAATGATGGATGCCAATTATGCAATCAAGGGAGCGGGTGGTGGGGGCGTGTATTGGATCGAAAACTTCAAACACGCCGATAATAGGGCAACGAAAGAAAGCTGTGGCAGACTGTTTATCTGTTGCCATGACGACCAACGGGTTCAAATGAACCCTCCTAATTTTAACATCTACCGTAACTAGTTTGATAAAAAAGGTTGAAAATTTTCAAACGTCATACGTATGTAGGTATGTTTAATGTGTGTTTGTTTATAATAGGTTCTAAAACTATATCGCTTCAAGTTTTTGTAAGTAGGTACATCTTCTTCCTTGGCATCATGACTGAGGATGGTGCGGCTGCATTCAATAGCTCGACGAATTGGCGGCTTCCATGTAGGACGGTCACAGTCATGGGTATAGTGTTGAACAAATGGTAACATGTGTGGTCTTGCTATTGCATAATCGATAGAGTGTTGATCTTAGTCTTGCAGGTCTTGCAACATTTACAAAAAACACCAATTTGATCGTCGATAGTCATTAGTTACCTGGTTCATAGCTTACATTTTAATAGAAAATAAAAAAGTAGGAACATTATTCTTTTTCTCCCTGGCTCTTTGTTTGTGTTGACTGTTGGGGTCAACTCTCTTCGTCCTCAAATTATAGGTCCTTCTGTTCTGTATTATGTCACTTAGGCCATGTCTCTGAAATTGGTTTCGTCTTTGCTCGATCCAGTAATTCTTTGGTCATCTTCTGGATCGAGGAAGATCGATGGAGATTGCTTGGTTTACCATGTGATCTGGCGGCCTGCGTTCAATGCGCCAGTACCATCTCAACTGTCTTGACAACGCCCAGGCTTCTCCGAATGCTTGAACTTTTTATTTTGTCCCGTAAGGACACTCCAGCTGCTCATCTTAGCATACGCATTTCAGCATTTTCCAGTTGCCTAGAGTAGGAGTTGTACATTGTCCAGCATTCGAAGTCATAGAGCAGTGCCGGTCTGAGAATCGAGGTACATTAGCGCCCTCTCATACAACAAGATTGGTTACGAAAAATCGGCCAATCTCGATCGGCCGATTTTTTTGTGTCTCGTCACAGATTTTTAAATCGGCCGATTCTGTTAGCTTTTATGCGCGCTCTAACATGTAATTTGTATGTTGTAGCTCACCGATAATTAATCGGCCGATGAAATTAGCTTCCATGCGCGCCTACCTTAATATTATGACTGCAAGACTCTTGCATTTATGCCTTTTTTTATTTATTAGTATTAATTTTGGCGCATGTTACAAAAATTAAAGATATATATTAAAGACACACTGAAAAAATGTTAATAATAACAGAATTTCATGTTAAATTTAACCGAACTATATTGACTACAAAACATTTGATTTTGTGCTTTGTGCATACAGCCAAACAGTGCAGTCATAAATAGATAAACTCATATTACTGATAACAAAGGTTTGACTAAAACGCAGGTAGCCAGTCCGGTTATCATAATATTTTTTTCAGTGCATATTTTGATTGTGGACTTTCAATTCTCGCAAGACCAAGAGTGCAAACACTTTTGCTCATCACCATGGACAGATCGAAGGCCAAAACAACCCTGAAAATAAAACAAATAGGGATATAGTTTTAAATTGATATCAAAATAAGACACACTTTTAATATTTCCCTTTTAGCCTATAGGGACATTAATGTAGCTTGTCGTTATATTGAAGCTATTAATAAAAGCTTGAATAAAAAGCATAAACCATAACGACTAGGGCCGGTTTGGTGTAATGCACAATTTTATTTTTATTGATAACACAAAGTACAATAATTTAGGTACATATTTAATAAATATATACAATGAAAAGACTTACACAACGAAAAAATAGTACGTATCCCCTCACCAGAGTGCAAGCACTCGTGTGTAAAGGAGACATTTTAATACAAAAAAAATATACCTACAGAATTTTTGCTGTACAAAATGAAGTGTTAGTAAAATTATTACAATCAGTCGATATTTTCAATATTAACTTCTACAGAATTCGAATATTTTTTTTAAATTTGCATATACCGAAACATTGGATTTTTTTCCCAATGTTGGGAGTGGGAATCAATGAAGTTTTTGGAAAATTTTAACATCTCAAGAGAGATGAAGTTGAAATATTATAGAACAACCAGGAACTTAAGGCACCTACAGGGCTTATGACCTGTCATCGGCTGGTTTACGTGACAACTTTACGCGCTTACGCAACGTTCACCAATTGAGTTCCCTTATCAAATGCAATTTTGGAAAGTTTTATATATTTTAATAATAAGAGCTGATTGTTTGAAATTAAGCTATTTTACCATCGTCATCATGAAGTAACGAAGAAATATTTTTGTAACGCCATCTATTGAGAAATTGTTTTTTTTTGTAAACAATGAAAGCAACAGTCCTTGTACGTGAGGTGACAATGCTCTCGCACAGATGTCACCCCTGAACTGCGCCAGAATAATAACTTTATTTTTGCCTTGTTTACTTGCTTGTACCAAGTATATGTAAATCGAATCTTTTTTAAAATGCAACTTTAAAAAATATACCTACAACTTGAACCATATAATTTATTTCATAAATTGATAATAAATTAGTATTGTACCAATTTAACTTAGAGACTTCACGTTGCTCGGGTTGGTTGGACGAAATTGCCTTATGGCAATAAACCTGCCTTTGTACACATGTACATAAATTATATAAATAAATAAATAAATAAATTCTTGTACTATAGGTGAAAAAAATCGGTCGAGGCAGGATTCGAATTCGCGACCACCGGATTACTAACCCAGCGCGCAAACCGCTCTGCCATCACCCATCTAAACTTTCACTTAGTATTTTCAAGAAAAAGCTAAAGAAGGAATATTTATCCCTATACACCTGATCCCGATTTCCTCTCTTTGTCCTTTCTCTACAATGATGTGTTTTTTTGTTTTTATTTTAGTGTAATGTATGTATATTATCTTTGTTTTTTCACATTCATTCTTTGGTTGATGTTCATAATATATAAATTTATCAAATTTTATTATCTGGTTGGTTGGAAGTAATTTCCAAATTGCAATAAGCCCGCCAGTGTGCATTTTATTTGTTTATATCATGTACGAAAATATACATAAATAAATAAATGTTATTGTCTAATATATTCATGAGGCGAGACCGGAGCCGGTGGACTGGTTGACAAAGCTGGACCCAAGGCTGTGAATTTTGGACGCTGCCCATGTGGGTGAAGAGGTTGCCTGTGCCGAGGCCGAAAGAAAATCAAATCAATCATTGTCTAAAGAAATTCTAACAAAAAATATTCATAAAAATACTCCTGATTTTATACTACAAGTTTTCTTACTATCGTTTACCAAAAATGAAATGAATCAAGCTGAAAACTGGAAGTTTTGACATGCACTGTCACCGGGAATACACAAATTCTGAATGTTTCAGAGCTCTAAATGGTCGGGAAATTAGTTATAAATCGATTGCTAAATTAGACAACTGAAGAGAAAGGATATAATATTTGATAAGTTGATAATTTGAATAATTTTGTATTTCATACAAAGTAAATAAAACTATTAAGTTTCAGGCTGAGCGTTAATACAATTTTAATTTTATATGGCTAAGTTTTCAATGTAAAACAGTTAAAATCATAATAATATACATGTTCACTAAATAAAATTAAGGAAAATTTATTAATCGAGTAATTTAATGTATGCTATTGAAAAATCGACAGCAAATTTGTGACATGTGAAGCAAACTTTAAATAGGGTTCTTTTTTGTCAAAAACTCAATATAATATAATATTATGTAGCATAAAAAGTATGTAAGTATTCAAAAATAAAGTTATCATTCCTTAATTCTAAAGTGTTATGTTGTCACCGAAAGTTATAGTTAGCAGCAAACATGTTAAATACATACGTCACTTGAGGTGTGCAGAGAAAAAAAAATGCGTTTTTTTGTTTGGTTGTTATGTTATGTTTAACCGTGCCCTCTACGACAAAAATTCCGGAAGTAATTTACCGGAAACTATATTCAAATTAAATTTAATATATTTTGACATCTATCGACTTTTTAGCGAACTAATTTCATTTGTAGCAAAATATTCACTAAATAGTTTTCCTGCACTTGGGTAAGATGCTATAGCAATGAGCAATTAAACTGTTCGACAACCAGTGACTGCATTTCACCAATGGTAGCAAAGATTCAAACCTTATTTTTTTCTGTAATATTACAGATCTCATTGTTATCGGAGGATTCAACAGTTTTAAAATGATAAAATTTTGATGGAGATATGATTAAAAAATAAAAATGCATAATATAAATCAAATCATAACCATTAAAAGCATGCTATATAATTTTATGAATAATAATTTTGTTATATCGCTCTATCGGCGAATTATAAAACTATCCAATATGGCGGCCATGACACAATCTGTCAAGATGGGCGAATGTTGCCTTTTGTTGTCAGTGATTGTCAGTGAAGTGTGGGTGTTTGTGAAAACGTCGATCGGTTTGTGTTCCGTATTAAAATAATCGTTTAAACAATTCGTAAAATATTATCATTGTGTTTGTTTCAACTGGGAAGTTCTTTGTTCTAATTGTCAGGTAAGAAAAATTATATTACAAACTAGCACTATATTTAAATTGTACTTCTCACCTATGTAAGATTTTACGTATCTTAAGGTGACGGATGTTTTATGTTCATTCAATTATCTATTTACACTTTGACAATATAATAATATTCTAAACAATAAAATGAGTGTTTTACACGTATCCATATTTATTTATTAGTTATCTTCCTATGTATATAGTCTTGTTGAAACTCGATACCTAGGCAGGTAGTATTGTTAGGTTAAATCGTTTATTTACATTTGGTGCTTCAGGTTATAAAGAATTCAGGCTAATATTTGTGTGTTTTGAGTCAATATTTATTCTGATTTACAAGTTAAGTTTTTGAATTGAAATTTCATAATATAAGGCTAGATACTACGTGTGTATTTATTGTTATCTTATCGGTAATACAACACTCACCTGTCGGATAGGTTATATCAGGTGGCCTATTATATTAGGTATTATAATAATCTCAAACTATATTTATAAGTTACGTATAAACCTGCGAACCATATTGAAGAATGCACATAATATCACCTATTATGTTATTAAAGTGTTATCTACCAATAACATGAATTAACAATATTATTTTTACGCTAACAAAATAATTATCATAGGTATTGGATATATGCAAAGTACTACTTATAAAATACGAAGAAAATAAAAATGCAAAATGATTATTATTGCGAAGACCAATTAACGAAAAAAACTAATATTGACCATCCTTACTTATAACAACAAAAAATATAAAATAGTGCTGAGCAAATGTAAGACCAAAACTAGGGTCGTCCTGGTATTGTTCTCTTGGTAAAAGTATAGTAATTCTTCTTCATAGTTACAATCCTAAGATTGGTTTGCACCAAGTACTCCATCTCTCCACATATCTCTGTTGTCTTCCAGCCTCTTATCCCAACCATCACTGCTCCGCACCTCAGCCATGGCGCGGCGCTTTATTTTTCAACTGGGGAGTATGCGGTTCCAGTCTGGGGACGTTCTGCCCACTGCAAACAAGTGGACACTGTTTTATATTATAACTGCCGAATCATCACAGGATGCCTTAAGCCTACTGCAGTCAAGAAACTGTATCCTCTTGCGGGTATCGCTCCACCACATATGTCGCAATGTTATATGCCGGATGAAAATGCTCAAAACAGAAACCCTTTCTACTTAC
The DNA here is from genome assembly GCA_963576475.1 of Molanna angustata. Classification (NCBI taxonomy): domain Eukaryota; kingdom Metazoa; phylum Arthropoda; class Insecta; order Trichoptera; family Molannidae; genus Molanna; species Molanna angustata. The sequence continues at coordinate 45,223,160 of OY754967.1, forward strand.
TCTCTCTATAACCACGCCCTTCCCCCTGACACAAGACTAAGATCACGCAAAAGTTTCCTGACATCAACGCAGCCACTTCCATCTCGCCCTGAGCACGAAAGGCTCCGTCTATGGCAGCAAGAAGTCCCCGATAACTTCGTCCGCCCTAAGGAGAGTCTTCCACCGGGCCACAACGTGGAGTGGCGTACGTGGAAATCACTAAACAGACAGAGGACGGGCGTTGGGAGAACGCTGGATAACTTGTCTACATGGGGCTTCCTGCAACAGGGAATACCAACGACATGTGACTGTGGAGAGCAGCAGACCACCGCACATCTGTGCAGATGCCCCTCAAGTCCAGTCAACTGCACCATGCACGATCTTACGGTGGGTAATGATTGTGATATCGATGTTGCTAGGCTGCACTGGCAGAAGATTCTATAAATGCTTTGCTGACACGATAGAAGAAGAAGATCTCTTGGTATAGCTGCTACAGCGTACATTGCTGATCACCTGGTCCATATAACTGCCTCTCGGGCGTCCTCTATAGTTTCTGCCCTCCGTCATTCCTTCGGCGATAGTAACAAGCAGACCCGGATGTCTGATATTATGGCCTATCCAATTGGATCGTTGTTGGCAACCCTCTTTGGGAGTTGTATTGTTTCTCCGACCCTGCTCAGTACCGTGACATAATATTTTATTTAGGTATTTAATATTTTCTGTTTTAACAATATGATAATGTTACATACATTTTCAGTAAACCTATGTTATAGTTGTCGCCGAATATCTTGAGCCATTTCGCCAAAAAGGGTGGCGATTTGCACGTATTCCAACGCAGCAACGAGCAAAAATACTAGTATTCGACTTAAGGTCAGATTTTGGCCGAAGCCGAAGCCGATTGTTCGGCCTTAGCCGTAACCTACGAAGGTTTGGTTTTACTAAAAAAATCGATTAAAATAATAAATAATCTGCTTTCGTGACTAGTTGGTTAGATATCTTACTACTGAGCCAAGGGTCCTGGGTTCGATTCCCAGTGGAGACACAGTTTTTATTTGTGTATAAATATCGCAAGCCTGTAGAATGTGGCAACTTGTTATTGGGTGCGTGTTAAATTAATATTTGACATAATACCTACCTGTTAGTTGCTCGAGAAGCAATATAAAATAAAATAACCATATACATTTTCTATCGGATGAATACGGTACTATGTTATCTTGCTCTGAATCTAGTTGGTTGGAAGAAATTGTCTAGTAGCAATAAGCTCACCAGATAACAATATATATTATTTGTTTATATTATGTACAAAAAGATAAATAAATACGGGCCCGCTACACATGTCATGTTCGCGCATGTTTTTACAAGTTTAAACTGTTTTTAGCGGCTGACAAAAAGCTTCGGCTTCGGCCGAAAATTCGGGTTATTTTTAGCCGAAGCCGAAGGTGTTTTTTTAGCCGAAGGTGGCCGAAGCCGAAGCTTCGGTCGGACACTAATAAAATACACAAATTTGCGCTCTGCACACTTGGAATCCTAGTTCAAGATATTTAACCAAAACTATACTATCACACGTTTTTGTATTATCTCATCAAAAAGCGATATTTATGAGCGGTCAACATTTGCGATTCTGCCCCCCCCCCCTAGACAACGTGTCATTTAGCTCAAGAAAAGATAACTCAATGTATGGAAGTGACAGTTGCCAGTCACGTGACAGTCAAATGCTTTCAAATAAAGATTTTTTTTTAATTTTTAATTTAAATAAGGCACAGCCACCAATATAGGCGGATTTGGTATGAACTCATTAGCTTTGTTAGCTTATTTTTTATATTTTAATGTATAATGCGTGTAATTTATTGAAATTTAAAGATTAGTTTAATTCTAAAAATATAATAATAAAGGTAAAAGATTCGATTAAAAAAAGATTCACACGAAAAAATAAACAACGTTATATCCACGTAATCTCCTTCCGTCTTCCAAGATGTAATTGTACGTGTATAACAACGTGCACGCGAATTTATTATGGTGTAGGTACTTTTATATTTGTCATTTGAACAGTAATAATTCTTTTGTTCAAGATTATCCAACCTTAACAATATGTGTATGTTTGTATGTATGTATGTGATGCTTCTTGACAATGTTGCCAACAAGATGACTCGCTGCGGAAGACAAAGTATCTCTACATGAGGTTTCAAACTCAACATTATGATTATTATCAGTTTAATTCATCTACCAGATCATCACATGAACAAGGGCGGTTGCGAGTTTCAGTCTTCATCGTTTGTTTAGTCAATTTGAAATCTGACATACGAACCATACGTCCAGAGTCCTACAGGAATTAATTTTTTTCAATAGGATTTCAGGCGGATTTTTGGGACGATGACATTGTGTTAGGTCTCTGAAATGAGGCTAAATTAATATTTTACATAGAAGTAAGCAAGTAAAATAGAACAAATACTTTCATATTGAAAATAAAATAAATCTTTTGTATAATGATGATAATATTGAAAGTATTGTATTTTTTAAACGACGATTGGTATTAATTTAGGGAAACCATCACCTTTCATAAAAAAAAACCTACTTCATAATGAACGTATGTCAAGATAGAAAAGTATGTATGCATGTATATTTTATTTAGATGTAAAAAATAAATATACTTTCTTACATCTAGTATAACCAATATGCATATTTACAAGTTGAAAAAATAAAAAAGTTTTCACAATATGAAATATATAAAAATAACAAAAAATAAGAAAATATTCAAATTTACACAAAAATACAAAGAAAGTACACAATATCTTAAAATAAATATAAATAAAAAATAAAATAATTTTTCTTTTATATATTCCACACTTAGGCGACGATAAGCGGCAAGACCAGATGCTTCCTTCACACATTCATTCATGGCAAATCATTAAACAGTTGAAAACCTTAAAGTGTGGTGTTCAGTTCTATTTGTCTACCCCATGAGGGACTTGATGGTATGTATGTATGTATGTAGTAATATTATCTTTCATACAATTCGCCTATACAGTAAGTAATACGCAAAAACTTCGCAAATTGAGTAGTTTATGATTTCTCGTGATTTCCATCATCAAATCTCTTGGCTTGGTTCAGATGGAATCATCCTAGAAGGAATCCCTTTCTTATAAAATAGGAATCATCGAATTCGTACTACGTGTTAATGAATCATCACTGTTTTTGCAAATTTCAGTTTTTGATAATTTCGTCATGGATCCCCTCACCAGACCTTGAACAAATTGAAATGAGACCAATTGGAAGATACCTTCTTTCTAATGAAAAAAGAATCATGAAGATTGGACTACGTAGAAAAAAGTTATCGCTGAACATAGATCGCGTCGAATTAATAAAACGAGCAAATATTATATACAGAAACGATTTTCTTTGATACACGTAGATTTAGTGGTGAGCTAAAGTATTGCGAGTCTTGAAATATTGGTATTGCATTTTATGTCATTTTTGTCACTGCAAGAGAAAAGAGTCATTCATTTCATTGATGTGCCTCCCAGACTTACACAGCTCGTGCTAACTTACACAGCTCGTGAATGAATTTACTAGTTGCATGTAACACATGAGAAGAATACATACCAAACTATAAACACTTAAACACAAATTAATAAATATTTTGTTTTCTATATAATAAATGTAGGAATATATGTCAGGATGGGATAGTATGGAGGTCAGTCTGTTTTTCCTACCCAGAATATGAAAACAGCGTGATGTATGTTTGTAGATTAAGTAGGTATCAAACTATTGAGTGAGATTTTCTGTAGTGTTTACTGCCTTACAAATTGTATGAAACGATGTCGTCACCTAATTCAATTTTTATAAAATACTTTAAGTATATTATCTTCATGAGTCAATTTCGATTCAATCAATTTCCTTGCTGATCTTAGCTCTCGATCATTCTGTGAGGTTTTATAATAAGTGTTGGTCCATCTCCAAGAAGGAATATAACCGGTTTTGTCAAATGTTTGTCTGTAGCCTCATCGTCTGACAGGATAATGGCAGCGCCTTGCAGCGACGCAGATCATCAGGAGTGGTCTTCCGTTCAAACGTCCAAAATCCAGACTTGAATATCCGGTTTTGTTCAATTTTTGAAATAGTAGAGTACATAAAACAAACGCCAATCAAATCCATGTGCAATAAGTGATCATTACTACCTGACCTTCGTCAACCACCAATCGTTCTACTGAGAACAAAAGAAGAATCCGGAAAACTCTAAATCTTTGAAGACACTGAGTTGATTATAAGACAATAGTAAGGTCGCCGTAGACCGAACGCTCAATAATACTCGTACCTAATATATATATATATATATATATATATATATATATATATATATATATATATATATATATATATATATATATATATATATATATATATATATATATATATATATATATATATATATATATATATATATATATATATATATATATATATATATATATATATATATATATATATATATATATATATATATATATATATATATATATATATATATATATATATATATATATATATATATATATATATATATATATATATATATATATATATATATATATATATATTATAATATTTTTATCTCGGTTTTCCCGTGTCAGTAGGTCTTGACTAAGACCATTTGTCTTCCGACGTTTCGCCTGAATATCACCAGGCATTTTCAAGGACTTAACGAAAAGCACGCGCGCGACACATTAATGGTCTTAGTCAAGACCTACTGACACGGGAAAACCGAGATAAAAATATTATAACATATTTCACCCGTGAAAACATCAAATATAACATATATATATATATATATATATATATATATATATATATATATATATATATATATATATATATATATATATATATATATATATATATATATATATATATATATATATATATATATATATATATATATATATATATATATATATATATATATATATATATATATATATATATATATATATCTAAGGTTTTCGCGAGTACAAAATATGTTATTATTAAGTATTTTGGGGATAACCCGCGTCAAATTATGATTCCCGAGAGAATCAGTCGTCTGCCGACGTTTCGTCTGAATCTCATCAGACATTTTCTAAAGGCGCCTTGTTAATAAATTTTCGTCTCGAGGGATAGTGCACGCACGTCCGTTCGAGTCGAAAGCTTACTACCAAGTGAAAGTTTGAAAGGAAGCCGCGTCAATTGTTAGTGGAGGGGTGGGTTTCCCCAATGACGTCATTATTGCGTTTTGTTTGGCTTCTAGTGACTCTAGTACTTAACGGTATATTGTTTACAGGTGGATTATCAGTTTTCGGCTTACTAAGAATTTTACTAATGTTTTTAATGTGACTATTGTTTGAAATATCGGTAGTTTGATTACTATGGTTTTTAAAAATGTTGTTTTCAAGTACACTTGTCCATGCGGTCGGGATTCGAATGCTATCGTCCCTGTTATTCATTATACTGTTGCTTCTTTTATATATTTCGATTGCTTCCCTGTAAATTCTAAATGTTTCATTGTTAATATTCGCGACTACTTTTGAATTTTCAAAGTCTATGGAGTGATTTTCGGTTAATGAGTGATTTACAAGAGATGAAGTTAGTTTCCGGTTTTTAACATCTACGCGATGTTCAGAGACGCGCGCCGAGATTCTGCGATTTGTCCTGCCTATGTAAGTTTTTGAGCAATCACCGCAAGGGATTTCGTAAATACCGTGTGACTCTTATGGTATTTTATCTTTCGGACTTTTTAAAAAGGATGAAATTTTGTTGTCTGTTCTAAAAATGGTGCGAATATTATGTTTATAAAGTAGGTGACTGATTTTGTCTGTAGTGCCTGGGTAAAAATGCAATGGCGAGTGGCTTTACTTTAGTTGACGTATCTTTTTTATTAAAATTTTTATTAGTTTGATTTTTTATTGCATTATTTATCGTAAAATTAGAAAAACCGTTATTTCGTAGCGCGTTTTTAAGATACTCTAATTCGTTTTGAATGTTTTCGGAGTCAGCTATCCTTAATGATCGTGTTACCAAGGTGTTTGCTACAGAGGCGATTTGTGCTGGATGATGGTTCGACGATGCGTGGAGATATCTGTTGGTATGTGTTGATTTTCTGTACACAGTGTGGCCGAGAGTGCCATCGTCTTTTTTGATTACGAGTACATCAAGAAAAGGTATTTCACCGTTGTTTTCTATCTCCATTGTGAATTTGATGTTATTGTGGAGATCGTTCAGAAAATCAAGAAATTTGTTGAGTTCCTCCAAACCGTGAGGCCATATAACGAAGGTATCGTCCACGTATCTAATCCATTGCTTTGGTTTTAAGCGCGCTCTATCTATAGCTTCCTTTTCTAACTTTGTCATGAATATGTTAGCGACTATGTCAAGCGTAAGAACAACCTTTGATATGTAAGTGACATAAGAACAACCTTCTTGGAGGTTATTTTTTAAGCTCTATGTATTTCTACAAGAATAGAGTAGGGCAGGCGCCTTCCTTTGTGGATTCACATGAAAATATTCTTGCTCAAAAGCGTGTTTACTTTTTAATTTTTAAATTAGAGTTTTTCATATTCGTTTATGCGTAGGATTTCATCAGGGCCGGATCTACAACTTACACCAAGAGACCTCCCTTATCTAAAGAAATATGCATTCAAAAATATATACTTATTTTTTTATAAAATATTTTTTTTTCTCATTGTTTAGATGCCTACTTAATTCATTTAGATTATTTATCTATTACTAACATTTTAGCACATGCATGATACAAAAATAAATATAGGTATATACAGTACAAAATAGTACGAAACCATTCATTCATACCATCACGGCATATCCCACAATGTGGGGTAACCAGCGAAAGGTGTGCGGGTGTGCATTGCCTTATAAAAGGGAGCACAACACATATGTGTATACCCACACACCAGTCTCGTCTCACCTAAAAAGGCACTACATTCAGAATGGGTGGTGAACCTCATTGCTGAACTATGTCAGATGTCAGATGTTATTGTTGCCTGTTGTATTTTCGATTACCCGGCTCTTACGGGACACTCGAAAACAGTAATAGAAAAGAGTGGAAGCACTATTCTAAGCCGGTGCCTCACAGCTTAGAATAGTGAACGATTTTTTTCACAAAGCCTGTGAAAAATATCGTTCAAGTTTTTATAAGTTAATTATTTCTATAACCTATTTATTTTTGTTATTTTATTTACTTTTTAATAAAAAATGATTTTTTTATGAGAAATAAAAACTTTACTTTAAAATATAATTGGCTTCGTAACTATTTCACTAGTTACACCACCACCCGTTCTGCACATGGGGGACTGTAAACGATCCCTTCCACAAAACGCTAAGCGAGCGACAATAAAATAATGCATAGCATGAAAAGTAGGTCATGGAACTGCCCCCGAGAATCCAATCTCACACGTCAGGGCCTCCGATTGGTCTCAAAATCGGCCGCTATGTACACTCCGTTTCAAGTCGGAGGGGCTTGTACCCCGACCCCTCGGTCCTCGTGTTGGCGTCCGAAGGTTCCGCGGGCTAACACCGGGGGCATCCGATGCAATCATCAACTGTCAGATTTGACGTCTAGTTGTCAACACAGGATGTCTGACCCGACGTCTGCGCCGGCGGTGTGCCCTAACCACACAACAACATTCGCCACAGTTTGACGAGTAACTGCCGAGCGAGACTGAAGGCGTTCGTCCTGCTCTTCTCTAAGTACGGAATTGAAGGGGGCACAACAGCGTTGGCTGCTAATAAGGCAATAGGACATTGCCTTATTAGCAGCCAACCCCATAAGATACATGTAGGGGTAGCCCTTCGTCCTCTATTTTCCTGTATTGAAGTGGACAATTTTACATAATTCATGTTTAGTTAAAACATAACAAAACAAGGTGTAGTTAGATCCAGTTGGGCACCAATACAAAACAAAATAATTTACAAAATTAACCTCTTGACTCATCGATTCCAATGCATATTGGCAATGTCGAAACTAAATACGGCAACATTGTAAATATTTATGTTGTGTTTGATTAGTGTTGTCAAATTTAGTTTCATTTAGACCTCGATAATGATATGTTACCTCGGCGAAATATTCGGTCATAATAAATCGAATAAGTAGAAAAAATACTGTGCTATATTTTATTCGTTAATTTAATAGCAATTTACACTCAAAAAATGTAGTTGTTAAAAAAATAATTTACTGCTAATAATAACCAAGCAACTTTGTTATTATAGTACCTGCAAAGTTCGTTGCTAAAAATTGCCAAGTAAATAATCTGCTAATTTTAACCCAGTAGCTTTGTTATTATTCATTCTTGCTTTGCTTTGTTATTATTCTTTGCTTATTCAATACTAATTGGTAATCAAGCTTTAACATCAAAATAGTATAAACATCTTAACATTACATCTCAAATGTAAATGTTAGTTAAATCAACACACGATATTTGTGAATAATAATGATAATCTTTGACGAATATTTCATCTTAATTCAATCATTTTTCAGTGAAACATGTCTAATTTGACGAGTATTATACTTTATGCAATCATTTTTTAATGTGAAATATAATATTAGGCGAGAATTATACTTTATTTAATATTTTTTTAATATATCGTGTCAAATTTGAGAAATATTAATATTTTTATGTATGAAATGCCAAATTTGACAGATGTCGAATACAAAAAGTCCGTAGGTATAGGTACCTTTTACTCGGTTAAATTTAAACAATTAAATTGCTATTGGCAACCAACTTCATTTTAACAGTATTAAATTGTCAGATAATAACTAAGTGCAACTTTGCTATTTTTAATCATGTATAGGTTGATAACTACCAATGTGACTTTTTACGTTGCTATTGGTAACCAACTTAATTGTTAGATAATAGCCAAGTGCAAATGCCATGTAATCTAAAGAAGAAGAAAGTCTTCTCAATGCTCGTATAAGAGCGATACCGGAGAGTTGCCTCTGCGAACAAAATAATAGAGCTTTACTATATAATTTTAATACACCCATTTTTTTTTATTATATTCCCTATATCTGACGTTCCAGATTTATTTGCGTCTGTCGCATCTGCACCATTCGAAGCTATGAGTGTATCCGGCCCTGAATCTTGCCGTATATCGCCCACGGGGACTTGAGAAGCGAACTCCTTTGTAAATATTATTTAGAATTTTCCAAAAAGCATGTTTTGATAGTTAATAATGTTAATAATGTTAATAGTTAATGTAAGGAATATAATAATCTTTTCAACGTTTCGAGCCCAAAGCACTTTATATACCTAAATGTATATTTTAAACATTTAAATGATTAATTAATTCTATGTATTATTCCCAGTTCCCCCTCCTACCTTCCGTCCCTTCCTCCCTTAAGTCCATCTCGCCCCTTCCTCCTTTTAGTACATCCCGTCCTTTCAGCACCCTCCGTCTCTTCCAACCCTTCAAAACCTTCCGTTTCTTAAGGCTCTTCCATTCCACCAGTCCCTTCTGTCATAAATAAAAAAAGTTTAAATCCAGAAACCTTTCCAGATAAACGCCCGATAACCCAACGAAGTTTCATGACGATCGGACGTACGATTTTGGAGCGCGTACGATACATACGACCATACATGCAAACATTAATATTTATAGAGATAAACAAATTGACAAACAAAACTGTGTTCTTTTTCACAAACGAGTATAAAAATATTTTGGAAAGTTTTGCTTTTTTAAACATAGCATCTTCAGAGTCCAAGTTAGTGATAAAATTAGGTAAATTATTAAAATAACAATATAACTTTGTTTATTTCCACTTATTTATTTTGATTCCACAACTAGTTTCAAGAACTACCGTTCTCTTCTTCAGGTGGGTTTAAACTAAAAACTAAATCTGGTGTGGTGTGTGGCAGTGTCATGGGTATAGAAAAATACGTACAAACATCATTCATAAATACATATACAAACAAAAACCTCGAGAGACTGGCACAAATTTGAGAAAAATAATATATCTTAATAAAATTACACACGATATAACGAGACATCTTCTTTTAAATATAAAACCAGCCTTGTATACAGACAACAATATAGGACTTATACTGAAAAACAACACAAATAAAACAACACAAATAAAACAAGTAATCTGAAACATAGTGGAATTTATCAATTACAATGTGGGGACTGTGACAGTATTTAGGTACATAGGGAGAACAGGACGGACAATTGAAACTAGAGTTAAAGAACATAAAGGCTGTCTAAATGGACACGGTTTCTCAGAATATGCAAACCACCTAATACAAGAAAATCATGCATTTGACAATACAAACGCACAATTATTACATAAACATACACACGGACTGAAACAAAATAATTTAGAGACATTAGAAATCCACAAAGCCATAAACAATCATAAGAAAATAATTAACAACCAGACACAACCCAACACTTCACCATTATTATCCATGTTCCCGTCACTCCCCCCCTTACCTCCACCTCCCGCTATACCCATGACACTGCCACACACCACACCAGATTAGTTTTTAATTTAAACCCACCTGAAGAAGAGAACGGTAGTTCTTGAAACTAGTTGTGGAATCAAAATAAATAAGTGGAAATAAACAAAGTTATATTGTTATTTTAATAATTTATTAAAATGAATTTCCACAATGTAAACGCCTCTACCTTAGAATATTTGATAAAATTAGGTATTGTTAATTGAAATGTATAGTAAATTTTGTTCAGCAGATTAAGGACATCTGAACTACATCACTGATATTTTAGCAGACATTTTTTAAGTTGTATAACTTGTGAGTAGGTACACTTTTATTTTATCTGGATTTTCCTTTACATATTTTTTTTTAGTGTATGTAATGATATTAATAAACCGCATTCGAATCCATTGAGGTTTTGTTGATAATTTTGTAAAATATTAAGCAGTTAAGGAAGTCCAGAATTGACAGATCTTTAACGACCCATACTCCGTCTACCCTCTATCTTTCACTTTAAGTTGTTGAAGGACATATCTATCACCATGGAATATGTGGCAAAAAATATGCGGCTTTGCGTCTCTTGACAGCGTTCAGCATCTCTTTCTCGTCTCTACCTCTTTCTTTGTCATATTTAGAACTCTTTTATTGGAGACTTGACCCATATGATGCGCATCAACCTTCTTTATAGCCACATCCACTCGGGGCGCTGGTTGAATGGTGAGTGGAACCCAGATTCCGAAATAAAGACCTGGGGGGGCAAGTCTGGTCAACCGGCGAAATCAAAACCATAATATGGGTAAACATGGATGGTTTTGATTCCGCTGATTGACCAGATTTGCTCTCCAGGTCTTTAATAATCACCTTTTCAATTCCGACAGTCAGAAAACAAAAAAAAATATCAAATTACGTCATTTTTCCTAATTTTCCTGCCTGTCTCTTCGATTCGCCGTATCGCAAGTATCACATATGTCGTCACCATTCGCTTATCAAGAGTAATCAGTTAAATTGCGACGTTGTTAAATAAAAATAAGAATATAACTATACTATTTATTAAATAATTGTTGATCGATATTCTTTCTGCGTTCTTTGATCCTCTCCCACTATCCTCTTTGCTATGAATAGTCCTTTGAGAGAGATTGCATTATGGCAATAATCCCGCTTTTATACACTTTGCTGTACAAAAAATAATAAATACATTTCATTTCATACTTCATATTTTTTGATGTTCGTGTTTAGTCACATTATTTCTCTGATTTTTTTATTCAACCACCTTTCTATAAGAATTTTCAATCGTAAATTTTTCGTCTGTAAAAATACACGAGTTGGGAGTTTGAATATTATATAGTTAGGTGTTTTTTTATTTGCGGTACAAAAGATTATTTTTTTTTCGTTGTATAGTCTGGTATATGTTATTTTTTTTACTTTCTTAGGATTGGGAATAAAACCCCTATTGTTATTTGTGGCCAAAAGAATTTTTAATCCTCCACAATCCGACGTCTTGCTTTTCTGAATCTCGAACTATATTTCTATGGATAAATACTAGTTTTTTTTTTGTTGTTTTTAACATTTGTTATTTATTTATTTATTTGCATTAGTAAACAGTCATGTTCACAATTACAATACACAAACGATTTATAGAAATGAGACCAATTACATACCGATCCCAGAAAGTACAGAAAAATGACAGTTATCTAAAGTAATAAAGCAATCAAAATGTTAGTGTTTGTGTGTGTGTATGTGTGTGTGTGTGTGTTTGTCTCACGCCTTCTGAAAAACCAAGAGCATCTAAAAATCTAATTTATGTGCGAACGTGTACCTGTATACCTGATGCAGTGTCACGCTAAAAATAATGCGATAAAAATGCTGAATTTTAAAAATATTTCAATAATTATTTTTTTCATACAAAATTTTCCAAGTCGTATCTGTCAAAAAAGTGTACATTTTGCACGCAAATATCTGTTAGTTTAAAAGTTAGAAGTACGTATTTACACGAAAAAAATATATTTTCAAGTATAACTTAGCGTTTGAGTGAAAAACATGGTGAATATTTTGTATAATTATAATGTTTAACTTATTTTTAATGTAAGCGTTTTGTACATGAACGCCGCCATTTTAATATCTTTTCATACAATATTTCATTTTCCTACCGAATGAATATGTTCTTGAAAATAATAAACCTTTGAATTAAATGTAATTATGAAATAATAAAATGAAACACAAGACATTACAGCAAGTTTTAAGACATATATTGTAAAAATGTGTTTATTATTAGTAAAGATATAGGCATAATAAAATTGCATAATTTGTAAATAATATTTGATTTTTCTGACAATTTTCATTTTTATGGCATCGAACAAACCAATGTATGTAGGTACCTACATATTCAAAAAATGTCTCAAACCATTTGATATTTTTTACGTATTGGAATGGTTACTATGGTAACGGAAAGATTCTGATATTCAAATAAAATTTGTTATGAATCGAATTTATTTAGAACATTGTTGTAGGTAGGTACCTACCTATTATTATTTACTTACAAATCAACAATATACTGATTTCCTATCGGAAAATTATTTTATTTATTTATTTATGAATGTATGCAAGCGATGTGCTCCTAAACCGTATGTCCGATTACAATGAAACTTTGGCGAATTGTCGAGCGTGTGCCCGAGGTGGTTTCTGGATTTAAACTTTTTTCTTATTCTTCTTCTTCTTCGTGTATTTGGTCATTTTACCAATGAAAGCGGAATATCCTGGGAAAAGAAGGTCCGACTGTCCCTCCATCTCTTCGCAGGTCTTCCAGGACGGTTTCTGGATTTAAACTTTTTACTTCTTCTTCTTCATCGTGTATTTGGTCATTTTACCTATAAAGGTGGAGTATCCTGGGAAAAGAAGACGGTGCTTACATCTCTTCGCGGTTCTTCCAGGATGGTTTCTGGTTTTAAACTTTTCTTACCCGAATGAAGGGACGGGATGTAATTGAAGGGAAGGGAGGCACTAAAGGGCCTGAAGGGACGGGAGGTATTAAAGGGCCTGAAGGGACGGGAGGTACTGAAGGGCCTGATTGGAAGGGACGTGATGAGGGATTGAAGGGACGGGATGTACTGAAGGGCCTGATGGGACGGGAGGTACTGAAGGGTCTGAAGCGACGGCTCCTGGAGTCTAATTATTTTTCTTCTTAATTTTATGTAGACCTTTAAGGACAGTTTTAATACAAACTATTTCCTATAGATTAATCTTCTTCTTCTTTTATGAAGACCTTTTGCTCAGTTTTTATACAATCTATTTCCAATAGTCTAATTCTTCTATTTTATGTATTTTTTCTTATTTTATGTAGACCATTGGGATTTTTTAAACAAACTATTTCTTATAGTCTTATACTTATTCTTCTCTTTTTTATTTAGACTTTTGGGTTCGTTTTAAGTCTAATAGTCTATTGTGCAGAAATATTATTAACGATATGCACACTTGATGAAAATACATATGTAAAAACGAATGGGATGTGGGATGTGAAGATGTAACCTGCACTAGAATCTTTTCAATACTTTTGTTTAATCAAATTTAAACCATTTATATCATCCTATTTTAAATAATTTTTAACACCTACATAATATATTTGATTTCGTTGACAATATTTAAAGAAAGGGAGCTGTGGCCATTACTGAATTCTTCACAACGTTTATATTCAAATTATTTACCATAGTTTAAGTCTTCTTCTTCTTCGTTAATGTAGACTTTTGTGTCAATTTTAAGTTCATCAGTCTAATTGTGCAAAAATATAATGCACACTTGATGAAAAAATATAAAACGAATGGGATGTGACCAACACTGGATCTTTTCAGTACATTTGTTTAATCAAATTTTAACCACATCCCAACATCCAAAATTACTAAATATTCAATAGGTAAGTACATATTACAATTTGTTTTCGATGATAATATTTAAAAATGGGGGTTGTGGCCAAACCAATCTCTTTACAATGTTGATAAACAGTCATATTTAAAACCATTTCGAATAGTGAAGAAATTGTATATTATACTTCATTCACACTTTATAGCAATATATAAAAAATAATGGGTTGTGGCCATCACTTGAACATTTTACAATCAAATTCAATCATATTTCAAACCACTTTTCATAGTCTTTTGCAAAATAATTGGGTGACAATATTATAAAAACGATTGCTTTTTCCTTCACAGTTTTACATTCTTGGCCAACGGCGGGACATAAAAGCTAGTAATAGAATAAAAAAAAGCATTTCATATATTGTAATAAGTAGTAGGTAGTTTAAAGTTTTTGCTTGAAACTAGTAAAGTAGTTAAAACTTGAAACTAGTTTCAAGTTTTGTCAAGATTGGCAAAAGTGAATCATTCGCTTTTTGTGTGATCTCGCTTACGTTTGTAAATTACTTATACTTTGAATAATGTCGCTGCGAACTATTTTTTAGCTCGTTGAATAAATGAAATTGGATGGAGTAAAAGGCAAATATCTCTTAAAGAGAGTGACATGGCCATCTGAAAATCAGAACCTATTAGAAATAAGAATAGCAAATTTTATATTTTTACTCTGTGATATATTACGGCCAAACGCTAAATAAATATTAGAAATAACTGTTCAGCTACATACTTACTTACTTAACGTGTACGGTTTTCCGGTAATGAAAGGATTATCCGACTTTTGGTCGTTTCCTGGGGCCGCCAGATTGCTTTATTCATTTTTGAGCTACATAAATCGTACCTATCCCCACTTTCACCAAGGTTCCTAAGCGCTAAAATCAATTTTTTGATGCACTTAGCGTAAAATTGCGTTTCACCAAACAATCTTACTACCGTCTATAAGTGACGCCGGCGACTCAATTCTTAAGTGACGGTCTATTGTGGATCAAGTCATTCATCAACGTATTTTGTATCTAAAATTATTACATTTTAGCACTTGTTGTTATATTTTATACATATTATATTTGATTTCTATATTATCCAGATATATTATTATCACGAAAGACTGGGATTGTGAAAAATTCATGGTGTCAAAACATTGCTTTTTGTACTTGTTAAATAAAATTGAATTTCATTTAAAACAGCATAATTGATGTCAACGAAAACAATAATGGCGGTATGCACAGTAACACAGGTAGGTATTAGCAAGTGTAGAATAGCAGGTATGCGATATGTTTGTAAACATGGTATCAGGTATACAGCGCTCGCGGCCATTTACGACACTAATGCGAATATACCTACTGATGAGATCAAAGTAATACTTTTTTTCAAACAATTTCAAAAACTTATAAAAATTGTGAACTACACACTGTAATAATATTTGATTGTAATTTTAATAAAGGAAACAAGATAAATTATGTGTTCTTGATTTTTAAATATTTCTATATAATTTAACTTGAGTTCGTATTCCTTTACACCGGAAATTTAAGGAGAGTTGAGCCTAGGGCTCAATTAAGAATGTTGGTTTTTAGTTGGTGAAATACAAATTCACTGAGTGATGCACTCAAGGATTTGAGCTCCGAGCAGGTAGTTAGTTGTTGATCCATTTGATGTTCTTTGGTGAACACGGCCACTAGTTTATATGATGCCCGCTTAGAATTGTTTGAAATAAAACATTACACGATTGCTATGAATAAACTTACATTTGGTACTTTATATAAGTCAACGAATGGAAACAACCCTCACACTTTCCGAATATTTATTTCATCATTCTTTTCCATTATTTTTACTATAAGCTGTTCACCTTCCTCATCTTTTGTTCGTTGTTATTTGTCTGACATCTGAGGGATGAGTTTTCAATAAATCTTTACGTTTTTTCCTAAAGGAGGATTATAATCTCTTCATTGCGAAACACCAAGTTTCGGAAATTTCTTTTGTGCGGCTATCTCAGACCTTTCATATTGATGGCGTTAAGCTCCTCAGCTGAGAATTTATCTTGAGGAAAGATGGAAATCTATGTTCCATAGCTTTTATACAACAATGTTTTGAGTTTTCCTGAGAATAACGTTTTGTATAAACTTATAAGAATGTACGTTTTGATAGAAACGGATTAATCTAAGTTTGGTATCAAATAGCTCTTTAAGAGTTTATTCGTTTGATTTCTTTGATACGTCTTAAATACGTATCACTATATATTTGAACGGTATTTTCGAAGACTTATCATATAACTTTAAGACTGGCAATAATTACATCGGATTTATTCTTTAATGCTTATTGTAACATGAACGATATTTTATTTTCGACATTTCTTAAGGTCGGCATAATTCTTCTTTTTCCATCGTTTTTATCCTAATCGCTTGCCAACAAAGACTTTCATCTTCTTCCATTCCGGTTTGTTTTGTGCGCCCCTTTTTCGATCCCCGTATATGCTGCTGTCCATATCTTCGCACAGATACTTCTGGCTAGAGCCCACTGGAATTTGCTCTCTATATTATTTCACATATGGCACGTCTTTCTGAGATGATCTTGAGCGCTACGATAATGAGTTATGAAGTATTTGACCAAGTGCCATCATTGTGTTTATCGGAATTGCATTTGCATCTATCAAGCTGATACATTTATACTACAAATGCGTTAATAATTGTTTTGCATCATTTTATTAGGGATACGCGAACTATCTCTTTGTGTATATCATGTTATTTCATTGAAGTTTCATACAAAAGACGGAATCAGGGGGGGCAGGTCTGGTCCAACCGGCGAAATCAAAACCCTCACGATTACCCATATCATGGATATAATAATGATATGGAGTTCTATAATATCTTTAGATGTCATAGAACTTCATATGATAATTATATCCATGATATGGGTAATATCACGAGGGTTTTGATTTCGCCGGTTGGACCAGACTTGCCCCCCAGATCTGTCAAAATGTTTTATCATTGTATTTTTAATTGGCATATTAATATCCTTGAGTAGTTATAGATTATCCTAGTTTTTTATTGGATACTTACCAACATTTTTTGTAACAATAAAAAATAATTGAACTATGTATAGGTAGATATTATATGTATCTATTTAGACAATTTGATTTGATTTAATATTCTAGTTTAATTATTTTATTTCATTCTTGGATTGACTTGCATGTTTTTATATAAAACAAAATAGTTCAATTATACAATATGAAGAGCGATGTTTGAAAGAATATAAAATATCATACACCCATAGAATTATAAGGTACAGAAGTCGCGTGTAGTGCAAATTTCGAATTCAAATGTGACGCAAGTATTTTTTACGTGTGTGTGTGAGGCGGTATATCGGTTAGTCTACGTATAATATTTAGATGTGCGTATCGGTAGGTGTACGTATACGGCCGGGCGAGTGAAACTCCAGTTTTTAGAGTTTTTGTGGTCATACTTCCATTGCGCTGACTAGGTATCTGTATCATATATAATCTAAGCATAATACACCATAAAAATATTTGTATTGGATTTGATTAGCAAAAAAAAAGTCTCTTCAGTTTTTTCATAGTGAAATCGATTGTGTGTTATCTTAACATATCAATTGTATCACTACAGTCAGTTTTGGATCCTGTCCCTTCTTCGATGTTGCTACAGCTCAAAACGAATCGTATCCCCTTTCAACTTTTGTCTCCAACTCCGTATGCCCTCCATTTGTAACTTGCCGGAGCTGTGTCGCATCTCTACTTATGTCGTCCTTCCTTCTGTTATTGTCTCCCAATTTTTCTCCTCCCCCTGGGTGTTCAAATATGACTTTCTTGGATAGTCGTGTATTGGGCGTTTTTCATAAAGTCCACCAATTGTATACTACTTATCTTTGACCTGGCCCGTGGGTCTGTTGCCGAACTGTCGCTTTGTAAGTAGCTGGTCTCCCGTGTGAAAAAAAAATGTCCCAACCATCGAAGTTTATTTCTATATTCCAATCGAGTAATCTTTCTATATTTACAATTTTGTGGTTGGAGCGGAGTCATTTTGGACAGTCTCCGGTATAGAATATTAGTAGAGTTATTTTTAGGTTTAATCTCAGACCATGTTGACACATTTCCTCAATGGGTAGGTTTGATTATTTATGTTCTTTAGCCTTTAGCGCCAAATTGTCATCGCGTCGGTTGCTAATAACATTTCCTGCAACGGATTCTCAATTCGTCTCCCGTCGTGAAAATTAATCACTTTTCGCCACCGTTAAGAACCTATTCTCAATCGTCTTTTCTTAAGAACTTGCGGAGATTTAAGACTATTTTTAGGCTGTTCGAAAAATGAAAGACGAAATTGAACCAAGGCGTTTCACGTGATCACGAATGAACAGTCAAATTTGATTAAATTAATCTTTCAGCTATAAAACCAGTTGTTGTTCGGTGGTTTGTATCAATCGATGTCTTTATTTTGTCTTCATCAGTTTGAACTGGCCTTCCAGAACTTGTGGTGCATCTTCAACGTCAAATTGCCGGGACGAAATTTTGATAACCAGTTTTTTGGTACTGGCTCTCAGTCAATACATCTTCTTCAACATTTTGATGAACATTTTTATCTTTTTGACAGTTATAAAGTTTCAAGTGACGTCTTTTAAAAATGTAAAACAAATGTGCTGAAACATAAATATATAGGAAAGTCATGCCATGCCTTTGTATAGACAGAATAGGTATAGTTAGTCAATTGTGCACTCCGTTAACACATACAAGTTTTGCACAACACTACTACATGTACAATATGGTGGTGTGGTTAAATCAACTCGAAACAAATTTGAGACTGGCAAATGAATTTAATAATTTCTTTACAAATATTGACTGATTTGTAATAAATATTCGCTTCATTTTGTATAGCAATAATTCTGTAGATATTCTGGTATAGGTGATAGACAGAGTGCTGAATGTCCATAACCGAGGATGCTTTGGCGTGGCCTCCATCACCGATAAGTTGCTCGAGAGCAGATTTAGATGGCATGGACACGTCATAAGGCGACCAGAGTAAAATATGATGCGATGGTCATTCAAGTACAGACCAGAAGACCAGGCAGACCGCTGACAACGTGCCACTTCACCATCAGATGAGAGTTGTGGGAAGTAGATTTGCACGAAGGAGATGGACAGCACAGAAAGACTTGGCGAATGAGGACGAGGAAGGGCGACCCTACATAATGGGAAGAAATGTCCTGGGAGAAGAAGAGGAATATGATTGCATATGTCGAATATAAATTGTATTATGCGCAGAATCAAACAATTTTTACTTTATCAACCATTAAAATATTATATTATGGTTTAAGTGTGAAAATGGTTGTGAAAAAATACAATCAACTCCTCTGTTGTGAAAAGAAAACGAAGTAACTTTTCGATCAACCTAGTAATTTGAATATAACCTAGACGTACCTATACAGTCATCTGTTTTCAACGTACCTACCATTGTTTTGGGCGTTCTCTATTTTCCGTTTCCTTCAATTGACAATTATTATCACAATTCGTCTGGCTCTTTTCAAATCCTTTTCTTTTCCTGCCTTTGTATTTAATTGGCGGATCGGAAATCCCTCGGGATTAAACATAAATTTATAACAAAGAAATGGAAAAATCCGTTCATATTTTATTATTTTGCACAAGGCTTATCTGCTTTGTTTTATAAAAAGAACCTATAGATCTCATTATATATATTTCCTTTGAATTTTATTCTTGATTTTAGTAATACGATTCCTTATTGTATAATTGAAGATGTCCTACGATGATAAATCTGAATTAATTTTAAATATTATCAAATATCGTATTTTTAACTTTGTGGTACATTTTAACAAAAATTAACTAAATTTTTATCTTTGTTTACACCACGTGAGAATTGAATTAGCGACCGGTTTCGGAACTAACCGTTCCCTCCTCAGGCAGAATTTCAACTAAACGCAGAATGTGACTGTGTGCTTAAAAGAAAACTATGTATTTGGATATTGGTGGGAGGTCATTAGGGGCGGGTCTTGTGTAGAATGGCTTTGATTGGTACGATTGATGGAAAGGGGAAACATGTTTAAAAGCGGGCTGTAAGTTAAATTTACTTGATTATTTATTATATTTCTGTTTGAATAAATTGATTTTTTTATTTCAAGTGACTCTAAATTATCTAAGCGTTAACCTACTTTATTAATGTGTAAAATTTTTGTACCTGATTGAATATTAAATTGGTGGTCATTTAGTATTAAATGACCACCAATTTAATAAAATAAAATTCTGCCTGAGGAGGGAACGGTTAGTTCCGAAACCGGTCGCTAATTCAATTCTCACGTGGTATAAACAAAGTTAAAAATTTAGTTAATTTTAAATAGTCTGGATGATTTATGTAGTTTCTAAATTTGGTTAGCAGTTTTGGTCTCACGGGTGTTTTAAAACGGCTCCTCGAGTTATTTTCGTGAACATCTTTTCTTTATATTTATTCTGCAGATATATACTTTTCAATTTATTTTCAGAAAAGTTTTACTTAGCCTAAAGATATTAATCGGGATCTCACTAGCCTAAAGGCTATCAGTGAGTTTCCCATACAAAAAGGTCAAGTACATGTTACATTCCTTAAGTTACAGTATTAAAATTATAAAATGTGATACGTGTTTGTGACTTAATTACTACTCATAAATGTTTCAAATGTTTTTAATTACTTTCTACAATAAATTATTAAATTAACTTAATCTGTGTAACTTAAAAAAGGTAAGGCCCTCTTCTACTGAAACTACAATCATAGAAAGGAACATTTAAAGACTGTCCGATTCCGTCAAGTGATATTCCGTCATACTTCTTCTTCTGGTGCTCTGTCAGGAACCCCCGACGTTTTTGATCACTCTGGCGAATCCCTCTCTGTGCTGTCCGGAATATCTGCTCGACAGTTCTGAAGCCCATCCATACCCTAATATTATCTGTCTTCTTCCAGTCCCTCAACAACCTTCTATCTTGAATTTGATTTTATTGAATACTTAAAACGTTTTAAATATCTGATTATGTTTCCAGTGTAGTCTCTCTTCCTCTCCTAAGATGAATGTTTGGTTAACAGATATGTTCGAGAATTATGTACACGACTTTGACATTTAACGGTTTGTATATTTCATGGGAATGCTTTCACTGAAGATATCAAACATGAGACAATTGATCTAATAATAATCGATAGCATACCAACGTCATTTCATTCTCTCTTGTAGCAAGTGGAATATAAATACATGTTGTTTTTTACTTTCCAGTTTTATGGAATAGTTCTGAGTTATGATTACACTATTTTTAACAATTTCTCAACAGGTATCATGTAGAGATTGCATACTATCTGAGTTTTGTCGTTATAATTTTGGTTTTCAATTTTGTGTCCCCTGTATAACCCAAACATAATAATAATTGTAAACCGTTTATTTGTAGCCATTATTGTTACATCAAATAAAAACAAAAAAAATGTACAATTTTGAACTACAATAGACAACAAAAAGGCTATTGCTCAGATGCGCACTATCAGGTATCCCTGGAGTGCTGCTGGTTTTCAGCAAATCCTTGGGACAACACAAAACATTGAGGACAGACCACAAGTCATTACCTATAAAAATTTAATAAGGTAATTAAAAAATAAAATGTATTTCTTCCTTCTCTTTTTTTACTGCTGGTACCCTTGTTGGTTCAATAACCATATCCAGTGTTTCTTAAGACTCTGCAAAGAGTTCATCGCACGTATAGATCGGATGCATATTGATATTATATGTGTAAAGTGCTGTAACTTACAGTTGATAAGTTTTTTATTTACATCCTATTCACATATTCATCGGTAGCGTGTTTGTCAGTAGCAAAGTGCGCTCTTGGACTGATCCTGAATCATTAAACGGCGCTACAAAAAATAAATTATAATTTTTACTATGACGTAGTAACTTATAATTTACGCCAAGTTGGATAAATTATTCTGTAGGTAGAATTTGTCACAAAGTAAGAACAATACAAGTTGTTTTTTGACATTCCCCAAAAACAATAAAACGAGTTAAAATTTATTTGTAAAAGCGCACAGTCTCCGTCAATTTACAGAGTAGCGAACAAGTTGACAATCTTGCGAATTTGCAATGTAGGTCCTACTGCTTATTTACATTCCAGGAATTACTCTTTGACCTTAACCGTCTTAAAAACTCTTCAGTCAGTAATACATAATCAAATTTGTAATATTCATGATACCCACACTTCCCAACAATACAGTCTCTTCATAATATAACAGTTGTATGTATGTATGAACTTATTATTTTATATTCTAGGGAAAAGTGGGTCATATATATGTATGGTCGGGAGTAAAGGTGGGTAATTTGATACTGGTAAATAAATTCCTACCTACCTTTTTATCCGAATAATATCTAACATTAATAGTGATGGGCAAAAATCTGGTAAGACTTGCATCTTATGGTCTTGGTCTTCCATAAAGACTGTCTTAACTATGTTTTGAACCTATGCTGCAGCATTATGAATCTATGGTTCAACTACTCCATTTGAACCTATGGTGGCCTGACCATAGGCTCAAACATACATAAACACTTTGCTATTCTCTCTTATGCGCGCACCATTATAAAATCACACTTTTTTTTAAAAATAAGGCATTGTACGTATAATTTACATGTGATTTTTATATTTCTTATGTTGTTTCCTTATTATAATGAAAAAAATAAATAAAATGACACAAGGTTTCAAAGACTAAGAGTCTTTCGAGACATAAATGTATGAGTCAGACAGCGTAGGAACCTACATACCCTCTATACAAAGTCTCAAACAACCCCAACGCCCCAGTTTATCTACGAAATCTATTTCACTTCCTCTCTGAACACGGGTTGCCTCTTCGTTCAAATACTGAAAGAACTCTCAGTATCCTAATACACAATATTTCCTTTTTCACCACATCTTTCTCCGTACAAGTAGCCCGACTTTGGAATCACATCCCATTGCAACTTCAAGTTTCATTAACACTTCCCGCTTTCAAAAGATATCTGAGGAATCATTTCCTTACACATAACACTTCAATTTGTCTCCTTATCATATCCTTGTCCCCTCCTCTCCTTTCCCTCCATTTTTTTTGTTTTACATGTTTTACTCACATAAATTGGTGCGTGTTATAAGCACAATTTACCTCACTAAATGAATATGGTTGGTTGGAAGATATTGCCATATGGCAATAAGCCCGCCATTGTGCACTTTTAATGTAATGTGTACAAAAAGATTCAAATAAAAAAAATTAGACTCTCGTGGCTTCCAATTTTTTTAACCTTATCATTTTTAGTTAAAAAGTAATCCATTGAGTGTCTGCTGTCGAAGTTTTACTATAATGTGGTGTTTTTTTTATAATGTTTTATCAATTAAATTGAATTACTTACATGTTACAGATTTTTTAGTAAGACTCTACCGAGTACGCAAAACCAAAAAACTACTTTGGTCTTGGTTTTGTATTATTTGCTCATCACTACAAATGACCAGGGTGTTGTGATTCAGCCTAAATCGAGACCTTATTACTTATTCCGCAGATTTATCTTTCTCGTTGACGGCTATAAACTTTCCTTCATCACACAGCTTTCACCCTTCCCAACCCTAGTCCGTGTCGTAAATAAATTCCTTTTTACTTTATACTTAAGTATATAATAGTGGAGAGTTATAATATCACAATCATGGGTGATGGGTCGATGGCAGAGCATTAGCGCACTGGCTTATGGTTAGTTTACACCAGTTTAATGTTTAGTCAAGTGGCAAGTAACAAGTGAAGTGGCAAGTGGTCAGTGACCGTTTACACTACAGACAGTCAACTGTCATTTCTTCCGTCGTAGTTTTTTTTTCTTCCCTCACCACTACCCGTTCTGCTTCTGAGGACTAATCGACCCTCTGCTGATTAACTGTCGTATCTGACGTTTTTTTTGCAAGATCGAGTTAGGACCACCAATGTGTATTTATATGTTGTACTGTGTTGTACTGTGCATGTTCTCACTAAAGGTCTCGACTGTATCACATCCCGTTAACTTGTAATAGCTTAGTGATTTGTTATCTACGAATTACTGAAAATAAAATCTCACTAATCTCACCTATGTGCAAATACGATTATAATATACATAAGAATGATTCATATATATATAAAAGAATACAAATAAAATATTAAAATATATTTACACCGTGTCACGGTGTGCTGGAAGAGATGAAAATACTAAAAACGCTCTCCTTAACAATTTGCATTTTGCAGATACGACTGTTAGTCAGGAGAGGAACGTAATAACGGCCCCTTGCAAAACTGAAAGAACATGCGAACACATAAAGAACATACGAAGAGTCCGGAGAACTCTAAAACCTTGCAGACACTGCACTTAAAGTGCCAAAGAGAGCTAATTATGTGGAAACAACTGGCTCACCGTTCACTGATAGTGAAGATAAGATTGCACTGAATTACGTCGCAGTTATCAAACAACGTCGCCAAATTTTGATAGTAGGTATGCGCCGCACGCGCGTTTGTTTACTTGTGCACTACTAAATTGACGCGCCAAGTAGAGAGTGGAGTGCCACGCGGGAGGATAACATTTATCTGGGTTCCATATAAGGGACATGAGGTAGTGATTATCACGGGGAGGTCTGACGACACTGTCCAAGTGGCCATGTGGTAAAACCTGGATGCGAAAGGGACAGAACAGATACAAGTGGAAGTGTATGGAAGAATCCTACATACAGCAGTGAAGGGACGAGAGCTAGAGAAGAAGAAAAATAAGTAACGGACAGTTAAGTATTGGCCACAAACCACTCGATTTTGTTTTAAATATAAATAAATTAAATGGAGAGCTGTAGGTATCGAAAAACCCATTAATTCCGAACTAATTGCTACATTTTTTTATTTTTAAAAAATGGTTGTGGTTTACAACATCGCCCACTGTTAGACCTCATTCGAGGATCTGCAAAAACAAAATACCACAACAAAATTATTCCGACTGTAGGTCGGTATGTATTTAATTTATTTATGAAAACAATGTCGGAGCGAAAAAAACGTACTTTTGGTCGAATGCGTAGAGGGGATGATGGCACCCCCCCCCCACCCTTTTATCAGTCAAAGCCTTCTCCCTTCGACCGCCATTCCTATAAAAAATTCAGAAATAATAACCTGTTGTTACGTTGATTTATTTGAATATTATTTATTTGGTGAACGAATACATTGACCACAATACAACATAATTACACTTCGTTTTAAAAGTATTATTTGAATGTATGAAAAGTTCTTTTTTTACATCCCGGTGTGGTAGTAAATTCATTTTTGCTACCAGAACTAGAAGTGAGTTCATTTTTGATTCCATTTGCAGTAGTAAGTTATTTTACAACCAGATTTATTAGTATGTGATTTTTTTCTTTCATGTGTAGTAGTAATAGTAAGTTCATATTTGTCCTCAGGCGCAGTAGGACATACATTTTTTTAACAGATTTTTAATTATCCTACAGTAAATATTCCAACTTCGTCTCTATTGAGATAATTAAAAATCTGTTAAAAAAATATCTTTGACTCTCGACAGGGACAAAATCCAATGTTTGCGCATATGCAATAATAAAAATATTCGATTAAATTCATTTTTGTTACAAATATCGTGGTGAGTAAATTTTTGGTGACAGGTGCAGAAGTAAGCTTATTTTTGCGTACAGGTTTATTAGTACGTTTATTATTAAGATTAGTTTTATTGCCAAGTGCAGCAGTACGTTCATCTTTATTACCTTGTCTCGTGGTAAGTTCATTTTTGCTTCCAGGTACAGTAGTATCTACGTTTTTTTTGCTACCAAGTCTCGTAGTAAGTTCATTTTTGCTTCCAGATGCAGTAGTAGTAAATTCATTTTTACTACCAGATATAGTAGTAAGTTCACTTATGCTTCCAGTTGTAAAATCGTAATTAAATTTATTACGTACGCAAAGCGACGTTAAAATATAATTATATTATTGTGTACAGAATTCATTTAATTTTTATTAATATTAAATAACACAATATTTAATATTCCATATAAATTTATTTCAGCTACGACTTGTTTCATACAATGCACATTTTCAAAAGTACAATCAAGTATTGACAGAAGACTGAAAGTTGTACTAATACTCGACTTTGCATGTACCTATCACCAAAATCATATTTCGTATTATAATATTAGTACTCGTATACCTACTATAGGTTACGGTGCCGCCTTCAGTTTAATAAATGATTAAAATGAGTATTGTTCAGAGAAAAGTGCCTACTTCACGGTCTCCCATTAAAAAATGTTTAGAAATCCTATTAGCGAAGTCTTAAGGAAAAAAGTTTCAAATTGGTGCTAAGCGAATGCTAAGAATTGAATAAAAAGATTAACTCAAATTAAAATTGTGATTTTTTCTTTTTATTAAACGACGATAAAAAAACGCAGCGAAGGGTCTTATCGTAATTTCGCAAGTTATAATAATTCGCTTTTTTAAAACTTTTTGTACAAATTGTAGGATTTGAACAACTAAAATTGTTTTTCTATTCTTACTGCAAATTGTAAAAGTTTGAGTGGATACATTTACGAGTATTTGGAATATTCTAGACGGAGTTATACCGCGCTTCTAGATAAGTTTATGGTCTACAATGGGGCTGTCATATTTTCTGTAAGGTCTAGTCGGGACGCTTACGAAGAAAAAATGTAATTTTAAGACTATAGTAAATCAAATATATATCAAATATATATTTTTAATTGCATATACGCAAACATTGGATTTTTTTCCCTATCGGGAGTCAAATGATATTTTTACTGACAAACTTTTTAACATCTCAATAGAGACTAAGTTGGGATATTATAGAAGAACCAGGAACCCAAGGCACCTACAGGGCTTACGACCTGTCATCGGCTGGTTTACGTGATAATTGGTGAACGTTGCGCAAGTGTATAAAGTGGTCACGTAAACCAGCCGATGACAGGTAACGTTTATTCTATTATTATATAGTTGGAGGGGAAGAAGTACTTGGAGTATAATTTTCAGAGCACTTTACTTTTTGCAGCAATTTATGATTCATTTCATACCATCATGGCATATCCTACAGTGTGGGTTAACTAGCGTCAGGTGAAAGGGTTTACATTACCTTATAAAAGGAAGCACGACGACATTGCATAATATGTGAGTTGTTAATTTGCCTGTTGTATTTCTTACGGGACACCCGAAAACGATGGTAATAGAAAAGATTGGAAGCACTATTCTAAGCCGGTACCTCACAGCAATTCAGGATTCCCTTTTACATCACTATAGAACTCTGTGCAAGTCTTATTGAAGTTCATCTGGCATTGTAAGGTCTACTTCACATTCTACGGCAACAGACGATTTCTTTCATCAGTCCACTGGGCAGACATTAAGGAAAACACCCTTGCCACTGGGGGCAGGAGTTGCAAACAAATACTAACATATTTTACTATTTGGTTTCCCGGTTCTCTTATAAATATATATAGCCGCTTCGTCTCTATTGAGATATTAAAAAAAATGACTAAAATATAACTGTCTTCTTCTTTTCTTTTGATAGATTGGTCTGTGATACAGAAACTATGCTTCCTGGGAAGTTGGAGTCCAACTGTCCTTCCATATCGTATGTTTGTATGATTTGGAATCATACAAATATTCGACATAGTTTCGATTTCGATTTTTATTTCTGGATATTCGGTTTTATCATGAAACCCGACTCTCTTCCACATTCTTTTTTTCATTCAATGACTTAAGGAAAGGATGTTTTGTTGTTTGTCGGAACGAGGAATACGACCCCGTTTCCACTTGTCGTGTTTTAGGTCCGACAAAATGTCGGGTGATCTAGTGGCAATACATTTTAAATGGATTACACGACAACGACAAGTGTGAACAGCACCATTTAAAATGTATTGCCACTAGATCACCCGACATTTTATCGCACCTCACACACGACATGTGGAAACGGGTTCTTATCGGTGACAGTGCCGATATATCATGTCGGATGTTAACCCTATTCTACTACCATTTTTATTGGGTATATTTTTGTTACTTACCACGATTTTGTAATTGTTTCACAATTTTTGAGCTTATTTATGTACTTTTACATCGATTTTCCGAGTGTTGGTAAATATTATTAAGAAGGTATACAACCTCAAACCTCGTATTTGCGAATAGTTTTAAACCAAATAAATATGTTACTAAACAGAGTCTTTCGAAAAAAACATCATAAGTATTAAATGATGTTTAGTCTTTTGCGTCACACCTCGTTTTCATATTAATTATCTCTGTGTTTAAATACGCGGGAGGGAGGGATAATTGTATTTATAACGTTCAAAATTCAGAGCTTCTATTCAAAACAAACATAACTAGTGCCTTTCTCGTTTTATTAAATGACGTAAAGTTAAATCATAACCTAATTATATATAAATTTCTAATTCTGTGCCTACTAGTCATGACTTGGTCTTGCACACACAGTCTTGGTCTTCCAAATATTCTGTACCTTGCACAAAACGCGTCGATAAAACTTAACATACAGAGAAAAATTTGTTCTGTTAAAAGTCAGCTATCGCATTGAAAAAAATCACAATCACCCTTTTCTTTTCCTTCTGACTTATCTATTACTGTGTCCTGTTGTTGCTCGACGTCTGTTCCTGGGATACACTCAAAAAATGTAGTTGTTAAAAATAAATGATTTGCTGCTAATAATAACCAAGCAACTTTGTTAATATAGTACCTGCAAAGTTCGTTGCTAAAAATTGCCAAGTAAATGGTCTGCTAATTTTAACCGAGTAGCTTTGTTAACAATCTGTCAAAATTAATCTAGTAACTTGGTTAACCACGGACAACTTTGTATAATCAGCCAAGTAACCTGTCAAAACTTAACCTACTAACTTTGTAATATCAGCAAAGTAACTGTCAAATTCAACCAACCTAGTTGGCTAATTTCTATCAACTTACTCGGTAATCTGAACTAATTCATTCAGTATCCACAACAAACAACTTGGCTAATTTCAATCTACTAATCGGTAATCTGAACTAATTCATTCAGTATCCACAGCAAACAACTTGGTTAGATTTAATTAACTACTCAGTAATCTGAACTAATTCATTCAGTATCCACAGCAAACAACTTGGTTAAATTCAATCTACTACTCAGTAATGTGAACTAATTCATTCAGTATCCACAGCAAACAACTTGGTTAAATTCAATCTACTACTCAGTAATGTGAACTAATTCATTCAGTATCCACAGCAAACAACTTGGTTAGATTTAATCAACTCACTCAGTATTCTGAATTAATTTATTCTGTAGCCACAGCAAAGCTACTTGGCTATTTTCAATCTACTTACTCAGTATTCTGCTAATTTACACAGGTAGGATATTTGGAGTGAAATAAAATACAGGTTTCATTCAAAATTTCATTTATTGCACAGGAATGTGATTTATTGTATTAAAAAAATATTATATTTCTAATACATAGAGACATATTAAACATAATAAATATAAAAAAAACATCTTTTTATTCTCAAGAGTACATAATTTTTATTTCATGCAAGTTAGGTTGGTTCTGAAAATGCCAAAAAAACAACAAATTCTGGGTTTCAGATAATTTAAATTAGGTATGAACTCTTTTCATGTAGGTACATGCGATAGTTACCTTTTCTAAAAATTGCTGAAATTGACGATACAACCCTTTCAAAAAGAATTTTGTGGATAAACGAGTCAAAATTTACTAGCGAGGGGATTATAAACCTTCACAATTTATATGCATGTGGTCTAATGAGAATCCTGCGTGGCCCGTTTAGTGTACTTTCAGAGAAAATTTAGAGTCAATGTTTGGGCAGGAGTGATAGGCAATATTATCGTGGGACCATACTACTAGCTGGACAACCTTAATGGTATAAATTACATGGATTTCCTTCAAAACAACTTGTTGTGTCCGGTTCACTATGCAATAGTATGCCAATTCCCGGATTGGATTGAATACCAGGACACGTCTTTTTAAAGATATATGTTTCCGCAAACAATTATTTGTTTTCTTGCGAGTGAACGAAGAACGCCTGACGAAGAAAATATACAAATCTGACAGGAACGGAATAAGAGGTCGCGGGCGCCCTAGAAAAGGATGGCACGACCATGTAAACGAGGGGCAGCTGTACAGATGTGCGGTGGTCTGTTATTGTCCACAGTCACATGTCGTTGGTATTCCCTGTTGCAGGAAGCCCCATGTAGACAGGTTATCCAATGTTCTCCCAACGCCCGTCCTCAGTCTGTTTAGTGTCTTCCACGTACGTCACTCCACGTTGTGGCCCGGGGGAAGACTCTCTTTAAGACTCTCCACTGAATTCTGGCTGCATGTTGTTTTTTCATCTTGCCTCCTTCTATAATGAAACAAGAAATGTTTAATAACAATGATGCATTTAATTTCTATCAGACCATCATGGAGAAATGCAGTCGTGGTACCTTTGTATTAAAGTAAAGGCTCAAAGCTCGACTGCAAAAACTATAGAGCCATAAGTTTGTTAAAATTGAGTACTGTTATAGTGCGAGATTTGATGTATGCAGACGATAAAGTTCTGTTAGCAGTAAGTATGGAAGATCTACAGTATCTTGTAAGTATGGTATATGAATATCCGTATCCATACACCGTACCTACGCCATACATACAAACACATCATGATGAAAAACTCAGTGTGCACTCTCTACATGATATCCGTTGAGTAATTGATGTAAAAAATATGCTTAAAAATTGTGAAATCATGACTCTCCACTATTCCATAGTGTTACACCTTTATAATCAATATTTAAATAAATAAATAAAATATAAACTTTGTTTAACTTACTTTTCGAGGAACGTCCTGTGGATTACATGGAAATGTAGATACATAGGGCGACAAACGTCGAGCGAGGTTCAGGAACTGAAAACATACACAGTTCATTAAGTAGTTAATACATCAACAATATACCATCACGCCAGGTCCCTTGCGGGATAGGCAGAAAAGAGAACCGAATGCCACATTTTTCTATCTTGGCATACATTCATCGCCTCGTCAACATTCATGCATATTCTCATACATGTTCGTCTATTGTTCACACTTCTAACATTTCTGTCTTTCAGAATATCGTTTACATGGTCATGCCATCCCTTTATTGGGCGGCCCCGACCTTTCATTCCATTCCTCTCCGCAATGTTTATTTTCTTCGTCAGGCGTTCCTCATTCATTCTTCCCATGTGGACAAACCATCTCAATGTGTTCACTTTCATTCTATTATTGATATCTTTCTTCATCTTACATTATTTCCTAATGTCCTCATTTCTTATCCTGCCACAAATCAAGTATTTGCAAGTAATACATCAAGTGTTTGCTATAGGTACATTTATTGCAATTAAATATTTTATTTAACTTACTTATGATGGATGTGGAAAGAGTGGTGAACTTGAGTGGACAATCGTAAGCGGGTATTATCTGGGATGAGACGGTATCCATTGATGTTGACACATAAATGAGTTCTGTAAAAACAAATGTAGAGCGAGCGTTAATCTGTTATTTTCTTACAACTTTGAATTCATTTAATAGCATGATATCACACTGTACAACTTACCATTTCATCATTCGTCCTTTTCCTCATGACTGAGGATAGCGGCTGTAGTCTGTCGCCACACGTATGGCCCGCCTCCATGCCAATCTATTTTTGGCTGAACGCAGAGCACCAGTCACCGAAGACCCCGTCCCTCCACGCTGACCATCACAACAAGCTTCTCGAGGCAGTCTGGTTCCCTTCTGGCAATGTGTCCAAAGAATTGAAGGATACGTCTGTAACATATCGTCGATAGACGATCCTCGATCCTAAGCTCGTCTAGAATTGACACATTGGTTCTTCTGGGTGTCCATTTATATTTTTCCAATATTGTCGTTAATTCCGTTGAACCACAAGAACATTGATGTGGCATTTGATAACATTGACAACATTGATGTGGTATTTTTAAATAATAAAAATAACACCATTACACCACACAATTTAAAACAAAACAGCAAGACACAAAAATATTTGAACAAGAAAACACGTCGTTTTGAGTTTTGACAGAAGCATAGAACACACTAACTAGACAGAAGACCACAGCGAAACGGTTGCGCGTAATACATATTATTGCCAGAACAAAAAAAAATTTCAACATCATTTCAGACATTTCAGTTCTTTCCAGTAAATACATTCATCTGAATATTTTTAATAAACGCAACATATGTAAAAAAATAAGAAATAACAATTATTTTAATAAATAAAGTAGTTAATGTATTCCATCATGAGAATAAGTAGATATTAAAACGAAATACCATTTTTATATATGGTCATTCCACCAATATCAACCACCGAAACGTAAATATTTGACATGTCGCTTTATACACAAATAGAACGTAGAATCTAACCTTAAAATTTACTAAATACAATATTCGTCAACATTATTATTGAATGAAATTGTTTATTTTTCAGTGTGTTAATTCAAGAAATGATGTTAAGAAATTGATCCTAATTTTCTATAACAGTTTTACGTTCCCGAGGTTTTTTCTTAAAAAAAAATTTTGTAATATGAAAGTGTAGTTCTTTTAGGATCGTTTTATCATTATCAGTATACTATACAAGTCATTCCTGTGACAGGCTCCAAATACAACGAAATTAATATGTTTTAAAATTAATGAAACGCATTTTTTCAAGTTAGCCAGTGTGATATTTTTTTTAATATTAAAATGACAAATGAAAGAAAAAATCATGAATATTAAGTTCAAGCATATCAAAATAATAATAGGTATACATCTGCAAAAAAATTTGCTGTCTAACTTGCTTAACTCAGAAAGTATGTTGCCTTAGTATGAAGCAGTGCTCAACTGCAACACAATCGCTGTCAACGTTAATTCAGTTGCAATATGGATTTCGAGGAGGAAACATTATTTATTCTACTATAAAATAACTGACCTACATGGGCACATCCAACATTGAAAATACTGAATATTTCACACTTTTGTATCCATTACAGAAAAATACAACAAAATCTTTTTAACTGATGTCAATGAAGAACTGACTCATATTTAATTTTATTTATTTTGTTCTTTTTATTTTTTTAAATATATTATTTCATATTTTATTTATTTATGAAATAAAAAATGAAATAAAAATTAGGAAACGGACACCGTTATAAGAAAAAGTATTTCTCCTAAAGAAAGTCTAGCAATTGTAGTGGTCAGATTGAAGAAGTTGTGTATTGCTGTCACAACTAATCTAAGAATTTAGCTACACGGCGAAATTCGACCGCAATCCGACTGCTCATTTTGGCTACGACTGCTCAAGCGGTTAGTGTTTTGTAAACAAGAATTTTGCACTGGAACTGCAAACATCCGTGCTGCAACAGT
Source organism: Molanna angustata (assembly GCA_963576475.1). NCBI lineage: Eukaryota > Metazoa > Arthropoda > Insecta > Trichoptera > Molannidae > Molanna > Molanna angustata. Next base: position 45,256,904 of record OY754967.1, read on the forward strand.
TTGAAACAGCCAACCCCGACTGTTTCAAGCACTTTCTATGGCGACCCATAGTCTTTTAACATTTTATAAATAACAATTGAGTGAAAAATCCATATATTATTTATATTCCGAATGACACATCATGCCAATCAAAATATTTAGAAACCAGAGGAAGCAGCTATCTTAAATGCGCTGGAAGAGATTGCAGAGATGTTGAGTTTATTAAAGAATACTATATATCAGGGGTGGCCAACCGGTTGATCGCGATCGATCTGTCGATCGCGACTATTAGTCCAGTCGATCGTGGCAAGGCAAAAAATATAAACATACATAAATACGTAGAACAGATTGCGCAACGTAATCACCAACTGCTGCACCCATCACGTTACGTTCACGTTGTCACGTTACTTTATTTATCTAGATTTCTGGGCATTGGTTTCCAACGAGAAATATCCATGTTTGAAGAAATGTGTTGAACAATATTGCATTTGTGTTTTGGTTCAACATATTTATGTGAGTCAGCATTTTCCTACTCAAAGCAAACAAAAAATAAACACCGTTCTCGCTTGACAGACGCTCATACGTTGGATTCTTTAAGGTTAGCAATTTCCAACTACAAACCTGATTTTGCTAATCTAACGGAAGATGCTCAGACGCAGTGCTCACACTAATATACAAGTAGTTACTAAGAATAATTTTCAGTTTTATGTTTTCCCTCTTAATAAAATTTAAAAAATACTACTTAATTGTGTACTGAACCATGCTGTTTCATTTTAAATTTCAAGAAGTATGTAATTGGTAGATCGCACAGGGCTTCCTCAGTAAACAGTAGATCTTGGATCTAATCAAGTCGGCCACCCCTGCTATATATAATATATTATCATGCAAGTATTAATAACAAAAGCGTTGTTCCTATCTAAAGATCTGCAACCATACTATGGATAGTATGCCATGTCCTAGTAGACTTGCATAGTATGGTGAAAATGAATACATTATCACACTGCCTACAGTTATAAGCAAATAACTTGAGAAATCACATGGGCTGCGTAGAGCGTCAATTTGGGTATTTTGCTTAGGTTGTACACCTATATGCAACCATCCACGATGAAAATTCTCAAGTAATTCCCTCAAGAGTATACTTACTCTATTTTGATATAAGTATATTTACTTTGTTTTATTTTTTTTCACATGGAGAAAATGTATTTGCAGTCTAAATGAGGTTTGATAAATATATAGTATGCAGACAAGTTCATTGAATATAAATATTTTTTTTTTTACTATCATAGTTCACTATCAGGATTATTCAGCCCTTATGGTTTTAACACAAACTACATTGTTAACATTAATAATATGTATATTGATAACACTTATAACATATTGACCCTTCTTCTTGTTACTCTAGGATTTGTGTTAAAATATAACTTGTTTAATATCGTTGGGACATAAAGTTAACCGTTTATGATTTTAAGCAACACAAACAGAACGGCCAACTCTCTCCTCCTGCACAGGCTGTTCATTCCAAAGAATAAGTTAATTGATTGTGTCACACTGAATTTCCATTGAAATCCTTATATTCTTTAGTTAATATCATAGTGAGGTGACCAGACAGTTGAGCAGTTGATATTCAATGATGCTGAGAGTATAGTGCAATGATTATCTATTTATTTAATTTGTGTATGGTCATAGTATGGGTAGGCTATAGTTAGTCTACATATAAAGCCTAATATTCTGTATGCTTTCCCCAGCATGGCATCAACATGAATATTAAACAACAATCCAATATCAAACGATTGACTCACACTTTTCAAATGGGTGTATGTTAATGTTACATATTTATGTAGATATTTATTTTATTATTTGTGAATGTTATAAACTGACATTAACTAATATTGAAGTTATGAGTTATTTATATTAGTTATATTAACTAATACATACATACCTAAACACAATAACCATATTGGGGCAGAGAAAACCAAACACCACAAAACCAATCTTGACAAATCAATGATCTTGACATAATTGGACATAATACATTCTTTACATTCATTAATTGCCCCATTATGGTCTCTTATTATTCATCCAGCTTTAACATCAAAATAGTATAAACATCTTTACATTACATCTCAAATGTAAATATTAGCAAATTAACACAAGATATTTGTGAATAATAATGATAATCTTTGACGAATATCTCATCTTAATTCAACTTAATTAAATTATTTTTCAGTGTCACATGTCTAATTTGACGAGTATTATACTTTACTTAATCATTTTTTAATGTGACATATCATATTTGGCGAGAATTATACTTTATATAATATTTTTTTTAATATATCGTGTCAAATTTGAGAAATATTAATATTTTTATGTATAAAATGTCAAATTTGACAGATGCCAAATACAAAATGTCCGTATAGGTACCTGTTACTCGGTAAAATTTAAACAAGTACATTGCTATTGGTAAGCAACTTCATTCTAACAGTATTATATTCGCAAATAATAACCAAGTGCAACTTTGTTATTTTTAATCATGTATAGGTCAATAACTACCAACATGACTTTTTACATTGCTATTGGTAACCAACTACACGTTAACAGTATTCAATTGTTAGATAATAACCAAGTGCAACTTTGTTATTTTTAATCATATATTGGTTAATAACTACCAATATGACTTTAACCGAGCCAAAAAGGTACTTTGCTAACTTTAGATTTTTTCAGTGTACAGATGTCCAAAATCTCACTATCGTTTGTGTGGTCTCCCTGAGGGTTGGATGCCCGATGGTAAGTCGTTGGCCGCTACACTTGCCACTCTTTCAGATCTCGCTCTCTCCAGAATTCTGAGTAGGAGGGCTTGCGATGCTGAACATCTTGGCGTTGGGGAAGATCAAAATCAAGCAGACGACACAATCGTTCTGTAAAAAAGAAATAGATCTTTGTTGAGTACAAATCATTACATTCGATTCAAAACCTTTAAGCCTAGTCTTGGATTTACAGTGACATATCCAGTATGTATAGGCTTGCAAGAATCTTGCTCATCACTAGTTGTTACTGAGTTTCTTTAGGCGTATGTGAGGTAGGTAAAACCTTTAGAACGAATTATTCGTCTACTTTAACAAAGTTAATTAAATGTTGTACGTTGAAATCTTATATTACGAAATTCCTTTAAATTATATTAAGTTAAACGAGGTTCCTTTAAATTCGAAATATGAATGTGTTTCCACTCATTTCTAGACATCTTATTTTTACCATATTACATACGTTATTATTACTCTACGTGAGTGTCTTGTTTGTTAACCATGGCACGTGTGTCTTCAACTAAATTGAATTTTAAATTTGGTTCTGGTGAGATCAAAAAAGCCGAAAATGCATATCTCGACTAAGCAGCTGGAGATTTGTGAAAACTGAGCCAAATATTAATTTAGCATGAACCCAATTAAAAGTTGCCGGATATTTAATATATTAGGTAATAGTCTCATAAATACTAACTGAATACATATTGAAAAACTATTCCTCCACCGAGAATCGAATTTGGGAAGTTTGGCACGATCTCGGGATTCAGATATCTAACTGAAGCACTAAGGCAATTATGTGTATTGAGATAAATATTGGTAATTTTATAAGTAAAACAATTCCATTACAAGTTAAATATTCCTTAGTATTTGTCCTTGGAGGATATACAACAAGTTTCCCCTCTATTATCTTGATAGAATAAATTACCACCGTAATAGGTCTCTCCCGACTTTGCCAGAATAACTTATTCAAAACGAACCTCTTTGTTAATTAATTCCCTAATTTACAAAACAGTGTCGCCACTGTTAAAGCCGATCAGAGTCGATTTATCCCACGGCTTCTGTTGTTCGGTAAAGAGATTTCGTTCAAAGATATCTAAATCATTGTTCCACTTTATTTTGTGACTTGCAAATAACGATGGCATTTGCTAATTGCCAATGTTCTTATAAATTTACTATAGTTTTGGGTCTAACTTCAACATTGACAGAGGCAACAAGATGGCTTACTATAGTTGATGCTTTGGTTTAAGTGGTGTTATTAAGTGGAATGGGTTACTTCCAGATGTCCGCAGTGCTTAAAGCACTTTATTGAGAAGGCTGGAAACTGTTGTTTTTTGTTGAGCAATTTAAAACTAAACTCGGCGCCCTTGAAATTATCTTGCATCATTAAACGGCACTATCAATGTTTTAATTGTGCATTATTATTCTAGCGCAACCATCCATTGTAAATCCTGCTACCTTTGAGATACTTTCTCTTATATGCTGTCTTTATTAGTATACCTATTGCAAATTCTTTAAAAAAATATATTTATAGTCCTATAGTTTAATGATTTTTGTAGTGCTATTATGATGAATTTAGTTTTATTAATTATGTTTAAATTATAAAAAAGCTTGCTTTATGTATATAATATTTCATTCCGTAAGCCGTATTTTTGATGGATATCGGATTTTTTTATGAATGCAACTTTTAAACTCAACTTTTGTGCAATATTCAATGGTTTCATTGCTTGTTCATATAGGATTATTTCTTTTCGATTAGCAACTATCTGATCAGATTACATGCAATCGGTTTCAATTACGGCTTCCATTTCAGCTGCGACAACCTCGTTGCAATCGCATGTTGTGTTAATGGCGACATTTTTATTCTATTTGTCATTGTTGTCACGATATGCCTTTTTGTATCTCTTCTCACGGCCTTCATTCATACTCTTTTTTTCCCTTAACTCCTTCTGCATGTTTTCTTTTCCGAGTAAGTGACATCATATCGTAAATATAAATGCTTACTGGTGTCGTGTTCTGCAATCGTTCTGACGTAAGTCAAACCAGCGAGAGGCTGTCTCAATTGTTTATTTCTAAATTTTTATTCGTTTTCCTCCGAGCCCATGGGAGAATCGGTCATTGTTGTACGTTGTGTAACTCGATTGATTTTTGTGACACGCTGTGTTTTTCCGACAGCTATCAACGTCATAGTCGATTAGTTGTGTTTTCTCATTGTATTATCTAACAAACCTTTAGGAGATTCAAATATATACGCCGCCAACACCCGTTCTGCTCTTATTATTCTTCCTACATATTGTATTAGGTACTTCCTCCTCGTTGAACTTCTTTCTGGTCTTGCATTTCCACGGCGCTAGTTTCTCGTTTCTGACGACCAATCTTGAAATTACCGCATGAAAGTAAACTCGTCATTTGCGCGGGGTCGTGGCCTACGATAGATCAACAATAAGTTTAACGATGTAGTTCCATATTTGAACTTAGTGCTAATCATGAAACGACAGCACTCACTTCGATGTAGGTAATTTTATCAAGTCCGAACAATGAAATATTTCTGTCTCGTACAAAGTCGTGCCCAGGTGCTTTTGATGTTGTGATGGGAAATTCGCTTGAGTACCATGTCAGATAAGTCAATCCTGTTTTTTATTCATTTTTTAAAAACAACAATAAAATATTCCTTATCCAAAAGGGATTTTTGGCATATTGATTGACATAATATGCAATCAATATGCCAAATGCCATTTAGCTGTGAGGCACCGGCTTAGAATAGTGCTTCCACTCTTTTCTATTATTGTTTTCGAGTGTCCCGTAAGAGCCGGGTAACCGAAAATACATCAGGCAACAATAACATCTGACATAGTTCAGCAATGAGGTTCACCACCCATGCTAAATGTAGTGCCTTTTTAGGTGAGACGAGACTGGTGTGTGGGCATACACAGATGTGTTGTGCTGCCTTTTATAAGGCAATGCACACCCCCACACCTTTCGCTGGTTACCCCACATTGTGGGATATGCCGTGATGGTATGAATGAATGAATAATATGCACAAGGATCCACAACTTAGGTATTATTTAAATATGTTATTGTTTATGGTTAGTTCAATTTTTTCGATACAAATTTCTCGGGATGTCTTAAACCTTACAAACTTTGTGTCTTCTACGAAAGAAGATTTATTCTTTTTTAATTATTTAAAACAATATTTTGCTTCAGATAAAAAAACCTCGTGAGATTTTATTGACGTTTTTTGTGTTCAAATTAGTTTGAGTTGAGCGAGCAAAAATTTACGGAACGAATTAAGTTTTCACAAGAAATAAATACACCTGCGCGCTCATAATGGTTGGGTGCTAACGTTAAACTCAAATAGTCTTTATACATATTTGTATGTTTGTTATCAATAGTGAATGAGTCGGTCGTGACAGATAAATTAACGTTATACATACTTGGAGAATTTGGTGTTAATAGACTGTTGATATGCACTGTTGATTTAAATACCATGTTGCTAAACCGCACTAGTCATTTTATTTTAATTATTTTCAATTGTAAACTGGCTAACGGATTTTGTTGTTGATGCTTCCAATGATAAACCTTTTTAATGTTTAATTTTGTTTTTATATATATTTAGTACCTAAGTACACACAATACAATCTATTATTTTACTTTTTATAATTTATTTTTCATAATGTTAGTAGACGAACTACATAACATTGAAACAATGATACATTTTTATTTTACAAACAACGAGAACTTATCACGACTCACTTTTGAATATCATTATGTGAAATATATATCCTTATTTCAATTGCAACAAAAGTAGAAGGAAAAAACGGGATAGTTAGCAAGAAACGAGGAAGAAGGGAAGCATGAAGGAGGATCAGTACGTATATTTATATGTTTGTGTGTGTGCGCGAGAGTGAGTAACACAAGTAAAAAAAACTAAGAAAAAAAAACAGTATTGAAATATAAAAAAAAAATAAACAAAAATAACAATAAAGTAAAATATGAGCCAGCAAATTTTACAAAGTATTACAATGGTCGTGTACACAATAAAATAATAATAAACACTTCCTTGCATCCCGAGCAAGTGGCGAGTTTATTGCCATATGAATATTTCTTCCAATTAATCAGTGTTTTCAGCCCAGATGAGCAATGTTTGCGTCTGAAAAGAATAATATAAGAATAAATTATTACTCTGATAGGAATCGAACCCAGGACGCCCGCACACAAGCCAAACGGCTAACCAACTGTGCCACGGCGGTCAGAAAACAAGTTAAGTACAAAAAATCCTTTTATAATCATTGGTTCTCATAACTCTCCACATATGAGTTGTAGGATGTTGTGTCATTCGTCTCTATAGTTCAGCAATGAGGTCCATCACCCACTCTGAATATAGTGCCTTTTCAGGTGACACCAGACTGGTGTGTTAAGATACACGCATGTGTCGTGTTTCCTTATATAAGGTAATGCATGCCCACACGCCTGTCGTTGGTTACCCCACATTATGGGATGTGCCGTGATGGTATGAATGAAGAATGTTGTGAATACCGTGGACAGTTATAAGAACCAATGTGAACCAATTAAATGAACTACAGGTAAAGAATCGTCTGTTATCAATCTGCATAGGGTCCCTTATAACCTCTAAAAGATCGTCATAACAGGAAAGTAGCGCAGGAGATTATGAGGTCGCTCGCTCTACCTGACTACCTGATGGAGTAACCTCCAGTTTTGTATTTTTATACATACGCGATATAGTAGTTAATCTATTGACGTCTGTGTCCGGGGTGCATATTTACGTTTCCGTGTTTATTAGGAGGCAAGTACTGCCTCGAATTAGGCACTGATTTGTAACGCTAATGCACTTAAAAACTCGTGTTGAATTCAAGGCACGTGTCCTCCAAATAATGCACACGGTTTAGCAACACAAACTGTTCCTGCCAATACGTGTTCAATTCTAGGCAATTAATTATTGAATATGGAACATAATATAGCCATGAAGTTCGCTCGAATTTCGTCTGTCACTGTCACATTTGTATTTTGTTCACAGATTATATTACGGTAGTAATCAGTCTTTAAGTAATATGGAACTTAAAGTTGATATTTTGAACAATTTTAATACTGTAAATTACGAGGGAGACAAGGATAATTACCAATGTATAATTCAATGGCAGTACTTGCCTCCTAATCAACACGGAAAGGTAAATAAATACGCGTCCGAGGTGTATGTTCCCGGTAGCAGAGTTGATATGTATTCAACATTTATTACGCTGTTCTTTTTCTCGATGTTAAAAACATTGGAAATTTGTTAGAAATTCTCAAATGTGCTAAAAAGGACGAATGTGCAAAAAAATATTTAGGATAAAATGTAAATTACGAGGTCGGTGACAGAGCGGTTACTTTGGCCCCACCACGTGAAAATAATCAACAGTGATAGACTTCCACACGTGCTAAAAAAAATCCTGTGGTTTACTGCCAACCCGAAAACCCAGCAAAAAGAGATTGCTTGAGTTTGTAATCCCAGGGAACCTTTTTGCGAAACAGTCCTATGGAACTTACACAAGATGTAGAAGATATTGTATGGTATTGGATTCTGTGCCTACTGTACAAAGAAAGAAAATGGCTCGATGTGTAGGGTAGTATGGATGATATATTTTTGTATGAAACTTGACACCGTTCAGAATAATATTGTTTGTAGCGTTAATCGATTTGACTAAAAGACCTTGTCCTTGTTTGGCCATTTTAAAAATACGGCATAAATTATATACTAACCCCATACTGCGGACTTACGTTTTATGTGTTGGTAGGTACCTACCAGGGGCGTTCCAATAAAATGCATAGCATGCTATATACACGGTGTATCACGAGGATTAGATCAACCGATGCAGGGAGGTAGGGGACCTCAATACCTATCTATTTTACTCCCATGTATGTTCAGCGATATTGGGTGGTTCAAAAGTTATGTACACTTTTGTGAAATTTTAATAAAAATCGGATTTCGGACTGAATTACATCACTGTAGCTAAACTATTAGGTTTACGATCATGATTTTTTTCTGGGAATAGATCAATAATGGTACTTATGGAAAACAATACCGTTGTGAGTCAGTAGGTACCCAATATCTTTAAAAAAAATTCTTAAAAATTTTTGCAAACCCCAATATTCCACTAACTTTAGGGCTCTTGGAACAATAATTTCACATAACTTTTTTCCACAAGTTATCTTAAAAACTACTACCATTCATAGAGAGCTAGCCCTGCATATTTCATCCGCCTTGTATTAGAGGATCATGTTGAAAATTCGGAAGAAGCATTCCAGGACAGACAGGTGAAGTTAAAAGTGTGCAAAAAAACAAATAATCAGGCGTAAAAAATATCCTGATTTCACAATATGTCTCATAGCGTAGCACGTAGGAACATTTCATTGTAAAGGCATAAAGGCAGTCGTATTATCTCATCAATAAAATATTTATTCCTTTACTCGACACAGTATTCACAAAGCTACCCTTATGGTACATTTTTTTCAATCAATAATATATTATATCCCCTCTGAACTATCATTAAATATAGCTATTATTTCTACCCCTCTTTATAAACTTTACCCCATCAAACTAAGATTTTCTCTTTTTCTATTTAAATTATTAGGTATAGAAATTCAATCTATTTATTATTACCTTGCATAGGTTATTTTCCGTTGTTGCTCCGATACTAATTTTATCTTTTATATGACAGAGAAATGACTATGTAGTATTGTATTGTATTGGTTTATCCTCCTTAGGCTCCAAAGCAGAACACTCGGAGTCGTCGTTATTATTAACTAGCTTTAATGTCCCGCCGTTGGCCAAGAATGTAAATTAGTGAAGGAATAAGCAATCGTTTTTATAATATTGTCACACAATTTTTTTTTTCTAAATCGGACCATGAAAATTGGTTTGAAATTAAATTGAGTTTAAGCGTTGTAATATGTTCAAGTGATGGCCACAACCCATTTATCGTTACGCTGTCATCGTCTGGTTTAAGTGATAACTTTTAACGCCTGCGCAACGTTAACCAATTATGCCTTCTTTATTGATTTCCCTTGTCGATTCAATTTTTAAAATTTTTATATATATTTTCCACAGTAATATATGAACGCTTGAATATTAGCTCAGAAACCCATCTCCATCTATGTAAATGACGAAGAAACTTTTCTCTAATGACATCTATTGTGAAATTGGTTCGTAAACAATTAAAGCAGCAACTGTCCTTCCATCTCTTGGGTTATCTTCATCTCATTAGCTGCAGTGTATGCAAGTCGGTCACCGTACATCTCCAGAATCTTCTTCTAGATTTACTCCAACCATACTCTTTATTACGCATGGACGAGTTGACTTATGTTTCAAAACTTCGATCCATTTGAGAGAGGACTTTAACTGAATTCAAAAGATAAAAATTCGTTTCAGAATCAAATTGAGCTATTGGTATAAAGACTTCGTTTTATTTGAATTGAAAAGTCGAATAAGTAAATTAGTAGAATTTTCTTTCCGTTAATGTTGCTTTTCGTCCAATTTTCGGCGTCTCGTCGTCACACGACGCGCCTGTAAAAGATAAAGGTTTTTATTGGTACAAACCTACATCTAGATGTTTGTTTCTTATACTTAGTGTTTTTACTCCACGTCAATATGCTTATAGTGAAGAGTTATTGATTCACATTTACATATTATAAGTAATGATCGCGCATAGGTTATTTCGATAGTTATTCATTAACTTTTATGTTTGAAAAGTCATTGGATCTGATCTATAATAAAAACGAGTGGGTTGTAGCCAAAACTATACTCTCCACACTATAGTAAGTGTTCAATTTTTCTTCTTGAAAGGTTGACAATCTCTAAATGCATTTTTATGAAGAACATTTATATTAGATTCTTTAACAAATATAAGATTCGCAGAGGACAAAAGTTTTCACAATACACCATACACACAAAAACATTGTCACGAAACGCATAGTATGCACTCTCTTTATGATACCTGTTGAGAAATTTTAAGTAAAATTGCATTACTAGCAAGATGAGCACAGAAGATATTTTATTTCTGTTATATACATTTTTCATACAAATATGAAATTTATTTCACATTGATATGGCAGACCATTGATTTGTTTCTTTAAATTTTGACAATCCTTGAATGCATTTTGCCGATTGTATTTTTGTTGTATCAAAATTTCAAACATTATACAAAATACTCGATTTTCCAGACCGTGAGAGCATTTTGAAAATTTGGACAGATGAAATCATAGAGAAGAAATTAACGGATATCTATACAAAACTATCCAGCTCTAAGTCTATGCACTTTACATATTATATGATGTTAATACGATAAAAGAGGAACGAAAAGTAGAGGTCGACCAAGAAAAAATTGGCACGATCACATAAATGGGATTTTAAAAGATGGTGATGTTAGAAGTAAGAATAATAGAAGATCGTGTATGAGACGATGCATGGACGTGAATGAAGCGAGGAATGTATGTCAAGAGAGAGGAGTCTGGCGTTCGGTTCTCTCTGTCTACCCCAAATAGGGAAATGGCGTGATGGTATGGTATGGCACTTTGGAAAGTGTGATTGTTTTCAAAGATTTCCATATAATATACTTGAAGGAGTATTCCGTACAATGGGTGAATCATGGTATATAGCGCGTTCGACGTCTTGGTTGGCAACATATTGCAGTTTTCCATACATTTCAACACTTCCTAGATAACTGTTCTCTAAATCTTAATGAACAAAAGTGTTTTTTCGACAAATAAATCCAAAAACAATTCTCATTAGTCGTTATTCTCTATAGAAAAACGATGTGGCCTGCCAAGCTTCAAAAATCAACACTTCACATTCATACAAAATTTGCTAACTGCGACTTCTAGTATATTATATAAAAATCTATGATTGTAAAAAAAATGTAAAAAAATGACATATTCATTTATCTCTCAAAATGACGAATTTAATTAATATTGCATTGATTTAATTCAAATTACCAGTATTTAACTAAATTCAAAGATTATAAATTAAAAAAAAAATACAAAATCTAGTTATGTTTTACAAAATTCATGTTTTCGCTTCTCACGGAGATTATGGCATTGGTCACAATTCATTTGTTTCTTATTATTATTATTTATGTACTGGAACGTTTCCTTTTCAATTCTTTCTTTACCATTTCAAAATTATCTATCTACGGATTACATTTTGAACCCAACGAAGAGAATTCAATTTTAGTATCTGAAATTCATTACGTTGAATGTAAAATGTTTTTTTACGACTGAATACCTAAAACATTTCTCTGTTTCTATACCCAGTACAAGTTTATTGTTATATATTATGTTGTATATAAAAATATGTTTTATTCGTTGCTTCAGACGAGATAGAAATCTTCGTAAGAATAATATGATGCTTTAAGAATGTTATCTATATTTTACTAAGGTAGGTATCTAGATTCTATTAGGTTTTTTATATTTTTTGTCCTGTTTGTTTTTTGTTTGTTGTCTAGTAACTGAAAACATATTTATATGTTTTAACAGATTTTTTAATTATCTCAATAGAGACGAAGTTGGAATATTTATTGTAGGAGAACCGGGAAATCAAGCCACCTACAGGGCTTACGACCTGTCATCGGCTGGTCGTAAGCCCTGTAGGTGCCTTGATTTCCCGGTTCTCCTACAATAAATATTCCAACTTCGTCTCTATTGAGATAATTAAAAAATCTGTTAAAAAATATCTTTGACTCCCGACAGGGAAAAAAATCCAATGTTTGCGCATATGCAATAATAAAAATATTCGGTTTATATGTTTTATTTTTATTTTGCAAACATATTATGTAGTCTTAAGTATAAGCTATACAAGAATAATTTAGTACTCCATTAAAGGAAACTTTAAACGATGGGTCGATGGCAGAGCGGTTAGCTCGCTGGGTTAGTAATCCAGTGGTCGCGAGTTCGAATCCTTCGACCGATTTCGTTCACCTATAGCACAAGCATCTATGCTTAATTTAGGGAATGTAGGAAGATGTATATATATACTTGTTTAAAAATGACATATTCATTTTTTTATTAAAAAATAAATAAAAGATATAACAAAACCACATAAAAACCTTTGAAGTTACGACACGTGTTAGTTACGCAACGTCCTACGTAGGCGATTCAAAGCGAACGCGAAGCGGCGCGGCGCGAAAATAACAAACAGTCGAAGCGGCGCGGCGCGATGCGAAGCGAACGCGATCAGTTGGTTTGATATTTTCGCGCGAATTGGAAGCGGTGCCATAGTTTTTTTTTGTTAAGTATAATGTCAGAACCGCGATTCGCGCGCACGTAGGACAGAGCCGCCGCGTCGCACCGTATCGCTTTGAATTCGCGTGTAACCGCTTCGGATCGCTTCGCAATCGCGTTCGCTTTGAATCGCCTGCCCAAAACCCAAAATTTATTGATTTTATTTATTTAATATTTCTTCTCGGGCAACTAACAGGTACTATGTCAAATATTTATTTAACACGCACCCAATAACAAGTTGCCACATTCTGGAGACTTACGATATTAATCGTCTAACAGATCCAGACTGAAAACACAATTAAAAACTGTGTCTCCACCGGGAATCGAACCCGGGACCCTTGGATCAGCAGCCAGATACCCAACCAACTGAGCCACGAAGTCCGAAGGCCGGCCAATTTCTTGCATTTAAAAAAAATAATAGAAATGAATAAACTTTATCGGATATTCGCTTTGATTTTATGCAATCTTAAAAGGATTATTTTTAATATGTCTTTGTTTACAAATTGCATGAAAAACCACTTTTCCATATCAGCTTTAAACCAGTCAACGATTGTTCATAATATTTTAATCAGTCTGTTATTTTATATCACAGTGTAGGTAAAGATAGAGCACAATGGATTCAGTAAGTAAAGTCTTGGCTAAATAACTCATCAATCTATATCAAATAGAATTGAAGCTTTTCTATAGTCTATAGATCTGTTTCCATCCATTCTAGATGGTAATTTATCAATTCTTAACATCTTTGTACGTCTGACATTGTTTTATTTTATTTTTTGTTCGTTGCTTTAAAGTCTGAAGGTCGCAACCTTTGGATACAATTATTGGCGGCTTTTGGGTACAGAATTAAGTGGGGTCTCTTATCATAGTGTTGACCTGATTATACTAACGTGTAGATAAACATTTGACCAACTGTCGATTCGTTCAAGAGAATGTTATTCTTATATTTTTTGTAGTAGTACATTTCTTTTTTTAACAATTTTTATTAAAATTGAATTTAGTGACGACGTCGCTTCATACAATTTGTATGGCAGTCGCCTATACACAATATCTAAGAAGGCTCAATAATTTGATATTTCATCATGCCGTCAACGGCATGATATATCATCATGCCGTTTTCATATTCTGGCTAGGAAAAAACAGACTGACCATCATACTATCCTATCCTGACATACGTACCCAAATGTTTTATTTAGAAAACAAAATATCTTCAAATATTTAATAATTTGTGTCTATGTGTTTATAGTTTGGTACATATTCTTCAATTATACCTACTATTGCCATCGAAAGTTGTATCTCATGTGTTACATGCAACTAGTTTTTATGATCATTGATGGTGGAATTATATGTCTTTGTGGATTACCAGATATAGTTTTTGTTTTTTTTTTAAGATTTTGTAGCAATTCCACGAAAACCATTATTTAAGATGTGCTTTTTGAGTTCCTGGTTCTTCTATTATATTCTAACTTCGTCTCTGTCGGGAATTGGGACACTAAAAAGTTTGTCAAAAAAAATATCATTTGACTTCCGACAGGGAAAATTTAAAAAAAAATATTCGATTTCCATACACATTGGTAGGTACAAGTAGGTAAACAAGTCAAAAATGAAATACTATTTCTGGAGCAGTTCAGGGTTGACCATCTGTGAGAGAACGTCATCTCCCCTTTTTAAAATAAGCTGGTACCTACTAGCAAAATGCTCCAGGAGGATACATAATTAAAAAATGAACATAATATTCTGTATTATTTTATATTGTCTCATTGGACGTCCAACTAGGTGAACCTGTTTTAGGACGTCCGATATGTAGATACGATTTGTAGGTATCAATAATTTAGCCAATTCAAAATGATTGAAAACTCAATAAATAAAAATTATAATAAAATGAATAGCGAGCAAACTAGAATAAGCCTTATTTGTTATTGGATTCATCTATGCTGATGGATATAAGCCAACTGTTTATTGTTTTTTCAGAGTGTCTATTTTAATATATTTCCAAGCGTCAGGTAGTTTTATTTTATTTTTTTCATTAAGGAATACAAACAGTTACAGGATATAAATGTGTATAACTAATAGCAATATGTTAAGTCGACGTTTATCTGAAACCTTACAGTATTCACAATTTAGTTTGCAGAGTAACACAATAACAAATAAAAGGCCATAAAAGATAAATACTAGTAAAGAATTAATAAAAAAATAACTTAATAAAGAAAAACTTTAAGGAAATAAAATAGTTAAGAAATTGATTATACAAAAACATTAGGTAGTATATTTATAAGGACTATTGCTTTCATTGTTTACAATCTGAAGAAATTTGTAGTAATATTTATGCATATGTATGTAGGTAATAGTTGACGTCTCACAATCTCACGCGAGATTTTCCTCCAAACACGGAACTTTTGAGCTTTAATAATTATAATAATTATTCAGCAGCGTGCATACATACATATATGTACTTACATAATGATTCGTGATATTACTGTCATTACGTAATTCAACTAAAAATAATACTTGGAGTCTAATGAACTCAACTATCTGACATCATGATATTGTTTTTCTATCAAATTGAAGTTGTGCTCATAATGAGCTGAAGATGATTCACAAACTGGTATCATTGCTAAATAGATTTGGATTTCCTAATTGTAGGTTGATTTGTGATGACCGCATGTTTCCTTGAAAACGGTTTCATCTAGGCTTTATTTTTCCGCTTCTAATAATAAGATTCAAGGTTCATTGTCTTGAAAGTTTGGGATATGTTGGAAATTTTTGTCAACCGATAAACAGCGGCAATACCTACTCTTTACTGCATATCCGATCTCGATTATGAATTTTTCCCTTAGAACCTACTTCTTTAACGGAAAATAATGCGGTAGGTAGGTAGGTATGTTTTAGGGTTAGCGTCCACATAAGCGAATCGGACGAATCGGAAGGATTTTAGTATTCTTAATTTATGTAAGTTTAGTTTGTCGATCGACAATTCTTGATAGAACTCCATTGTACGTTGATATGTTATAAAAAATATAAAAATACTTGGTAATTGTTCTATTGTGTTTATTTGATTATTGACGCGTTTCGTGCAAAGCACATCGTCAGAATAATGCTCTACAAGACTGAGACTAGTGGTTATATACAAAATTCACATGGCAGGTGTATAAAAATGTTGGTTTTTGAACGGTTGAAAAGAAGTTATATAATGCAAATGAATCTATACAAATCTACGTTTTAATACAATGAATGTAGTTGGGTCACTGGTTGTAGTCCCCTGTGTCCATTAGGCCTGTAACAAAAGGAAACGACAGCAGTAAAATTCGAAAGGTAAATAATATTGTATTTATTGGTTTATTGTTATCTTTTAAGTGTGGTTAAAACCAATGTATTTCATAGATATTTGGTAGTTATAATTACAAACAGTTTAATTTTAATCTTAATGTATTTAACAACAAAGGAAGGTATATGTCTGTCTAACCTATCGGTTTCAATAATGGTGAATATATATGATCAATTTGTTTATTGATGAGTAATTTTTGTGGATCCTTTTTTACTCTGTTTATTTCTAATATTTCTAGTCGGTCAAGTTTTCTCCCTTTTATTCCCCGATGTATTATATTTATATTATGGTCACTATTAAATTGGTGGTTGTTTTCGTTTATATGTTCTGCAAAATTTGAGGTGTCTTTCTTTAATCTAATGCATGCCATGTGTTCTTTAATTCTTGTTTTAAAGGCACGGCCTGTTTGTCCAATATATGTTCCCGTACATGAGTTACAATTTAGTTTATAAATTCCGCTGTTATCCAACTGTTCAACCTTGTCTTTATTATTAATTAACAATTTACCTAATGTACTTGGATTAGAAAATGCAATATTTTTGCCAGTTTTTTTAATGACTCTACTGATATTTGTTGTGACATCGCCGACGTAGGATAGTTTTACCCATTTATTAGATTTTTCATTTAAATTTGTTAGGCCTGGTGCAATATTTTTTAATAATAATTTCTTTTTCTTTTTAAATATCAGATTGTCTATTAAGTTTTCGTTGTAACCATTATTATATGCTAACGTTTTTATTGTTTTTAATTCATCTAAATATTTATTTTGACTCTGTGGTACATGTAATAACCTGTGAATTAGTGAGTGGAAAGTGGATAATTTATGTGACATATGATGGCGGGATTTATTGTGAATAATATTATCACTGAATGTCGGTTTTCTGTATATACTAAAACTAAGTTTATTTTCTAATATTTCTATGTTGAGATCTAAAAAATTTAATGAATTACCTCCTATTTCCATTGTGAATTGAATGTTTGCATTAATTGAATTTAATGCATTTAAAAACGTATTTAACTGTCGTAAAGTTCCCGTCCATAATCCAATTATATCATCAACATATCTATAGTAAAATAATAAATTTTTAAAACCTTGAATGTTCTTAATTTTGGATTCTAAATGATTCATAAAAAAGTCTGCTAGTAAGGGAGAAATTGGGCTACCCATCGCTAAGCCATCGGATTGTTTGTAGTATTTATTATTGAATTTAAAGTAATTTTGATCTATACACATACATAGTAAGTCTGTTAGTTCATTCATTAACACAGGGTTTAAGTTGTTGTTAGATAGATATTCTTTTAATGAAGATTTTAACTCATTTATCGGTATACTGGTAAATAAACTGACTATATCAAATGATACTAAAATACTGTTTTTAGGAATAACCGTATTTTTTATGTTGTCTATTAATTGTAGAGAGTTTTTTATTGCAAATTGTGGTTTAAATTCAGTTAGTTTTTGAAATAAAAAATTGGCATGTTTTGCGATTTTAAAGCACGGTGCTGAGTTATATGAGACCACTGGTCTCATGGGCATATCCTTTTTATGCACTTTAGGTAGGCCATACAATCTGGGACATAAAGGATTCATTTGACAAAAACGTGTTTTATCGTACGGATCACTAAATATTGTTTTGCAATTATTAACTAAAGATTTAACTTGATTTGAAAAGTATGCTGTTGGATCATTATTAATTTGGGAAAAAATACTTGACAGAAAAATTGATTCGACTTTATTAATATAATTATTTTTATTTAAGATAACAGTGCTGTTGCCTTTATCAGCTTTCGATATCACTAAGTCATTGTTTTTAATTTTTGATTTTAAGCTTTTTATTGTGTTGGTATCAGAATATGGTATATTTTCAACATTATAGTGTTTTTTTAGAATATTAGCACATAAATATTTAGACGCGCAATCAGAATCTAAGGCAATATCTGTATCTAATGCTAAACATTCAAAATCACGTGTTTTCAAATTTATATAAGGACTATGTTTCAATCCTTTATTTAAAAGGTTTGTTTCATTCAAATTTAATGCGATATCTGTAGTATTTACTATTCTGTCGTAGAAAGTTATATTAATATTTTGAGACTCTTGGTTTTCATTTTTAATTAAATTCTTTTTCATTTTTCGTAGTTTTTCAATTTTAAAAACACGTGATTTTGAATGTTTAGCATTAGATACAGATATTGCCTTAGATTCTGATTGCGCGTCTAAATATTTATGTGCTAATATTCTAAAAAAACACTATAATGTTGAAAATATACCATATTCTGATACCAACACAATAAAAAGCTTAAAATCAAAAATTAAAAACAATGACTTAGTGATATCGAAAGCTGATAAAGGCAACAGCACTGTTATCTTAAATAAAAATAATTATATTAATAAAGTCGAATCAATTTTTCTGTCAAGTATTTTTTCCCAAATTAATAATGATCCAACAGCATACTTTTCAAATCAAGTTAAATCTTTAGTTAATAATTGCAAAACAATATTTAGTGATCCGTACGATAAAACACGTTTTTGTCAAATGAATCCTTTATGTCCCAGATTGTATGGCCTACCTAAAGTGCATAAAAAGGATATGCCCATGAGACCAGTGGTCTCATATAACTCAGCACCGTGCTTTAAAATCGCAAAACATGCCAATTTTTTATTTCAAAAACTAACTGAATTTAAACCACAATTTGCAATAAAAAACTCTCTACAATTAATAGACAACATAAAAAATACGGTTATTCCTAAAAACAGTATTTTAGTATCATTTGATATAGTCAGTTTATTTACCAGTATACCGATAAATGAGTTAAAATCTTCATTAAAAGAATATCTATCTAACAACAACTTAAACCCTGTGTTAATGAATGAACTAACAGACTTACTATGTATGTGTATAGATCAAAATTACTTTAAATTCAATAATAAATACTACAAACAATCCGATGGCTTAGCGATGGGTAGCCCAATTTCTCCCTTACTAGCAGACTTTTTTATGAATCATTTAGAATCCAAAATTAAGAACATTCAAGGTTTTAAAAATTTATTATTTTACTATAGATATGTTGATGATATAATTGGATTATGGACGGGAACTTTACGACAGTTAAATACGTTTTTAAATGCATTAAATTCAATTAATGCAAACATTCAATTCACAATGGAAATAGGAGGTAATTCATTAAATTTTTTAGATCTCAACATAGAAATATTAGAAAATAAACTTAGTTTTAGTATATACAGAAAACCGACATTCAGTGATAATATTATTCACAATAAATCCCGCCATCATATGTCACATAAATTATCCACTTTCCACTCACTAATTCACAGGTTATTACATGTACCACAGAGTCAAAATAAATATTTAGATGAATTAAAAACAATAAAAACGTTAGCATATAATAATGGTTACAACGAAAACTTAATAGACAATCTGATATTTAAAAAGAAAAAGAAATTATTATTAAAAAATATTGCACCAGGCCTAACAAATTTAAATGAAAAATCTAATAAATGGGTAAAACTATCCTACGTCGGCGATGTCACAACAAATATCAGTAGAGTCATTAAAAAAACTGGCAAAAATATTGCATTTTCTAATCCAAGTACATTAGGTAAATTGTTAATTAATAATAAAGACAAGGTTGAACAGTTGGATAACAGCGGAATTTATAAACTAAATTGTAACTCATGTACGGGAACATATATTGGACAAACAGGCCGTGCCTTTAAAACAAGAATTAAAGAACACATGGCATGCATTAGATTAAAGAAAGACACCTCAAATTTTGCAGAACATATAAACGAAAACAACCACCAATTTAATAGTGACCATAATATAAATATAATACATCGGGGAATAAAAGGGAGAAAACTTGACCGACTAGAAATATTAGAAATAAACAGAGTAAAAAAGGATCCACAAAAATTACTCATCAATAAACAAATTGATCATATATATTCACCATTATTGAAACCGATAGGTTAGACAGACATATACCTTCCTTTGTTGTTAAATACATTAAGATTAAAATTAAACTGTTTGTAATTATAACTACCAAATATCTATGAAATACATTGGTTTTAACCACACTTAAAAGATAACAATAAACCAATAAATACAATATTATTTACCTTTCGAATTTTACTGCTGTCGTTTCCTTTTGTTACAGGCCTAATGGACACAGGGGACTACAACCAGTGACCCAACTACATTCATTGTATTAAAACGTAGATTTGTATAGATTCATTTGCATTATATAACTTCTTTTCAACCGTTCAAAAACCAACATTTTTATACACCTGCCATGTAAATTTTGTATATAACCACTAGTCTCAGTCTTGTAGAGCATTATTCTGACGATGTGCTTTGCACGAAACGCGTCAATAATCAAATAAACACAATAGAACAATTACCAAGTATTTTTATATTTTTTATAACATATCAACGTACAATGGAGTTCTATCAAGAATTGTCGATCGACAAACTAAACTTAGTTAAATCAGCAAGTACAGCTTATGTGATCGACCTCTACAAGAAACTAAAACTGAAACGATCAGTAGCCACACAACACATTTGGTTCATCGGCGAGTGCAGAAAAGCAGAGGTAACTCCTAACTTCGTGAACATCAAAACTAAATCAAGAACATCTGTCGCTGTTAAAGTCCTGCAAGCCGCCCAAAAAAACTGGTTGATGTTGGAGAGGAACAAGTGGTATTCAATCCGAGACAATGTAAGTGTTTACCTTTATTACATACATAATAACCTGTTGTCACGTTTAAATTCGGTTGAATTTGATATTTTACAATTTGATGTAATGATTTATATAAAAGAAATAATTCAAACGAAATTCATTGCACAAAAATCTAAAATTGAAAAACTACGAAAAATGAAAAAGAATTTAATTAAAAATGAAAACCAAGAGTCTCAAAATATTAATATAACTTTCTACGACAGAATAGTAAATACTACAGATATCGCATTAAATTTGAATGAAACAAACCTTTTAAATAAAGGATTGAAACATAGTCCTTATATAAATTTGAAAACACGTGATTTTGAATGTTTAGCATTAGATACAGATATTGCCTTAGATTCTGATTGCGCGTCTAAATATTTATGTGCTAATATTCTAAAAAAACACTATAATGTTGAAAATATACCATATTCTGATACCAACACAATAAAAAGCTTAAAATCAAAAATTAAAAACAATGACTTAGTGATATCGAAAGCTGATAAAGGCAACAGCACTGTTATCTTAAATAAAAATAATTATATTAATAAAGTCGAATCAATTTTTCTGTCAAGTATTTTTTCCCAAATTAATAATGATCCAACAGCATACTTTTCAAATCAAGTTAAATCTTTAGTTAATAATTGCAAAACAATATTTAGTGATCCGTACGATAAAACACGTTTTTGTCAAATGAATCCTTTATGTCCCAGATTGTATGGCCTACCTAAAGTGCATAAAAAGGATATGCCCATGAGACCAGTGGTCTCATATAACTCAGCACCGTGCTTTAAAATCGCAAAACATGCCAATTTTTTATTTCAAAAACTAACTGAATTTAAACCACAATTTGCAATAAAAAACTCTCTACAATTAATAGACAACATAAAAAATACGGTTATTCCTAAAAACAGTATTTTAGTATCATTTGATATAGTCAGTTTATTTACCAGTATACCGATAAATGAGTTAAAATCTTCATTAAAAGAATATCTATCTAACAACAACTTAAACCCTGTGTTAATGAATGAACTAACAGACTTACTATGTATGTGTATAGATCAAAATTACTTTAAATTCAATAATAAATACTACAAACAATCCGATGGCTTAGCGATGGGTAGCCCAATCTCTCCCTTACTAGCAGACTTTTTTATGAATCATTTAGAATCCAAAATTAAGAACATTCAAGGTTTTAAAAATTTATTATTTTACTATAGATATGTTGATGATATAATTGGATTATGGACGGGAACTTTACGACAGTTAAATACGTTTTTAAATGCATTAAATTCAATTAATGCAAACATTCAATTCACAATGGAAATAGGAGGTAATTCATTAAAAATTTTTTAGATCTCAACATAGAAATATTAGAAAATAAACTTAGTTTTAGTATATACAGAAAACCGACATTCAGTGATAATATTATTCACAATAAATCCCGCCATCATATGTCACATAAATTATCCACTTTCCACTCACTAATTCACAGGTTATTACATGTACCACAGAGTCAAAATAAATATTTAGATGAATTAAAAACAATAAAAACGTTAGCATATAATAATGGTTACAACGAAAACTTAATAGACAATCTGATATTTAAAAAGAAAAAGAAATTATTATTAAAAAATATTGCACCAGGCCTAACAAATTTAAATGAAAAATCTAATAAATGGGTAAAACTATCCTACGTCGGCGATGTCACAACAAATATCAGTAGAGTCATTAAAAAAACTGGCAAAAATATTGCATTTTCTAATCCAAGTACATTAGGTAAATTGTTAATTAATAATAAAGACAAGGTTGAACAGTTGGATAACAGCGGAATTTATAAACTAAATTGTAACTCATGTACGGGAACATATATTGGACAAACAGGCCGTGCCTTTAAAACAAGAATTAAAGAACACATGGCATGCATTAGATTAAAGAAAGACACCTCAAATTTTGCAGAACATATAAACGAAAACAACCACCAATTTAATAGTGACCATAATATAAATATAATACATCGGGGAATAAAAGGGAGAAAACTTGACCGACTAGAAATATTAGAAATAAACAGAGTAAAAAAGGATCCACAAAAATTACTCATCAATAAACAAATTGATCATATATATTCACCATTATTGAAACCGATAGGTTAGACAGACATATACCTTCCTTTGTTGTTAAATACATTAAGATTAAAATTAAACTGTTTGTAATTATAACTACCAAATATCTATGAAATACATTGGTTTTAACCACACTTAAAAGATAACAATAAACCAATAAATACAATATTATTTACCTTTCGAATTTTACTGCTGTCGTTTCCTTTTGTTACAGGCCTAATGGACACAGGGGACTACAACCAGTGACCCAACTACATTCATTGTATTAAAACGTAGATTTGTATAGATTCATTTGCATTATATAACTTCTTTTCAACCGTTCAAAAACCAACATTTTTATACACCTGCCATGTAAATTTTGTATATAACCACTAGTCTCAGTCTTGTAGAGCATTATTCTGACGATGTGCTTTGCACGAAACGCGTCAATAATCAAATAAACACAATAGAACAATTACCAAGTATTTTTATATTTTTTATAACATATCAACGTCTTAATTTATGTTTTTTTCATAAACGAATTAATACAAAAATGTATTTGGAATCCATTCAACGATCCAATCGGAAGTTTAGAATTTTCTATTAACACTTGATGACAATAGTATATGAACGGGTTGTGGCCAACATTAAACTCTTCAAAATGCTTTTATAAAATCAATTGTAAACCGCTTTCCATACTCCTATCTTGCAGTAATTTCATGCACACCACGGAACATAGAATATAATTTTATTCTGTGTTCCGTGGTAAACACACTTGCTTCTGATGAAAGTGTATAAAAAACAAATGAGTTGTTGCCTACACTACACTACACTACACTACACTACACTACACTACACTTTTTACTTACATATATTCAATCTTATTTCAATCCACTTCCCAAAGTTCGAACATTATTTGAGACTGAAGGGACAGGAAGGACTGAAGGGAATGGAGGGACTGAGGGGACTGTTTTTTTATGTCTATGAGTATGTTTATTTTAATTTATGTATTATATTTATTTTTATTATATTTTTTACTTATTCTGAATTATTACGACAAATAGTACAAAAAATTGTTACGATTTTCTTGGTGAGTTAGCTTATTGTTTTACCTTCTCGATCATAGACGGGTATAAAAAACAAGTAAATAAAGATTATTAAAAACGACTTAAAATCATTTCTTTGTCTGCCTGTTTTTGCCTAAGAATTCAATATCAGGTATGGATAGGTTAGAATACCTATACCTACTTACCAACTGAGACAGTGACATTTCCATCTCGGTTAACCTTTCAGGGTGACATTTGACTCTGCGCTGTTTACCTTATACGTCCGCTGTACGGTTCATTTAATTCAGACTTTGACTATTCAGCGGCATAAGGAGGTCAACATCCTTCCGACATTGCCGACTTACAAATAATATCACCCCACAAGACCAAGACACTCTCCAAATATTCAAACTCTACTGTGCATACAGTCTATCTGTATGCACAGTAGTGTATTTATTTATTTATTTTATTTTATACATCTTCTTGTACATAATATAAACAAATATAATTGTACACTGGCGGGCTTATTGCCATTAGGCAATTTCTTCCAACCAACCAGATTACAAAGTATGACAAGATTGTATATGTACAACAGCAAAAGAATAAGAGTAAAAGAAAACAAAGAAAGTATATATATAATACCTACTTAAAAATACTATATAAAAAATAATTCATAGCAAGAAAAAAGGATAGGGTAGGGACAGAAGAGGAATTCGGGATCAGGTGTACAAGGATAAATATTCCTTCTTTAGTTTTTCTTGATAATATAATGTGAGTTAGACGACGCAATATCCGGATTAAGGCTATTCCATAATCTTGCTGATTGTACTTCGAACGAAGAGCCGAAAAATTCTATATTGTGGATAGGGATGGATAATGTTGTACGTTCAGCAGAAATTTACGAGGTTCCCGCTTAATTATTGGGACAGAACCTGAATATTTGGATGATATAATTATTCAAAATGTTAACTTGAATTACTTTATTAGGACAGAACCTGAATATTTGGATGGTATAATTATTCAAAATGTTAACTTGAATTACTTTATTAGGACAGAACCTGAATATTTGGATGATATAATTATTCAAAATGTTAACTTGAATTACTTTATGGATTTTACTCTGAAATGAGCGAATATTTTAAATATTTTTTTATTTATCTATCGTAAGCAATACAGCGGACATTTTACAAAGCAATAGCATGAAAAAGTTACAGAACCAATATAGAATGTACATATAAACACATTTCGATTTTTAAAAAGAGGAAAATGAAATATTCAAAAAGGATACATGAAGTTAAAAGTAATATAGAAAGGGGTTCAAGGAGATATTGGGTATGGATTCAAGGGATTACAATTTATATCAAGAATGCTCTTGTGGATATTAAATAGTTTCTATACGTACATTTCCGTTTGAACACGGTCAATTTGAAATTGAATATAGGTATATCTAAATCTATTAATATTTTCAAAGATTCTTAGGATATGTTCATTTTTACCGAGGTCTGTGCGAAATTTGTTTGAATGAAAATATGCCTGTCTGTGAGGTAACCGGCTTAGAATTGTGCTTCCATTCTTTTCTATGGTGTACAAGTAGAGCTGGTTAAACAACAGGCAAAAATATCATCCCACATAGTTCAGCAATGAGGTTCACCACCCATTTCTGAATGTTACTATTTTAGGTGAGACAGACTGGTGTGTGGGGATACACCCATATTTCGTGTTTCCTTTATAAGGTAATTCACACCCGCACACACCACATTATTAGATATACCGAGTTTGGTACCTATGACTGAATAAATTAATCGTTTTGCCTGCTATTTTAAATTCTTTGTACTAGGCAAAGTACCTTTCGATATAAATCTCGGTTTTCAATGTTTGCCAAAAATTTCTCATTCCGTTGGTTATCTGGCTCTTTATAGTTGTGAAACTGATTTATAATTTATTTTGTTACCTAATAATTCAGTTGGACTACTCGATTAGAGTCTACATTATAAATATGGGAATTTTCGCTTTACCGTAAAAATACTGCCGTTGCTATGTATGTATGTACCTACAATGAAAATCTTGAGAAATCATAATAATGGTCACTCAAATCTGTAGTCTCTACACATTTTAATGTCCTTTTAATGAGGCTCCATCTCTTTGCAGAAAACGAACGCACTGTGGCCAACACTATACTCTCCACTGCATATGTTAACAAACCTTTTTTTTAGTATTGACATCACCTGAATGCATTTTAATGGAGTTCACTACATACCTAATTAATGGAATTTTTTTTATTGAATTTGGTTGATAATTCCTTATGATGTCTGTGGTTCGGGCGACATGCCCTGCCCAACTCCACCACTGGTTGACAATCCTTTGGATAACGTCGGTGACTTTGGTTTTAACTCTTACCCACAAGTTGGTCTCACGTTATTCACAAGTTGGGCTAAAAAAGTGTTGGAATGGCGACCTAAAATGTGATTAAATTTTAAAGTTGTGATCCACTATTTATATACGATATCAATATGAAGTCGATTGTACTTGTAGTTTGGTCTGTGCAGTGTGCAGAGAACACATATTTTCGTAGTGCCTAGGTATATACCTACATCACACGAAACTCATACTCTCTCTACGTAATACTTATTGAGAAGTCTATCCAGTTTATCTGGCTCGTCTATCCGAGACCTAGCAGGTGCTTTACTTCTTCGATTATTATGAGAACTTCGTAATTCGTGATGTAGTTTCTCTGAATAATCCCCACAATTCTTCTGTAGGACCATATCTCGAAAGCCTCCACTGTCCCTTTGTTTCTTTTGGATAGGCACCATGTTTCGCAAAAAAATATGCTTGAAAATTTTTAAACCCACAACTCTCTACTATTCCATATTTGAAATCAATTTTTGCTGACTTGTAAGTATTATTATTAATCTTCTAACATTACGAGATCAAATTTTCGATGATTGCTCTTACGCCATTTTGCGTTGAATCTGTAGACGGAAAATTGATACTAATTAATTACCTGGCATATTTACGTTTCAAAACAATGAATTCGACGATTATTTTCGTGAATTTATCATTCTCTGTATTTATTACAAAATGGATATTGTCTTGTCCCGAACACGAGCCGTTATGATCTCTACTTTTGGGCACCTCGATAATTAGAAACCCACGCCTAAAACTGGAAGAAAACTTATTTAATTTGAACAATGAAACTTTTGAGATTGTAATAATTACGACTTTTCCTCCAACATCTTAGATTCATAACGTCAATTCTTACTTCAATTTAGTTTTCAACTAGTCAACTCTCGTATTTCCAGCACCTACTTCAAAGTTTTTTGATAAATGCGATATTCTTTTTTAGTAGTTTTCGGGCATTTGCTTGAGCTACTTGAAATATTCCCAGGTATTTTTTTAAGATTATATTTCATTCTATTTTTTCTGTCAGTACGAAAGTGAAGTGTTGTGAAAGATAAGAGACGAATTACCTTTTTTCTTCAATTAATCGCTGTTAAAGCACTTTTTAATTTATTTGGATTTTCATGATCTCCTTTTTTTCCAACAGATCTAAGATCTGTATTACGTAATTCAGTCCTGGTCTTGGGATGAGAATGTCCAACTCTGTCTCCATCTTTTTGGTGGTCTACCTGGTGTTCGCCGACCCTTTATTATTCCACACATTGCAGTTTTGGTAAACGTTTCTGGATTCTAACTCTACGATTTCCCCACATTCTGCGAATATCCTCATTAGGGATTGTGTCTCCAATTGTTTTGCCAAGACAGATCTCAGTGTTTTAATTTATGTAGTTCTAAGTAATAGTTTTTTCCTTATTTCATTGCCATTACACTTTATTCAATTATGAATGGATGTTTAAAATCTGTAGTGTGTGTTTTATTGAAGCATTGCAGAAAATTTCTGTCTTTAATAGAAATTAAATACTAAATTAGTATTAGAACTATAAATAAATACTGATTTTAAAATTGTCATTTTAAAGTCGATTTTTAATCTCGCAATTATGATAATAAAATGAAAGTGGTATTATAGTTAAGTACATCAATCAGAAAATACGTTCACTATTAATGACCTCGTCAAGACATTATTTTGAATTATTGCAGTCGCTTTATCGTTAATTCAATTATTATCTCTTCTCGTTGTTGCTGCTGTTGGTAGTCATGGCTTTGAATTTCGATTACCAACTTGAGCATTTTTTACGCAATTTCTTTGTTCTCTTTGGTCTTTATCATTAGAAATCAAGTTTCCATACTTAAGTTGAAAACGAGCGACACAGATCGCATTATTCGATTTGTTTGTGTTTCCAAGTTTGAGACCAAGAATGCATGTGCCATTGCAAGACCAACATCAAGACTTAACTAGCAAGGCCAAAACTCGGTCGTAATAATCTAACAAATGCCAAATGCCGATTATTTTTTTAGATTTAGTAAGTGAATAGATGCACATACCTTTTAACAGTTTCGATGCAGGCTCTTCAGTCATCGAAGCAGGATCTAAATAAAGTAAATTTTCGATGCAGGATCTTTAGTCATCTTAAGTCTTGCGATCTGCCTAATACCGTTCTGCATTCATCGAGTGATTGAGTGGCTGCCATCCATATACATGCGGCCAAGCCTGTTTCTTCATTTTCAGTCAAGGAAGAAGCATAAAAAGATGTAGCATATTAGCAATAGGATCATGCTGAAAATTCGCTGCTAGTGTGTTATTCTCACGTTTCGTATCTGAGCATTGGTCCTTTTAGTTATATGAGAAGTACAGTTTTTTTCTTTTAGTTTTGTGTAACAATGTTAGCAACTCCACATACAAATAAATTATTATTAATATAATTTATTCGAATTTTTATTTAACTCTCATGTCGATACATTGTTGTCAAAATTGATTCGTCACGAGACGTATTTAATTATGTCAATTTTAGTGTCGTCACGTATTTGTGACACAATTCGATATATATTTTTTTCAATTGTACCTATCGTTTCATTGCACAGCCTCATCTGTCGTTCATTGCTAAATAAGTTTGCGGTAGCTCGTTCAGTATTGATTATTTAATTTTAAGAATTTCACGCGTTGTGTAATTCTTCGATATGTATTTCTAAATATTTTCGTGGTGATTTCACGCTCTACATTTTGGGATTACAACAATTAAAAAGAGATTTCTCTCTTCTCAGATAGTCTGTGATTGGTAACTGTTAATGAATGTGGAATAGGTACATAGCTGATAATAATTAATCGATGATTGAGTCTCGAAATTATAAGTACGTGTGACTTGCTCTGTAACGGATATATAGAAAATCTTTATCAAAATAGTAGGTAATACATATTATCTTATTTTAATGGCGAACAATGTTGCCTTAACGTAAATGACATCGATATTGTCAATATATTTATATTTTACTTTACAAAAAAGATCGCAGTTCAACCTAACTCATCAAGTATTACGTTTAAGTTTGTTATATTTGGAAATATTCAATCTAAGAAGTATGAAGTATGTGGATATATAAAAAGTATAAAGCTTCCTGATGAGGTCAACATCCACAGCTGATCAAAGAACCAAAATTATAATAAAAGTATGTCTTTAAAAACTAAATATTCATTTCACAGTTTTGTAAAGTAAACCCATAAACCAACTGATAAAATCGACTGTATATTATATCTGACTCTTTATTTTCTCGTTCATCTGATCTCCATCTTCGTTGATAAATAATTGTAACACATTAACCCATTTTCTAATGGAAACGTTGGTTCTTAATGTATTGTTAAAAGATAGCGTTGGTTCATATAGTTATGGATGTTGAACCTTAGTACCTTTACAAAATTTATCGTGTTCGTATTAGTTGAAATGATTATTAATGTAGGTCCTTAAAGTGATCCCTGGGGCACACCCGTTTTGACAAAGTATGTAATCGGCAGATGCGAGGAATCCCGCCACGCTTCATCGAGAACCTTCCCTTCCGTCACCTTAATTATACCCAATACCCCTGGAATTTCGTTCACCCACTTGAACCCATACTTATCGAAGCAAACTTTGATCCGACGCCGCGCCGGTGTGTCTTCTCCGCAGGAAGCGATTGAGACGATGATCGCTCGTTAAGGATATATTTGATGGACTTTGCTAGAAAACGCAATGTTACGTAGATTGTTTAAACGATCATCTTTATCTTTCTCTCTCGATGAAAGTGAAAGATGTCAAAATTATTAGTATACTTGAATTGGAAAGGCATAACAAAAGGCTTTGTCTGAAAATGCCCTCAGGTTAGATTGTTTTCATTAATTATTATAATGTTGTTTTGATATTTAAAAAATTGTGTCTGTATGAATGGCGTATCTGATAAAACGAAACTCGTAAAGCGGTGCCTTTTTTGCTGATGTGAAACTAAAAGTATAATTCTTTACGTATTTAAAATTCTAAAGAGCTACGGCTAGGTCATAATATGTGATATCCATTATCCTAGAAGGTGCCAGATCTTTCGTTTTTAAATTAAAGCTGGATTGATGGACTAATGGTAGACTACACATAGTAAGAAGGAGAAACTCGTGGATTTACAAGTGACGAAACATGAGAATTGCATATATGATATATATGTTAAATTAACCAACTATAATTTTGGAATCATGCTGAAAATCAGCTGCTTTATACTTCATGGCCTATTCCCAACTTATCGTCTATGAAGACTGTTGGGGTCAGTTCTCCTCGTCCTCTTGCTGTACACTCAGCTGAAAATTAGCTGCTGAGGGGTGGTTATTCTGCAACATACATAATCATGCCTCTTTAAGGTGTTCTGGAAACAATATTATATCACATTGTACAGTAATGAGGGTCACACCACCCATTCTGAATGTTGCCATTTTAGGTGAGAGGCGACTGGTGTGTGATATACACATGTGTTGTATTTCATTTTATATGGTAATGCACACCCACACATCTGTCGCTGGTTACCCCACATTGTGGGATATGTCGTGATGGTATGTATGTTTGTACACTAACACCTATATCAATATGAAGTCGATCGAACTTATTGTTTGGGCTATAAAGAAGATGCATAATTCCATAGTTCGCCATGACTAAACTCATATTATGCACTCTACATCAGCTCTGGGCAAACTGCATACCGCTGGGTGTTTCAGTGCGGCTCGCGAGCAATATGTGTCAATTATAAAAAATATCTTATTTCTAAAAAAATCGAACTTGTCATTTCATTCTCACACATTACAATCGAAAAAAAAATTACATTGAAAATTTCTCGCTGCGTGGACAATATTTGATTTATTTTATCGAAATAAACACATAAATACTGGAAAATTCTCGCTGTGTGGAATTTTTTGATTTGATTTATTAAAATAGTTTGCCCATCCCTTCTCTACATGATACCTGTTGATAAATTGAGGTAAATTATATGCTTACAAATTGTGAAATTAAAACTCTCCCCTATTCCAAAGTAGTGAGGAAGCGTTTCATTGTTTCTCTAATTAATTATTGTTAAACTGTTTTGTAAAGAAATGAGTTTAAAGACCTAAAAATGTTTCAATACCACGAAACAATTCGGAACAATAATTGATATGTCAATTATATTTAATGTCGCGCTATATTGGGCAAACTCTAGTGTTATGTTTTGACGAACTACATAGAAGTTTTAAGCATCCATTGTGTTGCACACAATTGGTGCTGTGCGGTGCGCGATCAATTAATTGCTGAAAACGAAATTGGTTTGAATGTCTGTGCACGCCTAAACATAAAACCACGATACACTCTTATACCCAGGGTGCTTCAGAATTGCATATATTTGATTTATTTGTAAAATATAACAAATGATAAAGTAATTCGTTTTCTGTAACTATTTCAAATGTTTGTAGCTATGTTGATTCTTGTAGATCTCTTAGGGTGGCTCATGTTTTGCAAAATCTTTAATATTCCTAAGTACCTACGGTGAATTCTGTTGGTAACTAACGCACTTTGTTAATTAACATTGTTTTTAAAAACACCTACGTATACACATAAAAAAGTATAAGAATATATGTATGTATATTTTTTAATCTTTCTCCACCACCCACCGTTCTGCTTATGGGGACTAATAACGATCCCTTGCAAAACTCTGAAAGAATACATTAAGAACATACGAAGAGTCCGGAGAACTCTAAAACATTGCAGACACTGCACTTGAAGTGCCAAAGAGAGCTAATCATGTGGAAACAACTGGCTCACCGTTAACTGTTAGTTAAGATGAGAGTGCACCGAATTTAAGACAGAAAGTTTTGAAAGCCTGGCTACAAGATCCGCATTTATTTGCTCTTCGTGGCTACAAAATCCGCATGTCCAATGGGTCCTAAAAAATCCAACGGACATGGTTTTTATTTTTTTAATCTATTTAATTATTTTTCCCCACACACAGGCTTCGTTTTGCTAGGATCATAACACATAAAATTTTTGTCACATAATAAATTGTTGCGTCAACTATCATTGTAAGGAATCAGGAGTTGTCTATTGATTTAAAGATAACTTTTATATTAGTTGTACGATATCCGGGCCTGAATAGTCCTCATCCCGATCCCGAGTTTATAATGTTGCTATGATACACCGGCATATAATAGTGCTTCCACTCTTTTCAATCATTGTTTTCGGGTGTCCCGTAAGAGCCGGCTAATCGAAAATACAACACGCAACAATAACATCTCACATGGTTCAGAAATGAGGTTCTCCATCCATTCTGAATTATGTTCCTTTTGAGGTTTTTATTGTGAGACAAGACTGGTGTGGAGATTGATTTCCTTTTATAACGTTATATGCACGCCCGCACAAAAATGCAGGTAACTGCTAGAATCATGACAATAAATGGCGGGAATGTTTATGCTATTAAAGGCACTGATGAACACCATAAAAAATTACGATATGTTAACACAGTTTACTTCCTCTTTTTTTCTTCTTGTACCGTCCCTAACGGAAGCTCGCGACCACCACACCAAACTCATCAAGATCTTGCGCCAATTTAATGAGGGACACCGCATTCGGAATCCTGAACCACTGCCTGATATTTTTTAGCCACGATGTTCTTATATCCCCCATACCCCGTCTTCCCTCTATCTTTCCCTCCACCATAAGTTGCAAAACGGTATATTTATCATTATGTGGTCAAAGCATGCAGCTTTGCGTCTATTGACAGTGATAAGCAACTCTCTCTCCATCATATTTATAACTCTTTAGTTGTAGACTATCCCATGAGATGCGCAATGCGCACTCTAACAACCTTATGTATGGCCGCATCTCCTATATATACTACTTTTAAAAAATGACGATTACTGTTATACTGTTGGAAAACGATTCGGAAATCGGAATCAGATTTTGCCTTTTTCGATCCGAAAATATCTTATTCACACGGTCGTGGCATTATTAATTTGTTTACCTATGTCCGCCATTCTTCATTATTGTTATTGAATATTCGAGTGAACACCCTGTAATGGCAATATAGGTGAACCTCGAGGTGTATATTTATTATAAATTGTTGCATAATTGTATGAATGAATAACAATTAAGTATAACCGTGATTATTCGGTGGCAATTTTCACACGTCCCACAAAAATAATAACATATTACAGATATCAAGCCGTGAACTTGATTTCTGTCTTGTATTCATTTCATTTTCCTCTGTTTTTAATTACTTACTGTAATAATTTGAGCACCTCTACGTCAGGGGTCGTCAGTGTTGAGCTGCCTTGAACGTACCTATGAAGGTACATCAGTTTGTAGTTCGTATATTCGGACTATTTTTGTATTCAAACTTGGTGCAGTCAAAAACTCTTTCACTGCACCAATTATGTAAAATCAATTTAACAACTTGAAAACAATTTGAAGCCCGCATAATATTCACTTGCGTTTGAAAAATATTCCGATTTTGTTAGGTCCCTAATCGATTTATTTCAATTATAACACTTTTTTTCGTTTGAATAAAAGACACTTAAACTTTGCGACGTACTTAGTGTAGAGTGAGCATTCCTTTGATTCACAAACCGGGATCAAACTTATACATAGTTTGAAAAAGGTAAAAAATGAGATATACTAGAAAAATTACAGTAAAAGGTAACATGTTTTGATCAATGCATAAATATATTTTAATACATCCACATACACTATTATTACCTTTAAGGTAAGGCGCGCATGGAAGCTTAAATAAATCGGCCGATTAATTTATCGGCCGATAAAAAATCGGCCGATCGGTTCTAACGCGCATGGAAGCTTCTAGAATCGTACAATTGGAAATAACACGGCGGTCAACATTCATATGATTAGAAATAATTGACAGATCATAATTTACCGAACTTAATCAAAAAATCATTAACTTGGGCTCCATGCGCCTGTACAACAAGCGGGAAAAAGAAAAACATTGCGCGGGAAACAGAAAACTGCGGTACCTTTGTATTGCGCGGTAAAAGGTATGTATTGCACGGGAAAAGATAAATAAATTGACAGATCATAATTTACCAAACATAACCTAGAAATCATTATGATGGGCTCCGCGCGCGTAAAAGCGGGAAAATACAAACATTGCGCGGGAAACAGAAAAGAACTATTGTGTGACAGAGCAAATGTACAGACGCAATAGTGAACCAAGTATATATAATATAAAACTTTTTTTAAGGTTTTTTCGTTGACACAGTTGAAGTTCATAATTATAAATTGTAAAAAAAAACACTTGAAACACAGTTAAGTTTTTATTCATTAAGTGGAATATTTATTAAATTACCTATGTAACTATTATTCAATTAAGTAATAACTTACCCAATTCAGTTCTTTTATTATGATTTAGCTGTTCCCAGTCAGTTATTAATATTTCGCTTATCTCCAACCATAATTTTTGCTTAATTTGGCGGTTACTATAATTTTTTATCATATAATGAAGGACGTGCTTCAACTAATATAATTAATTTTTCCGAATCAAAATTTATTTCATCTGACATTTCGTTTGGCAGCACTGACAACGTACTTCTCGATCTACTGCGCTCGGACGATTAAATTATCGGCGAGCATGCGCCATGCGCGCCCTCTCATACAACAAGATTGGTTACAAAAAATCGGCCGATCTCGATCGGCCGATTTTTTTGTGTCTCGTCACAGATTTTAAAATCGGCCGATTCTGTTAGCTTTCATGCGCGCTCTTACATGTAATTCGTATGTTGTAACTCACCGATTATTAATCGGCCGATGAAATTAGCTTCCATGCGCGCCTACCTTAAAATAGTTAATGTCGGGTTTTTTCAATCCTTTTACATGAACAATATATCATA
This sequence comes from Molanna angustata, assembly GCA_963576475.1. NCBI lineage: Eukaryota > Metazoa > Arthropoda > Insecta > Trichoptera > Molannidae > Molanna > Molanna angustata. The sequence continues at coordinate 45,292,426 of OY754967.1, forward strand.
TCCTCAATTGTTTTCCTTTTAACACAATATTTATATATTCATTTCTTTATTCATTTAAATTGTATTGTACCTACTTATTTAACTTAATGTCTTTTGGGTATTCTATTATTCTTGATTGTCTTCACCACTATTGTCTGACGATGATCGGCATTGAACAATACCGGTGAATGTCGCGGTTTAGTCGCAAACTGAATTAAATAGAACTAAAAAATATGTATTATTATCTTCATCATAATTCGATGGTATTACAACCTCGTGTTTATTGTATTTCTAATAATTTTCATCATGAATTATTATGTATCTTTAGAAAAAAACATTTTTATTTTTTTTATATTCAGTGGAATTATTTATTGTACATGTCTTATCCATGAATAACGACATTACTTAAGGAAATACGAAGCTTAATTAAAGAGAACTTATGTTGTTACAGAAAACTTTAAATCAACTTAAAAGTTGTACGAATCCTATTCCAAGACTGACTCATAATGGGCTTTGATTCAAATTCCCAATTGACTCACCATTACGAGATTTCTCTTTGTGATTCCCACACGTTTACTGGTTCGCTAACTGGCATCCTTCCCAATTTCCATAATCAAATTATTACGAACATCTTGTCCTTGACAGCCGTTAAGTTGTTGGACCGTCGGTTTATCTGGTCGTACGTCAGATTATAGCATTAGTTCCCTGACCTCCATATGCCGAGGAAAACTTAAGGCTCATATTATTATGGCATAATTGTCGAAGTTTACGGCTTTAGCGTTAGCGTTTGGGGCGGGAGGTGAAACATCTTTGATAATTTCAGCCCAGGGATTGAAGGAATACTCGTCTCATGGTATAAAGTAAGACGTTTAAACCTAAAACATTCCCCCCCCCCCTCTCTCTCTCTTTGACGCACCTTACCGCCTCTATTCTAGCCTCTGTCGTAAACTTAAATCCATGTAGCTTTAAGGTGACTAGGTACACAAGGAGTAATTTCAAAACTTTATCTGTGATATCCTTAATGGAGAAATTTGATTAAATCATTGTAATAATTCTTAGTCGTCCTACAAAATGTTGAATACGTACAAAATAAGTTGTCCTTATTTTTATGGTCATTCGAAATACTTAATAATATTATTCTCAAACTGAATGTTGTGGAATTTTTTTATTTAGCTTTCCATAGAGGATGAAAGCAACATATAGCATTACTTGTTGGTTACTTGTATACTTTCAGAGATAACATCAGTTAACGTTTTTTTTTCACCCCGCGCATGTATGTAATGAGTTCATTACTAAATGGGAAATTCTTCAAACTAACCAGCGTATCAATTTTAGAGAAGGAAGATTTGAACGAGAAATTAATTAAATTGATTTCACCTCCCCTAGGGATCATACCCAGGATAACGTCACAGAAGAAAATATTTTTGGGGAATTTTCATCTACATGGATAAATTTCAGGCTATGCATTTGATTGTAGCTGGTAATAAATCAGTTTTATTGTTAAGGAGGTTCGCAGTCGCTTTAAAGCGCGGCAAGGATGTGCCCCGAAGCAATTTATGTTAATACTCGGCATTCATCCGCACAATTCCTTCTCCAACTCTAACGGTTTGCGGAGAATGTGTTTGCTTTTAACATGAAAAACCAATCGTCTGCAATGAGAATAATTTTACAGTTATAAGATGGGGTTTAAGGAATGGACGAGGAACTTAACCAGCGAGTATATAGGTCAATTGTGAAACTTTAAGAGTATTAGCCTTATTGCGAGTTTTTTTTAGCTTCAAGTAAATACATCCTCAGACATCAATTCAACTACAGATGCATGCATACAGTGGCGCCAAGTCTCTTACGAGTTAGACGAACCAAACTAAACGCCTATGTTTCTATCTTGACTCGCATCTACGAGCCTTATTAAAATTCAACCATGTCAACTATGCGAACATTCTAAATTATATCAGTCAAAGCAGAATTTGAAAATATGTAATTATCCTTTTTACATACATACACACTATCACGCCGTTGATCTATTTGGCATATGCAGACATAACCAAACGCATTTAATATAACCTGTTACAAATTTGATTTAAAATTGGTCCTAAATGGATACCCTGTGGCATACCAATTTTCTCTGATTAGTACATTTCATTTCAAGTCACTTATTGATTTCAATAATTCATCAGCAATTCGTTTCCGTTAAACGCAATCCATTTATATTTATTTCTTTTAACGTTTATTGATGTCATGTTCGTTGTGAAACTACGCCCAGTCTTGATTTTTGCATTGATCGCCATTTACCAAGTAAAACAAAAAGTTACATTCCATAATCTCTAGATCGGATGTGATGAATGACTACTGTTACATTTGCAATAGCGGTAGTTGCACTTACATTTCCTGTAACCATACAACGTTCAAATTCGTCTGGTAAGATAGCAACTATAAGTCAAGTGTAACAGATTCTCTTTTTACTGCAAGATCTGACAAAGCCATAAAATAAATAATTATGTAATAATCTGACAATGTCTATGCATTTTCTTAAATAGTACTCGAATTAACTCGTGAATTTTTTAAATGCCGCACAACGTTCGTCATTAAAATATTTACACAATGTGTTTGGTTTATTTGCGGTGAAATATTGACATTTAAAAATGTCTGCAACGAAACGCGATTGAATGTATTTCGTAATATTATCTTTATTGTATGTTTTAATCATATAAGATAATATATTTTTAAAGATAATAAGAGAAAATAAGATTTGTGTTCCAAGGGAGATTGTATTTTATTTCAATTTGGTTTCGTAATATATTTTCATACTATATTACTATGTGTCCAGTTTTGTCAAATCAAAAAACTCCATTGGCAACAATATAATTTCAACAACCATTATTTTTGTACCTACTCTCTTGCCCTTTTGTTTTTTTTTTGACCCACAACCAATGTTTTTAAAATTTAAAAATGATTTTGGTCGAGAAATATTTTTGAACGATGACGTATCCATTATATCAGTATCCATAAACTACAGACATTGGAGAAGGACATGCAAAGTAGTACCAACCAGAAATCAACCGTTTAATAGGCATAACGAAGGAATCATTACTAACGATAAGCTAGATTAGTCTTGGTCATGTTGAGTCTTGCGGCATGTCAAATGTCAAATATTTTTTTTATTTATTGAGACATTCACGGCTTAAAGCCCTTTACAAAACAAAATATTAGATGACACAGCATAAACTTAACCAAAGAAACACAATTTATAAACATTCATAACATCTATAAACACATTGTCGGCCTCCGTGGCTCAGTTGGTTGGGTATCTGACTGCTGATCCAAAGGTCCCGGGTTCGATTCCCGGTGGAGACACAGTTTTTAATTGTGTTTTCAGTCTGGATCTGTGAGACGATTAATATCGTAAGTCTCCAGAATGTGGCAACTTGTTATTGGGTGCGTGTCAAATTAATATTTGACATAGTACCTGTTAGTTGCCCGAGAAGCAATATTAAATAAATAAATAAATAAGAAAGGTAGATATGGTGATACCCGCTTGCGTCTTGGTTCCTTTTAATATACACCTGTCGCTGGTTAGTCCACATTGTGGGATATGCTATAGAAAATTCATAAATCGATGGATTTCGCTCGCAAATATTTTCTGTTTAAAACCTAGTGTGAAAAAGTGCATGAAATAAAGATAAACTAGTGTCGATGTGATTATTTTTCTGGACACGCTCCACGCGAAGAAGTTCAAAATCAAATAGTAATAATATGTAAATAACGAGCGTTCGAAGGTGCGTTTGAGATTGTTTTGTCCGATAGCTCGTGTGCAATATGAACAAGACAATATCAGTTACTCGCATCTCTGACTCTGGGTGTATGGCCTTTGCTGGCGGCTGTATGATGTTGGCTGGCGAAGGTACGCAGCCGTGACGAAAAGCAACAGATGGTTTACTATTAAAAACAGTTGCTGGTTTCCGCATCGCGGACCATGGCTCGAAACAATATCCATACCTACAATGATTGCTGTGTTCATTAACCGATCTGCAGACGTCTTTTATTTTATTTATTTTATTTATTTACTCTCAGAAAGCTACAGCTGTTAATTATATCATTTACAATTCAGTTTTTAAATGTTAACATAGCCAAAAATGCTTTCTTCTATTTACATTTGTGAATGTATAATGTTTGGTTACATACTTAGTTATGAAAAAAAAATTATACAACAAGTAACATCAATTTAAAAAAAAGAGAGAGAAAAGATACATAAAAAATAATAATAATATAAAAGTACAATAATATAAGAAAAAACAAGTAGGTACATAATATGTTTTAGGATGACAAGGAGGGATCATTAGTGATTGAGGAGGGGATTGTTGGATTGTGTGTTAGGGTTTAAGAACATCTTTATCTGTTTTTGATAATGCTGTAATGTGTCGTGAAAAATGTCCGTGTGTTTGAAATGTGTATTGTAATCTCGCTGAATTCTAAACAAAGGTGCAAAGTATATGTATGTAATTAGTGTGGCATACTGGTAAGTGAAATAAATTATGTGAGCGGGTATGTCTATTTGGTATATGGAGTGAGTGATATATTATTGAGTATGTCCGGCGAGTCAATCAAGTTATTGCAAATTTTGTAAAGTGATATTTGGTCAAAATAAAGTCTCCTGTTTTGTAATGTAGTCATATTGAAGTTTCTGGTAGAAGTATTATAATTAGTGTGTTCAACATAAAGGCGCCTCTCCAAGTGTTTCAAAAAGGTTTTTTGAATATTTTCTATTTGATTAATGTAGACTTTGTAATGAGGGTTCCATATTGGCGTACAGAATTCCAGGTGAGGACGAATGTATGTAAAGTATAGTGTTTTTAGTGTATTAATGTTTTTGAATTGTTTACAGCTACGGATAACGAAACCGAGCATTTGATAGGCTTTATTTGTGATGGTTTGTATGTGTTGTTCATATGTTAATTTGTCATCTATTATTATTCCCAGATCTCTTATGTGGTCAACTTTCTTCAGCATGGAGTTATTAATAGAGTATGGGTATGCTATAGAATTTCTTTTACGCGTTATACATAATAAAGCACATTTCGATACGTTGATATCTAATTTGTTTATATTACAGTACAAGGATAGGTTGTTTAGATCGTTTTGTAATTTATAACAGTCATTTATATTTTTAATTGCTAGATAAATTTTCATGTCATCTGCGAAACCCGAACAGGATGAAAACTGGAAGCAGTTTTAGATATCGTGTATGTATATGTTGAAGAGGATTGGTCCCAGGTGTGAACCTTGCGGCACACCTGACGGAGCGCAAATGAAGTTGGATCTATGACTTCCCACGACCACAGCCTGTTGTCTGTTTCTTATATATGAATTGAACCATCGGAGGAGATCACCATGAATTCCCACTTTGTATAGTTTTTGTATAAGTACATTGTGATCGACCCGGTCAAACGCTTTAGAAAAATCCGTATATATAGCGTCAACTTGCAACTGCTTGTTCATATTATCTGATACATATTCAGTGAAATTTAATAAATTTGTAAGAACGGATCTCTTTTTGAGAAATCCATGTTGGTGATTGCCTATATGGGGAGTGATTATAGAATAGATATGATCCAATACAATTTTTTCAAAAGTTTTGCTAAACACAGATAGGATGGATATAGGACGGTAGTTCTCGATATCATTTTTTGATTTGGATTTGTGAATAGGTGATATTAGAGCTTCTTTGAATTTCGACGGGAATTTCCCATCATTCGTCGACTTGTTGAAAATAATTGAGATGGGCACACTTAATTGGTCAGCACATTGAACTACGAAATAAGGGGCAATATTGTCACTGCCAGATCCTTTATTTTTATCAATTTGTTTTAGATACTTGCTGGCTTCAGAATGATTAATTTGGATTTTTCCAATAGCGCTGACAGACGAATGTGAAGAAGAATTATTAAATGTCTGATTGTAAGTGTGGGTTTGAGATGAAACATTAAAAACAGATTTGAAGTAGTCTTTTCTGAAATATTTAGTTTTAAGATGGATCTGCAGGTCGCAATGACTCTACCAGCGAGATTTAGACGTTTTGTCTAAAATTTAGATCGTTTTGGGTTGCTATTTTCGGAGTTGACTTTCTGGCACACTTTCATACCCTCACGGCTCAACCTCAATTTGGGACAACTAGCGACAGGTTAGCGGGTGTGCATTACCTCAAAAAAAGAAGCATGTATGTCCACACACAGGTCTCGTCTCACCTAAAAGGCTCTACATTCAAAATGGGCGATGAAACTCATTGCTGAACTAAGTTAGATGTTATTTTGCCTCGATATTAAACATATTTATTTATAACAATTCGGTTGCCATCCTTCCCAAGTAACAAGCGCTCGCATTTATAACTCATTTGTGTCTGCAGTCTTGAATCTTTCCATTATGGCAGCTTTCAATTATTTATAGGATAATTCTATAAATAGTTGTCTAATTAATATACCAGATAAATGTGGCCTTTTTAGCCGAAACGATCGTCGGTTGTCAAAATGATCTTTAAAAAAATTGTGAATAAAAACAAATATTCGTTAATATTTTAAGATTATTTAAAGATTTATGGTGCTTATCGTCCCGCAGATTCAGACCGAAAACACATTTAAAACCTTTTGATCAGGATATATAACCAACTTAGCCACGAATGATACTTAATTAAATAATTAAATGATACTTAAAGGGAAGATAGAGAGACGAATATGAGTTAGCCGACGGTAGATGTCCTAGCTGCGTATAATTAGGCAATGGACCGGAGTAGTTCGAGTGGAGGATCTGTTCCGAGCAAGGCAGGACAGAGAGGTATTCGCCACAGAGATAGCCAGCGTCGTGGGGACCTGACACGGCACAGGAAGAAGAAGAAGGATTTGTATTGTACTTTGATTGCATAAAATTAATTTTCACGTTCCGAATAGACGGAGAAGACAGTCTGTGATGTATCATGAGGTAGCAGCTTCCACGAACTATTTATTAACTCACCGATTCTGCGATTGCATTGGTTTGGAAATTGTGTGTTGATGCAGATATTTTCGGGGATAGCTTGTCGGTCTTCAAAAAAAATATGGGTCTTTCCTATATCGATAGCAGTCAACTTTGCATATTGCCACATTTGTTTTTCCTTCTTATTTTTTTTTATTTTGATAAATTTGTTTCTTTGTGTGAACAATTTTATTTAATACCGTTAGATAGGTGTCTAATTCTTTTTTGTCTATTTTTATTTCTATATGTTTAACTTTTTCTATTTTTTTATCTGTTTCTATATTTTTGTCTGATTCTATATTTTAATGTGTTTGTAATTAATTATTTTAGTATTGTAACACGCAAATGGCTTATGCCTTATATTATGTAAATTATATTATATAAAATTGTACAAAGACTATTTGGCTTATGTATCGTCTTAACTCAAATGGTTGTTTCATATCTTGATCGTCGTGTTCATCTGTAATACTTACTTCATATTTAGTTTGATATTGTATTGTTTCTTTGTTTTATCTGAGATGTATCTTAGACACATACTCACCTTTCACACTCTATTGTTTACAACACACACTTTTGATAAAAAAATGTGTTATTGATGTTTGCATAATCAGATATCTTAGATATTCGTTTGAATTAAGCCGTGAAATGTGTTGGAATAACAGATACAAAATGGTTTGCAAAAAGCTTTTAAAGGATAAAATGATAAAAGCATTAATATTTTAATTTTAATAACTTCTTTTTGTCGTGTCGATCAACACAGCTTAATTCCCATTAGCACTCAGCAGGCCACAATCTCCTCTCTGATTTCTTCTAAGTGGGCTCATTTGGAGAACGTCTCCCAAAGATAATTTCTTTGAGAGACGTTCAGAAAACAAAGAATTCACAAATTTACAAAGAATTCTTGGACCGTGCAAAGACGAAACCAATTGCAGAGATATAGGTGACATAATACAGGACATAAGGACTTATAATTTGAGCACGAAGAGAGCTGACTCCAATAGTCAACAAAGAAAAAGAGTTGGGATATAGCCAGGGAGAAGAAGAAGTAATAACAAAAAATAAATAAATTAAAGAACAAATTTACATAAAAACAAAAAAAGATAACGAAAAACATAAGAAAAACACGAAATATGAAAAGAACCTTTTCTTTGTGTATTCAAAACCTAGGCGACGAAAAGTGAGTGTCCGAAATCCCAAAATAGTCACATACAAGCGATAAAGCAAATATTGAGTAAATTACTAAATTAGCTATTATTTATTTATTCATTAACAATTAAGTTACATAACACATTAACATTATAGTGTCCACCAAAAGCAATAAAATACAATTAGTTATATTTCATTTATTGACAGACAATTCTTGGTGGAATTCCATTTAAATTTATTAAAATGAAAACAATATATAATAAGTGGAATAATTATATAATATTGTTTTCATTTTAATAAATACAATTAGGTTTTATAATTATATCTTTGGGACTTAGCTTCGTTTATTCGTAACTATCTGTGATCTACTAAGCTTCTCAAATTAATCAGAAGCCATTCTGGCAATTTGTCCAAAACACTTAGGATTAGCTGTAGTCAGATTGCCGTCAGGCGATCCTTTGTGTTGTTCATTTAAAATGGACACATTGGTTCTCATTGATATTCGCAAATTCTTAGGCAACACCATATCTCAAGAGCATCAGTCCTCTTTTTCAGAGTCCGTGTCTATATACCGTAACTGATGATAGAGGATAATAAAGTCCAAATTAACCTTTTTTTCAATTTCATTATTAAAAATATTCCAATAGGTAAATATTGATTGAAGTTCCTCTCAAAACAGTAACCCGCCGTTTATGTTAAATTTTCGTGTAATTATCTTTAACTGTCGTTTATTATCAATGATATTTGGTTAATGTTCCTTACTCTAAGTTTAAAATATTTTCTATGTCAAGTATAATAATTATTATGGATTCAATTAATTACAGGACACGTCAGAGGCTAATTGGAAAAGGTTAATTGAGTGTGAGAGTGAAAAAGACTTCTCAACAATTCATATTTATAAATAGTAGGTACACTTGACTGTTGAAGTTGTTATCTTTCTTTCTATCTCTCTCTGTTCTATGTGACTTTAATATGGTCCATCTTCCTCTTCCTGACCCATCCCCTCAAACAACATTGCTCAGAGGAAATACTCGGCACAAAGTAAAATTAATTTATTATAAGTCAACTTGTTCAGGATCTTGCTTAAGAGTGTACATTAAATATAGAAAACCTTTATAATTCCATCCATTAAATTTGGTTCTGTATTTATTTTACTGTCTATTATATACGGTTTTTATTTAATGATAAATTAATTCAACCAACCATCAAGTTGTAAGCTCACTGTTGATGATAAGGCCGTGGAGCAAGTTATGAGTTTCAAATATATAGGAATAGAGATCTGCAGCCATAATCACCTACATATACACTGAAGTCCGCGAACAAGTCAATATTTTTTATGTATTGTATTTGTATTGGTTTATCCTTCATAGTTTCCCAAGCAGAGCACTCGGAGTCGTCATTGATTATAAAGAAACAAATTATTATTAATAAACAAAGACAAAAAACTCCATGAAAATTGAAATCTCTTTCATTTAGCATTTTGTTAGTTGTATAAAATGATTTATCGACTAGATACTTCTTCGTCTCTCTCTCTCAAAACTACCTTCTTTCGAAGACCGTATGTGAGGTGGCAGTTTATTATATGTACAGCTTAGTACTCTGTCCCACAAAGCTATTTGCGACTTTTGCCAGTCTGCAATTTGCAGTTCTGATAACAATCGTCATGTGGATTCGAAAATATCGATACCTACCAGCCCGAATCAACTATATAACTTTTTTTAATCGTTCCTAATCATGAATATTGTGATGATCCTATCTAGTTCTGTCATTAATTATCTCAAGAGATTAATGATCGATTAAAATAATAGATCGATAAGCATGCGCAATGAATTAAACCAGCTTTCATTGATAAATTCCTATATAAATACACACAGGCCGACACTATAGGCTCAAAATGTTACGGGAAATTGAGTAGGTTAATGTGAAGAAATTGCCCATAGTATTTTCATCTCAGCAATTACATACATACATAGGTGCGCACTATCACTTTAAGATGAGAGTGAAATCTAAAGCTGGTCTAACACGAGGTAGTGTTTCGTGTCTTTTACCGAGTCAATATAAGTTGTGAAAATGAATCGGTACTTGACACGATAAACCGCGGTCATAGTAAGCCTTAAATATAACTTACTAAAAGGATTGGTACTCTGTGAAATAATTGGTATTCAGACGATATCAATGTAAGATGTCTCTCTGATGGCACGTTGTTTTGACGCATTTCTTGAATATAGTGCGAAGTCTATTCATGCAGATCTTTGAAGACCATCAAGCTTATTTTTATAGTCTGGCTTTGAACACCCCAAAGGGCGCAAAAAACTAATTTGAAAATTAAAAACCGAAATCTGAGTTTTACACACTTGAGTGATGTGCAAATTAGTCTTGAATGCTCAATATTAGAGTCTTAGTCTTGCAAGACTTGCCAGACCATGATCAACCATGACTGCTAGGCAATCACAACTAGAATAATCTTAGCCCTCAACCCTATCTATTTAACCTGTCCCTACAAGCATTATAAGGCCAGTCTTATAAACGAAAGACCAAATATTTGTTAATATGTTAACTAACGGATGGATGGTCCTAATAAGTAATTATAACTATCGGCGGTAGGTATTATAAAACTATTTTAACTGTCCGTTAGTATGCCAATATTTGACAATTATTATCAATAGACTTATAATGGACTACAATGGCTTATAATGGATAAAGCGGTGCTGTCATTGCAGTATATAAACAGAGAGTGTTTAATTTTTTTTGCGTACTTCAAACAATATCAAAAATTACAAAAATGGTGATAATCATTTATTCCTTTGTGTTCCTCAGTATCAGCATCGCTTAGGGAACATATCCTATTTCATCCTTTCAGTTCATTTCCCAGTTTCCTAACCATAATATCCTAAATCTCATTCCTTGAACCGGTTCACCTGATCAATGTTCTCTTCGTGGAATAATGTCAAAAATATTTATTTAATTTAGTGAAACATTATAATTGGCCCATTTCTATCCTTATTGTGTATCTGTATTATGATGTTATTTGTAAAAAATCTGTTATGTTTCCGAATACAATCACTGTACACAATAGGTATGGCTCAAATCATTCTTGTTGTATGAATTGCCTGGCTAATTTTGTCGTCAAGTCTATTTTTTTATATTTATATGAATCAATCTAAGATCGGTGTATTCACACGCTACAGACTTTTTTATCAGGTTGGTCAGGTTGGACTGCTTGCTAGTTTGTATGTCAGATCGGCCGACACAGAATCGTTGTTATATGCTCACCATACTGATTAAGAACCAGACCAAACTATCGGCCGAAGTCGATGTTTTGGAGGTTTCAAGATATCTGATAATTTGAATGACCTTTGTAATGTTTTTTTTAGTTATTGTGCTCATTCTTAAATTAAAAAAAACGCATGCAACATCACCTAGTAAAATTAAAAGCTCGATCGCGTCTTTTTACAGTAAAGATTTGTATAGTTTGGATCCAGGTACTCCAGTGTTTTTAAACCATTTCTCTTTTTTCTTTTCCAGATTTAGAAGTTTCTCTCCCAGTGCTGTCTGTATGTTACATCAGTCATGACATTACACTGGTGGATGCATTGGTTTTGGATCACCGCTTTTACTATCACTGGTGAGTCCATCTTTTTCTATTCTTCCAGTGCTGTTTTTTTGCCAAGGATTTACTATATATCATCAAGGTGATTCTTTAGATGTCATAGATACCTACCATAAAATATTTTTCTATTTTAGGTTAGGTTAGGTTAGGTTATTATGACAACCGAACTGGCTATCAGCGTTTTAGCCAAACCTTTTTTATATCAGTAATAAAGGTTTATCTATTTATGACTGTACTGTTTGGCTGTGTGCACATAACATTTAGTTGCACAAAATCAAATGTTCTGTTGTCACTATAGTTTGGTTAATTTTAACATGAAAATTTGTTACTATTAACAATATTTTTTTCAGTGTAGTGTCCTCATTTCTCTTTTCCTGTCTAAACTATATCTACTAAATTGCGGAAACAAATGAAACAGATAAATTTCACGTTAGAAATGGCCGAGTTCCAAAATAAAGTGGGAAACGGCCCATCAGAGCCAGACATTAAATTAATTTTGCGAAATGTATGCGAGGAACTCTGTGTCGCACAATTTATGCGAAAATTGACACAGTCGGAGAAAAAAAAGCACCAATTACATAGTTATTAGAGTTACTGTATCGTAGATTTTCAAATCTCTCTAAATATATTTTTCATCACACTCTTCTCTTTTTTTCTCCAAATATAGTGTCGCAATATGGAAATCTCTTTCTTTATAATAATGAACACTTCCTTGCACCCTGCGCAAGTGGCGAGTTTATTGCCGTATGGCAATTTCTTCCAACTAACCAGTGTTTCCAGCCCAGAGAAGCAATATTTGCGTGAGAAATAAATTTAAATAAATTTCTCCTCTGCTGGGAATCGAACCCAGGACGCCCGCACAGAAACCGAACGGCTTACCAGCTGTGCCGCGGCGGTCGGCTCTCAACTTTTTTTTTTTTTTTTTGTCATGTCTACGTAGGGGACGCCAGCTATTAGGATTTGGGTCCATTTTACTCTTCCGAAGAAGCGCACTACGTAGCGTTGGGAGGGGTTTGCAATCTAGAAAAGAGTTTATTAATTCGGATTTTAAAAAGACCCGGGTTGTACGAAGATGGAAACACAGAATTCGGAAGATCGTTCCACAGTCGGGCTGCTGTGTTAATAAAGGAGTTCGAGAAGCGACTTGTTCGTATATGTTGAAGGTCCACTGTGAATGGATGCTGTGATTGAGTGAAGCGAGTGACTCTGTTGCGAGTGACTATAGTAATCCCCAAATATCTTGATAATTTTCAGCCTGGTAGGGGGCGGTTTGCGCACACACTTGATCCAACCAACGACGCAATAAACTTAAATTTAATTTCAACGCACCCGCGTGATTTTTCAAGATTTTTAGCGATGGTGATGCTGTGGATAGACTAATACTCCAAGATGGACACGACCTTAAGGAATGACGATTAAGAAACACAAATTTGTTTAATGATATCAAAACATCAAATGAATCAAGCTGGAAACAGTTTTAACATGCATTGCCATCGGTAATACACAAATTCTGAATGTTTCAGAGCTCTAACTAGTCGAGAAATTACATAGTAAAAATGTAAAATTCCATTAAGTCAAATAACTACGCGGCTGAAAGTTATGGAGTGATTTAAAAAAAATGCTGTAAAAAACGATGTTAATATTATTTTTGATAAGGGGAATTTATGCATATTTAAAATTGTCTAGAGTAATGTTGAAAATAATACAAAGAAATAGACTGTTTGACATATTTTTGAGAATTCTGTTTGGTTGTCCAATCAGGGATGCGCTAGACATTTATTTTAGGTTTGAGAATGTCCAATACCCTGTTTCCACAGTTTACCTTTTTGGGCTGAATTCTCCTCAAGTTCATGGTTTGATATTTGAATCTATTATAAAGAATCTGACTATTATTTAATTCTTTTTTTTTATTGACTTAATCTTTGTTAACTAATGTTTCTGATTAATAACGGCTGCAACATCCTTTTTTGGGTGAAAAGCCTTAAGAGAAAAAAAAATATTTTTGTGAAATTTTATTTCAAAAATCGATATTTATGTTCAGCGATGTTTTGTTTACAAAGAGATGAAGAGACTGGCGAACAATAGAGTTAGGTGGAAAGACCGAGTGTTTGGTGCAGACCAATCCTAGGATTGTGACCCAGAAAAAGAAGAGATGTTTAAAAGCCCCTTTTCGACAGCATTTAATAAAACAGTAGCAATATTTTAATTACAAATCTATTTCGGTTTAATTTTTACAGTACTATATACTTGAGTGACTGGCGAAATGTTTACAGTTCCCTGAACTAGAAAATTTATATTTTTCATTCAGTAGTAGGTCCTTTATATACATATATAAGTAGCTCTTAATAAAACTTTGTTATTTGAAAAATTTATTTCAACCGACTAAACTTGCCTCTGAAAATTTCTCTTTTATTTTTTAATAACAGTTTAATTGGTATTTCATTTTCCTTTGTGTGGATATTTCCAAGAATATACTTTGAGCCAACATTTTTATATTAATTATGTATGCCTTCGAAAACTTGTAGCTTTATTGTAATCAAAAAAATGTAATTCGTTTTTATTATTATATTTTATGTGAAAATTTAATTGTTAATAATATTACTAGTTGCATGTAACACATGAGATCCAACTGTCGATGGTGATGGTATGTATAATTGAAGAATACGTACCAAACTATAAACACTTAAACACAAATAAATATTTGAAGATATATTGTTTTCTATATAAAACATGTAGGTATATATGTCAGGATAGGATGGTATGGAGGTCAGTCTGTTTTCCTACCTAGAATATGAAAACAGCATGATGTATGTTTCAAGATTAATTAGGTATCAAACTATTGGGTGAGTTATTTTGTAGTGTTTACTGTCTTACAAATTGTATTTTTATGAAAATTGAAAAAAAAATTGGGATGTACTAGGTACTACAATGTTGAAAATACATAGTCTACTGTGAAACAATATATATGTATTTGAACAATTACACTTTGTACTCCTTGATAAATACATTTTAAATGTTTTTTTATTATAGATCAGCCCCCCTAGACAACGTGTCATTTAGCTCAAGAAAAGAAACAAGAAAAGGTAACTCAATGTATGGAAGATGACAGTTGCCAGTCACGTGGCAACTGTCACTTCCATACATTGAGTCAATGACTTTTAAACATAAACATTTAATCGATTACGTCAAATACGGGCTCTGAGGCACCGGCTTGGAATAGTGTTCCTCTTTTTTCTATTATCATACTATCATCGTTTACCCATCCCGTATCGGGTATCCCGTAATAGCTGGGTAATCGAGAATACAACATGCAACAATAACATCTCCACAATCCATTTTGAATGATGCCTTCTTAGGGACAAGACTGATGTGTGAGTATACACGTAGATATGTGTCGTGCTTCTTTTTATAAGCTCATGCACACCCGCACACCTGTCGCTGGTTACCCCACATTGTGTTATATGCCGTGGTGGTATGTATTAATGTTGAATTATAACCTCTGCGCGATCATTAATAATAATTATAATAAACACTTCCTTGCACCCTGCGCAAGTGGTAAGTTTTTTGCCATATGGCAATTTGTTTCAATTAACCAGTGTTTCCCCGCACAGAGAAGCAATATTAGCGTGAGTAATTGTTTTGAATAAATTCCTCCTATGTTGGGGTTCGAACCCAGGACCCTCGCATAGAAACCAAACGGCCTACCAACTGTGCTACGGCGGTAATAATAATAACGCAACGTTTATTGTAACATATAAATAAACATGTAAAAATCTAAATATGGACTTTGTTATATTCCTTTGGGAATTAAGTCATAGTGCCATCTGTGGTTTTGTTTTGCTATTATTCGCACTCATTAAAAATAATATTTGAGATTATTTAGTAATAAGCCATTGTTGATTTAAAATAAATCCCTTATCTGATGACACAGTTACATTCACAACTGTCTCATATTATATCTTAATAAAGATGTTTTTTTTTTGTTTTAATGTACCCTTACTTCGTAAAATATTACTAACACAGATAAAAAAAACGCAATTTCCGCTGTATCATAATATTAATAGGCGAAACTATGGATGTTAACAAGACGTAGTGATGAACATAAGTCTCGCAGTCTCATGCAAGAGTCTTGTGGTCTAGCAATATTTAAAAAAAATGTTTATTTTTAATCAACAAATTGATGTTTTAGTCAATTTCATTGTAGGTATTTACTGGAATTAATCAGAAAAATGATAAATATTTTTTTGTAAAAGTTGTAAGACCAAGACTCATTAGAGTATGCAAGACCAAGACTAAGGTCCGAATGCAGAATCCGACCTAAATACTTACTAAATTTTAAATACTAACCATGTTTTCACTGCACAGTCGCTCAATAAAGTTAGAAGATCA
Source organism: Molanna angustata (assembly GCA_963576475.1). NCBI lineage: Eukaryota > Metazoa > Arthropoda > Insecta > Trichoptera > Molannidae > Molanna > Molanna angustata. The sequence goes on from OY754967.1 coordinate 45,308,552, forward strand.
CATGGCTTCCCAACTGGTGGATGCTACGAAGTTTTTATATGAAAATTGCATTTCGAAACATATCTAAATACTTAGCGCATGCGCGGGGGCGTAAACTAACATTTGCGAACTGTCAAAAAGTAAGGTTGGTCGCGAGGAACCTTACGAGAGATTTAATACTAAAATACGAGATGTTTGGATGATGATTTTAACGATTTCATCAAATATGTATTTGGTAATTTTGTCTAATCAAATAACACACAGAGTATGCAGCGATTTATACGAGATTCCCAAAATTCGCTGGAATTTCAGAAAAATCGTGACATAGAGCTGTCAGTGTAATCTTGGTTACATGTGTTTGTGATGTTATGACAAAAAACATTTGAAACATCAGTCTAAACCCATAGAAAATTATCTATCTCTTTTCTTCATATATAATAATGTGAAATGCTACGCCATCGACCTTAAGTTTGGCATAGTATTTAGTTAGTGATGTCTCTGCAATGCAATTGTTAACTTAAAATATTAAATACTTCAGTGAGGTTAGGAGTTAGTATTTATGTAGTTACCTAGGACTGTGCATTCGGGTCTAAGACCACACCTGTAAATGCAAGACCAAGACCACCCGATCTTGCATTTGCTCATCACTTATGTGCCCTTTAGACGGACGAGATTTTCAACGGGGTTCAGTTTTTCGACGTGGTTTTCAACGCTGTGGGGAAAAAAATATAACATAATATTCTATTTTTCAACGCGTTTTGTATCATTTTTCATAAAACAAATCTGTAAAACTATTCGTTGTCGACGAATCTACATGGTAGTCGTTTGTGTATTGTTGACTTTGACGTGTGAAGCTCGCGATATCTTTTTTTCATTTTGTTCATGTAGAAATAATTGTGCGCAAATAATAAACTGAAAAATATAATACTTAATAATAAAGACAAGGTAAATAAATTAGAAAAATCGGGAGTATAAAAATTAAGTTGTAATGACTGTAATCAATTTTATATTGGTAAAACCAAGAGAAATTTTCAAATTAGAACTCAAGAACACTTACGTTGTCTGAACAATAATAATTTTTCAGAATTCGCTGAACACCTTATAGAATTTAATCATCATTTTGACATCAATACAGGTTTACAGATATTACATACAGGACATTCAAATTTAAAATTAGCTGATTTGGAAATATTAGAAATTAAGAAAAGTATAAACAATAACCATCATATAATAAACAATCAAATAAATTTTCCTAATAGCCCGCTATTAAATATATTCTCGATCAAATAAATTAGCATATCTTAAATTAATAATAAAAAAATAATAATTAAAATAATAATAAATATGTATAGTAATAAATAATTTATATTTAGCGTTTCCTAAACACCGGGTTTTCGCTTGCCCCACTACTTTCAAATTGACTCCTCCCACATCTTTAATTTAGGTTAAGTCTATATTTTCATTTTTAATTTAGTACGTAAGTCATCCTGAAGATGTGAACATCGTTCTCGAAACCGGTCGACAGTTATTTGTGCTCATAAGTGGTGTATACTAAGTTATTATTTATATTAGAAAATAAAAAAAAGGAAATAATATTCGTGTAAAACGATGTTTGTAGTTACATATATTTTGGATGCTGCTTTAGGCGTTGAATGAAAACCTCGTCCGTCTAAAGTGCGCTTAATTCAATTAGAAAAACAAGAAGCAATCGAAATTACAAAAACACAATGCTCGCAAAACATTTCCATTCTCTGTTTGTTTTTAAAAATGTTCAAGCGAACATTGTTTTAATTCCGTGAATATTTCACGGGATGCAACTAAGTAGTATTATTTTAAACAAAATCGTCGTATATGATTCACTAACTGACAGACGTTCTTCCAGAGAGCAATGTTAAGATATGTAACGTCATAATAAACTATACCAACGGTACGGTACGTCACGGTTGTATAAACTTATAAAGTAAGGTGCATGTAATTGTGTCTGTTTATTATTGTATAATTGTATACACTTTCAACAATATTCGGGTCTTTTAACTGTTATTTATATACATTGTACACTTAACTACTATATATAATACTCGAATGATATCGTTTCGCATTTTTTTAACAATATTTTGGTCACTTGCTGTGAGGGTTTATAATATTCCTTCTATATCAGACAAATAATAATAATCCATAGATATGACATAAGCAAATATCTTGATACACACATAAATATAACGAATTTGAATATTTTCAGAATGGTTCGGAATGAAAATTGTAACAGTACTCAACTCTGAAAAAATACATGTTGTTAACAAATGAATGTAAATTTCGAAAACCAAATTAATTATTTTACTCTTATATTAATGTATGTACCTATCTATGTATGTATATTTTATGAAGATGTAAAAAAAAAATGTACTTTCTTACATCTAGTAGTATAACCAATAACAAATTGAAAAAATAGAAAGTTTTACAGTATGAAATATGTATATAAAAACCTTAAAGTCAACGCAAATTTCATATTTTCTAATCTATGTAAAGTCTGATTTTTTTTAAAGTGCCAATTCTATACATAAACAAAAAAATGCATAGTATTTACGCATGTAAATGTATTAGTAGACTCGTGGTTGCTGATTGGTTTACACCATTTGGTGTCCTTAACAACAAACATCAACAAACCCGACAGTACGTATCTATCTCTCGAAGTGAGCGCACGTTTGATCTTTTATGGTGACCATGTGTTCTAAATTAAGAATTTCATTTTTTATTTCTAACTTATGTATTTTATTTTTTGTTTTATATCGATATATAATTATTATTATAAACATGTGTTATCACCGTCTTAGTATAGAATAAGTTTCCATTATTTATTTGTATTAGTTACATAGATATATTATTTATGTATGTGTGTTTGCCTCAATGAACTATTATGTAAATATTTTGTAAAATATAATTTATTATTTTGTAAAATAATATGTAACTGTTTATTATTATAAGGATTAATTACTTCATAATGTATTATTTTATTTTCCTAATAAAAAGTATCAAATAAATATTTTGTTTAAATATTACTTTCCCAGGAGATGCTCATTAACATTTTCAGAAAATACCTAATAATATAGACCCATTAAAGCCGCATGGTACCGGGAGTAAGAATAGGTATGAAAAGATTTGAAGGTTTTGAAGATATATGCATGTGAAAGTTACAACCGTTTTATATCATGAAATGTTAAAAAAAAATTCCCATAATATTTTTTTCTTTTACACCATGGTCACTCTATGAGTTTTGGCACTCTTAAAAAAATCAGACTTTACTTATAGTATTACTAATAGTTATAAATACTTCCTTGCACCCTGCGCAAGTGGCGAGTTTATTGTCATATGGCAATTTCTTCCAAATATCCAATGTTTTCAGCCCAAAGAAGCAATGTTTGCGTGAGAATTGAATTAAAAAAAATTCTCCTATGCAGGGGATCGAACCCATGACGCCCGCACAGAAGCCAAACGGCTGGACAATTGTGCCACGGTAACTTTTGGTATATGTCAGTGTTTCTAAAACTTTTTTAGTCACGGGCCACTATAGCTTTTAAAGTTATCACTGAGCCTTCCATACGTATATTCGGTATGTTAAGAAGTGGGTAGCAGGGGTACGTCCTTTGGCTACAGCCAAAATGCTTCGCGGCATTGATATTCGAAATCAGTATCCCGCCTGCACTCGGGCAAGAATCATTTGAAGCAGGGGTGTAATTCATTGACTAACATTAAGACTCCTTCACACGTACAACAAAATGAATCCAATTTTATTTAAAAATAATAAAATTCAATAGTCAAAGGGAAGACAATTTACGCAATTTTTTTAAGAGCAAGAAGCACAGGACCTTGTTTAATAATATGTCGTTTCTACTGCTATTTTTTGTATATAAAGAACCTATATTTTTTTAATTTAATCTTTAATAAATAATTTTTTTTTTATTTAATATAATTGAATGTAAAGTATCTTTTTTTATTTAATGTTTAAGTAATATATTAACTTAATTTTTTCTGTTTATTTGAGTTCATATATACCCATATTTTTTTTAGATTAGTTACATTAAAAAAAATAAAAGAAAATACCGTGTGGTGCGATCTTTATGCCCCGCTACCCGCTTCTCCTCTTACCGAATATACGTTGAGAAGGCTCAGTGCTTTTCAAGCTACATATACCAGAATATTTCAGAAATACCTGCACGTCCCACTGTCGAAGAAAAAAATATTTTTGGAAAATAAAACACTGACTTTTAATGATCACTTTATTTTTCATTAGTTTGTTTACTTCATATTAATATGTACTTTATTTTCATAACAAATTTAATGATAAGTGTGCCTTTATTTGCACTCGGTGAGCATGTTTCATTGAATAATAATTGTCTTCGATTACGCAACGCGAATGTCATCTTTGACGTATTAATCGACTGTGATTTTTAGTTTGTGAACTGAGTGGGTGTAGGGACCACACTTTAAGAAACACTGGTATGTACGATGACAAGATTATTAAACCACATGAGGATATTTCCTACCACAATAATATACCATTTTGTAAATGAATAGGTTAATATGTAGGTAAATGACATATTTAGTCGTATTCAAGTTTGAAGACATTTCAGATAATATTAATTACGGTTTACTGATAAATCTATTAAATTAATATAATTTCGTTAATGAACTGCTCTCGAATATCTCTCAAATGCTTATTATATTATTAGCAATTCATTATGATATAAACAAAACAACTATGTATTATTCATCAATTTCCTCACCCTTGTTGTATGGATGTACCTATGTACCGAAAACTGTTTTTGAATAATAATTATATGTACATAAACACATTTATAATCGAATATTTTTTTTATTATTGCATATGCGCAAACATTGGATTTTTTTTCCCCTGTCGGGAGTCAAAGATATTTTTTAACAGATTTTAATTATCTCAATAGAGACGAAGTTGGAATATTTATTGTAGGAGAACCGGGAAATCAAGGCACCTACAGGGCTTACGACCTGTCATCGGCTGGTTTACGTGATCACTTTATGCGCTTGCGCAACGTTCACGTTTGAATTGATAGGGATTTGAATTGATAGGGATCTCATTAAAAGGCATAATTGGTGAACGTTGCGCAAGCGCATAAAGTGATCACGTAAACCAGCCGATGACAGGTCGTAAGCCCTGTAGGTGCCTTGATTTCCCGGTTCTCCTACAATAAATATTCCAACTTCGTCTCTATTGAGATAATTAAAATCTGTTAAAAAACATTTATAATATTCATATAGCGTTGTTTTATGATACAAAGATAATTACGAAAGCAGTCTTAAGGGGGCATATAAAGCTAAACACCCCAATTTCAAATCAAATTACTCAAATATGTTAAACAGAATATTTCTAGAAAAAATAGCATACATGAGTGTATTCAACATTTCTCTAGTGAATGTTCGTCACACAATTTGAAAATTCTGCCTAAATTCCCCTAAAAGAAATATTAAAAATATCCTTTTTTACAGCATTTTTTTAAATAACTCCAAAACTATGTGTCGTAGAGAAATAAATATTGTATATGCTAAAAGAATGCGTAAAATCAAAGTAAATGACCGATAAAGTTTTTTCATTTCAACTAAGGTTTGTTTGTAAAATGCAATAAATCTACAAATTTTGGGTTTCCGATAATTTAAATCACGTATAAACCTTTTTTTAACGCACGCAATAGTTACCCTTACTCACGCGTAACTTCATAGTACTTTAGGCGGTTTTAATATATCATGTTTTTAGTCACTAGATTTAGCGTTATATGTCCTCTTACAGTAGTCTAAAGTTATCTGCGGAAAGCGTCAAGACTTGGCACTTCTCGTATGTCTGGGGGTAATTTATTCCACCCAATAGGTCCCCTAAGAGGCCATATTATATAACTAAACATTGCATTTTGAAATGAAATTTCTCAAAAATGTAAAACAGTGTGCTTCTAAAAAAATACCACAAAATTTTTTAACATTTCTCTGGTGAATGTTCGTGACAAAATTTTAAAATTAGCATAAATTCAAAATAATATATAATTTATCCTTGATACTTTGCAGCTACTAAATTAAAAAAAGTGATGAGTCTAGTCCAGGTGTCGGCAAAGTGCGGCTCCAGAGCCGCATGCGGCTCTTTGGCACTTTCTTTAGAACTTTCAAAATTGAATTGATAGGGATCTCATTAAAAGGCATAATTGGTGAACGTTGCGCAAGCGCATAAAGTGATCACGTAAACCAGCCGATGACAGGTCGTAAGCCCTGTAGGTGCCTTAATTTCCCGGTTCTCCTACAATAAATATTCCAACTTCGTCTCTATTGAGATAATTAAAAATCTGTTAAAAAATATCTTTGACTCCCGACAGGGAAAAAAATCCAATGTTTGCGCATATGCAATAATAAAAATATTCGGTCTGGAATAGTATTCCTGACTCTTACAATCAGCTGAAAAAACTCGCTTTTCCTTTTTGGTTCTACATATTCATGCGAACAATCTTTTTAAGCATGAACTTTATCAAGAGTAAACTGAGAAGTCGCCTTATTATTGAGAACCTGGAATCATGCCTAAAATTAAAAACAACAACATACAAACCTGACTTACTGAAACATTCCAAGGAGATGCAAGGACTTTGTTCGCATTAAGTGTTTGTCATTCATTGTCATGATTTAAATTTATGGATACTTTACTTTCATATTATTGCTTAATAACGAATAAATCTTTATTAAGTGTGAAATCAAGTTTTATTCAGTGTACCCGTAATTTAATGAAGGTCTAAAATTATAATAAAGGTTTACTAAATTAAAAAACAGATTTGGCTCTCAGAATTGATCTAATTCTGATCAATTAATATACAATTGATCAGAATTAGATCAATTTGTACATATTTGGCTATTAATGTACATATTTGGCTTTTTGGCCAATAAGTTTGCCGACCACTGGTCTAGTCCATCTAATCGGTACGTTAAATTTTATTTCGTTTAGCAGTAAAGTTCATGGGAGTCAATATTGTTAGGTATTTGATAGATCATACAAGAACATTAAATCACTGTTTCTACGCCTTATATTAAGTTGTTGTAAAAACATATTATTGTTGATTCCAAATTTATAACGTAGGTATTTGATAAATATCTTATGTACCTACCTATTCGCAAAATACCATCAATGTATACGTTATACTACGACTTCCACACAACAGACGAAAACCCAGTTGACTTCTGACTATTGCATTATAAAGCAAACATATTGTTTTTATTTGTTTAAATGGTTTGCAAGTTCTCATTAAGAAACCTAACATTTGGTAAGCTTTTAGACATATATTTTCAATGTGTATACTGAAAGACATTTTACTGTCCAGAGTAACTCCAAGATCTTTGCATTCTGTTTTATTATTTATAATTTCCCTGTTGATTTTATAATTATGTAAAATAATATTATTTTTTCTTGTAAAAGAAATAGAATGGCACTATATAATATTTAATGCCAAGCCATTCCTCCTGCAGTACGCTGCGAGACAATTATTTAGATCCTCCTGTAATAATCATTGATATAGTTCTTTTATAGATCTACATAATATATTTACTATTTTCATATCATCTGCATCCTTTAATTAAATTAATAAAATAACAATGTAAAAAGTAAACAATGTAAACATGTAAAACAATATAAAAACAGAGACATAAATGAAGCCATAGCATATACATAAAGTATATATATACATATATAAATATGGAGCACTGTACAAAAATGTGTGTGTTATAACATCGTTTCATACAATTTGTAAAGCAGCCCATTCACGATCGTGTCATTCGGCGTCGCTCCATATGGACCGGCTCCATTTGGAGCATTGTAAAATTTTCATCACACTCACGGGCGCGCCATCGAGCCATCAAAATTAGTATACGCAAGCTGCCGGCGCTTTCGCATTAATAATTTCTATTTTTTTTTTAATTTTCAAGTAAAAATGAGTTATAATTCTGATGATGAGTTTTATACAACTGCTATAGCGGTGTGTTTATACATATATAAAAAGAAAAAACCAAAAAGAAAATGTTGTATTTTCGCATTCACGAGAGTGTCAAACAGCTCGGCGCAATGTACGGTTTTCACACTCACGAGCATGCCGTGCCGACAAGATGCGCCGCGCCGTTTGTCGCGGCACTATCGAGTTTAGATCGTTTGGAATTCTATTTTAGCGTGTCAGGCCAATTGGGCTGAGCGGGATTTGACATTCACGAGCGCATTTTGGAGTGATAGCAAGCCATTTGGAATTATGGCACGGTCATGAATGGGGGCCTTAAGGCAGTAAACACTACACAATATCTCACTCAATAGTTTGATACCTATATCAATATTATAGTGAATACATTCTGTATCAAATTGCAAAATTGTTGGTATGTCCAATACAATATTAACATGACAACTCACCCTTACCTCCTCTCCTACCCTTTTCCATGTCCCACCCTCGCTTCATAAAATACACACACACATCGCAATTGTACACTTACACCACACTTTTGTCTTTGTTTTACTGAATTGTCTTTGTTATATTTACCTGTGGAACAATTGGCTTACTTTCCTGATTACTTTTTTTTTATTAATGTAAAATATGTAATGGCTGTATTGTTTCCCAAAATAAAATAAATAAAAAAAGAAAAAAAATAAAATAAATAAATAAATACCTACATAATCTCCAAACATACCTACATACATACCAAAATGCTGTTTTGATATTCTGGGTAGGAAAAACAGACTGACTTCTATACTATCTTATCCTGACATAATTTGTTTTTAAGTGTTTATAGTTTGGTACGTATTCTCTTCAACTATGCATATAACAATTATGTGTATCTCACTAAACATCTTCAAGAAAAGGCTAAAACAAAAATATTTATCTGACAACACCTGATTACATCTTCCTCTCCTCTTCCTATCCTTATCCTTTAGTTTTTCTATTATTTATATGAATTATTTTTATATGCTTTGTTTTTTTTTTACTTTTCTTCTGCTATCTTTATTTATTTTGTAATGTGATTAACTTATTGCCATAGTACACACTGTTTTGTATACTTAACATTTACTCTGGTTAGTTGGAAGAAATTGCCATAAGGAATAAGTCCGCGATTTAAATAAATTTAAATAAATAAATAAACTATCGCCATCGACAGTTGGATCTCACGTGGTACATGCAACAAGCTATAGATACCATTAGATTAATTTTAATATTATTAATAAGTAAACACTCAGTAGTCCACTGTGATTATAATCTATCTAGTGTGTGTAGTAGTATAGTCATAAGTGCTATATTTGTACACTACTAGCGTGGCGTACCAATATAATATAGCACGTAGACACAGTGTTTATCTGAATTTGTGCGTTGTTCGCAATAATTAAGTATTATTGAACTTATACTATAGTATTTAAAAGTACTATCGATTGTGTTACAGGAAAAAATTAGGGAAAGGGAATATTGTAATAAAAGAATAACATTAATTAAAAGGTTAAGTAAGTGAAAAAAATAACGTATTGAGATTAAGCTTCCGTACCCACTGTTTCCAGGGACTTTAATTCGGCATTATTTGAAACGTATTCTGGATCCGAGAATTGATTTTTTCTTATGAAAATCTTTCCAACATTCTGGTCAAGTTGCCACATTCTGGAGACTAATGATTTTTATCGTATCACAGATCTAGACTGAAAACACAATAAAAAACCCGGGACTTTTGGCTCAGGCGTCAAATATTTTACCAGTTGAGCCACGAAGGCCGACGATATTCAAGAATAATTCATAGGAATTGAGTTGGATACACATAATTTATAAGAATTTGGTGATTACAAGATTAATAGCCTTGTTATGCTTGCATGGTGATTCACACAATGACTATAAAAATATTTGGCTATTATTAGGTGTATTAGAGTATGATTCATTTGAGCCAGCGTCAGGTGTGACTGCAAATCCAATTAAGCGGGTGGTGGCAGTACCAAACCTCACCTTGCCATGTGACCCATGTACTACGTAGTATTACTTTCAATGTCAAATCACATCTTCGTACAGTCTGCGGGCGGCCAACGTCTATTTATTTTTCTAGTTGCATGTAACACATGAGATCCAACTGTTGATGGCGATAGTATGCATAATTGAGGAATACGTACCAAACTATAAACACTTCAACACAAATTAATAAATATTAGACAATACAGCCATACAGCCAGCGTCAGAATGGAAAGCATATTGTCCAGTACCTTTCGTGCGTCCGTCAGGGATATGCTCTGTCCCCCATCTTGTTCATTTTGTATGGCGAACAAATTATGAGACGGGTACTGGAGTACTGGGAGAAAGACATCAAAGTTAGTGGTCAAATAATAAGCAACCTTCGATTTGCATTTGACACAACACTACTGACAGAAAATGGAGCGGACGTGTCAGAATTGATCGAAAGAGTGGAGAGAAGAGAGAGCCGAATGTATAAATTAATAGAAAAATCAATAGAAGCAAAAACAAACTTACTATTATTGACAGGGCAAATCTTCTACAGCTATCGGGAAGACCGCAAGGTCTGGGAACTGTTATGGATTTTATATATCTAGGTTCTCAAATAAGTATGGTAAGGAAATAAAAAGACGAATAGCTACGGCTAAAAATTATTTAAGGTGACGGGATAGGCCCCAAAGTACTTTTTGGATGCTCATTACGCCTTACTATTTAAAGTTACGTTCAATAAAAATATTTATTATTTATCTATACATTAGCCCGATACACTTTCTTTCATCTTGTGTACTTTTTTCGTAATATTTTTTTTTAATAATACCTGTTTTCTTAGATTTTTTATCCATACTTCAAAACTATAAGGCTTAGAAACATTAATGTTTTTTTTAAATGATAGGTATTTTATAAATCTAAACATTGGCTCGATACGTTTTCACACAATGTTCTCACTTTTTTGTAAAATCAAATAAACCATAGTATTTTATGTAACGCTCGATTCAAATACACTAACTTGGGCGCACACAATTGTAACCTTTAAGGACGTTCATTCTCATACAATAGTTAACAATGTTTGCATTTGACCTGTCTACATTGCCTTACCCTGCCCCTTTACTCGACTCATAAGAACTAAATCATAAGAACTCTCGTCTTTCCAATTTCCCTATATCCAGCCGAAACCTACAAGGACAATGAGGTCCCGTGATCGTGCCATGATTGACGCACGTAATAGGATGGTAATCTATATTTTATGATAGACAGTAAAAAGTATATTTAAGTAGTCCGCTACGACTACGATACGTGTCTGATACGTTGATTGTATGTATACATGTAATTAACAATTGTGTATAACATAATATTATGTTTGTATATATTTATTTATCACATTATATAACGACAAATTAACAATAGACAAATGACGCACGTGAACATTTTTCAATGTCAAACAGAAGGGTCGCTATCATAATATTAATAAATAGGTCTATCGTTAAATATATGTACAAGTCTCGCCCTTTTGAACCTGAACCGTGAGCCCTCAATTAAAAGGTGAGCGAATAATATACTCTACAATTTTTATGACAGTCTGGATTAGCTTGACTTTGATTTTCGCAAATGAAATAATTTCATTTGAAATTCCCGAGCGTTCATTTAGACCATTGTTTGTTTTTATTAGGATCCGGATCATTACGGAATGATGGTTATTCATGGATGACTTTTGTGTCGGGGTCTTAGTATCGATTTCTAGCATTTTTATATGTTTTTCAATCGTTTCGTGTTTTTTTTTGGTTGGCAAAAATTTAAATAAAAAAAGATTTCTTTTTATTTATTTCGCCTATTGACGCTTTCGTGCGAGGCACATCGGCAAAATAAAGCTTAGCAAAATTGGAAAATAAACATATGTTGATTTAAAAAAAATAGCTTATCTTCACATAATATTTTGCAAAAAAAATACGATTTAAAATTGTAAAAGACTCCACCACCACCATTGGATAGTATTGGAGAATAATAATATTGATATTGATATTTAAAGTATTTTTATTTATTGTAAAAGAGGAATACAATTTTAAGAGTATCAAATGCAGTTTGATTTAACCAATTGGTACATTAATCTGTTTACTTATGACGATTTATATGACGAGACTGGTGTGTGGAGATATACGTGTTGTGAATCCTTTTTTAAGGTAATTGACACCCGCACACCTGTCGCTGGTTACCCCACATTGTGGGGATATGCCGTGATGGTATGTACGTGTGACTTACGGCAGACTATATTTTTTTTCTATTAATAATTGCGATAAATAAATAAGGTATAATATATTTATTTTTTGTGTAAATATATTGAGGTATAAATTTATAAATTTAATTCCATAGCGACCATGCGACGTGTTTCATGCGCCTTTGGTAAGTCTACTACCAATTAATATACCTACTCAAGGGGGCGACTACTGCCAACGTATCTATTTTTCAATTTGATATACCATCATTATTTCTAATCAAATCGTTTTGTAAAAATAATTAAGATAGTTTGGGTATTAATAAAAAAAAATATACCTACCTATTTTAACTTTTTGATAATATTCCGTATAAATTCTTGAAGAAAAATAATGGCATACCCCGATTTTCAACGTCTATCTTATATTTTTAATAAACTACAAGGTGTAGACCAACATATTTTTTTTTAAATTAAAGAAGACAAAAATAATTGGGAAAATATGTCGTGACGTCACATTAAAGCTTCAGGTTTAGTAAAGAAACCTGAAAAACAATTATTTTCCATTCAGCGCCATTGCAAAATAAAAGTTTTTTTGGTTTATTTACTTAACCTGATGCATTAATGCAACGTCACAACATATTTTTCCAGATATTTTGTTCTTCTTTAATTCAAAAAAATATGTATTGCTCTTTACCTTATATTATTTTTCTACAAGAATATATTCAGAACATAATTAAAAATTTAAGGTATATTTTTCTTTATTAATATCCAAACTAAGTTTTTTTTTATGTTTCGTTTTGTAGTAATGATGATCAAATTGAATAAATATGTACGTTGGCAGCAGTCGCCCCCTTAACATATTATATCGATTGAATTCGTCCAATGCTTGAAGCATTTTCATGGACGCGATGTCAACGAGAATATCAAATTTCAATGTCACATGATACGGCTCTAGATATATTATTATTAGTGGATGGAGTGTCCAATCGATATCAAGATGATGATGAATGTCAAGTGGTTGAAAGATCTGTGTCAAGTGCAGGATATGAGAGACCATAATATCATAAGAGTCAGAGAAAATAATACGTTGGGGGAGGGAAATTATTGTCGGCCTTCGTGGCTTAGTAAATTAGGTATCGGTAATTTTTGATGTTTTTGAGATTTTTTTCTTCCGATTCTCATCCGCCCTTTTGGGTTATTTTGATACCCCTTTTTTATTTTCCTCACCTGTCAATAATTGTGAACTTTTCTATCTGTTAATTACTTTACAACATTATCAACGGAACCAAAATGAATTTGAATAACGATTCATAAATATAACTAGTTGCATGTAACACATGAGATCCAACTGTCGATAGCGATAGTATGTAAAGTTGAAGAACAAGTATCTACTATAAACCCATAAATCCAAATTATTGAATATTTTAAGATATTTTGTTTTCTATACAACACATGTAGGTATGTATGTCAAGATAGGATAGTATGGAGGTCAGTCCTTTTTTCCTACCCGGAATATGAAAACAGCATGATGGTATGTATGTATGTTTAGATATTAAGTATAAAACTATTAAGTCTTCTAAGATATCGTGCATAGGCGACTGCCATACAAATTGTATAAAGCGATGTCGTCACTAAATTCAATTTTTATAAAAATTGTTAAAAAAAATTGAGATGTACTAATACAATGTTAATATTTTTTATAGAAAAATAATTTTGTCATAAAAAAATATTTTTCTTAATAAAAAATGTTTGAGAAACCCTGGAATTTTTTGAAAAAACTAATTTGAGATTTTGTATTTGTCTATGTTTGTACCATTGTTCATCGTTCTAGCTTTTATGGTTTCTGAGATATATGGAAAAAATATACCAAAATTTCAAAAGTTGATAACCCCTGACTGAAACGAAAATTCCCCATTCTGAGTATAAAAGTGTTGTAGGCCTATAACTGTTTATATATTTTGAAATTTTGGGCTCTGTAAATTGAGCGGATCAAAAGTTATAAGGGACGGACGGACAGACACACAGACACACAAAACTCACATAAAATGTTCTACTCCGAATTCTGAGTAAATCCATATATGGGAACATATATGCTGCGAAGCCTCTAAGTTGGTTTTATTAGCATGCAAAAAGTCCACTAGGCCATACAAAATGTTCCTTCGTACACGCATCTTGGCTTAATACTGTCGATTCATTCAGAGAATTGAATTCTCATGAACGAATCGACAGTTGGAATACTATCTAAGTTAAGAAAGAATTCAGAATAAATAAAACTTAAAATCCTCCTGCAAAATATCATCGATGTTTGAGGAGATAATTAAATACTTTTTGTTCAAAGATATGCTGAACATAATAATTGACCATGTATAATTTTGTCATACTTCGTAATCTGGTTGGTTGGTAGAAATTGCCTAGTGGCAATAAGCCCGCCGGTGTGAATTATATTCGTTTATATTATGTACTAAAAGATAAATAAATAATTCAAGTTTTCTGTGAATTTGTAAATCTGCTGCTAAATACAAAATAAAAATGTATGCAATATCAATGTCGCCCCTTCATTTCAATTTCGAGACATTTTGCGTTACCAGGGTGCCTAGAAAACTTGTCAATTTATGAAATTCAACTAACTCAATGTATGAAAGTGACAGTTGCCTGTTATGTGACAACTGTCACTTCCATTCATTGAGTTTTCTTTTCTTTTCCGTCGCTAGATTGACACGTTGATTTGGCACCCTGACTTCTATGCCTATGGCCGTTTTACATTTCTTAACGTTATATAAATGTAATAGTAGGTATAATATATTGTGAATGAAAATCTATCAATCAATATACCTACCTACTTCATATTGAGATATCGCGTGGGTTTTTATTATTTCGTTCATAAATATAAGGATTATCTTTCAGCGATGCCATAAATATTTCAGTTTATAAACAATATTAATTTGTTTTAATAAAATACCTACCGTATGTTGATATTTCGAAATGGCCTCTCGTAATAAATTGATTAATCATAACATTCCAGGGTTT
This sequence comes from Molanna angustata, assembly GCA_963576475.1. Classification (NCBI taxonomy): domain Eukaryota; kingdom Metazoa; phylum Arthropoda; class Insecta; order Trichoptera; family Molannidae; genus Molanna; species Molanna angustata. Next base: position 45,323,777 of record OY754967.1, read on the forward strand.
CTCAAACATTTTTTATTAAGAAAAATAGTTTTTTTATGATAACTTTATGAGTTTAACTGCCTATGTTTCCAATTTTTTTAAAAATATCGAAAAAAGCCGAAACACCCCAACTAGATAAGTTAATTGTCTATAAAAAATATTAATATTGTAGAAGTACTTACATCTCAATTTTTTTTTTTACAATTTTTATAAGCGGTGATAGCCCAGCGGTAAAGTTGTCTCGCCTCACATGCGTGAGGTCGACGGTTCGAATCCGGTCGGTGCACGCACCTCTGAATTTTTAAAAAATATCTATGTGCGGATTTATATCACTAGCTATGTGTAGCCAGGATCCAATTTGTCTGGTTCCCCTTTCTAAGGGTTACGAAGGTCAGATGGCAGTCGCTTCAATGTAATAACCAGACTCGCCAATTCCAGGATCATGGTCAAAGCGTACCCCCATAGAAACGGGGCAAAAGCGCTAAGGGGAAAGAAAGAAAAGAATTTTTATAAAAATTGAATTTAGTGACGACATCGCTTCATACGATTTGTATGACAGTCGCCTATACACAATATGTAAAAAGACTTAATAGTTTGATACTTAATCTCCAAACATACATACAGAACCGTCATGCTGTTTTCATATTCCGGGTAGGAAAAGAGGACTGACATCCATACTGTCCTATCTTGACATAGGTACATACCAATATGTGTTAAAATTTTCAATAATTTGGATTTACAGTCTGATTCTTATTCTTCAACTATACATACTGTCGCTATCGACAGTTGGATCTCATGTGTTACATGCAACTAGTATTTATTTATTAAGAAAAAATAAACATTACACATCACACATATACATATTTTTTGTTGATGTATATGTGTGATCACATTATTTGCCATATAGAAATTACAAAGAGAAAAAAAACGCACTTAGATAATTATTTTGATAGAGATAAAGTAACAAAAAATAAAAAATCTATAAATGTTGAAAAAATATATTATAAAGTATAATTTTGAATACACAATAATGGCGATTTAAAAATCATCCAAATAACACCATTTCCTCGACAGTGCATTCCAGCCATAACCAGATCCTTAGAGGCTGTATCTGTGATATTTTTTACGATTTCCATTTTTGAATATATATAGATTCAGATACAATAAAATGTCAGTTTGGTCATTAAATTGATGTGGTCATTAGATACGGTCATTAAATTATGTGATCATTTTGAATTTTTAAACGGCAATTTTCTTCGTATCTTCATACATATTTCATAGTATTCTCAATATTGTACCTACATTGATAGGTTCCAATATCACTTTATATGTATGTAATATACATCCATCGTTTATCATGTATTATTATAAGGGAGGAGGCAGTGTCATAATGTGCCGCCGATATTTGATAAAAATCGGTGGGTATTTTTTCGTAAATAAAATGCTAATTTTGCGGTATATTTTCACCAAGCGGCGTACTCACTTTACATTTTTCCAAAATAATAATTATCGATTCGACTCATTTTTGTCGCGAGCGACAATTCGAATGCAAATTTGTTTCTTTCTGAGGAGACGCACAGGACATAATATCAGAGTCGCGTCGAAGGACAAAAAGCGTGGCTGTCTTCCAATTTAATGTTTAGACCGATAGTTCTTGATGGAATTCGATTTTTTTTAATTACTCCACTATTTATTTGACTACAACCGGTTTCGTGCTAAGCACATTTTCAAATTTTTATCGTTTCATTTACGCGTCAATTGTATCGCAGATGTTTCAAGTGTGAGTCATACTTTACATACTCATCATTTTCCGACCAGTCAAACAGATTTTCCGAAGGCTTTGTCGAAGCGCGAAAGCTATTCTACCTGAAATGTCTGAATGGGTCATGTCGGAGATGGGCGAGGGTAGGATGGGAGAGGGTAGGGTAGTGAAGTGGTGTGGTGTGAAGTGTAGTGACAAGAAGGAAAATGTAGAATGGCGTCAGAGATTCAATAATGCCCATTGAAATTATTGAACAGGTGATTACGGTTGAACCATCAGAGTGGATGAGCTTACTGACAAATCACACCTATTTTTGTATATTCAGTAACCAACAGAAGATCTTGTAAGTTTTTTTTGAAAAACCAACCACAAAAACAGCTACGATGTCCGATTCTATAACTTTTTAAGAACGTTCCTGCTAAAGTAGATACGTTCGTATTCCATTTAGTCCAAGCTAATATTCTATAACGCTGAAATAAAATCGTTCTTACTACAAGTAAGGCACGAATTAGTTAAATTCCCTATTCAATAACCACATTTTACTATAGTCAACTTTCAAAACGTTCCGAATTTTCGAGCACACCTAATTGGAAGCGTACTAGTTATTTTACAGCAGTCCAGGATTTTTTAGTCTAAGTATTTTATCGGAAACAAATAAAAATGGATAATTTTCACGTGCTCCGTTTTTTAAAAATAAAAACCTACATATCGGTGCAGATCAATTGAAATGTTAGGTTAAGCGGCATCATGTCAACATGACGTAAATAAACATGGCCCAAAGTGCGCAGTACGCATGCGTAGTTTGCGCCATAGACAATTTTGTGTCTACGGTGCACTAATTTTGTAGATTTTAGTCTTTGGATCAACGTCAGTTACAGAATACGAAATTAAGTTCAAATGACCTTAATTCTAAAATTTTAGAACGTTTCTATTTTAGTTCAAAAATTTATTCATTTAGACGAAAATAAAAACCTAAAAAAATAACGATAAAATGCACTAAATATTATAAAATAATTGGCTCACATTAAAAAGCACGTTTATTTTACATCAAATAACTTTTTGATGTCGGCGTCAAACAAACATTATATAGAACGCACTCGACTGATCCTAGGTACATACATTTATATTTGGTGCCGACAGACATGAATCGATAACCTCTCCGTATTTAGAAGTTTGTTAAAAATGACATATTACCCCCTATTCAGTAACTATTGTAACTAAAATAGGAACGTTCTAAAATTGGTGATTTACGGTCTTATTTCAGCGTTATAAAATATCAACTTGGACTAAATGGAATAGGAACGTACCTATATTGGCCGGAACGTTCTTAAAGAGTTCCTGAATTAGACGTATTTTGAATAATTATGAATATTATGATAATTTCATAATTATTCATAATACGTCTGATTCAGTAACTTTTTAAGAACGTTCCGGCCAATATAGGTACATTTTTATTCCATTTAGTCCAAATTTTTATTTTAAAACGCTGAAATAAGACCGTAAATCCAAAATCTACAATTTTATAACGTTCCTATTTTAGTTACAATAGTTACTGAATAGGGGGTAATGTTACCTGTAGGTATGCTAAAAATCTTAAGTGTACTTAGTTGTACCTACCCAAGTCGTTTGACTTTTGTGCTGGCATCGTGCACTGAGGAATGTTTTGATTAAAAATACAGAAATATATTCTTGATTATATAAACGGAATTCTGGTTTTAAAATCAATATATTTTTTTCTCAGTGTATCAAAAAAGTGGGAAATTATATTTTTAACAATGTCTCTACGGACAATTATTGATGAAAATTCATGGTTAATTAATTAATTTTGTTTTTGGTTAATACAACTGGTCAGCTCAGTGCCAATAAAATAAAATTGATAGTTAAAAATAGATTATTTTATTAGCCAAAAACAAATTTAGTATTAGCCGGTTGATAATGTTAAGATTTTATCATAAAAAATGGGAAAATTGAAATCGATCGAAGTCTTATTTGTTACACAGACCCAACAATTGAACAAATTCGCCCTTGAAATTAATTATCTTGTATATTAAAATACGGAATTATCTCAAGGAACTGTTAACAATACAATAAATTCTCATTGATTAACAACTTTCCATTAATTGTTTGACAAATTGCTATTTGCCATATTGCTAACGTGACAATGTCAGTCTGAGCGACTGTGTTCGCTTGGATTATTTCGATTCCAGTCAACTGGATAATATTAAGTAAATTATGAAACTCAGTGTGAAGAGATTTAATCTTTGGTTGGTTTAGCGTAATATTTTAATTGTCCTTGGTTTTATAAATTGTGGCTTTGGTTTAGGATTAAGCGTTATGTGGAGACTCGTTTTACTAGCACAATTTTTTAATTCTTTCACTTGGATGAAATGCGGTCACCCTGTGCGGACACTTTTCCAGTTATATTATTATTATACGTTAAAAAACACACAATTCACTTAGTTTCCACTGTACGAATAGTTTTCATGGAGTTTCCAAATTGCCCAAATGGCGCCTGTTTTTTGCTTGTTTGTGTCTTAGGGTAGGTACCCTCATAGTCCCTGGTGTTTTCTTTATGAAATATGTCAAGTTTGCAAAACGACATCTACTATATTTTTATTTTATTTATTTTTTATCACACCATATTTTCTTAAATTATTAAAATAACAATATAACTTTGTTTATTTCCACTTATTTATTTTTATTCCACAACTAGTTTCAAGAACTACCGTTCTCTTCTTCAGGTGGGTTTAAAACTTTTAAAACTAAAGTTTTAAACCCACCTGAAGAAGAGAACGGTAGTTCTTGAAACTAGTTGTGGAATAAAAATAAATAAGTGGAAATAAACAAAGTTATATTGTTATTTTAATAATTTATTAAAATGAATTTCCACAATGTAAACGCCTCTACCTTAGAATATTTGCCATATTTTCTTCTTCGATGGCGCTACAGCCCAAATCGAGCCTTAGCCTCCGTTGACTTTCGTCTCCATCCCATCCTGTCATCTGTTGCCACTATCCAGCTCCTCTCCTGGAGAAGCTGAGCCGCATCCTTTCTGACCTCATCTTCCCACCGCAGCCTTGGTCTTTATTTCATTTAATTTGTTTAATATTGCTTCTCGGGCAACTAACAGATACTATGTCAAACATTAATTTAACTCGCACCCAATAACAAGTTGCCTCATTCTGGAGACTTGTGATATTTATCGTCTCAAAAATCCAGACTGAAAACACAGTTCGATCGGGGCCGGGACCTTTGGATCAGCAGTCAGATACCTAACCAACTGAACCACAAAGGCCGACTTCCTACCCTTCTCCCACCCGGATGTCCAGTCATGATTTGTTTCACACCATATTTTACAATGACACAAACAATTAGACTACTGCTGCCCAACTAGGAAACCCCGTTATAAGGCTAGCAGTTTACAACTTTACATTGACAATACTTCATGTACATTATTATGTGTACAATGGCGGGTTTATTGCCATAAGGCAATTTATTCCAACCAACCAGCCCACAAATACTGTACTATAAACTAATGAACTCAGTGATGATAACTTTTAAAAAACACAACTCACTTTGTTTACACCACTTTTTGAGTTATTTTTAAAAAGTCTACCGGTTACGAAGCGACTGCTTCCTCCTCAGGACTGATTATAATTAAATTTCTACTTTCTACGATTGTGTGTTACTGTTGTTGCGAGGTGTGAGTAGAGTGGTGAGGGGGGTGGTAATGGGGGCGGGGTCAATTTTTCCAAAGGAAACATATTTTTTTTTTTTTTTCTTATTTATGACACCTGGATGATTCACTAGTCCATTGACTGTGTCGAATCACCCAGCTTTTCGTTTCTTTGCAATACAGCTGATTCTTCTGTCGTGCAGCATAGTACTCATAATGTCATTCTATTCTAACACACTACATAGAAGGTCCTCCGATTCGTTCCTACCCAAATGGATTAGCCATTTGGTTAGTATCGTCCGCAATTGGTGTATGTTATGGGGTTCTATTTTTTTTTCTTTCATGTAGTTTGTAAGTTTATTGAATAGTCTTGGTCCAAGGAAAGTGTAGAATCTTTGACTAAAAGTGGTTTTAATTATTGGAACTATAAGATTTAGATTTGTTCGTGTGTTATGTGTATGTGTTGCATGATTATAAATTGTCCTGTGTGAAAAGAAATATGTACCTAATTTTAACATGTAAATTTGCCTGACGTCTAGTACAAAATATTCCTTAAAAAGTTGATCAGATGGGTATCTTCTTGGACGTTTATTAATTATTCTAATTACAGCCTTTTGGGCTCTTTTAACCGGTTCCATCAGAGTTTTTGCCGCCCCTCCCCATCCCAGTATGGCATATGCTATGATTGAGTGACAGAAAGCATAGTACACAGTGCGTAGTAGGATTGGATCAGCAATATTTCTTATTCCTCTAAAAAAGAACATCAGTTTTCTGATTCGTCCTGCTAGTAAGGTTAGATGTATTTTCCATGTTAAGTGCTTATCAATTTCAAGTCCTAGATAGCGAATGTTATCAACCATGCTCAGTTTATTGCAATCACAGTCTATAGGAGACCCTTCCTGTTGGCCACAGTCACTTTTATCAATCATTCTCTCATCATGCCCAAACCACTTTCATTGATGCACAATGATAAAAATAAAGGAATGAATACATTATCAAAAAGATGCATTCTGGTGATTACCTGCAAGTTTAGCTCTATCGTTTGCTTGGAGAGTTATTCTGCCAATTTCAGCTTCATGTCCTATGTGAGTGCTAAATAACGTAACACAATATGTGCCGTCTTTAACCACCACTTCAATTGTAGATGGGCAAGCTGCTCCAATTTTGTTTGTTCCTATATTTTTTATAGATCGTTGATTACTTCCTCGCCCTTTATAAGAATTAGATCTATGGCAGTGATAGTAATATTTGACTGTATTAGATGTACATTTCTTAGAAGAAGTATCCAACACATAAGAATAAAAATTCTTCCTCTCATAGTTTTCCTTCCACTCTAGAAAATCTAAAAATTAACAATTTTGTCAAGTAATCAAAAATACATTCAATGCTACAATTTCTCTAAGAATATGTAATCTATTATCAATTTAAATAATAAATAAAGTCTGAGTTTACCTTCATTGCATTTCAATGTCAGTTTTTCAATATGAAATTCCTTTTCATGTTCTTTTACAAAATGTTCTCTCAACCTTTTATAGGAAACTAAATGTTTAGAACATTCTGAGCACTTTATTCTACAATTGCGGGTTTTGGATGTATTATGTACGTTTTTTCTGTGTTTTAATAACGATGATTTAGTAGAAAAAACACATTTACAAAGATTACATTCTACCTGTTTAGTAACCGGATTTATTTTACAAGCAGTGGTTATACCAACTTCTTGGATTCTGATAAGTTTCTGGCCAGAAATCAATCTGCCTATAGAAAATTCCACTCTACGGAAACGGCCACAGTAAGAATTTTGTCTGACTTAATCATTCAAGCTGAATCAGGTAAGATTACCCTAATTTCATTTTTAGACATGAGCGCTGCTTTCGATACTGTAGACCATAATATTCTCTTTTCTAAACATAGACATGAATTTGGCTTGGGTAATGACTGCATTGCATGGCTATCTTCCTACTTAGTAGACCGTAAATACAAAGTTGTATTTAAAGATAGTACCACTTTAATTGATTGAGCAAGAATGTACTATTATTTTGAGGTTTTCGTCTGGTTTTGTTCTTTCACTTATGCTGAAGCTAATATATTTAGTTTTTTGTTGATTTAGAGTAAGTAAATTATTTTCTAATAACTTGTAAATTTTATTTAAACCAACTTGAGCGAAGTGAAATGCTTCCTTCCAGGTTACACCACTAAATACTAAAGCAGTGTCATCTGCAAAGGTGATTATTTTACCCTGATATAATGTTGTATTACACAAGTCATTAATATAGATCGTGAAGAGTATTGGACCCAGTATACTGCCTCTACTCCCACCTCGCAACAACAGTAACACACAATCGTAGAAAGTTAGTAATAATCAATCCTGTGGAGGAAGCAGTTGCTTCGGAACCGGTAGACTTTTTAATATAACTCAAAAAGTGGTGTAAACAAAGCGATTTGTGTTTTCTAAAAGTTTATGAGTGGACTATTTATTAAAATTTGGTTATTTATAATATTTTCGCCTTTGTTTACTGCTTTCCTAATTTCTAAAGCTTCTAAATTATCTAATCTATGAGGTTCATTATCTAATCTATGAGGGTCGCCCCCATTACCACCCCCCCCTCACCCCCTCTACTCCCACCTCGCAACAACAGTAACACACAATCGTAGAAAGTTAGTAATAATCAATCCTGTGGAGGAAGCAGTTGCTTCGGAACCGGTAGACTTTTTAATATAACTCAAAAAGTGGTGTAAACAAAGCGATTTGTGTTTTCTAAAAGTTTTTAAAAATGTACCACAAGGTCAACTCAGAAATTATTAATATTAATCAATTATTAATCAGTGATGATAGTTTCCGCTCTACATGAGGTAGGCACACAATCAAGAAACTTTGTATTAATATCTTATTAACCAAAATTCTTACCGGACAAAATGAAAAGATCTTGTAGTATTGGCATACATTTCTGAATATTCTAGAACTTAAAACGAATTGAGCTCTTGTAAAAGATCGAATAATACTCATTTACAATACGGAACTAACTAAATGTGTACCTACATAATATATATATATATATACTTACCGTCAATAAATCAAATTTATCTTCAACGCGATCTCAACTATCAAACGTTTGATTTTTATTATACTAAGTCAGTATATAGGTATGTAATTAAGTAATTACTACTTAAATGTGCAAAGTCTAAAAATTCTGCCATGAATTACGTATATTATGGTCTAATTTGATAACAATGCATTATTTATTGCGTTATTGAGAAGATTATCTGCCGCTTAATTATTTAAATTTTAAAATAACATATTCATAATTAAGTAATCTTTATCTGTTTTATTAGTCACCATTATTTTTGTTTTGTACACTTGAAAAGTCAACCAAAAATGTAACCGATATGATATATATATATATATATATATATATATATATATATATATATATATATATATATATATATATATATATATATATATATATATATATATATATATATATATATATATATATATATATATATATATATATATATATATATATATATATATATATATATATATATATATATATATATATATATATATATATATATATATATATATATATATATATATATATATATATCCCGCAATACTTGTTGCGTCACCTATGTGAAATTCGTATAGGGTTGTTGCGTCCACCAACTTTTCGCGTCCGGTATACGGACGCAAGATAATTTTCACGACAAAAACTACCATTCTGTTGCTTATACCATAGAGAATCAACTGGCAAAAATTTACATGGAAGCAAAAAAAATATCAAAATATCTTGAAATGAATATTATTAGTTCAACCATTGGCCGCACGGAGATTTATTCAGTGTATATTTTGAAGGTGTATATTTTTACTAAGCCACCGATCGTTTTGCATCCGCGGCAAAATATTACATGTTGACCTTGGCCGCACGGAGATTTGTTCGGAGTATATTTTGAAGGTGATTTATATATATGGCTCCGATCGTCTTGCGTCCGCGCTCAATACTCTTCAACCATGTCTCTGTGACCTTCGCGATAAAATGAATACAATTCAACGCATTTTAAATATTGCCTTGAAAAAGCGCGTACCTACTTACTTTTATTTTTACGACTTCATACAACTGTCGATATATGTATTGATACCTACTCTCTCTCGTGCGCGTACCTACTTACTTTCAGTTTTACAAAGTTCATACTAGGTATATGTTGATTTGATTATTGTTACTTTCTCATGCGCGTACCTACTTACTTTTATTTTTACATAGTTCATAAAACTATCAATTTGTTTATTGTTACTCTGATGCGCGTACCTACTTACTTACTATTGCAATGTTAATATTTTTTATAGAAAATTTCCATATATCTCAGAAACCATAAAAGCTAGAACACTGAAAATTGGAATCAACATAGACATATACAAAATCTAAAATGAGTTTTTTCAAAAAAATTCCAGGGTTTCTCAAACATTTTTTGTAAAGAAAAATATTTTTTTATGATAAATTTATGAGTTTAACTGCCTATGTTTCCATTTTTTTGAATATCGAAAAAAACCGAAAAACCCCAACTAGATAATTTAATTTTCCAACTGTCGATTCGTTTATGAGAATTCAATTCTCTGAATGAATCGTCCTTATTAAGCCAAGATGCGTGTACGAAAGAACATTTTTTATGGCGTAGTGGACTTTTTGCATGCTAATAACATCAACTAGAGGCCTCGCAGCATATATGTTCCATTACATGGATTATCTCAGAATACGGAGTAGAACATTTTATGTGAGTTTTGTGTGTCTGTGTGTCCGTCCCCTCTTATAACTTTTGATCCGCTCAATTTACAGAGCCCAAAATTTCAGAATATATAAAAAGTTATAGGCCTACAAAACTTTTATACTTAGAATTTTGAATTTTTGTTTCAGTCAGGGGTTATAAACTTTTGAAATTTTGGTATATTTTTCCATATATCTCAGAAACCATAAAAGCTAGAACGCTGAAAATTGGTATAAATATAGACAAACACAAAATATCAAATGAGTATTAAAAAAAAAATCCAGGGTTTCTCAAACATTTTTTAATAAGAAAAATATTTTTTTATGAAAAATTTATGAGTTTAACTGCCTATATTTCCAAATTTTTTTAAAAACATTGAACAAACCGAAACACCCTAACTAGATAATTTTATTTTCTATAAAAAATATAACCATTGTATTAGCACATCTCAAATTCTTTTTAACAATTTTTATAAAAATTGAATTTAGTGACGACATTCCTTCATACAATTTGTATGGCAGTCGCCTACACACAATATCTAAGAAGACTTAATTGTTTGATACTAATCTCCAAACATACATACATACCATCATGCTGTTTTCATATTCTGGGTAGGATCAAAGGACTGACATCCATACTATCCTATCTTGACATACATACATAATTTAACTGTCACAATCCTTTTCCCATCCTTTTTTTTCTCTTCCCTTCCTTTCCCGTCACAGGCAAACATACATCTTAGTTATATTTAAATTAATGATGTTTAAAATGTTTCATATTTAATATCTGTGGACATATGTAATTGGTCTGTTTATTTTTATTTTATAGTGTATTATACTATTTTAGTATTTTAAGACTGTATTTGTCCCTAAATAAATAAATAAATAAATAAATACCTAGGTAATGTGTTGTATAGAAAACCAAATATCTTTAAATATTAAACAATTTATATTTATGGGTTTATAGTTTGATACTTATTCTTCAACTATACATACTATCGCTATCGACAGTTGGATCTCATGTGTTACATGCAACTAATTTTAAAAATCTGTTGGTTAAAAAATCATCTTATTTTATAATAGACGAGTTTTCAATCGAATGTTGATATTCATTTTCGTTCAGTGTTTGAGTTCCTAAGTTGTTCAAGGTTTCAATCGAATGTTCATAATATAAAATAGTCGAGGTTTCAATCGTATGTTAATATTGGTTTTCGTTCAGTGTTTTATTTTCTAAATATGTATATCTGTTGATTAAAAAATTAACTTAACATATTGATATTAATTATCTTTCAGTGTTACAGTTATTTAATAAATAAATTGTCGTCTATCATTATTTAGAATATGATATTGAATAGTACACAACATTCATTTCGAAATGATTATTGAATACCTACTATTATTGTTTAATTATTATATTTTTAGTACCTTATGTAAATAAATAAAAAATTAACAAACTCATTCATTTTATTGTTAATCATTGGTATCATACTGTACACTTTCATGGATCGATCCTCACTGCGTTCCACACAATGTGGGGTAACCATCGGCAGGTGAACGGGTGTGCATTATCCTATAAAAAAGCATGCCATGCGCATTTTTGTCGACACACCGGCATCTTTATTAATATATATTTTTTTTTAAATATAAAAAATGAATATGTCCTTGTTAAACAAGTACATATACATCTTCCTACGTTCCCTAAAAAAATCAAATAAATGCATGTGCTATAGGTAAACGAAATCGGTCGAGACAGGATTCGAACTCGCGACCACTGGATAACCAGCCCAGCGCGCTAGCCGCTCTGCCATCGACCCATCCATCCATTAAATTAATATAAATGATATGAGAATATTTTAAAGCTTGGTGACTGTTTATTTTCGATGTCACTAAATGTTTATTAAGGGTCATTTCATTTACTCCGTATATTATTTAAATCATTGGTTTTCAGTGAATTTTTGAGGAGTGAGTATAATTACTTTACCTTTTTTCAAACCATAGATTGGCCGCGTCCCGGCTTAAATAGAAATTCGTTAGTGGTAAACATAATTTCTACATTTCCGTAAAAGGGATTTAGGCTTGTATTATAGACTTCCCGTTTGTCACGCAGATCAGATAACACATTGATTAGCGATCGTATTACTTAACTCTTGTTACACATTCTCTTTCGAACTCACCACAGAATCGTGTATTTGCGAAGAAAATAAATAATAATGATACTTTCGAATATTTGTATTATTGCATATGCGCAAACATTGGATTTTTTTCTGTCGGGAGTCAATGATATTTAAGCCCTGTAGGTGCCTTGATTTCCCGGTTCTCCTACAATAAATATTCCAACTTCGTCTCTATTGAGATAATTAAAAATCTGTTAATGATACTTTCAACAAAATTTAAAAATATTACAAACCCGGCAGATGTTGTACTAACTGTGTATAATGGTTGATGTTTATGTAATCCAACTGTCGATTTGTTTAAGAAAATTTATTTATCTAAACATATCGACAGTACTAAGCCAAGATGCGCGTATTAGGAACATTTTGTATACCTACCATAGTGGACTTATTGCATGCAAAAAACACAAACTTAGAGGCTTCGCAGCAAATATCATATTCTATATAATGTCGTCCATCAAACCATCATGCTGTTTTCATATTCTGGTTAGAAAAAAGGACTGACCTCCATACTGACCTATCTTGACATACATACCTACATCTGTTGTATAGAAAACAAAATATCTTAAAATATTCAATAATTTGGATTTATGGGTTTATAGTTTGGTACTTATTCTTCAACTAACATACTATCGTTATCGATAGTTGGATCTCATGTATTACATGCAACTAGTTTCTTATTGTTTTTTTGCGTTTATCTTAATTACATATTTCAACTGTCGATTTGTTTAAGAGACCTTTGTTCTCTTAACATATCGACAATGTTTCAAGCCAGGATACGCGAGAATTGTATGCAGGGTCTACTTTTTTCACGGCTTTTCCAAGTCATAAAACACCAACATAGTGGCTTCACAGCATATATGTTCCATACACGGATTTACTCAGAATTCGGAGTAAAATATTTCGTGTGAGTTTTGTGTGCGTATGCGTGTGCTTGTGCGTGCGTGCGTGCGTGCGTGCATGCGTGCGTGCGTGCGTGCGTGCATGCGTGCGTGCGTGCGTGCGTGCATGTGTGTGTGTGTGTGAGGGTGTGTGTGTGTGTGTCCGTCTCCCCTTATAACTTTTGATCTGCTCAATTTACAGAGCCCAAAACTTCAGAATACATAAATAGTTATAGGCCTACAAAACTTTTATACTCAGAATTTTGAATTTTTGTTTCAGTCAGGGGTTATCAACTTTTGAATTTTTACTTTATTTTTCCATATATCTCAGAAACCATAAAAGCTTGAACGCTGAAAATTGGTACGAACATAGACAAATACAAAATCTCAAACGAGTTTTTTCAAAAAAATTCCAGAGTTTCTCAAACATTTTTTATTAAGAAAAACATTTTTTTAAATTTATGTGTTTAACTGCCTATATTTCCTTAGTTTTAATAATATCGAAAAAAACCGAAACAATCCAAATAGATAAAATTAATTTTCTATAAAACATAGTAACATTGTAGTAGTACATCTCAAATTTACATAAATTGAATTTAGTGACGACATTGCTTCATACGATTTCTATGGCAGTCGCCTATACACAATATTATAATATATTATGTAGGTATCTACATTCATGTTTATAAATTTATTTAAAATTATTTCTCACGTAACTCTTGCTTATCGGGGCTGGAAACACTAGGTAAATAAATTAGATGAAATTGTCGAATAGCAATGAAATGGCCACATGCACAGGGTGCAAGGAAGTATTTATTATTATTTTTAAATTTTATATATATTTTTTCAATGGCGAGCCTTTGAATTTTGTTTTATTTTATAATTTATTTTGAAAGAAATAATGTTTGGGTACATATTAAATTTATATGATGTACCTAGTACGTAAGTACTTCATCTAATAAATAGTGACATTAAACAAAGTAGGTACCTATGTATTGTGTTTTATATAATATTTAAATAATGAATTTCCCCAACATTTTTTAACACAAAATTATCTTTTGACTAAATATATCACAACAAAAAAATCAAATAAAAACTTTTGTTATTTGTATAATATACGAGTACTTCAAAATATATAAAAGATTCATAAAATCCTAGATGTTATACTCCCGGTTGATATCTATATGAAAATTTAAAAAAAAGTTCAACGCTCTTAAATTTGTGCATGCCTTTCGATTACACGATTGTATAAAACTCTACGATAGAGGAGATCAAATGTTTGTTGGTGTAACATCGTTGAAAAAATATTGAGATGGTCTTATGTTATAATAATGTAGTTTTCTTCAAAACTGCGTATAAAAACACCGTCGGACTCAACAGTAAGCTGTCAATAAATTGAACAATAATTCACAATATGTTTCTAAACATCGTAGGTATTTAAAAAAACATAGTTGTTAAATTGATAATATCAGTCCATCGACATTGAAATAAACATCCCTATAATATAGAACGAGCAATTTAATTGATATATTTTTTTTAATATCCTTATTGATATTACAAAAGATGTTTTTAATTTTACTCTGACACTAATGAACATTCGGACAAACTTCACCATCACACCACAGATGTTTGTCATAACATTGTACGTAAGTTAATGTAAAATAATCCTTACAAATAATAAGTAAAATGTTGTTAGTACGCATGTTGATGTTAACTCATTATGGACAGTATTTATGTCTTCAATACGCATGTCTGGAGCAAAGCACGGACCGGGACAGTGTTCTGTCCTTTTCTAACACATACCAATGAAGCGCTATCTGTGTCGCTCACAATCACGGATCGGCAAAATTTCGTATTACTATGAGATAATATGTAGAAAAATTACGTTCATATAAATTATGCACACAATCCTATAATATACGAATTTTGGCGCTATATACAAACACGCATCTACTAACAAAGTTACTAGGTACCATTATAACGTATTTTGGCAAGTGTTTTGAATAAGTTTTTTGGATATAATATATATTTATTAATTTTAGAAGGCAGTGTAGTGCACTTATGTACACACTAAGAAATCGCCTGTGTACAGAAGGCGTAGTAATAAAGCTAGAACAAATGGACGTGAAAACTATATAAAATATACGAAATATATAAAATATCGAAAAATATACACATGGACGCAAGTATGATGTCAATTATGCATAGGAAAGTTTTTAATATACACCGGAAGTAGTAATAAAGATAGAAAAATGGACGTGAAAACTATATGAAGAAATATATAAAATATACAAAAAATATACACCGGACGCAGTAATAAAGATAAAAAAATGGACGTTAAAACTATAGGAAGATATTTGTAAAATATACAAAAAATATACACATGGACGCAAGTATGAAAATGACGTGTCAAACGTACCAAAATAGGATAAAACTGAATATTTATATTTTTCAATTTACAAGAAAAACCTTATGGCTACAATGATTGTGAGCAACAAATAGCTCTAAATTCACTGACATAAACCTAAAATAATAAGTAGAAGTGGTGGACGCCGATCTGTCGGATATTTGGCGGACGCAAAAAATGTAGTGGGATCTATATATATATATATATATATATATATATATATATATATATATATATATATATATATATATATATATATATATATATATATATATATATATATATATATATATATATATATATTTTTGCTCATAAACATCACTAGGTAAACTCAATAACAAACGAGTGGGTTGTGGCCAACGCTACACTCCTCACTAACAAGTCATTCTATATAGTATTCAAATTTTGTATGGAAAATTTCCAACATTTTCATGAAATGAGTTTGTTAAATTATTTTTTATTTAAATATTTTATTACGAAAACTTGATAAACTCTTCGATGCCATTTTATGAAAGTGATGTGCCTTTTTACGAATTTGAAAACAAAAATTTCAAATTTTAAGTTTCCTGAGCTTGGGGTCACTTTGAAATATTTGACAGTTAAAAAAATTGAGAAGCACTATTCATATATCGTTCAAAATCTAATGGGATCTAATCGAGTATTAGATATACATATTTGCAAAATATGAATAGAATCGAATGAGTACTTTAGTCTATAATCGATAAAGTAAAAAATGAACACGCCGTACATAGCACACACACACAGATACATTGTGATGAAACTTTCAGAATACAATCTCAGCATGATACTAGTTGATAATCTGCAAAAAAAAATACCCTTAAAAATTGCGAAATCATAACTCCCCACTTGGGTTAGTGAGGAGTAAAAATGCTAGAATAATAAAAATAATATAGAATTTTGACTTGGTCTGATTTGATGGAAAATTTAAAAAATGCTCGTACATGTTTCTAATATAATTAATTCCATAATGCTTTTGGGTATACTATATTTGAAATTGTTTCGTTTTTTGTGCAAAAGATACCTTAATATAATAAAGATTGCCGACTCTAGAACATATTGTATAATACATATTGCAAGAACAACAGGACTTAAATTAACTCAAAGAAAATGAATACTTATAATTATATACACAAATATACACAGGATTCTACTTCATCATAGACTTTATACCATTTACTTAGGGTCGGCTCTTCCAGTCCATTTTCCTCCAGTAGTAGGAAAATACTAATCTGGCTTTAGACTTGGAAAGTCCACTATTGACCAAATATTCTCATTAAGAGGGTGACTGCTGCCAACGTACCTATTTTAACAATTTGATATACCATCATCATTACTAAACGAATCATTTTGAAAAAAATAACCTTGTTAGTTTGGATATTAATAAAGAGAAATATACCTTAACTTTTTGATTATGTTCTGTATATATTCTTGTAGTAAAATAATAAGCATACCCCGATTTTAGACATTTATCTTAAATTTCTAAAAAAATATAAGGTATAGAACAATATTTTTTTTTATAAATTGAAGAAGAACAAAATACCTGGAAAAATATGATATGACGTTGCATTAACGCATCAGGTTAAGTAAATAAACCAAAAAAACTTTTATTACGCAATGGCGCTGAATAGAAAATAAATGTTTTTTAGGTTTATTTACTAAACCTGAAGCATTAATGCAACGTCACATCATATTTTTCTAGATATTTTTGTCTTCTTTAATTTAAAAAAAAATATATTACTCTACGCCTTATAGTTTATTAAAAATATATGATAAACGTTGAAAATCGGGGTATGCCATTATTTTTCTACAAGAATTTATACAGAACATTATTAAAAAGTTAAGGTATATTTTTGTTTATTAATATCCAAACTATCTAAATTATTTTTATCAAAACGATTTGATAAGAAATAATGATGGTATATCAAATTGAAAAATAGGTACGTTGGCAGCAGTCTCCCCCTTAAGACATGTACTGGGAAGAAGACTTGAGCTACCAAGAAACAATATAACACTCATCTGCAAAACTCTTCTCAACCTGTACTAACATACTGCTCCCAGTGTTGGTTTCTTGGTCAATAGGGTATAGATGGGCTACAGGGTTTTGAAAGGAACATCATCCTGAACATTTTTCGCAGTCCATTTTTGATCCTGGGCTGCGAAACCCATGATAATGATGAATAATTTTTGGTCTATAGGTATGAGTAGGTATGGTCTAACGAGCAGTTTCGAATTCTTATTGTCATCCCATTCTGAAATTTGGTATAAATGTAGGTACTAAAACAGTGTATGAAGTAAATATAATTAAAAAAAAAACAAAAAAAAACTTTATTGGGTTTTTCAAAAAATGTTTTTTGAAGATTTCCAAAATTTTTCCCTAAATATGCAGAGTAAAACTGTGAAAGTTTTAGCCTTCTATGTTTCATAGTTTTCAAACTATAGGAATTTAAAGACCTCACGAGGCCGAATTTGCGCTATTTCGTATTTTTGAAAATTTAGATGTCCAAAAAATCTGTAAATTTGCATTTTTCTTAGTCTTGATAGGAAGAACATATAAATATCTGAGATGGTGATGTCCAGAGCACTTGTTGATTTCATTAATTGATATGAAATTATTTAATAAAAGATCATCTGTGGACAAATGTATTTGGTCTGTTTGTGTCTATTTCATAATTTAATAATAATAATAATAAGGACAATTTATAAAGCGCCGTTTAGTGACAACTGTGGTCACCTCAAGGGCGCTTTCAGTTTGCAAAAAAAATAAGTTAAAATTAGTCCTATAGCTAACACATTGAAAATGGTGAAACATAAAACTTAAAAAAATACAATAAGTTAAAATTAAGTTAAAATTAGTCCTATAGCTAACACATTGAAAATGGTGAAACATTAAACATAAAAAAATACGTAGAAATCACAAATAATAATCTAGTTATATACATATTACATAATCCAGATGAAATTAATTATAAAAATAGTCGATTCAAAGTAAACTGGCATAATATTTAGTAAACATAATATTATTGAACGGATGAAGGACAATCTGGATACGATTTGCGGAAAAGATGAGTTTTTAATTTCTTCTTGAATTCATTGATATTTTCGGCACATCTTATATCCATTGGAAGATTGTTCCATGACTTTGGTCCAGAAACGCCAAAAGATCGATATAGGTATTTTGGCTTATTTGTGAGATTGGTTTCTACTAGTTTTTTATTGGATTGGGTCATTGATCTTAGCGTACTTTGTTTATTGTTAGGTGAAAATGGAACACAAAGTTCCGATATATATTCCGGGGCCATGCTATTGAGTGCTTTAAAGACAAGGAGACATGTTTTAAATTCTATACGTTCTGGGCTCTTCAGCCAATGAAGTTTGTGAAGTGTTGGTGAGATATGCGAGAAACGATCAATCTGGTAAATATAACGGGCTGCTGCATTGAGGATGAGTTGTATTCTATGGATTTGGTATTTCGGTAGGTGTGCTAATATGGCGTTACAATAATCTACACGGGAAACTATTAAAGAATTTATAAGGACCTTAGCAGCATTTGTCGAGAGACACCTTCGAATAGGTCTAAGTTGTCTGAGAAAGTAACAACTTTGTCTGACTATGGAAGAAATGTGTTTATCCATAGAGAGCGCACTGTCGAGCGAATTTAGGTATATTTTATTATAAGACTGTATTAATCGCTTGAATAAATAAATAATATACTTTCACAACGGACATAATTATGATCAAAACGAAAATTCTGATGTATTTGTTCTGACCAAGTTTCTGATTTAATCTTTTATCAACCAAACTTACCCCCATTCTAAAAGCTGGCTTTGCGAAGTCGCCAAAAAGTTTTCATTGTTCGGATATTATTGGACCAGCATTAGATTGTTTATCATTTCCCATCTTTACCTGGGCTTTTGTATTCCATTCACCCCATTTCGTTTTTACCAAATAAGTGAACCCACTCCATGAGACTTTCACATATACAATAATAAATAGAGTATAAAATTGATCAATAATTTGTAGCCTTCACAGTTTATCAACACAATACTTTATATTTTTTTAATGTCCATAGGACGGTGTTCATATTTATTTGAATAATTAAATTATAAGCCGTTACACCGTTATTTGTATATTTTTTTATAGTTGCATATGCGCAAACATTGGATTTTTTAGCAGTTTGTGATAAAAAATACCTTATTATTTGTCATCATAGACTACCAGATATTTGCCGTCATACCTTTTTTAATAAATGGCGTTAGGGAAAAAAAATTCGTCGTCACATTCATAGACCGCGTTATTAATTTCAGATTATTTTCAAGCGTTGAGAGAATACGCCACAGCATACATACAAGTTTCAAAATTGGATTGATAAGGAACTCAATAAAATGCATAATTGGTGAACGAAAAATACGTTTACTTACGTATATAAACATGGATTTAAATCTTAATTATTTACTTTCTGTACATAATAATATAAATATATGCACATTGACGGGCCTATTGCCAATAGGCAATATCTTCCAACCAACCAGATTGCTAAGTAAAACAACATAATATTAAATGTACAACAGCGAAATGCTTATGAAATAAAATAAAAATTAGATAATGTATAAGACGATACGAGGATATGAATGAGGCGAAATATTATGTAAGCTTACTTATAAAGGAAGGTGTAGCGTTCGGCTCATTCTGTCCATCTACTATAGGGAAACGGCGTGATTGTAGTCGTTGACTCGATGACGGATTCAGTTGAAGATTATCTATTTGCAGATTTATTTGTCTGCTTCGTTGAAATCTGTGTCTTCAATTATACGATATCAATGATATGCTCACAGCCTCTGTGTTGAAGTAAAAGATACCCGTCCGGTTTCATTTTCACTTGAATATCTCTGTATTAGTAATTATTTATACTATGTATCTATATATATATATATATATATATATTATAATATTTTTATCTCGGTTTTCCCGTGTCAGTAGGTCTTGACTAAGACCATTTGTCTTCCGACGTTTCGCCTGAATATCACCAGGCATTTTCAAGGACTTAACGAAAAGCACGCGCGCGACACACGTCTACTCACACTGAAAGCTCAGTGTGAGTAGACGTGTGTCGCGCGCGTGCTTTTCGTTAAGTCCTTGAAAATGCCTGGTGATATTCAGGCGAAACGTCGGAAGACAAATGGTCTTAGTCAAGACCTACTGACACGGGAAAACCGAGATAAAAATATTATAACATATTTCACCCGTGAAAACATCAAATATAACATATATATATATATATATATATATATATATATATATATATATATATATATATATATATATATATATATATATATATATATATATATATATATATATATATATATATATATATATATATATATATATATATATATATATATATATATATATATATATATATATATATATATATATATATATATATATATATATATATATATATATATATATATATATATATATATATATATATATATATATATATATATATATATATATATATATATATATATATATATATATATATATATATATATTATTATTCTTTACTTTCCAATTTTTTTATGTATCTATCACGAATACCTAAAAGATTCAAAAATTAATCAAAAAAGAAACTGTTTGACAGTGTTTGAAAGTAAACTAAGCATTTTTCAATATAAAATGACATTAATATAAGTATTTTATTCGTGACTGAATATATGATATGTTAAACTGATATGAAGATACGTGTTAGTAAGGGTAACTATCGCGTGCGTTAAAAAGGGTTTATACGTCATTAAAATTATCGGAAACCCAAAAATTGTTGATTTTTTGAATTTTCGGAACAAACCTGGGGGGGGGGGTCAATTCTGGTCAAGTAAATAATATCTTAAGAAGGTATAAAACTCCATAAGATAATTATATCCATGATATGGGTAAACATGAATGTTTTTAATTTCGCCTGTTGACCAGTAGCCTTACTTTTGAAACTCGAATCCGATCCCGATTTCAAATTTTCATTTAGAACTTACCTATCTGTCGCCTGCGTACATTCAAATGAACGACTATTACTATTAAAACATACCTACCTACCGTATTCATTCTCCGTTACAAAGGTAGGTTCTTAGCGAGTCGGATCGTATTGAGATCGGATTTGCAGTGGAGATTAAGGCCGCAGACTTGCCCCCCTGACTTGAAATGAAAAAAAAAAACTGCCACGAACATTCACTTTCATTTAATGCACTCTTTTAAAGCACATAAAATATCTATTTTTCTAAGACAGATAGTTATGGAGTATTTAAAAAAAAATGCTGATGGAATTTGTGTTGAATTTTAAAATTATGTGACGAATATTCACTAGAGAAAATGTTGAAAATACACTGTTTAATACTGTTTGAGAAATTTGTTTTCGAATTGAGGTGTTTATAGGTTTATATGTAAAATTGCAATAATGTGTCTTATAATCGAATTGTCAAATCAAAGTTTTAAAAATTAAATTACAGAAAATAACGAAAATAACTAAACTGTTTGACCACCGATATTTTAAATGAAAAAAAAATTAATAACTAAATATAATAACAGTATGCTCAAAATAGTTGTTATTGCTGTTATTAGTAACCAAATGTTTAGTAGTCACGTTAATTAATTAATTTATTTATTTATTTATATAATTTATGTACATGTGTACAAAGGCAGGTTTATTGCCATAAGGCAATTTCTTCCAACCAACCCGAGCAACGTGAATTCTCTTAGTTAAATTGGTACAGTACTAATTAAGTGAGAAATAAATTGATAAAAAATAACATAAAAGAGTAAGAAATATAAAAAAAATTACAAAGAGAAAAAAATGAAAAGAGAAAAAAATGAAAAGAGAGTTTAAAAATAAAAGAATAATAAAAATAACACTGCTCACATAGCAATGAGGAAAAGGAGGTTACGGAAGGATATAGAAGGAATTTAGGAACTATTTGACAAATAAAGTTTTTTTAGTTTACCTTTAAATATTTGAATGGATTGAGATGACGTTACTTCATCACGTTACTTCCATTCCATAGTCTAGCTGATTTAATAATTTGATAATTTAGTTACTATTAACATGAAATGGTATTGCTGTTTGCTTTTTTTTCAACTTTTTACAGTATTTCTATGTGTATCAGTTGATAAGGGTATGCCTAATCTGTTTGCATGTCTTGTTTTTTGTATGATCCAAATATTTTGTAGGTACAAGTTACTTGTATACAATATTTTGTGTCTTTTGTTTTTAAATGTCTCCTCTACAAACGAGTGTTTGCACTCTGGTAAAGGGAAATATTATGTTTTTTCTTATTGTGCATCTTTTTCTGTAATTTTTATTGTTTTTTTTTTATATATGTATTATAAATTTAATAAAAAAAATAAAAAGTACCTCGAGATAGCTACGGACTCTTTTGCGATCTTGGAGCCCAACCCAATTTATAGGCCTCGCTATGAGTCAGTATTACCTATATAATTTGTATTTAAGCGATTCAAACAAGGATAATATCGTATGTAATTTATTAAACGCAAAACACGCAATTGTTAACAATTTACGTAAGTACGTAACTTTACATATATTTTATGGTATGTGGATATTCTCTCCATTTTGATATCTTTTTAGTTATTCTGCCAGGTTATTTAGTCAAATTACTTACTGATTATTTCAATTATCCAACTGTCGATTTGTTCAGGAGAACTTTGTTCTCTTAACATATCGACAATGTATCAAGCCAGAACACGCGAGAAATGTATGGAGAGGTCTACTTTTTTCACGGCATTTCCAACTTTGAAGTCAAAAAACACCAACTTAGAGGCTTCGCAGCATATATGTTCCATACACGGATTTACTCAGAATTCGGAGTAGAACATTTCGTGTGTCTGTGTGTCTGTGTGTGTGTCTGTGTGTCTGTGTGTGTGTGTGTCCGTCCCCCCCTTATAACTTTTGATCCGCTCAATTTACAGAGCCTAAAATTTCAGAATATATAAACAGTTACAGGCCTACAAAACTTTTATACTCGGAATTTTTAATTTTTGTTTCAGTCAGGGGTTATCAACTTTTGAATTTTTATTTTATTTTTCCATATATCTCAGAAACCATAAACGCTAGAACGCTGAAAATTGGTACAAACATAGACAAATACAAAATCTAAAATTAGTTTTTTCAAAAAAATTCCAGGGTTTCTCAAACATTTTTTATTAAGAAAAATATTTTTTTTATGATAAATTTATGAGTTTAACTGCCTATATTTCCAAAACTTTTACAATTATCGAAAAAATCCGAAACACCCCAACTAGATAATTTAATTTTCTATAAAAAATATTAACATTGTAGTAGAAGATCTCAATTTTTTTTTAACAATTTTTTTAAAAATTGAATTTAGTGACGACATCGCTTCATACATTTTGTATGGCAGTCGCCTATACACAATATGTAAGAAGACTTAATAGTTTGATACTTCATCTCCAAACATACATACATACCATCATGCTATTTGCATATTCTGGGTAGGAAAAAGGATCTTCCTCCATACTATCCTATCTTGACATACATACCTACATATGTTGTATAGAAAACAAAATATCTGAAAATATTCAATAATTTGTATCTATGGGTTTATAGTTTGGTACATATTCTTCAACTATACATACTATCGCTATCGACAGTTGGATCTCATGTGTTACATGCAACTAGTATCTACTTATTTCAACAACATACCTACCTACGTTGTGTTGTCAAAGGGGTTTTCTGAATCGCTCTTTAAGAGCGCTCTAAAAGTTAGACTCTCCAAAAGTAACTTTACTTCTTGGCATATTTTTTTATGAATTTATGTACTTCAAAAAACGTATGACGTTATCAATTATTCGAGGTAAACATCGAAAATGGAAGTAAGGATCGAGGGCTTCAGAGATATGAATTTTATAGAGTTTTGATGATTGAACCTACAAGAAAAAAAAACATCAAACTCTTCGATTTGCAAAGTCGTCTGCAATTTATAATAATTCACAATCGCTTCGTCTGAATTCGATTATTCCTTTTTCATTAGAAAGGGATTACTTCTGGGATGGTTCCATTTGAACTAAGCCAAGAGGTTTGACGATGGGAATCATGAAACTCATCAATTCTCGAAGGATTTGCGTATTATTGTATAGGCGAATTATATGAAAAATAATTTTACTATATACATACATACCATCACGCCATGTTCCTCATGGGGTAGGCAGAGAGAACCGAATACCACATTTTTCTATCTTAACATACATTCATTTTGTAGTCTGTTTTTTGTTATTTTATTTTATTTTACTTTATTAGGGAATATTAACAGTTTACATAGACAATAAGTAAGATAAAATTATACCAATAAAAATATTCCACTGATTAATCTAGAAACTATTGACAATTACACATGTAATTTGGTGAGGGGTGGTGAGAAGGGAAGACTGGGAGGAAATGGGGAAGAAGAATAAGGTGAAAATGAGAAGGAGTTAAAAGGAGATTAAGTTATCTGTTGAGTGTGTGAAATAGTATTCAATACTTGTTTAATTGTTTGTACAGTTGAGTTAATCAATCTGATTAAAGTTTGAGTTTGTTGATCTGTAAATAAAAGAGTGCTTTTTAGAGTTTGTATTGCATCGAGGAAGATAAAAATTTGATGGCATTGCACTGTTTCGACTGATATTTTAATGTTGAAAGTTTTTTTTTTATTTACTGTTTATTTGAGTTCAAATGCGTTTCTTTTTTGTGTTGGCTTGCTATGAAAATATCAACAATTAATCGAATATTTTTATTATTGCATATGCGCAAACATTGGATTTTTTTCCCTGTCGGGAGTCAAAGGTATTTTTTAACAGATTTTTTAATTATCTCAATAGAGACGAAGTTGGAATATTTACTGTAGGAGAACCGGGAAATCAAGGCACCTATAGGGCTTACGACCTGTCATCGGCTGGTTTACGTGATCACTTTATACGCTTGCGCAACGTTCACCAATTATGCCTTTTTAATGAGATCCCTATCAATTCAATTTTGAAAGTTCTATATATTGTAATACTATAATTCTTTTCGCTTGAAAATAAGTAATTTTTACTACAGCCATCTATGTGTGAAATTATGAACAACATTCTTATTATTTTTGTTGTAACGCCATCTATTGAGAGAATTGGTTTTTTGTAAATAATGAGAGCAACAATTCTTATACCTGAGGTGACAAATGCATTTTTCGCATAGAAGTCACCCCTGAATTGCGCAAGCGCATAAAGTGATCACGTAAACCAGCCGATTACAGGTCGTAAGCCCTGTAGGTGCCTTGATTTCCCGGTTCTCCTACAGTAAATATTCCACCTTCGTCTCTATTGAGATAATTAAAAAATCTGTTACAAAATCAACAATAAATATACGTTACGCTTTAAATAAGCGAAATTTTGTGTGATATGGATTAACATGATCACTCGCCGCTCGTCAGTTTTAGGCTCAGGGGTCCCCCTTAATCTAATGTCAAATTAAAATGAATGTAACAAACACCTTGACACAGTATTTATATATTTAAACATTTCCTGTTACAATTTGTTGACGTTTTTAGGACGCTAGTTAATAATGTATAAACGTGAATTGTATATTTTTAATGTAACAAGGGGAGACAAGTGCGGTCAAACGGTAAAATCAAAACCCTTATGATCCCCAGCAGAGGATAAATTTATTTAAATTAATTTCTTACGCTAATATTGCTACTCTGGGCTGGAAACACTGGTTAGTTGGAAGAAATTGACATGTGGCAATGGACTCGCCACTTGCGCAGGGTGCAAGGAAGTGTTTATTGTTATTATTACCCATTTCATGGATATAATTATCTTATGGAGTTCTATAACAACTTCATATATTTTAGAACTCCATATGATAATTATATCCCCACGCCCACACTCTTACTGTGCCGTCACAGCGCCCCCCAGTTTTCTGTGGGTCTTTTTCTACCCCCCCCTGAAAGGCTCGAACGCCCACAAGGAGACGTTATCGCCCACATTGAGAACCTGTGAGCTAGATTATGGAATGATGTTACGTCATCTGAATATATACAAATATTGAATAAAAAAAGAACAAATTATATTTCTCTAATAATCATTGAGAATGTCCTTTCTGTGTACTGAATGCTATTTTACTGAATTTACTTTTGAAACTTCACGTTGCTCGGTCTTTTGGAAAAGATTGTCTTATGGCAAAGAACCCGCCTTTGAACATAGGCCTCCCCCTGAGACCTCCACAGCTCTCTATCCTGGGCAGACCACATCCATCCGCCACTCATCAGACCACCTTGTTTTGAGGGCTTCTAATACAACTTTTGCCCGTCATAGGTAGCCATTCTGGCACATTCTTAGTCCACCTGGAGTCAACCGCCTTATTGCTGTTTATAAATAGCATAAATACCTCAGTAATACCTTTCAAATCGTTGTAGATATGTTAAACTTAATTGTTTTTTTGTTCTCAGTAGTAAGTACTTACATATAATATAATGTTATCTTGAAAAATTACAATAATGCTGCATGTTCTTGCAAAACCTCAAATTACAATAATGCTGCATGTTCTTGCAAAACCTCAAATTACAATAATGCTGCATGTTCTTGCAAAACCTCAAATTACAATAATGCTGCATGTTCTTGCAAAACCTCAAATTACAATAATGCTGCATGTTCTTGCAAAACCTCAAATATTCCATGTCATGCCTTTGCTGTTTGTGATTTTTCTCACAACAATAGTTTTGTAATCTTTACCAACAATCTGTGTTGTACACACATTGTCTTTATTCAACTATGACCATGTACCTGAGATTTTACCAAACACGGTGTATGTATGTCCATGAGCAGTTGGAGTGGTTATTACTGTAACTTACTGATTAATTGTCTATTGTTGAATCACACAGGTAATCACAATATCCCCAACTATTCATTAACAATGTACATAGGCATATATGTAGATAAAAATAACTCTCAGGATATCATTAAGAAATTACATGTAGGTATGTATGTTTTATTGTCAAGATATGGCGTCCGTCATTGTCTTTTTTTACTCTCCCCTACTATGAATTATGGACTCATCGAATTATGAAAAGAACATTTCAGTCCGTTCCATTTATAACTCCTTATGTGTTGGTAATCTTGAATAGTTGAGAATCTGGCGAATACGGAGTTGCTAACATTTCAAATATTTCGCTAACCTGTAAATCTATGGAGATTTTGCTTTTATAAATAAATTTTATTTTTTGGGGCTATACCAAAAAATAACTTATTATTCTTATTTTATGACGAATACTACAGAATTAATCTTGATAATATATACAACTAAGCGTGATCTATATGTTGTCACATCTGGTGAAGTTGTGTTTACTATGAAATCTTACCGATTTCTTACAATCACTTACTTATTTTTTATCACACCATATTCAACAATCATACGAACAAGTAGATTACTGCTGCCCAACTAAAAAAACCCCGTTCTAGGACTAGCAGTTTACAGCGACAATATACTTATGCACTGGATGATGATAGTTTCCGCTCTACATACATTAGGTAGGCACACAATCAAGATACTTTGTACTAATAACTAATTAATCACTACTTCAATAAACATCAGACAAAACAGACACATAGCTCACATTAAACAGTGACAGTATACTTATGAACTGGATGATGATAGTTTCCGCTCTACATACATTAGGTAGGCACACAATCAAGATACTTTGTACTAATAACTAATTAACCACTACTTCAATAAACATCAGACAAAACAGACACATAGCTCACATTAAACAGTGACAATATACTTATGAACTGGGTGATGATAGTTTCCGCTCTACATACATTAGGTAGGCACACAATCAAGATACTTTGTACTAATAACTAATTAACCACTACTTCAATAAACATCAGACAAAACAGACACATAGCTCACATTAAACAGTGACAATATACTTATGAACTGGGTGATGATAGTTTCCGCTCTACATACATTAGGTAGGCACACAATCAAGATACTTTGTACTAATAACTAATTAACCACTACTTCAATAAACATCAGACAAAACAGACACATAGCTCACATTAAACAGTGACAATATACTTATGAACTGGGTGATGATAGTTTCCGCTCTACATACATTAGGTAGGCACACAATCAAGATACTTTGTACTAATAACTAATTAACCACTACTTCAATAAACATCAGACAAAACAGACACATAGCTCACATTAAACAGTGACAATATACTTATGAACTGGGTGATAATAGTTTCCGCTCTACATACATTAGGTAGGCACACAATCAAGATACTTTGTACTAATAACTAATTAACCACTACTTCAATAAACATCAGACAAAACAGACACATAGCTCACATTAAACAGTGACAATTAATAAAATAAAAAAAAAAAAAAATAAAAAAAAAATAAACATCAGACAAAACAGACACATGCTCACACTAAACAAATAAATCAAGTCATTATGCCCGTCATAATATCAGTCCATAAATCTATTTCCGACGCGATTTGACATTTCAAAACCATAGAGAAGACTTTATATATCAATCGAGTTGTGTTGATGTATTTGATTCGACTCGCATGCGTCCCAGATCAAATCAAAACAATTTTTTATGTATTACTCAAAGAGCATCTCAAATATAATATGGAAACATAATGCAAGGCAAAAAAGAAATTATTAAGTGAAACTATTTCCACTCTATGTCGGCCTTCGTGGCTCAGTTGGTAAGTATCTGACTGCTGATCCAAAGGTCCCGGGTTCGATTCCAGGTGGAGACAGTTTTTAATTGTGTTTTCAGTTTGGATTGAGAGACGATTTATATCGTTAGTCTCCAGAATGTGGCAACTTGTTATTGGTTGCGTGTCAAATTGATATTTGACATAGTACCTGTTAGTTGCCCAAGTAGTAATGTAAAATAAAAATAAAATAAAATTATCAGTTTTCGGGTATCCCGTAGGGTCGGGTAATCGAAAATACAACAGGCAACAATAACATCTCACGTAATTCAGCAATGAGGTTCACCACCCATTCTGAATGTAGTGCCTTTTTAGGTAAGATGAGACTGGTGTGCTACACGTCTTTTTCGTACTTCCTTTTTATAAGGTTATGCACACCCGCGCACTGTCGCTGGTTATCCCACATTGTGGGATATGCCGTTATGTTTTTTTTTAAGTGAAATGGATAGTTATTTATAATTTAGTAGTTTTTCATAGATATCCATTAATTACTTCCCGAAACGAAAACCTTGGGATGTATAATCAGAAACACAACAAGATATAAGATAAGGAGATAAGGAGAGTAGTAGCTGATCTTGCATTTTTTCATAGATTACTGAATGATGTTGTAAATTGTCCTCCTGTCTTTTGTCACAGATTCACTTACGTGTACCGTCAAGACTCACTCGCAATAGTGAATGTTTCGCCTTACAAAATGTCTACACAAATTATTTGTTTGGCTCACCAATGCAGAGACTTCCAAGACTTGCAAATAAGTTTGAGCAGATCGATGTCTTTGCATTGGGTTATGGTGCATACAAGAGTTTGTTGTTTCATATAATGAAATGATTATATTATGTAATGAATGAATCTTGACTATCTATGTAATATTATTTTTCTTTTTTTTTCTGTTGTAAATATTACTGTAAACAAATGTATTTTTAAGTTGCACTGTTTCTTCTGCTGATTTGTGTTCAAATTTTATTTATATATACCTATATTTTTTGTATTTAGTTGCTTCACATATTGTTTTATTAACTTTTTTATTATGTTTTCTTTTTTTTGTTTCCTTTTACTTTAATGTATTATTGTTTTTAGTCTCTATGTATTTTCTCAGTACCTATGTATATACATAATGTATGTTTGTAAAAGGCAATACATGCCGTATGAGAAATAAATAAATAAATATGGAATTATAAATACAGAAATAAGTAAAACGTGTAATACGGAAGACATCAAAGAAGACGAAACTGGAATGAACACAACTGGAATGCAAGGTGATAGACTTCCACGTATCGCTCTTCGGGGGAACCCAGGCGGCAGAAGATCAACGAAACGATAGCGTGACAGTTGGGAATCCACGTCACACGAGACTACCAATTCAGTGGCATGGACAGATCGCAAGATCTCAAAGGATGGAAGACGTCTGTCAAATTACTCTCAATTTCTGGATGATTACATCGATTTTTCAACAGGTACCATGCAGAGAGTTCATAGTAAGGGTTTCGTCGAGATGTTTTTATTATGTATAATATGGTGTATTATAACAGCATAAATTAATGAATTTAAATGTCACCGTATCAAACGTCATATTATATTTCGACGAATAAATATATCATTATATATCGTGTGATTTCGTCTCTATGTCAATTACTTACTTCTCTCTTGGACAAAAAAATAAAGAAAGTGATATTACGCGTTGTCGGGAGTATTTCTAACAAAATAAATAGGTCAGCACTTCAATAACAAGAAATAATAACGTAATTTACTTTGATGTATCACTTCAAAGTTGCCAAGATGAAAAATAAAATTAAAATAGTCGCCATTTGGAGTACGTAACCTTTGTTGTGTTTTTTCTTTAACTTTTTGATTTATTCGGTAGGTATCCATTTCCTTTTTCTTCGATATTAACACATAAAAACGATAAAGCATATATTATTATACTTATATAAACACTCTCGTCTCCGGTTGAGATTGATCATGTGAATTGTCAATGGAATACTGTGAATTTGGGTACTGTGGGGATGCGGGATAAGTTTTAACTTTTTAAAATGTCTTAACGCGTTTATTCTTAAACTCCCATAAACTGGAATCTTGGATATTGCAGTTGGTAGCGAAACGGTGCGTCTCTTTCTCAACTCTGCTTGGTCTTCAGCGATCCTCTTCAATTCTGATTGCAATTCATATGCAATTCATATCTTGGCACACTTCTCCCAAATATTCCCGGTGGGAATATGATGTGAAAGGAGATCCTCGTGTCTCAACACAACATGACCTATCCAATTTACACGCCTTTTCGATATGGTGTATGACACTTGCCTGGTTTCTTCAATTCCGCTAAAGACCTCGTCTACCACAATATTTCGTTTAAAACTAAGTAATACTTCGCTGACACATAATTCTGAATAGCATGTTATGAACACCTTTCGCTGGTTACCCCACATTGTGGGATATGCCGTCTAGTATGAATGAATGTTATGAACAATAATTCTATTTTTTCTTAAATTTTTTAATAAATTGTTTCGCGCTAAGCACATTTTTATGTAGTAAATAGGTATACATAAGTTTAACAGAGTTATTTATTTAAAGACAAGTTATGTCTGTTGAACATTTAACTTATTGTTTTAATTATAAAAGAGTTTTTTTCCAGTTAATGTATATCTATAATCTTTGAAAATATTTACTTCACAATATAAAAAAAAGAAACAGGCTTACTTGTCTTTATATAAATACTCTGTTAAACTTATGTATATTTACTACTTGAAAATGTGTTTAGCACGAAACCGGTTGTAGGTTGTAGTCTAAATAAACAGTGGAATTCAGCTATAAACGTTTTTTATATATAATATTTACTAAAAATTTTAAGAAATTTTATTGAATTCTTTCTAGAACTTTCGATCAAAAAGTTAAAAATTATAATTATTTATTGATTCTTAAAATTACAATAAAATTACAATATTACATATAATAAAATCAACAAACATGATGGACTATTATTGTGCAAGAAGGTAGGTACCTAATTGTAACAAACACACGACAATAGCCTGAAACAATGGCTGGGCTGACTGGCTGGCTGGCTTTGTTCCTGGTAACGATCAAATGCCAGCAATAATTATATTTATATCGACAATTGTAACAGGGACAATAAGATCTCGGCTGTTGTTTTTGATGTACCTATGAAATAAATGTCAATCCGTGCTACAGTTAAGGAACGTTCCTTCCTTTGTAGTATAATCATTGTTACAATACAATATCTAAATTTCCTGGATCTCTGAAGCAAAAAATACATACATACCATCACGCCATCGTGGTAACTCACGGGGTAGGAAGAGAGAACCACATTCATAGCCTCATTGACATTCATACATCGTCTTACACATGTTCGTCTGTTGTTCACGCTTCTAACATTTCCGTCCTTCAAAATACCGCTCACATGGACGTGCCATCCTTTCCTTGGGCGGCCCCGACCTCTCATTTCAGTCCTGTCCGCAATGTATATTTTCTTCGTCAGGCGTTCCTCATTCATTCTCCCCATGTGGCCAAACCATCTCAATGTGTTCACTTTCATTCTATTAATGACATCTTTCTTTATCCTACACTCCTATTGTCCTCATTTCTGACCCTGTCATACATCTTCCTATTACAGATTCTTCTTAGCGATCTCATTTCAACTGTGATTATTCTGCTTTCGTGCGACTTCTGCCATGTCCAGGTTTCACTTGCATACGTCAACGTTGACACTTAGATAGCTTTATGAATGGCAAATTTAGCATCCTTTGATATGATTATATTTATTTATTATGTTGCGGTCAAACCGTCTGTCCGTCCAATCTGTCCATTGCGTTGTATGTATTTATGTACAATACAATATCTGAATTTCATTAATCTCTGAAGCATAAAATACTGTGAATGATATTCAGTATCTGTAAACTCCGACGTCTCTTGCCTCAAATATATAGTTTAGGTTAAATTTAACGATAACCCTTACATACCTTTCATTCATAATATTAATTGTGAGGGTGCATGTTCTATGGATTATTTTTATTTTCTCGCCTTTTATCACCGTCGTGTCCGACAATGTGTGATTATGATAGTTTAGACAAATCTAATTAATAAAATAAATCCATCATACTTGCTGGTTAATTGAATTTGGACAATTCCATTTATAGTTTGTTTGCACGTCCTACTTTGTTTGTCTATCGATTGTGTGAAATCATTAAATTTGTGGTGTTATTTAGTATCTTTTACTATATTTTTGCACACATGGGTTCACTTAACTTGTAAGGTAAAAAAAATAATTAAATTAAAACAACATTGTTTTTCAAAGTTACTATCGGAAATAATTCAATATTTGAAATTGCGAGGGCTGAAATAAAATAAGATTGTGTACCTACTGTCTTGTTACTTTTATTGCGGAATAAATATAACCGAAAAGTTTTGATCTAAGGATTTTTTACACATAATTACGCTTAAGTTTATACTCAAGCCAAAATATAACCAAGCTGGCTAACCGTTTTCTAAACTTGCAGATAGTAAATAATGAGCAAATGCAGTATCGGGGTGGTCATGATCTTGGGTTCACAAGTATTGTCTGGTTTCGTCTTGCATACTCGGTCCAGTCTTATAAAAAAATGTCTATAAAGGTCATTAATTACAATTAAATATGAAAAAGAAAACAATTTAGTGTAAAATTGCGATAAATACGCAGTTAATTACTTAATTATCAATTATAATATATTACTAAAATCATCAAGTCTTTCGTCTATTTATTTTTATTATATTTTTTATAATAATAATAATAATAATTTTTATTTTTATTTTTATTTTATTTTTCATTTGTTTGGAAACTTAACAGCTATACATTTATAATACTTAATTTCAAATGAGAATACAAAATAAATAGCCAATTATAAAGTTTCACATATTTAAATTATTATACATTATTAATGTTGGGTAGTCATTGTAAGATGATGAGTGTATGTGGGGGAAAGGGAAGGATAATGGATATAGGAAAGCGTTGATAAGGAAGGGATGAATGTTTAAGGAAAGTAGGTTTGATTTTTAACCAGTAATATTACCAATAACTGCGCGTAATTGGCGTTTCATCGATGTCTGTGTGGAGTTAAATATATCAGGTTGGGGGTCAAGACTATTGTAATAATTTAAGCATCTGTTGACATAATTATTCTGTGCGTAATTTGTTCTGCAGTATGGTGTATAGAAAAGGTGATTTTGGCGTGTTGTTTTCATGGGGCAGTTGAAAGAAATTTTTTGGAGTAGGTAAGAGCTGTCTACAAGGTTATTAAGTATTTTATAAAGCAGATAGACATCGGATATCTTTCTTCTTTTTTCAAGTGATATAAACCCATGTAATTTTAAAGATTGGTCATAATCATGGCGGTAAATTTTTTTTCTAAAATTAAGCGTTTTAACAAACCTTCTCTGAATCCTCTCAATTCTATCGATGTGAATATTGTAACTAGGGCTCCATACGGTTGATGCAAACTCCAAATGACTTCTAACGAAGGCATTAAATATTAAAATTTATAAAGCGCCGTTTAGTGATACAAGATCACTCCAAGGGCGCTGTAGCTTATTTGTTTGCTCTACGAAACAAGGCAGTCTTAAGAAGTTTACCGAAGGTGTCGATGCTCTGAGCTCCACGTATGTCAAGAGGCAATTTATTCCATTTTAAAGGCCCGTTCACACTAAAAACGCGATCATAGTAAACCGCCTTATTGAGTCTGTCCAATTCTTTTAAAGAGTTGGTACTCTGTGACGATCTCAGCGTAAGCTGCCTCCCTGACGGAACATTCCTTTGGCACAATTCCTGTATGCAGTGTGGAGCCAAGTCGTTCAGAGCTTTAAACACCATCAGGCATACCTTATAGTCCACTCGTTCTGGACATCTCAACCAGTCTAATAATGAATGTCTTTTTGAGTGTTACTGCGTTTCATTTTTTTTTTGTTGTTTTTTATATGTTTTTATTGTGATTAGTATCAAGTAAGTGTTTTATTTTTTTCGTGTATTTTATTTTTCTTGTTGTAAAAGGCTATTTTAGCTGTATATAATATATACCTATTATATTATTTTTTTCAATATTTAAAATTGTTACTTGATAGAACTCCATAATTATATTAAGTAAATAAAGTTATAAGACTTGCAATATTAAGACCAATATAAATTGAAATTGAAACATTAATCGTAAATATTGCAATTACTTTTAATACTGAGACCAGCACTGAGTATGCAAGACCTCCTAACCTTGGTCTTGTATTGCTCATCACTAACTGAAACTACCGATATAGTTAATTTATGATTAAACAAATCATTATACTCAATATTAATTTGTTGATTAGATCTGCACAAAATGTATGTACTTCCATCTTTTGTGCGTCTCTAACATCCATTGTACCATACATAATAATACATTACTTGGCGCGTGTCAAGGTCTGACCAACTACTGCATACAACTAATCATTTTTCTTCCTTGTTCATTTGGTGTTTTGATGCCATATACGTTAAGCAGATGTTTCCTACCAATTCATTGCTTTATTTAATGTTGCTATTGTTCTTCTTGGATGTTCTTCTTCTCCTGAGTCATCTCTTCAATGCTGTTCCGTTACATATCGGCCTCTTACAGGTTAATCCATTTATCTTGCGCTCTCTGTATCTACATATGTATGTTTTCTTGCGACTGAGATTACGTCGTCTTCCCGTCTTTTTTGTGATCTATCGACACTACTTTTCTAATCCTAAGGTCCCCATTTGATTACATTTCAAATATGAATTTCTATTTTATTTTATATATTAAATTTCCTGACTGTGATCCCATCTCCATTGACCAGCATACAGCAAAGGTGCTTTTATGAGCTAACATATTCCAGTTTTAATAATTCACTACAATATTCATTTATTCAAAGTTGTCAGAGTCTAACTGAAAGAAATGTTTTTATGACATTTTTTTAACATCTCAATAGAGACGAAGCTGGAATATTAAAGAAGAACCAGGAACTCAAGGCACCTACAGGGCTTATGACCTGTCATCGTCTGGTTTGCGTGATCAATTTATGCGCTTGCACAGGGGCTCCATCGAAGCTAAGGTGAAACTCGCCTCCAAAAAATTGAGCATATTATATAGAGCGCGTAGATATTTTACTAAGACCCAGATCTGTATACTCTACAAAGCGTGAATAGGTACGTCCAATTTTTGAATATGGTAGTCACCTCTGGAGTTGCGCCCCCCAATACCTACTGAATACCCTCGACGCTGTCCAAAGGCGTGCTATACGTCTGATTGATGATCCATCACTGACTGATGGATTGCAATCACTAGAACACAGACGCAAAGTCGGTATTTTAAGTTTATCCAACTGTCGATTTGTTCAGGAGAACTTTGTTCTCTTAACATATCGACAATGTATCAAGCCAGAATACGCGAGAATTGTATGGAGAGGTCTACTTTTTTCACGGCTTTTCCAACTTTGAAGTCAAAAAACACCAACTTAGAGGCTTCGCAGCAAATATGTTCCATACACGGATTTACTCAGAATTCGGAGTAGAACATTTCGTGTGTGTGTGTGTGTGTGTGTGTGTGTGTGTGTGTGTGTGTGTGTGTGTGTGTGTGTGTGTGTGTGTGTGTGTGTGTGTGTGTGTGTGTGTGTGTGTGTGTGTGTGTGTGTGTGTGTGTGTGTGTCCCCTTATAACTTTTGATCCGCTCAATTTACAGAGCCCAAAATTTCAGAATATATAAAAAGTTATAGGCTTACAAAACTTTTATACTCAGAATTTCGAATTTTTCTTTTAGTCAGGGGTTATCAACTTTTGAATTTTTATTTTATTTTTCCATATATCTCAGAAACCATAAAAGCTAGAACGCTGAAAATTGGTACAAGCATAGAAAAATACAAAATCTCAAATTAGTTTTTTCAAAAAAATTCCAGGGTTTCTCAAACATTTTTTATTAAGAAAAATATTTTTTTTATGATAAATTTATGAGTTTAACTGCCTATATTTCCAAAACTTATACAATTATCGAAAAAAGCCGAAACACCCCAACTAGATAATTTAATTTTCTATAAAAAATATTAACATTGTAGTAGAAGATCTCAATTTTTTTTAACAATTTTTTTAAAAATTGAATTTAGTGACGACATCGCTTCATACATTTTGTATGGCAGTCGCCTATACACAATATTTAAGAAGACTTAATAGTTTGATACTTCATCTCCAAACATACATACATACCATCATGCAATTTGCATATTCTGGGTAGGAAAAAGGATCTTCCTCCATACTATCCTATCTTGACATACAATACCTACATATGTTGTATAGAAAACAAAATATCTGAAAATATTCAATAATTTGGGTTTATAGTTTGGTACATATTCTTCAACTATACATACTATCGCCAACGACAGTTGGATCTCA
Source organism: Molanna angustata (assembly GCA_963576475.1). NCBI lineage: Eukaryota > Metazoa > Arthropoda > Insecta > Trichoptera > Molannidae > Molanna > Molanna angustata. The sequence goes on from OY754967.1 coordinate 45,361,624, forward strand.
TGTGTTACATGCAACTAGTAATGAGATGATTTGTCATAAACACATCATTGACTGCCGACAGAGAAAAATCCAATGTTTGCGTTTATGCAACTTTTAAAAAATATTCGAAAGTAATGTTCATTACGCCTGTCGTTTGCTGTGAACGCAATGTGTATTGCACAATACCTAAGGGCAATGACAATTTATTAAACTTTAAAGTTGTCTGTTGAAGGTTTCTTACCAACCAAAGTGTCTGTAAATGGAAGACGTGATTTCTAATAGTCCTCTGTAGTAAATTTAAAAAAAATATCGCTTTATACTATAACGCTTCACTCTATAACTGACGTGTTAAGGGGTATATAAACCCAAACTCCCCAATTTGAAATCAAATATCTCAAACATGTGTAAGAGTTTTTTTTTTACCATTTGTATTTTCTACATTTCTCTAGTGAACCTTCGTCACACAATTTTGAAATTCTGCATAAATTCCCCTAAAAAGTATTAATATTTATTTAAATTATCTATATAAATAATAAAAATATACTTTTTTACAGCATTTTTTAAAAATACTCCATAATTGTTTTGTATTAAAGAAATATTATCTTGTATGTGCTTAATGAATGCATAAAATCAAAGTGAATGTTCGTGATATTTATTTTCTTTTCAAGTCTGTTTTGATCTTAAAATGCAAAAAAAAAATCGGGTTTCCAATGATTTAAAACACGTATACACCCTTTTTAACGCACGCGATAGTTACCCTTACTGACGCGTAACTTCATAGTGTATTAGGCGGTTTTAATATATGTAAAGATTTCAATCACTAGATTTAAAATTACATGCTTTTTCAAAATAGCAATTTTCCACCCTTTGAAGGCTGTTATCTGTGAAAGTCACCAGTACTCATTGTTCATAGTATCCGATCGTTGTTATCTGCCGTGGTATCCTTACCCAGAAAAAAAAACACCTTTAGGTATACTGAGACGTTCTTAAATGAACATAAATATTTTGCGTTTTACTTTAAGAGGCTATAGTAAGCTATATACATAGTATATTTACTTTAAGAGGCTATAGTAAGCTATATACATAGTATATTTACTTTAAGAGGCTATAGTAAGCTATATACATAGTATATTTTGAAAATCTTTTCCTCAGTACCTACCCTCAAAAGATACGTCTTTGAAATAAGGATCAGTTTGTATGTACATCTTTATTCTATTGCATGAGTTTATTTAATTTTGAATATGTTTAATAGTTTTCTATTTAAATTAGTTTTAATAAAACACGTTTTTCATGATATTTTAATTACTTTTCTTACTATTTGAAAAAAAACTTTTCTTCTCGAAAAAATATTATATAGGTATCATATATTAGGTGATATACAATATTTTTTCCTGTTTCATATAATAGATGGTAATTAAGTGTGCATTTTTGTGTATATCTTTATACCCAGGGTATACAAGGGCCTTAACATATCTCAATGACCTTTTAGCGATGTTTTACCCAATTATAATAATATGTTCTTAGCCAGTGCAACAACTATCGTGATGCATGACTAGCGTAATATGACTGTGCAGGTACAATAATTTTTGCTTTAACCAGTATATTGAAGGTTAATGTTAGTAGGTCAAGTTCATACGAGCCACCACTGCAACGCGATATTTCAAGTGTCGCGAAATTTTATTTATACCTCGCCTTGGAAATTGTATATTGAATGGCAGTTCCTATAGCTGCATTACGTTGCAACTGTTCCTTATTCTTTAGGTAAATGTAGGAATTGTGACTTCGTAAATTAACTACTTACATAAACTTCGGCAGTGGTTTAAAAAAACCGTTATTTTTTTAGAAATTTATGTAACCAACCGCCGCGCCGTGGCACAGTTGGTAAGCCGTTCGGTTTCTGTGCGGGCATCCTGGGTTCGATTCCCAGCAGAGGAGAAATTTATTTAAATTTATTTCTCACGCAAATATTGCTTCTCTGGGCTGACTAACTAAACTTCCAACTAACACTGGTAAGTTGGAAGAAATTGCCATACGGCAATAAACTCGCCACTTCCGCAGGGTGCAAGGAAGTGTTCATTATTATTATAATAATTATTAGTCCTTGTAAACGTAAAGGATGTATGAAATAGTCCTGATATAACGTCGGCTATCTCTTTATACATTAAACGTTCTTCTGGATGGATGGTATTTTTTAAAATAATAGGATAATTTGCAGCAGCGTCTAAGAATTCTAAGGCTTTGTTTCTGGGACAAAGTTTAGAGTAAAAGTATAGTTAAAATACTTTTATTTCATAAAATTGTGGAAGTAAAGAATGATGACTTCCAAACATTGTCCTATCTTGACATACATGTTTTGTATAGAAAACATAATATATCGATATCGACAGTTGGATCTCACGTGTTAAATGCAACTAGTATTAATTTATCATCTTTGAAATCTCACATGTTACATTTATTAGACAAAACTTTTTTACTAATTTGGTTGTTTTTTTTCAGCTTGCATCGGTGCTCCAGCGCTACCTACAATACAACCAGACCAATTCAACGCTTCATCTCCAGCTTCCGAACTTCTAGACGGAGACTCGCCCGAGGTAGAGAGAAACTCGAACCGATCCGATCTGTCCTCGTCCCGTCCTCTAATAGTACCTCCCGTGAGAAACTACAGGGGAGGAAAGGCCATAGGACAGCCACCGCCGAACCGGACGACTCAGCAGCCACCGCACCTAGAGGTCTCCATAGCCTTCCCTCTCGCACCCATCAGCGATGTCGGGGACGAAGGTTCCGCCTTGCAAAAGGAGCTGTCCCTCAATATCGACTTCGCGAAGCCGCATCCGACGGCCGACTTGGACGTGATTAATTCGACGGAAATAGCCGAAGACAAAAATATCACCGAAGTGATTAATCCGACTGACGCTGTGCCGGATGTTTCGAAAAACAATAACAGTGCGCCGAAGAACGCGAGTGATGACGGTAAATTGAGTGCAGTGGCGCCCAATGACACTTCTGCGTTAGTAATTACCCAATCAACTCCGGTAACAAAAGTCATCAACGATACAGTGGTGGAAGAAGTTCGAGCCAGAGACAATGCGACAGTCAAACTACCAGCGAAGAACAACACGACAGTCGTCGAAGTGTCGACTGTGAGGGCGCTCTCGTTGGAGACGAGCGTCGGTAGGAGGGCGGCCGACGTGGAGGTCAGGAAGAACGTCATCACGGACGAGGAGGGAGGGCTGGACGCGGGAGTCGTCGCTGGTATCTGCTTCGGTAGTCTGGTGATCCTCGGACTGGCCGGAGCCACCAGTTTGGTGCTGTACAGGAGGAGATACCTCAACAAACCTCAGACGCTGAACGACAAGTGCTCCAATCCCGATTCCAGTGGATATATTGACGATAGCACTATACGAGTAAGTAACATCCTATTTTGTACCCCTTTTCTATTTTTAAAATTTCTTCCAACTTTATAATATATAATCTAAGCACCTATGTAGGTAATAGAAAATTTCATTAGAAAAACTAGTAAATGTGTGAATAGTGTATGAAGAAGTATAGTTGTCACCAAATATCTTATTCACCGAGAAGGGGGCGATTTGCACGTATATGTACCGACAAAGCAAAAATTCACAAATTTGGGCTCTGCGCACCCGTAAGCCTGGTTCAAGACATTTGGTGATATTTATACATACTGTTAATCTCCCCATCAATATCATCAAAATACCAGAACAAATTTTCATGTAATCTAATTTTAATTTTTCACTTTTAATTATTAGGTGCAATGTCGGCCTTCGTGGCTCAGTTGGTTAAGTATCTGACTGCTGATCCAAGGGTCCCGGGTTCGATTCCCGGTAGAGACACGGTTTTTAATTGTGTTTTCAGACTGGATCTGTGAGACAGTAAATATATGTCTCCAGAATGTGACAAATTGTTATTGGGCACATGTTAAATTAATATTTGACCTAGTACCTGTTAGTTGCCAGAGAGGTAATAAAATAAATGTGGGAAAAAAAAAATTATGTTTGAGACAGAAATGTGTCTTTAATAATGAAAAATTAAAAGAACATGCAACAAATAATTATGAAATAATATTCCTAATAATAAATAAAAAAACAAAATAAATTAGTATTTCAAAATTATTTATTATATTTGGGAAGTAAGTATTTTTTGTCTCCTTAAGGGTTAGCTTGCACATAAGCACAGAGGACCTTGACAGATTCTATATAGGTTCAGTATTCTATATAGAAGTTTATGTGTGTGCAATGGATAGTCGACAATAACGACATAGTGCACGCTAAGGTTTACACAAATTTTTTGTTCATTATTTATGTATTCTAGTTGTATGATAAGATTGCATACTTTTCATTATAATATAGACTCCCAATATGGGTAGGTATTCGCCTTCCTAATGGGGGAGACTATTTTTTTTTTATTTATATTGTTTTTTTGCATTTCTTAATTGATGCCGGCATCATACTAAGCAATTTAGGTACATCAATATTATTACCCCATTGAAAGTGTAGACACTTGTGTATAGGGCAAGAATAACTTTTAAAAATTGTAATAAATATATTTGTTACAATTTACAATGCACTAGGAAAAAAGTTAAACTTATTTTTAAACTAATTCTAAGAAATGGACATTAAATTTCTTATACTATACAATTTTATACAGTTATACGGCAAATTTACACTATAAAGACGCACACACAATCAATCTTTTCTATGCTTAATTTTATATTTGAATAACTTAAAGTTTTTCATTAAATTTATATCGCCTGGGAGAGTATTTAAGTATTTAGTGCCGAGATAAATGCAGTGGTGTTGTGTAATTGTTTTATTATAGAGTGACACTATTATATTTCCTACTGCATTTGATCTTTGACTACGAACTATTGTTTTTTTCAGCATTGTTTTCCTTGAATATCTGTAGCAAAGCTATGTTATTGTGTGATTAAAACTGTTACCTGTATTTTTCATAAGAAAATAAAAATCATTTCACCATGTTTGCAATTATTGTCTTACTTCGGATAAGTGGCTATGTCAATCAATAACGGTTTGAACTCCAAAAAAATAACAATAACAAATCAATTATTACATATTTTGTAGCCATAGATAATATTATTAGAAGATCTGATTTCTTCTGATCTGTTTTTTTTTAATCACAAAGACCACAGTGGAACGTCCCGCCTGATATTTTCACAAAAAGGCTGTTAGTTAACTAGAATATATAATCCTTTTAAAGAAATTATTTATTTATTTGGTTTATTAGGGACAATAACAGCATTATTAACTAATATGAATATAAAACAATGAGTAATAAATCAAGGCCAAAAAAAACTGTCCACAAAGTACGTATTTACAGTTGATTCTGAAAAAATATTAATATTATATGTTAAAAACTACAAAAAATATATACATGACAAAAGCAACAAGGATAATGACGAAGATGGGGGAGGAACTGTAGGAATAGAAATAGAAAAGTGGAGGAATGTGAGAGGTAGAGAAACTATGGTATGTCACAACGCCTTTCATCATTATGATATCCGTCCGCACTCGCACCTAACCCTCTCCCGGAATTGATTATAAGAAAGGAAAAATATGTCTATATCATAAAAACTTTCATTATATTGTCGACAAATTCGAGGGATAGTTGAAAACTTCCGATAGTTCGTTCTACAAAGAGGAACGTGAAACAATTCGGGCCGTCTGGTAGTTCTTCCAGAAACTCTTGAGTGGTATAAAGCTTATTAGTTCAGAAGAGTCAAAAAAATTGTTTATTACCTTATATAAGAGAGATTAATCGGCCATAATTCGTCGATTAACTAGTGTGTCAAATTTATGAAATTGGATTGATTCGGAATAGAAAGGAAAGTATATGCGTAAACGAAATTTGATATGTTTCAAATACTTCTTTTGAACTTTTTCAATTCTATTTATATGTTTTAGGTAGTAAGGAGACCATATTGGAGTGCAGTATTCTAAATGTGGACGTATGAACGTGGTGTATAACCTATGAAGTGTACTGACATTTTTAAATTATAAACCTTTTACAGAATGAGGAAGGTTAATAATGATGCAACTCCCATATTATAAAATAAAATCATCCATAACTAATAGCTGTTAATGTTTGCATCATTGTTTTAACCATTTTTATTTCGTTTGCAGGAAAACTCTGAGGAAATGTACAGTCTGGACAACGACTCATTTCTCAACTCCTTGGAGGCCATGACAATTCAAAACTACTGGACCGACAGTGTCAAACACACCAAGTTATAAATATTAATAATTATCTTATTTTAAAAAAGACATATTTAGCAAAATTGAATTAAATTTTTATTATTTGTGACACACAGCAGAGTAAACAAAATATAAAAAAAACTTATTTTAGTACTTAGAAAAGGTAATTTGGTTAGACGAACCTGAAAAGTACAATGTTTATCTTTAAAAACATTTTATCATTTATGGTTTTTCATATAACCGTTGTTAGTCGTAATCATCGCAGCGACTAATTTTGTTATTTTTATGAAATTCTCTCTGGTTAGAGTATCGATAATGTTTACTTACTTTAATGATACCAAATTATTGCGTGCCAAGGTTGGATGTCAATCTAAAATTGATTTGTCATTAAGAGACATTATTTTAGGTAGGTGAAGGTGTTTGAAGTTAATTTTTATATCCTTATTTTGCATGAGGCCACTGTTACCATGTCTGGTGATCTCTTATAATAAATAAATTGGTGTGAACAGTTTTAGCTATGAAACCCAAATATGTTTTATGAACTTTATATATCATTCCTTATGCAATAATCTATTGTATATAAATATGTACTGCTTATCTCAAAAATACGATCTTTTATGTTTAATAATGGATTCCCTGAATGATAATTAACTGTTATATATACATTTCCATCAGTTTTGTGATAGTGGTGAATTATATCTGAGTATGATCTGTCTTCATTTTCTCCTGTTCATAGAATCTCTTAAGGAGTTTACCACAGTTTATCAACTAAGCCTTTTTTTTGCTTAAGCTTTTTTGGTTACAAGAAAAATATATATCAAAGATTCGAAAGGAAGCCATTTTCTCTAAGAATCCCATGTATTTCTGATAGATTTGCCAGCAGCGTAAACAATTATTCATTCAAAATTACAAAAGAACTATTGATTAACTTACAAAGTTAATTTTTTAATATTCATAAAAGTTGAAACTTAAATAATTTACAAAATTCTTTCGAGTAAATACCCAGAAGGAGATATGACGTGTACAATTTTTATTTTTAAATGGTAACCCTAGTTTATTAATGGTATAATTATAGTAAAACAACTTGAACCAGATTTCTGGGTTTGTATCTTTATGGTTCAAGATATTTGGCGACAACTATAACTCATTTATCTTTCGTATGGAATCAAAATCAAAGTTTTATTACATAATAATATTTGAGTTTTATAGTGAGATATATGTACTTATACAATGTTCTACTTATTTTTTTCTATCTTTTGTTCAAGATAAATATATTGTTTATGATCACCATAATAATATATTTTTCCATGGTGTTAGAGTAGACAGTGACATAGTAGATATTACAAAACTATTTTCCTAAAATTATATATGTTTTATGCAGCTACTAAACATAAATAATATTTTAATGCAATCTTCGTTAAGTTAATATGTTATGTGATATAAATTTAATATTTTAAGATACAATATTATGTATGTATTAGAATAATAATTAATTTTTAATGAATAGTTCCCCAAATGTACCTATTTTTAATCTTACATAGACAAGTATTGAGTGTTTTAATTCCTAAATTTTTAATTCATATTTATTAATTTGATTAATATACTTAAATTAGATATTTCAAAGTTTAATATTTGTCCATTTTTTGTACATAATAATAATTGATTATCGTTTTTTAAAATAATGACATGTTTTGAGAGCGCATATAAACCTAAAATCACATTTTGAAATGAAATTTCTCTTTACAGTGTCTTCTTCTTCTTGTTCTTTCAATAGGCCCAGGGCCTGTTTTATGTTGCATTTTCAGCCTCCTGTGATGTGGGCTGCCAACTATCTCACCATCTTTTTGGTGGGCGTCCTCGTGGTTGAGACCCCTCCAGTACATTGTCTCGGGCTATCTTTGGGATCCTATCAGCAGACATGCGGCAAACATATGGTACTTTTTCTGTAAACAGTGTGTTTTTAAAAAAATACCTTAAGTATTTTCAAGATTTCTCTAGTGAATGTTGCATACATACATACCATCACGCCATATCCTCACGGGGTAGGCAGAGAGAACCGAGCACCACTTATTTCTATCTTGACACACATTCATAGCCTCGTAGACATTTATACATCGTCTTATACATGTTCGTTTGTTGTTCACACTTCTAACATTTCCGTCTTTCAAAATACCGTTCACATGGACGTGCCATCCCTTCATTGGGCGGCTCCGACCACTCATTCCATTCCTGTCCGCAATGTATATTTTCTTCGTTAGGCGTTCCTCATTCATTCTTACCATGTGGTCAAACCATCTCAATGTGTTCACTTTCATTCTATTAATGACTTCTTCGTTTGTCTTACACTTTTTCCTTATGTCTTCATTTCTGACCCTGTCATACATCGTTCTATTACAGATTCTTCTTAGCGATCTCATTTCAACTGCATTTATTCTGCTTTCGTGCGACTTCTGCCATGTCCAGGTTTCACTTGCATACGTCAAGGTTGGCACTAAGATAGCATTATGAATGGAAACTTTAGCATCCTTTGATATGTTGCGGTCATTCATAACTGGTCCAAGTGCTCCATTCACTTTGTTTCCTGCCATAGCTCTTCTTTCCATCTCCTTATCAATCCGTCCATTGCGTTGAAACAATATTAAAAAAACCCTTTTCTACTACATTTTCTTTAAATTACTCCATAACTATATAAGTCATAAAGAATTAAATCTTTTATATGCTAAAAAGAGTGCATAACATCAAAGTGAATGGTTGATGATGTTTTTTAATTGCATTTCAAATTGGTTCTTAAAATGCAAAAAATCAACAAATTTTGGGTGTCCGATAATTTAAATCACGTATAAACCCTTTATAACGCACGCGATTATTAACCTTACTAACACTTGAACTTTATAGTGTATAAGATGGTTTTAATGTATAATGTTTTCAGTCATATGCCCTTGTTATATGCCCTCTTAAGAATATCTACTCTTCTGTGACATGTATTTATCCTTATTATTGATGTATTTCAAAACGCCTTTCAATATAAAGTAAAAATTTGATCACGTTAATAAAATATTTATTAATTTATACCTTTATTCTTATTATTTAATGAAATTGTTGTTTTTTTTTCTATTTGTTGACTATCTTCCCGTTCACAATACCTATTTGTGAGAAATGTCTTAATTGATTTATAAACTCAATCGGTCTTAATTGATTCATAAACTCAATTGTAACCGAGTTCATAAAAGTTTAATATTAAGATGTATTATCTTCAGAGGAAATACAGAGTATGTATGTTAGTATATAATAATTATAATATATTTTTTAAATTAAAATTCTACATATAGCACCTGAGTCAAACTGAAAACGCTGTTTGTTATTGTGAAGCGCTATTTTTTTTTATGGAAATTGATGTTTGTTTCGAAAAAAAAAATTCTAGAATAAACGTCGCACGAACAGCGTTTTCAATTTGACACTGGGGCAAGGTCATACTAGAATTTTCATAATAACAAATCGTAAAGATAAGCTTTTTTATGTAAGTCAATATTTTAAAATACATTTTATTATATTGCAATTCAAAGTAGGTACCTATAATATTTTCGTTGATAATAAAACAAATATTATATTAGACACTGCATAACTAATAAATGTCACATACTGATCATCATAATAAATTTAAAATCAAATTTCCTTTTTAATGAATTATAAAGAAGTCCAGTAAATTAATCATAATAATTTGTGTAGTTTTTCTTTTGATGATAATCAAAAAACACATTTATTGAAAAGACATTTATTTTAAATAAGTATCCTTATTTTGTTCTTAATCTTATTAAAAACTTATTTTATATAGAATGCTTATTTTTATTATTAATATGAACCTAAAAAAAATACTGTTGTAGATGTCATTTATATGTATTTTTATATTAAATTAAATTGCATACATTTTATGTAATGTGTGATTTCATATAAATTTTTATGATCATATTTTTTTTAAACATAAATTTATACAATTATTTAAAAAAAGAAAAATTTAACAGTACATTTATATCACATAAGATATGATACAATCAATACATATATGATACATATGTATCTTTGTATCATATATATGATATAATATATGATACAAAGATTAAAAAAATTAAACCTAACTCTCTCTATAAGCTAACTCTCTTCTTCCTTTCCCTTTTTAAAATCTCATGTATAATTAAACCAGTAATAATTATAATTAATCATACATATTGTTTTGTGTTGTTTTTTTTTACTATATCATCTATGACTTATGCGTTTGCACTTAAAAGTAGCTTTATTTTTTTTTGTTCATATATATTTTTAGAAACATTTTAAAATCTGTAATTATTTTTCAACTGCAAATGTGCGATTCAGGTTTTATATATTCCAAAATGCATTGGTTTGTATAGGTATATATAATTGCTAGAATATTAGCTTTGAGATATTCAAATTGCTACAATTCCTGCTATCTATTGAAAAATTCGTTAATTAAAATTTTATGAATTGCTAGTCACCAAATCTTCAGCATAATAATCACAACAGATTTTTTTAATGAAACACAGTAGACCCACGGTGATACAAAAAATGTTTTGCATGACTGTACCGGATTGTCCAATTTGTCGGATTATAGAGTGCTGTCACTGACCCACAGTCTGGAATATTTGAAAGAGAACTACTTGTCTAACATGTTGACTGACTTGCTTTCATTTCCCCTTCCCGCTTCTGCGTCTTGGCCGTTTCTGGCGTTGACACATTGGCCCACTCCGATGCCCACATGTATGTTCATTTATTTTGGCAAAGCTTCTTTAATGCGTGTTTGAACAGGTTGTAACTATGAATCTTAGTATTCTTATATTATGTAATTTTTCAAAAAGTTTCGGACTACAGGAAGTTTGTGGCTATCCTCTATAATCCGACACCGCCTTGCAAAATTTTTGTGGGATTACTGCGGTGATTGTATTGTCTTATTGAAGCATTATGTACATACAGAATTGTCTTGTAGGATTATAAAGGTAGCCGAATTAGACAAGGGTCAGATTACCGAGGTTCTAATGTACCTATTTAACACCAACTTCATTTAATTATCTATGTGGTTATTTTATGAAACTATAACGTTTTAATAGTATTTGGTTCTTCCTATAAAATTTTCTGAAGTACTGCTTTATGGACAGTTATTGGTTTAAAGAATTATAAAAAAACATCTGTAAAAAAATTGTATATAGTTTTAAAAATTGTAACGCATCCATCATTGAATGTATTATTTTTAAATTTATAATGATTTTGTTTTAAATGACTTAATTGCTTCCTATTTGTTTTTACACTATGACTGAAGTGATTTTAGTTTATTTATATGTTAATATATTGTATGTTTTATTATTAAATTTGTCTTTTTTGTTATTTTACCTTCAGCAATTTAGTAATAATTAGTTTACAATTCTTTCAGTAAACCGTCCATAATAGATTTTTGTCATTGTTTTAGTTGTAGAGAAATAAATGACTATTGTGATATATATTTTTTATCAAATTTTAGTTTTAATTGAGTTTAGAATTTGAAGGAAAAACCAGGAACCAAGACATCATAATGAGACTTTTCTGAACATTAATTGTATATTTTATTTTTGTGTGATCAATTTTATAATTTAAGAAATATTTAACAAAAACTTTTGTTTACAATGTGTTATTTCTGTACTTAAATGATAATAAGAAGTAATAAATCTTGTTAGAATTAATTATAGGTATTAATATAATACTATACAAATGGATTTAAATCCATTATTTATATTCTTGTGTGTGAGTGATAATATTTTCAGATATTTGAAATTCATTTGTAACTTACTATAATAAAATTAAAATAAAATTACAATGCTGCAGAAAATATCTTGAAATTATATTTAATCCTTATAAAAAATATTTGAAACCAAACCAATATTTATTTTAAATTGAAAAAATAACAGTAAAGCTCAGGGGGGAAAGTCTGATCAACAGGCGAAATCAAAACTATCCTAGTTTACCCTTACCATGGATAAACATGGTTTTGATTCCGCCAGTTGACCAGACTTGCTCCCCTAGTTTATTAGTTTATGCGCATCTCTGAATTAAAATATCATATTGTTGAATTGTTTTATACTGTAATAGACACTTTTATATATCATTGAACTTCTTTTGTTGGTATATTATTTTCTAACTTGTTCAAGTTTTAGTTTGTGTTAAAATAAACTATGTGGCTGCAAAATCTGATCCGAATAACATTGTTTAATTTTAAAAATGTCTTTGAAAAAATACCTTGAAATAAAAGATGAACATTTTGAAGTTAATGGTGCACATTTATTTGTTTTTCCGTGTACATTATTGTAAGTTTTTGTTATATTTTATTTTAACTGTATCACATTCAAATTAATTTTGAACATATTTTCCATTTGTATTTCTATTTAAAAAAATAATCTATTTAAGAATAATTATGTGTTGTTCAAATCCAAATATGTATTATTGCATAGAATGTACTGTTCAACAACATATCTTATTACAAATTTAATGTAAAATCCAAATATAAGCGTGATGAATAAATATAGGTATATAAAGTGTAATTTAATGACTTATAATAATTTCCATGTGTATTAATGAGAATTCCCTGAACCTACAAAGTAATTATTAAATAATAAACAAAGTTCCAGAACAAAATGCCTTTTTATTAAAAAATAAATCAATAGAAGAGCAAGTATTTGAGACGATGCATGGATGTGAATGAAGTGGGATATGTTAATACAGAGGAGTCTGGGGGTTCAGTTCACCAAGTATGTCAGTTTTCTCAAAAATATAATTTATTTGTTTATCATCAAAGAAGAAAGAAATTAAAGGACGCAGAAAGATTTTTTTTTTTAAAGAATAAATATGTCCTTATAAACAAGTATGTATACATTAGAAATGCCACGAATATTCGGCCATTATTCGGTATTCGGCCACTTTAAGAAGAAAGAAATTAAAGGACGCAGAAAATTTTTTTTTTTTAAAGAATAAATATGTCCTTATAAACAAGTATGTATACATTAGAAATGCCACGAATATTCGGCCATTATTCGGTATTCGGCCACTTTAAGAAGAAAGAAATTAAAGGACGCAGAAAATTTTTTTTTTTTTAAAGAATAAATATGTCCTTATAAACAAGTATGTATACATTAGAAATGCCACGAATATTCGGCCATTATTCGGTATTCGGCCACTTTAAGAAGAAAGAAATTAAAGGACGCAGAAAATTTTTTTTTTTTTAAAGAATAAATATGTCCTTATAAACAAGTATGTATACATTAGAAATGCCACGAATATTCGGCCATTATTCGGTATTCGGCCACTTTAAGAAGAAAGAAATTAAAGGACGCAGAAAATTTTTTTTTTTTTAAAGAATAAATATGTCCTTATAAACAAGTATGTATACATTAGAAATGCCACGAATATTCGGCCATTATTCGGTATTCGGCCACTTTAAGAAGAAAGAAATTAAAGGACGCAGAAAATTTTTTTTTTTTAAAGAATAAATATGTCCTTATAAACAAGTATGTATACATTAGAAATGCCACGAATATTCGGCCATTATTCGGTATTCGGCCACTTTAAGAAGAAAGAAATTAAAGGACGCAGAAAATTTTTTTTTTTTTTAAAGAATAAATATGTCCTTATAAACAAGTATGTATACATTAGAAATGCCACGAATATTCGGCCATTATTCGGTATTCGGCCACTTTAAGAAGAAAGAAATTAAAGGACGCAGAAAATTTTTTTTTTTTTTAAAGAATAAATATGTCCTTATAAACAAGTATGTATACATTAGAAATGCCACGAATATTCGGCCATTATTCGGTATTCGGCCACTTTAAGAAGAAAGAAATTAAAGGACGCAGAAAATTTTTTTTTTTTTAAAGAATAAATATGTCCTTATAAACAAGTATGTATACATTAGAAATGCCACGAATATTCGGCCATTATTCGGTATTCGGCCACTTTAAGAAGAAAGAAATTAAAGGACGCAGAAAATTTTTTTTTTTTTAAAGAATAAATATGTCCTTATAAACAAGTATGTATACATTAGAAATGCCACGAATATTCGGCCATTATTCGGTATTCGGCCACTTTAAGAAGAAAGAAATTAAAGGACGCAGAAAGATTTTTTTTTTTTAAAGAATAAATATGTCCTTATAAACAAGTATGTATACATTAGAAATGCCACGAATATTCGGCCATTATTCGGTATTCGGCCACTTTAAGAAGAAAGAAATTAAAGGACGCAGAAAATTTTTTTTTTTTTAAAGAATAAATATGTCCTTATAAACAAGTATGTATACATTAGAAATGCCACGAATATTCGGCCATTATTCGGTATTCGGCCACTTTAAGAAGAAAGAAATTAAAGGACGCAGAAAATTTTTTTTTTTTTAAAGAATAAATATGTCCTTATAAACAAGTATGTATACATTAGAAATGCCACGAATATTCGGCCATTATTCGGTATTCGGCCACTTTAAGAAGAAAGAAATTAAAGGACGCAGAAAATTTTTTTTTTTTTAAAGAATAAATATGTCCTTATAAACAAGTATGTATACATTAGAAATGCCACGAATATTCGGCCATTATTCGGTATTCGGCCACTTTAAGAAGAAAGAAATTAAAGGACGCAGAAAATTTTTTTTTTTTTAAAGAATAAATATGTCCTTATAAACAAGTATGTATACATTAGAAATGCCACGAATATTCGGCCATTATTCGGTATTCGGCCACTTTAAGAAGAAAGAAATTAAAGGACGCAGAAAATTTTTTTTTTTTTAAAGAATAAATATGTCCTTATAAACAAGTATGTATACATTAGAAATGCCACGAATATTCGGCCATTATTCGGTATTCGGCCACTTTAAGAAGAAAGAAATTAAAGGACGCAGAAAATTTTTTTTTTTTTTAAAGAATAAATATGTCCTTATAAACAAGTATGTATACATTAGAAATGCCACGAATATTCGGCCATTATTCGGTATTCGGCCACTTTAAGAAGAAAGAAATTAAAGGACGCAGAAAATTTTTTTTTTTTTTAAAGAATAAATATGTCCTTATAAACAAGTATGTATACATTAGAAATGCCACGAATATTCGGCCATTATTCGGTATTCGGCCACTTTAAGAAGAAAGAAATTAAAGGACGCAGAAAATTTTTTTTTTTTTTAAAGAATAAATATGTCCTTATAAACAAGTATGTATACATTAGAAATGCCACGAATATTCGGCCATTATTCGGTATTCGGCCACTTTAAGAAGAAAGAAATTAAAGGACGCAGAAAATTTTTTTTTTTTTAAAGAATAAATATGTCCTTATAAACAAGTATGTATACATTAGAAATGCCACGAATATTCGGCCATTATTCGGTATTCGGCCACTTTAAGAAGAAAGAAATTAAAGGACGCAGAAAATTTTTTTTTTTTTAAAGAATAAATATGTCCTTATAAACAAGTATGTATACATTAGAAATGCCACGAATATTCGGCCATTATTCGGTATTCGGCCACTTTTTTTATTATTCGGTATTCGGCCAAATACTGGATACTATTCGGTATTCGGCCAAATACTGGATACTATTCGGCCGAATACCGAATAATAAATCATGGAAAGTAAAATCCACATATTATTAAAAAATGCGATATTTTAATCACAAATGACTAAATTAATACTTAAAATCTACCAATGGTAAGTTGTGATGAATAAAAACAATTTTTTCAGCATTTGTTGACAGTAAACGGTTGCGCTTTTCTTCATAAATAATACCTGCTTCTGAAAAAAGTCTCTCACTATAGACACTACTGCCAGGAGACGATAGATAAATCTTAGCGAATTACATCAGGACTGGATATGATTTTTCGTTTGCTGACGACCATTTGTATGGGTCTGCCGTCCGATTTAGGCGAGCAGTTTTCAAATAAAAATCAATTTCATTTGCCACAGAACTTTTTTCTGCATCTTCATCGTTTTACTTATCTGTAGCGACTTCTTCAAAACAGTCCCAAAAGCTGTCGTGTATTTATTTTTTATTATTCTTTTCAGTTTCATTGGTATTTCTTTTCTTACGAAGTGATGAAGAATCGTCGTCATCATCAGTACTGTTTGCTTCATCACTACTCATTTTCAGAGCTTCTATAAGAATTTTTTGTCTTGCTCTTTCCGTTTTAACTAATCCCAAGAAACTAGTTTTAAAATGTGGGTCAGAACGTAATTTTATGCATACGTCTGCGGACGAATATTCGGCTATTCGGCCGAGGGGGAAGCCGAATATTCGTTATTCGGTTATTCGGCCAAATCATTATTCGTGGCAACTCTAGTATACATCCTCATACATTCCCTAAACTAAGCTATAGTTCAGTGGTCCCCAACTTTTTGTTAGGGGGGGAGTGGGCGTTGCCCTAACGGGTGTTGAAGTACCTACATTAATATTTAAAACTAAGTAGTATGTACACAGGTACCTTACATAGCAAGTTCCTACTTTATTATGTAATGTCTGATTTTGTGTATTCAAAATCAGAGTGAATCTTACTTTCCTTTGTTTTCTATCTTATGAAAAATAATTCAAGAAACAATACTTATGTCAAATATTTTGTGTTACATACAAAAGTCTTTATTAAATATGTCTAAATGAATAAATGTATAATTACTCTAAATAAATCAACAGGTTATGGGCCCAGTCACGTAGGACTGTAGCTTTTAGACCAATTTAGACTTTGTATTGAGTTTTTCATCCATTAAAGTGCTTGATTGAACAAAAGAATGGATTCTACAAGAATGATAAACATTGGGTTTTTAGAAGGAAAATCCAATTGGAGTACGTGGAAGTACAAAGCAAATATTTGTTTACGTGGTATTCCTGGAGCTCTGGATGTTGTGGAAGGTAGGTTGATGCAACCTATAGAGCCTGCGAAAGACTGCACAACTAAAGAACATGAGGAATATAGAAACGCTTTGAACGCATTTCTTAAGGCTGACAGTAATGCCTTAATTGTTTTAACAACAAATATGACTGAAGAAACTTTACAAAAAATAATGCGTTTTACGAATTCAAGAGATGTTTGGATTGAACTGCACAAATTATTTGATGGTGTTTCTGAAGATAAAGTGTATGATCTATGTTTGCAATTTTTTGGATTTAAGAAAAGTCCTAGTGATGACATTGCAACTCATATTTCAAAATTGAAAAATATATGGAATGATCTAGAAAAAGAGATGATTAAAGATGATGAGAATGATTCAAAGATGTCTAATTTATTCTTAATATGCAAAATACTAGGTACATTACCAGAAGAATATTTTTCATTCAAATCCAGTTGGATGCTTATGTCAAAAAATGACAGAACTGTTGATAATTTGACGAATCAGTTATGTGCTTATGAAAAGTCTTTGTTAAGTAAAGGAGTTGAAACAGCAACTCAAAAGGCACTTATATTAGATTCAACGAGGCAAAATAACCATCAACAGAAGAAGAAAATTATAATATGCAACTATTGCAAAAAACCTAACCATATAATAAAGAAATGTCGTAAATGGATAGAAGACGGAAGACCACAGAAACCAAGAAAAATTGATACATTAGATGTTGGTTCATCGAATAAAAATTCAACTAATATGTCTCTTCTTTCTATTGTGATGTCCTCTGAGAGTGATAATGACAGTTGGTTTGTGGATAATGGAGCAACAAATCATATCACAAATAATGACAAATTATTTAGGACATTTGAACCATTTACAACGACGCATACAGTAACTACAGCCAATGGTGAAACTATAGAGGCTCTTGGCAAAGGTGTAATAGACTTCGAAGCATCCGTAAATGGAAAATGGCACAAAATCTCTTTTACAGATGTGTGGTATGTGCCAAAAATTCAAAAGAATTTATTTTCAGTCCTTAAAGCTCAGGATAAAAACCCGAAAAGTATATTTATGTCAAAAACACAAATGTGCACTTTTAAAATTGGACGAGATGTCAAGTTAGTAGGTGTACGAGATCGTTTTGGAGGTTTATTTAAATTAGTCATGAGAAGTGTGAAATCTAGTTCGCCTGCTGAAGTAAATATAACTGAAATAAATAAACAAAATCTACTTCAACTGTATCATGAGAGATTTGGACACCAGAACAAACGACATGTAAAAACGATGATATTGAAAAATTTGAATATCGATGTGGAAATGGATTCTGAATGCTGTGAAGGTTGTATTTATGGCAAAGCTCACAGACGTCCCTTTGGTACTAGGAATAGAGCCACAAATCCGGGAGAGCTTATTCATACGGACGTATGTGGTCCATTTCAGAGCTCAGTGTCTGGCTACCGTTATTATGTACTCTTCAAAGATGACTATACCAGATTTCGTAGTATTTATTTTATGAAAGAAAAATCTGAAGTTTCTTATAAGTTAAGTCAATTTATAGCTGAAACTAAGACTGCTGGATATACTATTAAAGAGCTCTTAAGTGACAATGGAGGAGAGTTTGATAATAAAGAAGTAAAAGAAATTCATAATAAGGAAGGCATAATTCATCGATTCACTATGCCTTACACTCCACAACAAAATGGTGTAAGTGAAAGAGAGAACCGCACCATTTTTGAGACAGCTAGGGCTATAATGCATGCACATGAAAACATTCCTCAAAAACTATGGGCTGAAATGATAAATTCAGCATCGTATATTTTAAACCGAACAGGATCATCCAGTGTTTCTGGGATATCTCCCTATGAACTGTGGTATAAGAAGAAACCTGGTATAAAGCATCTTCGTATCATAGGGTCCACCTGCTATGTTCATGTTCCAAAGCAAAGAAGGAAGAAATTGGACCGGAAAGCAGTGAAAGGAATTCTAATTGGATACGATTTCGATGAAGGTTATCGTGTTTGGTGTGAAGAGAACGATAAGTTAATAAGGTCAAGAGATGTTATTTTTGAAGAAAAAATATTACATCAATATAAAATGACATTGACTCCTTTAAATGTTGATCTTTCTTCTAAAGAACTCGAAGATTCAAGAATCGAAACTGAGGACAAGTCTGAGATGGACACTCAGAGTGAAAAAGATTTTTATGGTTTTGATGAAGAATCACAAGAAGAAATTGAAGAGTCACAGGAAGAAATTGAAGATGAAACAGAACTCATCAGAATACCCACTGATGGTATAACTGTCCGACAGCTTCGTGATCGTTCAACACTCATACAGCCTAAAAGATATCTGGATTATGCAATGTTATCTAACACATTTGAAGAACCAGAATCTTATTACGAGGCCATTAATTCTGATCAAATGAAGAACTGGAAAGTAGCAATGGATCAAGAAATGGCAGCACATGAAGAAAATAAAACTTGGGCTTTAGAGAATCTGCCTCCTGGGAAAAAGGCAATTCCTTGTAAATGGGTATATAAAGTGAAAAAGAACGTAGATGAATCAATTGACAAATTTAAAGCCAGGCTAGTGATTAAAGGTTTTTCTCAAAAGAAGGGTATTGATTATGACCAAACCTTTAGTCCTGTAGCTAGAACTTCTACTATTCGTACATTACTAAGTGTCGCAGCTAAAGAAAATATGAAGTTAGTTCAAATTGATGTATCAACAGCTTTTCTTTATGGTGATTTAAAAGAAACCATATTTATGAAACAGCCTGATGGATATGATGATGGTTCTGGCAAAGTATGTCGACTTCAAAAAAGCCTGTATGGACTTAAACAGGCTCCTCGTTGCTGGAATGAAAAATTCAGCAATTTTTTAATCAAACTGGGATTCAAAAAGAGTGAAGCCGATCCATGTCTCTTTGTGAGACAAAAAGGTTCTAGTAGAATTTTCTTTGTCCTTTATGTAGATGATGGATTGATATCTGCTGACAGTGAATATGAACTTCAGGAATTGATTAAGGACCTGAAAAAGGAGTTCAAAATCACCTCAAAGCCAGCATCATATTTCTTGGGATTAGAAATAGAAAGAGAAGAAGATGGTTCTATTCGAGTATGTCAGTCTCACTACACCAAGAATATTCTAGAACGATTTGGTATGGACAACTGCAGAGCTGTTGTTACCCCAATAATTAAGGACAATAGTACAGAGAAGAGTTCCCTCAACACCAAGTTTCCTTATAGACAAGCGGTTGGAGCTTTGATGTATCTCATGTGTGGGACAAGACCTGATATTGCGTATGCTGTTGGAGTAGTATCCCGAAGTCTTGAAAAACCCACAGATTGTGATGTGATCAAAGTCAAGAGAATTTTTCGTTATTTAAAAGGCACTACTGACTATGCAATTATATACAAAAATAATATCAATAAGAGTGTCTTAGACTGTTATAGCGATGCTGATCATGGAGGCGACCCTGATACAGGACGTTCAACCTCTGGTGTACTTTGTATTTATTCCGGAGCACCTATTACGTGGTTAAGTCAACAACAAAAATCGGTCGCAATATCTACTACAGAAGCTGAAATCGTAGCAGCCAGTGAAGCAGCACGTGAAATAATCTGGATCAAGAGGCTTTTAGTAGAACTTGATCAATTAAAAGTAACTAAGCCTAATCTACAAGTTGATAATGAAGCAGCAATTCGTCTTGCACAAAATCCAGAATTTCATCGAAGAACAAAACATATTCGATTGAGACATTTCTTTGTTCGAGAATTGGTAGCAGCTAATGAAATTACTATTTCAAGAGTAGACACTGAAAAACAACTTGCAGATTTATTAACAAAACCACTATTTGCTGTTAGGCTAAAACAATTATGCAACAGTATGGGTGTATCCTAGTTATTAAATATGGGAGAGTGTTGAAGTACCTACATTAATATTTAAAACTAAGTAGTATGTACACAGGTACCTTACATAGCAAGTTCC
Source organism: Molanna angustata (assembly GCA_963576475.1). Taxonomy (NCBI): domain Eukaryota; kingdom Metazoa; phylum Arthropoda; class Insecta; order Trichoptera; family Molannidae; genus Molanna; species Molanna angustata. Next base: position 45,382,705 of record OY754967.1, read on the forward strand.
TACTTTATTATGTAATGTCTGATTTTGTGTATTCAAAATCAGAGTGAATCTTACTTTCCTTTGTTTTCTATCTTATGAAAAATAATTCAAGAAACAATACTTATGTCAAATATTTTGTGTTACATACAAAAGTCTTTATTAAATATGTCTAAATGAATAAATGTATAATTACTCTAAATAAATCAACAACGGGAACATGGATAATAATGGTGAAGTGTTGAGTTGTGTCTAGTTGTTAATTATTTTCTTGTGATCACAAGAAACAAAGTGGTACATAAGTTATAGTGACAAAAAGTGGTACATAAGTTTAGATGGGTCGATGGCAGAGCGGTTAGCGCGCTGGGTTAGTAATCCAGTGGTCGCGAGTTCAAATCCTGCCTCGATCGATTTCGTTCACCTATAGCACAAGCATTTATGTATAAAAAAAAAAAAGATTATGGGGAAAATGAAAAAAAAATATATAATAACAATGAAAGGTTATTAAGTTTCAGGTAATTTTTTTATTTTCTTTTGGATTTCAATATTTTTAAGGCATAACGGAAGGTTGAAAGTATTTTTTTCCAAGATAGAGAAAAGAATTTTGAGAATGCTTAGGGTTTAATATCGGGATTTTAATTTTATTCTGATATGTTGCAGATATATTAACGAAAGTTATTTATATATTTTTTTTGAAAGTTTTGATGTTAAAGTTTTATGTGTTTTGATTAAATATCTTTAATTGAATCGTGTTTAAACATGCCTTCAAAATAAAGTTCAGTTACCCCTTAATGATGAATAAAAACAGATTTAATATTTTAACTTAATGCTAAATCAATGAGAACCCTGAGCTTGCTTCATTGAAACGAGATGGTTCCATCTGGGGGCAATAGGAGATTGTGACACCCAAAGTGTCTTGCTTATGTCCAGTTTATTTCTTTGTTTTGTTTTGGTTGCTGTCACTGGAGAAAACTCCGCTTCACATAAATATGATGTCGGAAATGGCAATAGGGATTTTAGTGCGGTGGTGGCAATCTCAGGGTATTCCACCATGACTAATCCACAACACCGGCAGAGTTGTTGTCTCGAACATAGTTTTAAGGCTGCCGTCATATCAAGGACTACTCCGCATTCGACATGCATATGGTAGTGTGGTATTGTTTTACTTCGAAGGTATTGTTGGAAGGTCGGTGGTAACTTAGCGTGAAGGGGTTTTCTACGGAATAACTTTTTTAAGCTATAATGATGTTTTATTGGGTATATTCGATTTTTCAAAAGTAAGATTGATTTTTAAGCAGGTCCTTTGCGGCCCAGTACCATTTGGTCCACGGCCCAGTACTGGGCCACGGCCCGGGGGTTGGGAACGAAACTGCAGGTGAACGAAATCGGTCGTGGCAGAATTTGAACTTGCGACCACTGGATTACTAACCCAGCTCGCTAACCGCTTTGCCATCATCCATTTAATCGAAAATTTTCTAGAAGTTTGGCGATAACTATGCCTGTGTTGAATTTTTTCATACTTGTTATGCCTGAAAAAAAATTGACAAAAAACAATGATTTTTAATTTTTTTTCCACTGCACAACAAACGCTGTTTGCGTGCATGAAACGAGACTTGCAGCTGACACGCTCTCTCTGCTTTCGATGCTTGAGGTGGAAGGAGCTCTCGGCATTCTGGTGGGAGACAGGCCATCTCCCGCCAGAGTTAAATCAGTCGCCACTGCTGTGACGCTGTCATTGGTCGACATGTGCTCCCGATGGCGGCCATATTTTCTAGGACGCAGGAGGTCTATGTGACAGGACACGTCACATGCATGGACGCTGCCGGTGCTACGGAACCAAGATGAAGGCATCAACAGAGCAGATGCGTCGAGGCAGGGCGCAGTGTTGGGCCACCGCAGCAGGGAACGCGGCGGCTCACAGATTGGACCACGAGGGGTTTTTCGTGTCGTCTGAGGCGTCGGTTCGCCTCCGGTGAGGTTCCCAGCTGGCCTGCCACCTCTGTCGCTGAGGTGAGAGATGCGCCGTCATAGTGTTGCCGTGTGGCACGGAGCCACACGGCAACGTCTCCTTTTCTTCCTCACATTGGCTTTGATGTTTCCTCGTGGCCGGAGAGAGGGCTCATCATACTATTTTATTTTAAAAAGGTATGTAATATTATTCAGAATTATCAACATTTCATAGGTATTTCAAATTTGTTACAAAATTTAGTGAGGTCGTATTGAAAAATATTGAAACCATTGACCAGCGTCTTTTTACACTTAATATTTGTGATTTTTGTCATTATGAGCCACTAAAATGACAAGTGGCACCACAGAAAGACACGTAGTTAAGTTGTCTTTGGATAACAATTTGACATTTGAGTTGTACGTTGTAGTACTCAAGTAATTTTCCTCGAACAATTTAAGAAAAAAAATGACGCGATAAGTAATTAGTATAAAGTAATGTGCACGATAATACAACTATTTACGTGATGACTAGCGGGTAGCCATATGGATGTTAATTCATTATTTTACTTGATCGATTAGTTAAAACATGGGGGTCTCTGGTACTGTAAGATTTCGTGTGATTGTTATATTATTGCTGTTTTTAATTATTTGGCAAGTGTACAGATTATATCCTGGATATGCACCTCCAGAAAATGCAGTATGTATTTTCAATATTATTTAATTTATCCACAAAAAAATAAACATTACTTTACAGAAATTAATGATAATTTTATTTTAGAATGAAAAGCCTGGTGAAGTGTTAATTCCTGAGAAGATAGTTAAAGTTTCTGTGTATTATGAGGCCCTTTGTCCTGATTCTAGACATTTCTTTATTCATCATCTGGAAGAAACGTTTCCTAAATTGAAAAACAACATTAATTTGCAGTTAATTCCTTATGGAAAAGCCAAGGTATGATTTACAATTTATTGCCTTTTTACATTTTATGACTTGAAATATTCCAGCTAAGCCTTCAATTTTAAAGTAATACATAATACCTATATACATTACTGGTAGATTTATGCATTTTTATCACAGGAAATTGTATTTGGTTGAAATAATTTCTCAATATAAAAAAATAGTGCAAAAAATGTTTGGATAAAGTGCATATATACATACTTACTTACCTTAGCAATTAATTGATTTTTTTGCACATTTCAATTTTTAGTATATGTTTTTTTACATTTTTTTAGACATTTATATATTTGTAATTGGTATAAATTTTTCTTTGAAAAATAGAAGGGTAATTATTTACAAGTGGTATAAGTCTTCAATTTTGCTGATTTTTTTCTATAGATAGATAATAATATACCTACAGATTACGAGAAAAATAGTAATTTTCCCGGGAAACGCCTAGAATTTAAAAAAAAAATTTACATTACGAAAAATGTATTTTAATACATTTAAAACGAGAATATCGAAATCGTTTTAGGTCATAAAAACAATGTCAAATATTAAGTGACTGTATATAATGCAACTCGCTCACGCGAGTCGCAATAATAACTACATACAAACCTAACCTAACCAATTTTTACAAAAAGTTTACTTAGAATAGGTTGGTTAGGTTTGTATTTAGTTATTATCACGAATCGCGTGAGCGAGTTCAGTATGTAATGCAACTCGCTCACGCGAGTCGCAATAATAAATACATACAAACCTATCCCAACCAATTTTTACCAAAAGTTTGCTTAGAATAGGTTGGTTAGGTTTGTATTGCTTGAGTTCCTATTAAGTAACTTTATACCAAAGTATTAAAATAAAATTATATTTCAAACATGGTTATGCACGAGCTATTACGATTTTTGGGTCCATTTTACTCTTTTGAAGAAGTTGAGAAGGATTTGTAATCAGGAAAATACAAATTCATATCTACAAAAATAAATTATTATATATTAGTAAATTAGGTACCTACTTATTTTATCTGCATGATATAAATTATGTTGTTACGAGCAAATATCTTTACAAATAGTCAGTGGTGTAGAGAAGCTAGAGGTGATGTACAACGAAATAAATGTAGTCCAATTTATTAAAATTCAGCGCCTACGTTGGCTTGGACATGTTTGCCGGATGGATGATGATCGTATTCCTAAAAAGGTATTAGAAGAAGTAGAGGCAGACCTAGGGTTGAGATGGCTGGACGACGTGCTGTGCGATATAAGAGAAATGGAACTAATAAATTGGAGAAGACTGGCGGTCGATAGGGAGGGATGGAGACGGTTTCTGGAGGAGGCCAGGGTCCGTAGCGGACTGTAGTGCCAATGACGATGATGCTGAGGACAGTTTGCATAACTATCAACCAAGCAAAAAATCCAAAATTATGTTCTGCGCAGCCAATTAGCATAAAACTTCCTTGCACTGATGCAAGTGGCAATTTTTATTCTGTTTTGATCGCGAGATTAATGAGTGTAAAAATTGCATTATTCTACTTAAATTTTTAATTTTATTTATTGTAGACTTTTCAAAATCAAGATGGGTTAGAGTTTGAGTGTCAACACGGAGAGATAGAATGTCAAGCCAACAAGATACATGCCTGTGCAATAGAATATATTCACAATATATCGGAACAACTACAGTTTATCAATTGTATGATCAAAGACAATATGGATCCAGATCATGCTCTTTCTAAAGTGAGTACATCTATCTTTATACATATTATGTAGACGTATATATTGCTCCATCACTAAGAGATACCTCAGTCAACTACTTGAATCTCATCTTGCTATTCAAATAATTAATTTTTCACACCATCATAACATATCCCACAATGTGGTGTAACCAGCAACAGGTGAGCATTACCTTGTAAAAGAGCACAACCCAAATGTTTTTCCTCCACACACCAGTCTCACTTAAAAAAGCAACATTCAGACTGGGTGGTGAATCTTATTGCTTAAAACTATTTTAAACGGCTCTTACTGGATACTCGAAAACTATGATAATAGTCAAAAGTGGAAGTACTATTATTAGACAGTGCCTCATAGCAAATTAAATTAGAATTCAAATTAACTGATTTTTACAATGTTTTCAACTTAGAACGTTATGCCGTTTTTGTTTAATTTTATGTTAAATTTACATTTTAAACCAATAATCAGTATTTAAAAATGGTTTAGACACAGCATTCTTTTTGTTTAAATTTTATAATTAGAGTGTACTATCAAAATAGTGTGTAGAAATCATTTTTTATATTAGGTACTTCTGGGGCAACTTACAAGTACAATATCAAATGTTAATTTAACACACACCCAATAACAAGATGCCACATTCTGGAGACTTAGATATTAATTGTCTCATAGATCCAGACGGAAAACACATTTTGAAACTGTGCCTCCACTGGGAATCGAACCCGGGACCTTTGGATCGGCAGTCAGATACCTAACTAAATGAGCCAATTATTTACTATGTAAAGTTGATTTCAAAAAGGTCCACTTCATTGAAGATATGTCGGCCTTCGTGGCTCAGTTGGTTAGATATCTGACTGCTGAGCTAAAGGTCCCGGGTTCGATTCCCGGTGGAGACACAGTTTTTAATTGTGTTTTCAGTCTGGATCTGTGAGACTTAATATCGTAAGTCTCCAGAATGTGGCAACTTGTTATTGGGTGCGTGTTAAATTAATATTTGACATAGTACCTGTTAGTTGCCCGAGAAACAATATTAAATAAATAAATAGTCTGTGTATTTCTTTCTTAACATAACAACGTTTGAAACACTGGCTTAGAGTATGTAATACTATTAACCTCGTTTTATAGCAGAGAATGTAGGTTTATAATATGAAGTATTAATATGTATTTTATAGTCAGTTAAACTTATCAACAATTTTCATTAATAATGATGTTAGCTATTGTTAACTTGCATGTTTTGCAATTTGCTTTTGTGTTTTTGTTTCGGTTGTTATACACCAATAGTGATTATTGCTATTTCTGTGATAAGCACATAATAAAAAGTACCTGCCACATTTTACATGGAATATAATATGTATCTATAACACATAATATGAGTCTTGAGATTATATTCAATTAGCTATGCATGGCTTCACAAGTCTATAAATTATTGTTTATTAAACATATTGATAAACAGCGCGACACACAGTTAATGTGTAAATATTTATCTACATAATGTTAATTTATGCAAATTTAGAAAAATAACTAATGATCATTATATAAAATGGCTTCCTAGGGAACTAACAGGTACTATATCAAATATTAACTTGATACACATCTAATAACAAGTTTTCTCTTTTTGAAAATATATGATGTTAATTGTCTCACAAATCCATAACACCTTCTTCTTTTTCTTAGCCTTGTCATACTTTAGGTAGGGTCGGCTCTCCTAATCCTTTGATGCCAGGATGATCTGTCCTGTATTGTCGGGGCTGGTATTTGGGATGAGCTCACTCATACTACCCCACCACGTGGATAGTAGACGTCCTTACTTAAAACACCAAATTGAAAAATGTGTTTCCACCGGGAATCAAACCCAGGAGCTTTGGCTCAGGATTCTGATATCTATGTCGAATTGATGTAGCTTTTTAACATAGTTTAATAATTATGTTATTTATTATTATCGAAATATTCTATATATATATTTCATACCAGGTGTTAATGTAGATATGATAGTAAAAACCAATAATTATCTATTTACAGCTTTTATTTAAAATATACAATATACACAATATTACACGAGATTGAGATAACTGTCGTGTGAGAGTTCTAAATTGGCACTGCCCGTCTTCGTTGGTTTTCCATTTCTAGAACATTTTGTTTTCTTAGTAATCGTTCCATGTTTCAACTTATTAATATTCCGCCACAATAGTATAACAATTATTTTAAATTGGACATAAGTATAAAATGCCTTAAGATGGTTTAGCCACTAAGAAAGAATGAATGATGAACAACTGTAAAACCAAGCGTACAAAGCCGATGCTAACGTAATGAAATAAAAGGATCAGCAAAGTAAAATCAGAGAGCCCGATGTGATCAGTTCCATCAAGGTGAAATGGGTTGGTCACATAATTAGAATGGATGACGACAACCCAGTAAAACATCTCATACTCTCCACACCACAAGGACGAAGAAGCCAATGTGGTTAACTGGTATAAATTGCCTACGGGCAATAAGTCCACGACATTATGTAATTTTTTTGCGTTTAAAGAATTTTATCATTGTTATTATGAGTCAAACTGCGATGGATGGACTCTTGTCAGTACTGATGTATCCATTCTGAAAATCATAAACTGGAAAAACGAGGATTCAGAAAGGCAAGAATGGAAGAGATTGCTGGATTCAACCAATGATGAAAGAAAAATTTGACATTCTCTTATTAACAAAATGTTGACATGGTCGATATAATGTTACTGTTAGTTGCCTAAATAATTCATTTGTTTTATTTTCAGTGTGGTATGTTGTTTTCTGTGGATACTGCATTAATAAAGCAATGTGCCGTCAATTCGCAAGGTTCCGAGTTGCTCAAAGTGCACGGTGAAGCGACGCACATTATCAAACCATCCTTCATCCCGACTGTGCTCATCGACGGTTCCCGAGAGAATCAAGGTAGCTTGTTGAAGAATTTCAAAGTTGAATTGTGTAAACATTTTGCAGACTTTAAAATGCCTTTGGGGTGTGCGTAGCAAATATGTGGAGATAGATATCTTGCTGTATACTATAACATTGCGTCTACACAAAGTAACATAATTCAATAGGTGTAACTAAACATTTTTTTTGTAAAATACTCTGTAGTAGAATATATCGTAATATCTTATTTTTTTAATTATTTATTTTCTTTTTGGTAATAATATAATAGAAATTTTATCTGTTAATAAAACTATTACAATTTTTTTTGCGACATTTGAAATAGAAAAGTTGGCATTGTTGAAATACAAATTTCTAAGATTTACTTCCATTTACAGAAAATTTATCTATTTCTTAGAATTCCATTATAATTACTTGTTTCAATATTTTGACAATATACACTTCATCCTACCAATGAGTCAAAGAAAATAGATAACATTTAAAGTTTTAAAATATTTAAAAAAATATACTATGTACTTTCTTTAATTCCTAAATTTTTTTTAATAACAAAATAATTTAAAATTTCTCAAAATTCAATTCTTGAGACAAATCCTTAAATACACAGAAAAATTCTCAATAAATCCTTAAATACACTGAAAAACACCATCGATAACCAAGTACAACCCTCTCTTCTTACAATGTTCCTCCAGTTCTACCTCACCCTTGACCATGACGACACCAAAATCACACCCGCTTCAGTCTGTACTCACCCGAAGAAGGGAACGGTTGGTCTCCGAAACATGTCGTGAAACATGAAATAATTAGTGGAATTAAATTACCTAGTGTGTTATATTTAATATTTCTAATAATGAATTTCCACTAAGTAGAAGCCTCCATATTTGATATTCAAAAGCTTTAAAATTTTGAGTGTATGTACTAGGTACAAAAAAGGTCACATGTGATAGTTTAGAGATTGACTTAATGCAGTCATTTATTTAAAAACCAACGTTAAATTTCGATATATCTGATGTTTTGACTATGCAAACCACAATTTACCATTTTTTGTCCGTACATTATATTTTTTTACAAAGATCAAATTTTAATATTCTTATTTTTTTTATTTTAACTAATTCGTAGGAGTACTACAACTTCTATGAGTTTATATAAGAATATACCTATCTCTAGAAATATTCTTATAATACATATATTTTTTTTCTATCTTATATTTATTTGATATAACCATTAAATAATTTTAAGAACTGTAAAAATGTCTATAACTTTTTTCTTATTGTTTTATGAAAAAAATATGAACAAATTTATTATATTATAAGTAATTAGATTTTTTACCCACAATTTTTTTTTAAATACTATTTCATTTTAATATATTAATTTAATAAAAAAATAATAATAATAGACTGCCTTCATACTTGTCATTTTGAATTTATAAGGTATGGAAACAAGGTACTTTTTATTTTGTTGAAGCTTTTGTTGAAATAAATTTTTGTTCATTGATAAAATTTACGTAAAAAATATGATCTCTCATAATATTATTAGAGGTGTTATTTGCTCAAGAAATTTACCGACATATAAATCTTATTTAAACACATGCCTTTAAGGATGCCAGTTATGTCTAGTGAAAGCGATTGTGAGCATAGATTGTTTGTACTCATCTTCTTGGATTTAAAATTTTTATTAGAAATACATTTTGTAATTAAAATAAAATGAACTTCTACCATGTTAAAGAAAAAAACATGAAAATTTACATTTTAGTCACATTGTCTAGATCAGTCTAGATACTAATTATGTTTTTACAATCAAATTCATATCTAGATTATAATGAAACAAAGATACTGGTTTGATTGTGAAGATTATAATTAAGTTGTTTTATTTGCGCAGTAATTAGTGATGATGATATATTTTAGTTTTAATAATTGTGTGATAACCTTTGCTCCAAGACACATTAATAAATATTTAAGGAAGTACTTACTGTGTAAATAACGTTTTTGTTTACAATTTAAGTCAATTAATCAAACCACTTTGTAAAGACTCCGTGCAACACATCACAAAGTAAGAAGAATGTGTATGATTTTCTTATTTCAATTTAAGATATTACAATTTATGTAAGAAATAGGAGACTTTTTCGAAGTTGAAATAGCATTTGCATTATTTTGTAATAAAAAACGAACAATGAACAAATAACATGATATATATTAGCGTATAATAAAATTACCCAACACCTAGTAAATATAACTTTGAATATTTTATAGCACTTTCATTCTTAAAAAAAATTATATGAATAAAATTTCATGTGCAAAAAAACTGCACTGCTTACATACACTATTTTAATACACAAGTGATGAAGTTCTCAAGTATTTTATTCTAAATACTTTTACTGTTATAAATACTTTTCATTTTAATATAAATATGTGGTTATATATAAAAAAAAGATCTCACAATTTATTCACAGCGCAGTTTCTTTGTTGATAATTTATTAAAATGCTTTAACTTTTCAAATTGATTAATCTTGAATTACGATTAAAAATTAAATTAGTGCTTAGAATAATATAAGTTACAATTTTGTGATAAATTTTTCAAGTATGCAATTGTATTTTTTAAACAACGACGCATTTATATAATATAGATTTAAGTTTTTGTTGCAGCTATGTATATATTTGTTATCCATGATTTTTAATTTTTATCAATGGAATTAATTTATTAAACATTAATTGACATTAAAATTTTGTTATATTTTTTATACATCATATTAAAATAAAATTATTAAAAATAAACATTTACTTGAAATTATTTGAACTCAACAAAAAAAATATATTATAATAATACTTGTTAGGTGTTTTCAAATGTTTAAGATAATCAATGTCTAGAAGAAGATAGCAAAATACATGTAAATAAAAATATTTTGGATCCAAACTTTTTTTGTTTACTAATACCATAGTAATCTTAAGGTCGAATTACAATATTTTTACTTTTATATCTAGTTAATAATTTGAAAAGAAAAATTAAATTCCAGCAAAAAATTCAATACTTATTAACATTCCATAATATGTAATTAAAAAAATATATACATTAAAATAATAATTATATTTAAAAAATTAAAATAATAACATATCTTTGTTTATTTCCACCTTGTTCTATATTCATACTGTATTTATGTTAATTCAGAAGTAGCATGAAACATTAATAAATGCAGTTGAAATGAGATCATTAAGCAGAATTTATAATGAGAGTGTAAGAAATGTGAACAAAAGGAATGTAAGATAACGAAAGATGTCATCAATAGAATGAAAGTGAACACACTGAGATGTTTCGGCCACATGGGAAGAGTGAATGAAGAACGCCTTATGAGAAATGGAACAAGATATCGAGGTTGTCCGAGAAAAGGATGGTATGACCGTGTGAATGACATCGCGAAAGAGGAAAATGTAAGAAAATTGAACAAAAGACGAGCATGTATGAAACGATGCTTGAATGTAGATGAGGTGATGGATAGAAAAATATGATATTCAGTTCTCTCTCTGCCTACCCTGTGAGGGACATGGCATAATATGTATGCTAAAATGTAGCTCAATTTATGCAATATTTTTTTGCTCAATAATGCTTTTTAATATCTTATTTCAAAAATAAATATGTATCTAAATGTATATTTATAAAATGATATAATAAAAAATTTGTAAACACTTCTTTGCACTTCACATATTAGTAATTTTGTTACAACTTCATCTTCATTAAGTTTTTATATGATTTAGTCTAAAAAGGGACTCTGTTTTTTTTTAATTTGATACGAAAATTCATTTGGGTCCGACAAAATCCTTGATATTCTGATAATTTTCTTGCTTCATTGGTGCTTGTTACTACGTGCAAATACATATTAATCAATATGGATTTTTAAATTGGAGACAGCTTTCTTAAGATACTAATCATAAACATTGACCAGCAATGTTTGCTTCTTACTGATTGTCTTCTCAGTGTGACTATGTTGAGCCTCCCACCAACATTACTATAATAAGCTTCTCAGTTATATTCTGTCCACGCTAAACTTTGTTATGATTCATCCCAAAATAATAAGTCATACAAAAGCCTATATCTTAAGAATGACTGTTATGATTAGTTGAAATAATATGTATTGCTAATATATACTTAAACAGGGTTTCTATGAATGATCAAAAACATTGTTAAATTAAAAAACTTTTTAAGTATAGACAAACTAAGGTAAGATTGCCCATTCTTCTGAATAAGTTTGCAAATGTGTTCATCACAGTTTTTAATATTTATCAATCATTCATTCATTCATGAGCAATTTTATCTTGGCATTACTTTGTACCTATATCTATTGGTGATTTTGTTAACAATTACAAAAAATGTTTAACTAAATCAATATGTCCTATTCTGATTCGTTTCAGAGTACGAAAACGTCTTAAAATTCTTTTATCCACGCGGTGTGACATAATGAATCCTGTATAAATGCAGTCAATTTTTTGACATTTCTCATATACTAAAATTTAGACGAATCAGAATAGGACATAATATGTAGGTAATTTAGAAAGTAAATCATTTTTCTACAGTGTATATAAATTGTATTAAAATTTATTTATGAAAGGAGTCAGTTACTTCAACAGAGATGTGAAGATGGTTATTTTATTTTTATTGGTTAATACCGTTAATAAAGAGTTAAAAAGACATACCTACTCTCAATTTATAAATCAACAATGTTAGATTGCTTTCTTAGTGGATCAGAGAAAATAAACACAAATTAAAAAGTAATAGTAAAACTTTACAAATAATACATTAGTTATATGTAAAAAAAAAAGAAAAAATCAAAGTATTTACAGGGCTTACGACTTGTGTCCGACCGAACCTTCAGCTTCGGCAAAAAAGCACCTTTGGATTTTGCCAAAATTGAGCCGAAAGTAAAGTTTTCTATCAGGAACTAAAAACTGAATAAATTGTACGAACCTGCACGAATTTGGTTTAATTGAACAAAAACTCCACAATTTGCATCAATATTTTTATAATTTACAAACGGTATCTTTATAAAACTTCTTAGATTCAAAATCTGACCGTTAGTCGGACACCACTTACGACATCTTTTTCTCCTCCTTAACAATTGTACCACATGATGGTGGGGTCTGCTTTCACTGTCCTCAGTTCTGTGCATCTTTCAGGATAACTCCATTACTAGCCATATCTTGCCTCACCACTTCTTTCTGTATGTACTTTGGTCTCCCTCTGGATGTTCTACCCAGCATATTTAAATTTTATGTTAACGAACTGCCATTGATTAAGATATGTGACCATTTTGTGCATCTAATTCAGTTGTATATATGCCATTAATGGAACTTGCAAACATCTATTAAGGAGATCCGTTTCAGCAATTTAGTTTTTTTTTAGGTTCCCCTTTTTGTGAACATTTCTCTATAGCTGAGGGTCAATACAATAAAGAGATAATGTTGCAATCTGTGTAGGTTTTAATTTTGATACTTCTATAATGTATCCCACTTTCTCTGTTGAAATATATTATAATTCTACACAACTTCATGCATAGATGTGATTTGTTAAGAATCTATATTGTATTGAAACAAATTACTTTTTGACATTTATAGATCAATATAAACGAACAGGTTACTTATGTCAGTCACTTGTTTAATAATGTGAAAGATTATAGGACTACACTTACATGTTGCCAGTCATAGCTTCATGGCTATTGATTTTGAGAATGGTTGTGGCATAATACAAAAGCAAAAAATGACAGTCCTACCACACTGCATTGGATAGCCTAGTATTCACACCATTTTTTTTAAACATAACCTACAAATGTTTGGTAAAAATACCAATTTAGTCATTTATTTTAATATTTTAGTTACTTTTTTTTAATATATAATGCAACTGGCTCACGCCAGTCGCAATTATAACTACAAACAAACCTAACCAATCTATTTTTACCAAACTTTTGTAAGTTAGGTTTACAAAAATGGTGTGAAGACTAGGTTATCCCACTGCATTAATCATACAAGTGAAAAAACCTCAAGTTCAGAAGGGTTGGATTAAAACAATTATTTTATACGAGTTTATGGAAAGTATGGAAAGCTGATGAAATGAGAATTTATATGCCACTTGTACAGTGCAATATTTTTGTGATTACTAAATGAAAATAAAAATTATGCAAATTGATTGGTTTCATTTTTATTACACCCAAATTATTATCAGATTCTGTTTCCTTTCTGGAGATACATAATAATATGAAGTGAGCAGACTTGGAGAAATTGATAGAACACATGGATGTACATAAGGTAATGGATGGAAGCATAGATAAAATTGTTGTAACCGCGGGGGGGGGGGGGGGGGTCGCCGCCATCTTGCTCGAACCAAGTTTCATAGTGACCATGGATGTAACTAAAGAAATGGATGGATGCATTGATCAAATTTTTGAAGCTGCAGGGCGATTTCAAGGAAGTGCTGATTATCTTCATATATAATTTATTTTAGTAAATGAAGCACAAGATTAGTTTAAACTGGAGTAAATAAAACATTATTTCACTATAGAAAACAAAAATAATATATGTATATAGAAAACTGCATATTTTCAAGACTTTACTGTACCTACATACTCAAAGCAAAGGAATATATAAAAAATTATAAAATGTATACAATGTAACAATAAAATTATAAAATGTATAATTTATAAAATGTAAATAAAGCAAAGCAATAAAAATTATTATGTACTTTTAGAAATTATCCGAATAAGTACAACATATTTACAATATTACATAATGGCCAAATTGTATTAAAAATAAAAACTGGTGAAAATAGATTATTTTCTTGATTTTTTAATGGAGTTCTACATGTTACTGCCGTTAACGCCGTCAGCGATAAAAATGCGGTATCTACAATTTATATTTTCAAATGAGATTAGATTAAAAAATGCGTTTTATCTTTTAAAAAAACACGTGTGCTCCCAGAAAATACACGTGTTATTTTAATTTTGTATTGCTTCTCGGGCAACCAACAGGTAGGTGCTATGTCAAATATTAATTCAACACGCACCCAATGACAAGTTGCCACATTCTGGAGATATGTGATATTTATGTGTCCCCACCGGGAATCGAACCCGGGACCTTTAGCTCAGATACCGAACCAACTGGGCCATGAAGGCCGACAAATGTTAAAAAAACACATGTTACATTAAGGACATTATTTTTGTCTGTAGAATACCTACAGCCCGATTTCTAATGTATATACATACATATAACAACAACTTCAAAGAACATATTAACGGTGAAAATAATGTTAAAAAAATCTAAAAGACCATTAATATTAAATGCAACACAAATCCACTTACCTAAAATGTGACAATCCTCTTTCTTGGGATGATTTAAATCTACTCGATCGACTTTTGCAACCAAAAGCAGCACACATCACCATATTTGTTTTTATTTAATATTTCATAGAACAAATAATACACTGTTTCAACACAAAAATGATTTTAAAAATAATAAATTAGGTATGCAAAGGACACCCTGACAGCTAGACGCCAAACTGGTTGGAATAACGCGCGGCTTCAAAAATATTACGAATGCCTCTATCTATCCAGTAAGTGTACATCCTTGTGCTACCAGTGCTACATTTGGGTCGAGCAAGATGGCCGCCAGGGGGTTTCTCCACACCCCCTATTGGACTCAAATGTCTTAATACATATTGGTTCGAAAGTTCCATCCATTACATCCATGATAGAACATAGACAAGCAAATATTTCCAGGCCAGAAGTTAGTCACGAGTCACAGTGATGGCACTACAAAAAATTGTGTTATTTGATTTTACAATTGCTGACAATACAACACTTATTCATCCATCATTTTTACAAAACAATACATAAAGTATTTTATAAACAATACCATAAGGCAAAAATATTTATGCCTGTGGAGATATTACTGGTATGGAATTCTAGGCAACGCAGTGTGGACAACTTGGGAGGGATAATACATTTTTCAGTCACTAGATTTAGTGTTGTATGTCCTCTTACTCGCTTACTTTACGTGTCCGGCTGGTTCAAACCCTGCCACTCCAATATGCGGCGACTACTATCGCCTTGTCGTTTGCCATAATCAGGTCTCCAGGGGTGCATCCTTCCCCCATAAGAGAGCATATCAGAAAGTGTCTCTCATCCTGGGTTACACCGCACTCACATAGAGTGTCATCTTCAGAGATGTACCACCATTTTGCGAGGTTCACTCTACATCGTGTGACACTGACCCTTAATCTGTTGAGGGTAGTCCATATACAGAAGGGCAGGTTTTCTCCTATTGGAATACCCTCACGTGGATGCATCCATAGCTCCGCTTCAAGGTCCTGCTTCCACAGATCTTCTCTCCTTTGTTGTGAGTTTTCAATCGGGGAGTTGCTTTTAATGATGTTTCTGGACTTCAGACGTGAGGCTGTTGGTGATATAGAGGGTGCCTACAATCATGAGTTTGTACTTCTCTGCATCTGCAGCTGTCCTTTGTCGAGTGTGGGGTGGAGCGATTCCGACAATTGGATATAGTTCCCCAGTCGATGTTGGCTTTAAGCATCCCGATATTGTTGTACCATTTCATTAATTGCTATGTCCACTTGTTTTGTCATACTCCGCAGCAGACAGACACAAACCCTGTGCTGAAGCTCTTAAGTATTGACGGTCTTGCCCCCCATGTAGTCCCCGTTAGTTTTCGTATAATATTGTTTCTAGCACATACCTTCTGCTTTGTGTTCATACAGTGCTCTATCTAAGGCAACCCCTAGATATTTTGGCTTATTGCAATGTTTCAGTGTTTCTCCCATTCATTTCACGTTCAGCTCTCTGGAGGCATCTCTATTCTTCAGGTGAAAAGCACACAGTTGTGTCTTTCCTGGGTTTGATGAGTATTTACCAAAATGTAAACTTTATGTCCTCTTTAAAGTTTACATTTTGGTAGATACTCATGTTAGTAAGGTATTTATATTTTTTATGGACATTATTCTAAGAGTGGCCCCTTTCTTACCAATGATAGGTTCAATGTTAGTTTGTTAACACATTTATTGTCTTTCCAATATTATATATTACAAATAAAGTCATTACTCTTAAAACACTTCACTTTATAGAGCAAAAAATTGTCCTATTACATTATATAAACATAGACAAATTAATCTAAAAGTTGTAAATTAGCAAATTTCTCAACAGAGTAGAAACCAGCTTTGACTTGTCTGCCGCCGAAGAATCTTCCATTTAAATCTATAACTGCTTTGATGGCGCTCTCGATCCTTTTGAATTCAACAAATATTCTGACGGCTTCCTCGGGAACTGCCCCCGGTAGTTCAAACAGTAACACTTTGATAACATCACCGTATTTTGTATTGCATTCGTCTTTTACTTCAGGTTCCAGTTCTTCATCGACATCTCCAGGGCCGACCATATTCTGTAAAACAGTTCAATTTCCAATTGTAAAATTTAAAAAAAATCAATATGGAAAGATTAACTTTGTAGGACATTATAATAAAATTGACTTATTTTCTTATTATAACTAGAGTAGGGCTTTGATAATCGGAACACCCAAAATATATACTCTGTTCAGATATATGAAGCGTTCGGATTATATTATGTA
The DNA here is from genome assembly GCA_963576475.1 of Molanna angustata. Lineage (NCBI taxonomy): Eukaryota > Metazoa > Arthropoda > Insecta > Trichoptera > Molannidae > Molanna > Molanna angustata. Next base: position 45,399,795 of record OY754967.1, read on the forward strand.
GGTACATTTGAAAGGCTGTTTTTTTTTTATTGAAAGTATGTTTTACTCCAGCAAAATGCTATTATTTACAATTTTTTTAAATAATGGTATTTAGCAGCACTACAAGTTACTGAGAAACAGCATTTGCTTGGAGTAGGGATGGGCGATTCTTTCCGAAAAGATTGATAAATGAAGATATTAATATGGATTTATCTTTTAATCAATTTGAATCGAAGTTTGAAAAATCGTTTCACAAAAAAATCAATGCCTGAAAGATGGATTTCTCGGAAATCCATCTTCGATCTTATCACAATAAAAAAATCGAATCTCGATCTGGAGTGTCTAAGATCCATTGCTAAATATCGATTTTTTTGGTCCAAAAAATTGATTCTTCAATTAGTCGATCTCTAACTTCATGTATGAACATGTAAACCAGCCAATAACAAAAAAGTAAAACAATATGAAGATACAAAAAAAATAATGACTCACTCTGAGTAATACAACTTTACTGGGAGACTTCATTATATCTGTAATTGAAGGCTCAGGTTTTGATTCATTTGGCAACACTGGAGAAGGTTCTGAAATAAAAGTTGGACATATCATTTAGTAATTTAACAAACTGATTCCTGAAAGAGGATAGTTTTTAGAGTAATACGAAGAAGTATCTTGGCGAAAAATCTTTATATACACCTGACAAAATATTTAATGAAAGATTTCAATTAGCATGGATTATTTTCCTATGTTTTTATAAACACCATTGCTTCATTTTTTTTTGTTTTTGTATATTTTTGTTTGTAATCTGTGATGACTATGTTTGGAAGCCTATGGATGATTGGCCAATACAATACATAGAAAACCATGAAGGTATTAATATGAAACTATATAAGTTAGTTTCTTATATATTTTTAAAGAAAAAATGCGAAATCAAGCACCAGCAGAAATAATATATTAACGATATTAACAGTAGCAATCCTAATATGATTAATAGTAAACCTACAGCAAGTAAAGGTCCCGAAATAACAAAATGGTAGCTGCTTTCAACACACAAAGGTTGAAAAATTAAGGCAGCTACTGACAAATGTTGGGGTAGACTTGACATAAGATATACAAAACCCACCTACAAAAATCTATCACAATGGTGGCAAATAATATTCTTGGGTAAACGCAAGGCAAAAGTAACACATAGAGAGACCTGGAGGTGGAGTGACACTGCACAACAGGCTTTCTCAAAAAAGAAAGAAGTCTTTAAGACATGGTAGTATTAGAGAACAAGCAAAGATAAAATAGCATATAAAACAGCTAACAAAAATGCTAAGCATGTAGTGACCAAAGAGAAAACCAATTCGACTCGGGTACTCTATGAGAAGCTTGATACCAGAGAAAGCATAATCTCCCAATGGCACAAATACTATGACCATCTTCTTAACAACAATAATTGACACCTGCCTATGAATCTTCGACTTGTTAGATGGCAAACAAGAAAACTATCGGTCCCGTTGGTATTCCCATTCAGGCGTGGAAGGGCCTGGAAAATAGAGGTGTTGAGCTGCTCACAAAATTCTTCAACAGGGAAACATCCAAAATGCCGGACGTCTGGAGACTAAGCACGATAATCCCACTCTTTACGGGAAAAGGTAATAAGTATGAATGTAATAACTACCGTGAAATAAAATTGATGTGCCATACTATGAAGTTATATGAAAGAGTGATCAATAGTTGACTTAGGTCAGAATATTCTCTATCAAAAATCACTATGGATTCAGACTTAGCATTTCCACAACAGACCCAATGTTTTCCCTAAATACCATAGCCAAAGAATATTGGGAAAAGAAGGACATGGAAAAGACATTTGGTAAAAAGTGCCGAGAAATTTGATATGGTGGAGACTCCGAAAAATAAATATACCTGAGAATATATGCAAACGTGAAGGCTGAAATAAGAATCCCAGCAGGAACTACCGGAGCAATTGCTGTCACAGAGGGGGTAAACCAGGGATCTGTACATAGGCCATTCTAATTTAATCTTGTGCTGGATGCACTAATGGAGGATGCTCAGATGCGGTCTCTATGGACTTTCATATACGCGGTGACATAGCAATCTGCACCGAAGACAAGGACTCCCCACGACAAGCCCTTTTGGCGTGGAAGCATCAGTTACAGAAAGGAGGCCTAGTGCTGTGTGTGAATAAAACACAGTTTATATGACTTGCAACGTTCTTCACACAGATACTGACCCGATTATAATCGATGGGCAGCAAATCACGAGATGTGATGACAATTATCTCTGAAACGCGATTCATGAGTCAGGGGGCCTGAAAATCAACATTCAGCAACGTATTGCTCCAGCCTGGCTTAAATTGAGAGATGTGACTGGTGTTATTTATGACAGGCGAATACCAGTGAAGATGAAAGGTCATGTCTACAAAACAGAAGAATGATCAGAAGACCGGTGCTGACATATGGCGGCGAGACCTGGTCACACGAAGGCAAGTTCAGTCAGTACAAACAGCCGAGATGAAAATGCTTAGGTGGATGAACGGCATCACAAGGAGAGATAAAATCCATAATGAATATGTGAAACGTAGCCTGGTCGTACGCTGATGGGAATTAGGCTGATGTAGTTCGGACATATTTGAAGAAAAACGCCATAAAACATATGTAACACTGCACTTCGAGTGTCCGGCAAAAGACCCAAAAGGTGTCTCAAAAGACGACAGAAGAGTATGGTGGCAGAGGATATGTATAATAGGGTGGTGTGGTTCAATCAACTTGAAACAAATTTGAGACTGGTAACTGAATTTAATAATTTCTAAAGAAAAATTTGCATAGTGTGTTTCCCCCCAACACATCATATGATTCCTCCCAGGCCTCGAAGATATGCGACACCAAGTTAACACTGGCATCAGTAGTTGAGCGACCTGTCGTAAAACCAGTGTTTATTATGAAGTAGATCATTTTTGTGAAAATGACTTTGTAACTGAATAATAATAATTTGCTAAAAAAAAATTCAAAAATTTTTCTAAAGGTCGGTAGCACGGTCGGTAGGTTGGGTCAGAACTACTACCCGATTTGAAAAGTGGAGTTATTTTACTTAATTTCATTAGGTTTGGGAACATACCACACTCAACACATTTATTAAATATCAAATCTAGTTCAGGCGCGATAATGTCAATTATAGGCTGATAATGTTTACAGAGATACCCCAGAGATCCGAAGTCTTTTTAACGTTTATAAGTTTAAAGGATTTTTAAAGATTTTGGAATACTTTTTAACTTTTTCAATAATTCTGTAGATACAAATTTTTGTTTTGTATGTGTCCTTTACACACAAGTGCTTGCACTCTAGTAAAGGACAATATGTTTGATTTTACATGTTGAATATGTGTTAATTATTATATTATCTTAAAAAATAAAACATGTTAGGTACCTGGTTGTGGTGAGTGGACCATTCCTAGCGGTGGTGGAGGTGGTAAAGGTCCTCCGTCTCTTTCGTGTATAATCCGACCACCTCGTTTGGATGTCTTTTCCACTTGCAGCGCAATGGACATACCTTGTTCTTTCCTACCCAAACCTTGACCTTCCTGCAAAATTATACATTAAGATAATCAATACTGGGATACCAAAAGATGAGACTAGGTAGGTACTTACTTTTCCTTAGAAAATTACAGAAATGGTTATCAATTATACATTTATAATATTTCTCCTTAAGTTGATTTACTCTAATTTCTCCTTGAAAATATTCTAATGCCATCTGTTGAAAAATAGCTTTCACTATTTAGTCACTACATATTATATCTGTATTATGATATTAGCCACAGATGTCACTTACATAGATAGGGACAAATGTATTATTTTATTCAAACGTTTACAAATTAACACATCAAGTACCTATATATTAACTTGAAACAGTATATTATTTTAGTTTCACTATTTAGTCACTACATATTATATCTGTATTATGATATTAGCCACAGATGTCACTTACATAGATAGGGACAAATGTATTATTTTATTCAAACGTTTACAAATTAACACATCAAGTACCTATATATTAACTTGAAACAGTATATTATTTTAGTTTCACTATTTAGTCACTACATATTATATCTGTATTATGATATTAGCCACAGATGTCACTTACATAGATAGGGACAAATGTATTATTTTATTCAAACGTTTACAAATTAACACATCAAGTACCTATATATTAACTTGAAACAGTATATTATTTTAGTTTCACTATTTAGTCACTACATATTATATCTGTATTATGATATTAGCCACAGATGTCACTTACATAGATAGGGACAAATGTATTATTTTATTCAAACGTTTACAAATTAACACATCAAGTACCTATATATTAACTTGAAACAGTATATTATTTTAGTTTCACTATTTAGTCACTACATATTATATCTGTATTATGATATTAGCCACAGATGTCACTTACATAGATAGGGACAAATGTATTATTTTATTCAAACGTTTACAAATTAACACATCAAGTACCTATATATTAACTTGAAACAGTATATTATTTTAGTTTCACTATTTAGTCACTACATATTATATCTGTATTATGATATTAGCCACAGATGTCACTTACATAGATAGGGACAAATGTATTATTTTATTCAAACGTTTACAAATTAACACATCAAGTACCTATATATTAACTTGAAACAGTATATTATTTTATTCAAACGTTTACAAATTAACACATCAAGTACCTATATATTAACTTGAAACAGTATATTATTTTATTCAAATGTTTACAAATTAACACATCAAGTACCTATATATTAACTTGAAACAGTATATTATTTTAGTTTCACTATTTAGTCACTACATATTATATCTGTATTATGATATTAGCCACAGATGTCACTTACATAGATAGGGACAAATGTATTATTTTATTCAAACGTTTACAAATTAACACATCAAGTACCTATATATTAACTTGAAACAGTATATTATTTTATTCAAACGTTTACAACTTAACACATCAAGTACCTATATATTAACTTGAAACAGTATATTATTTTATTCAAACGTTTACAAATTAACACATCAAGTACCTATATATTAACTTGAAACAGTATATTATTTTAGTTTCACTATTTAGTCACTACATATTATATCTGTATTATGATATTAGCCACAGATGTCACTTACATAGATAGGGACAAATGTATTATTTTATTCAAACGTTTACAAATTAACACATCAAGTACCTATATATTAACTTGAAACAGTATATTATTTTATTCAAACGTTTACAAATTAACACATCAAGTACCTATATATTAACTTGAAACAGTATATTATTTTATTCAAACGTTTACAAATTAACACATCAAGTACCTATATATTAACTTGAAACAGTATATTATTTTATTCAAACGTTTACAAATTAACACATCAAGTACCTATATATTAACTTGAAACAGTATATTATTTTAGTTTCACTATTTAGTCACTACATATTATATCTGTATTATGATATTAGCCACAGATGTCACTTACATAGATAGGGACAAATGTATTATTTTATTCAAACGTTTACAAATTAACACATCAAGTACCTATATATTAACTTGAAACAGTATATTATTTTAGTTTCACTATTTAGTCACTACATATTATATCTGTATTATGATATTAGCCACAGATGTCACTTACATAGATAGGGACAAATGTATTATTTTATTCAAACGTTTACAAATTAACACATCAAGTACCTATATATTAACTTGAAACAGTATATTATTTTAGTTTCACTATTTAGTCACTACATATTATATCTGTATTATGATATTAGCCACAGATGTCACTTACATAGATAGGGACAAATGTATTATTTTATTCAAACGTTTACAAATTAACACATCAAGTACCTATATATTAACTTGAAACAGTATATTATTTTAGTTTCACTATTTAGTCACTACATATTATATCTGTATTATGATATTAGCCACAGATGTCACTTACATAGATAGGGACAAATGTATTATTTTATTCAAACGTTTACAAATTAACACATCAAGTACCTATATATTAACTTGAAACAGTATATTATTTTAGTTTCACTATTTAGTCACTACATATTATATCTGTATTATGATATTAGCCACAGATGTCACTTACATAGATAGGGACAAATGTATTATTTTATTCAAACGTTTACAAATTAACACATCAAGTACCTATATATTAACTTGAAACAGTATATTATTTTATTCAAACGTTTACAAATTAACACATCAAGTACCTATATATTAACTTGAAACAGTATATTATTTTATTCAAACGTTTACAAATTAACACATCAAGTACCTATATATTAACTTGAAACAGTATATTATTTTATTCAAACGTTTACAAATTAACACATCAAGTACCTATATATTAACTTGAAACAGTATATTATTTTAGTTTCACTATTTAGTCACTACATATTATATCTGTATTATGATATTAGCCACAGATGTCACTTACATAGATAGGGACAAATGTATTATTTTATTCAAACGTTTACAAATTAACACATCAAGTACCTATATATTAACTTGAAACAGTATATTATTTTAGTTTCACTATTTAGTCACTACATATTATATCTGTATTATGATATTAGCCACAGATGTCACTTACATAGATAGGGACAAATGTATTATTTTATTCAAACGTTTACAAATTAACACATCAAGTACCTATATATTAACTTGAAACAGTATATTATTTTATTCAAACGTTTACAAATTAACACATCAAGTACCTATATATTAACTTGAAACAGTATATTATTTTATTCAAACGTTTACAAATTAACACATCAAGTACCTATATATTAACTTGAAACAGTATATTATTTTAGTTTCACTATTTAGTCACTACATATTATATCTGTATTATGATATTAGCCACAGATGTCACTTACATAGATAGGGACAAATGTATTATTTTATTCAAACGTTTACAAATTAACACATCAAGTACCTATATATTAACTTGAAACAGTATATTATTTTATTCAAACGTTTACAAATTAACACATCAAGTACCTATATATTAACTTGAAACAGTATATTATTTTATTCAAACGTTTACAAATTAACACATCAAGTACCTATATATTAACTTGAAACAGTATATTATTTTATTCAAACGTTTACAAATTAACACATCAAGTACCTATATATTAACTTGAAACAGTATATTATTTTATTCAAACGTTTACAAATTAACACATCAAGTACCTATATATTAACTTGAAACAGTATATTATTTTATTCAAACGTTTACAAATTAACACATCAAGTACCTATATATTAACTTGAAACAGTATATTATTTTATTCAAACGTTTACAAATTAACACATCAAGTACCTATATATTAACTTGAAACAGTATATTATTTTATTCAAACGTTTACAAATTAACACATCAAGTACCTATATATTAACTTGAAACAGTATATTATTTTATTCAAACGTTTACAAATTAACACATCAAGTACCTATATATTAACTTGAAACAGTATATTATTTTATTCAAACGTTTACAAATTAACACATCAAGTACCTATATATTAACTTGAAACAGTATATTATTTTATTCAAACGTTTACAAATTAACACATCAAGTACCTATATATTAACTTGAAACAGTATATTATTTTATTCAAACGTTTACAAATTAACACATCAAGTACCTATATATTAACTTGAAACAGTATATTATTTTATTCAAACGTTTACAAATTAACACATCAAGTACCTATATATTAACTTGAAACAGTATATTATTTTATTCAAACGTTTACAAATTAACACATCAAGTACCTATATATTAACTTGAAACAGTATATTATTTTATTCAAACGTTTACAAATTAACACATCAAGTACCTATATATTAACTTGAAACAGTATATTATTTTATTCAAACGTTTACAAATTAACACATCAAGTACCTATATATTAACTTGAAACAGTATATTATTTTATTCAAACGTTTACAAATTAACACATCAAGTACCTATATATTAACTTGAAACAGTATATTATTTTATTCAAACGTTTACAAATTAACACATCAAGTACCTATATATTAACTTGAAACAGTATATTATTTTATTCAAACGTTTACAAATTAACACATCAAGTACCTATATATTAACTTGAAACAGTATATTATTTTATTCAAACGTTTACAAATTAACACATCAAGTACCTATATATTAACTTGAAACAGTATATTATTTTATTCAAACGTTTACAAATTAACACATCAAGTACCTATATATTAACTTGAAACAGTATATTATTTTATTCAAACGTTTACAAATTAACACATCAAGTACCTATATATTAACTTGAAACAGTATATTAATTTATTCAAACGTTTACAAATTAACACATCAAGTACCTATATATTAACTTGAAACAGTATATTATTTTATTCAAACGTTTACAAATTAACACATCAAGTACCTATATATTAACTTGAAACAGTATATTATTTTATTCAAACGTTTACAAATTAACACATCAAGTACCTATATATTAACTTGAAACAGTATATTATTTTATTCAAACGTTTACAAATTAACACATCAAGTACCTATATATTAACTTGAAACAGTATATTATTTTATTCAAACGTTTACAAATTAACACATCAAGTACCTATATATTAACTTGAAACAGTATATTATTTTATTCAAACGTTTACAAATTAACACATCAAGTACCTATATATTAACTTGAAACAGTATATTATTTTATTCAAACGTTTACAAATTAACACATCAAGTACCTATATATTAACTTGAAACAGTATATTATTTTATTCAAACGTTTACAAATTAACACATCAAGTACCTATATATTAACTTGAAACAGTATATTATTTTATTCAAACGTTTACAAATTAACACATCAAGTACCTATATATTAACTTGAAACAGTATATTATTTTATTCAAACGTTTACAAATTAACACATCAAGTACCTATATATTAACTTGAAACAGTATATTATTTTATTCAAACGTTTACAAATTAACACATCAAGTACCTATATATTAACTTGAAACAGTATATTATTTTATTCAAACGTTTACAAATTAACACATCAAGTACCTATATATTAACTTGAAACAGTATATTATTTTATTCAAACGTTTACAAATTAACACATCAAGTACCTATATATTAACTTGAAACAGTATATTATTTTATTCAAACGTTTACAAATTAACACATCAAGTACCTATATATTAACTTGAAACAGTATATTATTTTATTCAAACGTTTACAAATTAACACATCAAGTACCTATATATTAACTTGAAACAGTATATTATTTTATTCAAACGTTTACAAATTAACACATCAAGTACCTATATATTAACTTGAAACAGTATATTATTTTATTCAAACGTTTACAAATTAACACATCAAGTACCTATATATTAACTTGAAACAGTATATTATTTTATTCAAACGTTTACAAATTAACACATCAAGTACCTATATATTAACTTGAAACAGTATATTATTTTATTCAAACGTTTACAAATTAACACATCAAGTACCTATATATTAACTTGAAACAGTATATTATTTTATTCAAACGTTTACAAATTAACACATCAAGTACCTATATATTAACTTGAAACAGTATATTATTTTATTCAAACGTTTACAAATTAACACATCAAGTACCTATATATTAACTTGAAACAGTATATTATTTTATTCAAACGTTTACAAATTAACACATCAAGTACCTATATATTAACTTGAAACAGTATATTATTTTATTCAAACGTTTACAAATTAACACATCAAGTACCTATATATTAACTTGAAACAGTATATTATTTTATTCAAACGTTTACAAATTAACACATCAAGTACCTATATATTAACTTGAAACAGTATATTATTTTATTCAAACGTTTACAAATTAACACATCAAGTACCTATATATTAACTTGAAACAGTATATTATTTTATTCAAACGTTTACAAATTAACACATCAAGTACCTATATATTAACTTGAAACAGTATATTATTTTATTCAAACGTTTACAAATTAACACATCAAGTACCTATATATTAACTTGAAACAGTATATTATTTTATTCAAACGTTTACAAATTAACACATCAAGTACCTATATATTAACTTGAAACAGTATATTATTTTATTCAAACGTTTACAAATTAACACATCAAGTACCTATATATTAACTTGAAACAGTATATTATTTTATTCAAACGTTTACAAATTAACACATCAAGTACCTATATATTAACTTGAAACAGTATATTATTTTATTCAAACGTTTACAAATTAATACATCAAGTACCTATATATTAACTTGAAACAGTATATTATTTTATTCAAACGTTTACAAATTAACACATCAAGTACCTATATATTAACTTGAAACAGTATATTATTTTATTCAAACGTTTACAAATTAACACATCAAGTACCTATATATTAACTTGAAACAGTATATTATTTTATTCAAACGTTTACAAATTAATACATCAAGTACCTATATATTAACTTGAAACAGTATATTATTTTATTCAAACGTTTACAAATTAACACATCAAGTACCTATATATTAACTTGAAACAGTATATTATTTTATTCAAACGTTTACAAATTAACACATCAAGTACCTATATATTAACTTGAAACAGTATATTATTTTATTCAAACGTTTACAAATTAACACATCAAGTACCTATATATTAACTTGAAACAGTATATTATTTTATTCAAACGTTTACAAATTAACACATCAAGTACCTATATATTAACTTGAAACAGTATATTATTTTATTCAAACGTTTACAAATTAACACATCAAGTACCTATATATTAACTTGAAACAGTATATTATTTTATTCAAACGTTTACAAATTAACACATCAAGTACCTATATATTAACTTGAAACAGTATATTATTTTATTCAAACGTTTACAAATTAACACATCAAGTACCTATATATTAACTTGAAACAGTATATTATTTTATTCAAACGTTTACAAATTAACACATCAAGTACCTATATATTAACTTGAAACAGTATATTATTTTATTCAAACGTTTACAAATTAACACATCAAGTACCTATATATTAACTTGAAACAGTATATTATTTTAGTTTCATGTCACAGGAATTTTCACACATGTTTTCTTGATGTTTTTTGTTATATGAGGTTAAGAAAATATTGATTTGGATCAGAGTAAAACAAAGGTTACTGTAATAATGAAGTGTCTAGGTAGTATAAACATTACAACAGAGTGGACACTAAGAAACCTACATCATCCATATTGGCATCTGACCATAGAAATTAATCCAACTGTCAATTTGTTCAAGAGAATTTATTTATTTAACATAGTATTAAGTATTAAGCCAAGATGCGTATATTCTGAACATTTTGTATGGGATAGTAGACAATTTGGATGAAAAAAACACCAACTTAATATTATGTTCTATATATGGATGACTCAAAATTCGGAGTAGAACATTTTTTAGAGTTTTTGTGTGTCTTTATGTGTGTGTGTGTCCCACCCCCTAATAACTTTTGATCCGCTTGATGCCCAGAGCTCAAAATTTCAAAAAGTATAGAAAATATTAGACCTACAAAAAATAAATGCTCAGAATTTTGAAATTTTGTTCCAGTCAGGGGTTAACAACATTTGATTTATTTATCTCAAAAACCATAAAAGCTAGAATGCTAAAAATTGATATAAATATAGACAAATACAATATCTCAAACTAATTTTAATGAAAAATTCCAAGGGATAATCAACTTTTTTTATTAAGTAAAATATATTTTTTCAACAAATTTATGTATTTCCAAAAATTATGAAAATATTGAAAAATGCCAAAACACCCCAATTAGGTGATTGAATTTTCTTTAAAAAAATATACACGTTACAGTAGTACATCACAAAATTATAAAACAATATTTGAAAAAAAAAAGAATTTTGTGAAAATATTGTTTCATAATATGTATGGCAGAATACACAATATCAACAGGGAATCTATTGGATTGATACTTAAATCTTCATACATACATACCATTCAGGGAAAGAAAAAAGTACTGATTTCCATACTATCCTATCTTGACATACATGCTTTGTAAAGGAAAATAAAATATTTTAAAACATTCAATAATTTGTATTCAAAATATTATAGTTAAATTATCATATAACAGTTGGATCTCATGCGTTATATGCAACTAGTACTGATCAAAGATAATTTGAACATTGAAATATTGAGCAACAATATTACTAACCTTAAAGCCATATTTAGCCATGATCTTAGCAGCGACTGAGCTGGTTCCGTATCCTCCAACAGAATATCCCGGCTTGTCTTGTCCAGGTGGGGTGGACGAGAAAGAGGGAGGCGAGGGGGGTCCTGTCTCTACAAGGGAAGGGGGTGGAGCGATGGCAGCTCCACCAGATCTTGACGACGGAGTCCTTTCTATTTCTTCTTCCATTTCCATACGCCTCTAAATATTTCAATAAAAACGTAACCATGGAAACTTGATGGTATTCAGAAAACATAATATATACAGTCACACTTGTTATGTAATCCAAATTATATTTTTCCTACATAAAGAGTGTCACAATTTACAAAACTATTTTATTTTTTTTTCTATAAACATATTTATTTATTTATTTATTACATCTCACAAATAATATTTTGAAAATTAATACACAAATGTATTCAACCTCACTAGGAAAAAACCTGTATCGTGGTTAAATATAATCACATTTTTGTGAGTGACATAAATACAGAGTTTACTGAGTACCTATAACATTTTACAACAATAATAGATATCAACAGTATATATATTTATACGATATTTTTGTTTTTACTGCTACCTAAATGATCTTTTATTGGTTTAAGAATTTATTAATTTCACATTTTATTGCCATGTTATTAAAATACACATTGTATTTACTTTTTTTGTTAACTTTTATCTATTGCATCTTCATCCATGGTCGGAAAATTATCCGAAATATACAAGGTGCATACAACTAAATTTAACAATCGTACGTTTACTGTAACAGAACCAAATGCATGGAATAGATTCCCACATACCCTCAAACAATTCGAAAGTATTACTTTCTTTAGAAAAGGCTTTCCAAATGCACTTTTTTGAGATATCTTTCAAGAAACAAAGACAACATTAAAAAAAATATTTCAAGATAAAATTTCATAGAGACAAAAAAGATAAAATGGAAGCAAAACAAATGAGTGAATACATCAAAACTAACTAACCGGCATCTTGTCCATGAGATCTTCTCCTTCACTGAACCGTGATTTGCGCTTTTTGTGATTTCTCCTTTCTCTTTCTTCGTGTCTCTTGTCATTGTCCCGGTCTCGTTGTTCACGAAGTTCTGAACAAAAATCAAATCATTAAATTAAAAAAAAACTGTAGCGGTCGCTCATATTTCGATGCTTGCACTTCCATCACTATTCACGTGTTACAACATAACAATGCCTTGCTTTATTATACTGCCGCCACCGCTGCCAACTTTATTCTGTGTACCTTCAGCACTCCAATACGGACATATAGCGGGTGATTCCTCAGTATGTCGCTTTAATTAATTCATTTTAATTAGAAAAAATTAACTTTAATTGTTGTAGTATTTGGAGCAACCTCTTTTATTAATCATAGATTATCAGTTGCCCATTTAATCTTTATATAAAATACTCTTGACAGTGGATGTTTAACCAATATTTAAGAACATGCACATTACCTTCTAATCAATAAATTAATCATAATTAAATAAACTTAATTAACCCAATAAAACATGCATGGCCAAACAATAAACTGACTAGCGATACTTACAGTGCATAAATACATAAAAAGCGATTAAGTATCTAAAACTCAGAGATATCCTTGCTTGACTAATTTGACACTGCATATCTGGAAATAGTGGATAACTCATCTTTTGCAAAAAATTCCCTGTTGGTTATATAGAAAAATATTTTGATGTGGAATGTAGTGTCGTACCTTTTTACTTAATGTATAAATTGAAACATTCGTAAACCATACATGTTAGGCTATAATAATGGGTATTTTAAATCAAACAAATGATTTGGTCTACATATATATTTTTTCCTGAATCCAGGACGACCGTTTCAGCTTATTAGGCCCTTATCAACTGGTGGCTTTTGGATGACTTTGAATATTTATTATAAGTCATAGAAAGATGAATTCTTGCTAACAATTTTTATACAATCATTCTCTATTATGACTTTATTTCTTTCATATCTACTCACTGTATACTTTTTATATAAGTGATAGATAGTTACTTATTAATAATTTTAAGGTTTTTTCGTTGACACAGTGGAAATTCATAATTATAAATTGTAAAAAAAAAACGTATAAAAAGAAAACACAGTTTGATTCCACATTGAGTATGTTTAATTTGCCTAAGGCAAATTAAACATACTCAATGTGGAATCAAACTGTGTTTTCTTTTTATAAGTTTTTTTTTTACAATTTATAGTTACTTATTAGTAATCTTACTAATAAGATTAGATAAAATGTTAGTGCATAGAGAACCTAGAAGTCATATTTCTTGATATGCATAATGAATCACAGTGATACATTACTGATATTTTTGATAAAACATATTGATAATACCTTTTACAACTTTTTCATAATCGTTTGGCCACATGGGATCATATTCTCCGATAAACTCCCAGTCATAGTCCTTGACAGATAAAATGGATGTACCAAATATGGAGTGTTTCTGTGAGTGGGCAATGATTGGAGTACTCGGGTAAATACTCTCATCATCGTCACGTTTGGTTTTTAAATCAACCACGGGTGGTAGGATCTAAAACATTTACATCAAAATAAGTCTGCATTGGAGTCTTTAGTGAGTGGTGTTCTACGTTATATCCGGGATGTCTAGTCATCGCTAAATTTGACACGTTGACTAGACAACCAGAAAAGATTAACATGGAGGCGGGCCACACAAAGAATGTTTGATTACAGCCACCGTGCTCAGTAATGAGGATATTTATGAGAGAGATACATCAAAATAATACAATATTGAGCAGACAGCAAAGATAACAATTACGTTTAAGCTGAAACAAAATAATGCCAGATGATTTGATGTTTAAATGCACAAATAAACCACTTATTTGATTGATATGCACGTTGGGAAGACCATAGAACAAATTTTAATGTCAAAACTGCTACATAACATAAATGACAACAACGGGTGTGCATATTATGGTAGAAATAATATTAAAATAATAACATATCAAAATTTACTGTATCGGTTTATACTTTTGTGTTTAAGATATAAGTTACTATGTAATATTGTAATTTGTTGTGTTGTGATGTCTGGAGTCCGCTCTAATATTTCATAGCTATTTAAAACCAAAATGTCAAATATTTGGCTTGGTAAAATTGTAAACTGCTAGCCCTAGAACAGGGTTACCTAGTTGGGCAGCAGTAATCTTCATAATAGTCTTTGTTATAAAGGTGTGAAAAATAAATAAATATTTGAGAGAAAGTCAGTCCAAAAATCGTCAGTTTAGGCCCGAATGATATATTCATTCTCCAGCTTGAGACTGGTCTTGAGCACGCGTCTCAACCAAAACGCTATTAAAGTCATTTCACGAGCCAACATCGTGCTTGGTGTAGAAATCGAAGAACTGAAAGTACTGTCAATGTGTGAAGGTTCCCTGTAGAATTACCTGTTACCGAGCACTACTGGGACAGGAGACCCTCGCCATGACTGGCAGGCCTTCACGTTTGTGGATCACAGGTAGTGGTATGATAGTTGTTCACTCCGGGGATGAATAGAGCTACAACCTCTGAAATGTTCCTACCCCACTCCATTCTCCTCTGAAATGTTCTCAATGGAGTGGGGTAGGAGACTGCGAAATTCTGTTAGTGTTAATTATCGTCTGGGGATGAATAGGGCCACAAGCTCTGAAATGAGTGCAGTAGGAGACTGTGAAATTCTACATGAGCTTGATCTCAATCCTGGTCTCGAATTCCATACTTTGTAATCTGGTTGGTTGGAAAAAAATTGCCAAATGGGAAATAGCCCGCCAGTGTTCAATATATTTGTTTATTTTATGTCAAAAAAGATAAATAAATATGATAGGGACAGTCCCTGTGTAATATTGGGGCAGTCTTTAGTCTTTGTTAGTTGAACAACATTATTTTAATTAAATAATAATAGTATAAACATTTACTTGAGTTGCCTTTCTAATGGAGTCTCGTTTTGGTTGTGTCGTAGCTGCCTTCTTGAGTTTTAACTGTGACTGCAATAATTTAATACCAGATGACCATGCGGCAACCTTCTCTGTTGTCTTTCCCTTTATTCCGTCAAAATCGTCGTAAAGTGACATCCTGAAATTTCATACACATCAAAGTATTGCTTAGACAACAAAATCTGAAACTAATAAATATCTACTCCAAAATTTGACTTTAAAAGAAAATTAATTAACTTGATCACGCGAATCTCAATAATAATAGACCGACAACACATTAATTAACTTGATCACGCGAATCTCAATAATAATAGACCGACAACACATTAATTAACTTAATCACGCGAATCTCAATAATAATAGACCGACAACACATTAATTAACTTGATCACGCGAATCTCAATAATAATAGACCGACAACACATTAATTAACTTGATCACGCGAATCTCAATAATAATAGACCGACAACACATTTTTTCGGGTGATTAGGTACACATTTATAAAGCTTTCCGAGATTAAAAAACTTGACGTACTTATTTGGCGATAAAGCATATTATCAAAAAGAAAATAATAAACAAGATGACACTCAATTCTAAAAATGCAATGTAGTTTAAAAACCAAATAAAGTTATTCTAAAATAAATCGTAGATTGACATAGTGATTCAAAAGTTCGCTGCAAATTTAGTTAACAATACAATGATTTATAATTTAACACTACGATAAAATAAAACAATTCATTTCATATAAATACCTGATGAATTCAATTAAATACGTCCAAAAATAACAAATAATCAAGTTCTCAAAAATTCATCCTTCATGACAGTTTCGATTTTTGACAAGTATAAAGCAAAGACAAATCCATGGTAGCGTTCGGAAAGACGCTCGGCGATCGCTCGGCGATGTAAGAGCGTCATCCTAAGCGTTCGGAATTCATCGAGCGATTCGCGCGGTGATTCACTCTGCCCGTTCGGAATCACGGTTGACTCGCACCAATGTCGCCCAAGTCGCTCGATGAAATTAAATTTTTTGGCGGGAATTATGAATTTTCGCATGACATTTTGTTTGGCGGCAATTTATACTTTTTCACATAGTCGTCAGCACTTTTAGTTTGGTATAGTTTTAGTTGGTTTTATTTTTATTTATAATTATTTATATGCAGATATAATTTTAATTTAATTTATTTAATTATTTATTTGTTATAATTTACAATGGACATGAATTCATATAAATTTATTATGAATAATAATGGTCAGCCACAAAGAAATGTGGAAGGCCAGTATTTAATGGTTAACATCAACAGTAAGTATATTTTGTTTTATGAAATGTTTTTTTATAATACCCATGCATTTAATCTACATATGTTTTTTGAGGTGCCTGTTTTATAATTATTTTAGATCTACACCAAAGTTTTATCTCTCTGCATAAATCAGCATTTTAATAAGTTGAATAAATGAATTTAAAAAAAGATATATAATATTGTAATGGAGGAACCCATAATAAATTGTATAATTATATTAATTTCATTGAATACGTAATATGAGGTGGAGTTTATTTGTTTGTACAGTTTTTATTGGTAAATTATATTTATTTGGGTTGAATTTTTGTTGTAAATAAAAAAATAAAAAGGTATTAATATTTTTATTTATGTATGCAATATTGTAATGAAAGAACTTAAAATATATCATGTGTTTTTTTAATGATTGGTATAATGAATGGTTATTGATGGGTCGGTATTGTTTATTGTATAGTTCATGATAGTAAATTTAACTTTTCAACTTAAAAAATTGTAAATAACACAATAATATTTTTATTTAGATGGATCTATTGTGTATGCTACGCAGCCAAGTTCGGAAGAAAGTGCACAACTTCTTACTGGTAAGTTGTTTGGAACTGTGTAAATACTTTTTTTTCACTTTACTTTAATTCATTTGTTGATAATAAATTAATTTTTCAACCTAATAAATCATTGATTATAAACCTACATAATAATATTTTTATTTAGATGGATCTTTTGTGTACGCTACGCAGCCGAGTTCTGAAGAACATACACAACCATATACTGGTAAGTTGTTTGGAACTGTGTGAATATTTCTTTTTTCAGTTTATTTTTACACAATTATTATGGACTTTACACTATCACTACACAACTGTAACTTGCATGTCACAGTGCAAAGTGCAGTAGACTCGATATGTGAGTGCATGTTTTACTATCTCAATTGAACGCTTAGTGGGTATATATGATACCGGCCCGCCACGGCCCCATGTCCGCGAGAGAGATCCACCGTCCTATTCGAGTAGGTTGTGGCTAAATTTCTCCGCGGAACCTACCCCGACCGTCAGCGGAATTCTGGGGAATTTTATTTTAATTTTTTTTACATGGCAATTTTTTTTATTAATGATTTTGCACTTTTTTCAAAAAAGAGAATTCTGACAGCTACCGACAGCTGGTCAGCTGACTTTTTAATCCAAGACTGCCGGACACTCTCCGGCACACAAAAAAAACAAACCAACTTGATATCTGAAGAACCCTTGGGATTCCGCCAGAGAATCCCAACAGGCCCTGACACAACAGAGGTACAACTGCCCCAAAAAAAAATTGAACACTTAAGGTACCTCCGCCACGCGGTAAATTTTTTTGTAAATCTTTTGGCAGCACTTTGTAACTGTAGAGGCCTCTTCAGACTGCAGCCGAAGGATAGAAGCAGCTTCTCAGGCCGTAGTGCGCCTCGTAACTTGCAATTTTTTATTTTACACCTGACTTTATCTTATAACTGACTCGAGGCGCCAACGGCCTGGGAAGTGTCTGCCCTAGCGCAAGCCAGGGCCCCTCTTTTGTAACCGTGTGGAGGGGAGGATTACCATAGCCTGTCGCGCCCTTGACCCAGAATTTCTCGTCTGCAATCGCTTTTCTGTTCTCTTTTTTTCTCTTGTTCTGGATCGAGGACCTATACCTGAGGACGTCACCCACCTGTAGCTTCCTGCTGGTCTACGACGGGGTGATCTGCTGAGCGTCTCCCTCAGCAGACGGTCGAAGAGGAAAGGACCGCGTTCTTGGGGTGAGTGCCTTCAATTCTCTCTCGATCCAAGACCGAAGCTGGTCACACTTTACATAACTAGGACGCCCTGCGTCCAGAGGACTGACGGCCCTCTCTGCTACCGCAGAGAGAGAGCTGGTGTCAGATTGTCGCCCAACTTAGTGGCCTTTTGAACGAGCGTGTTCAAACGAACTACACGCACCCTGAGATCGATCTCTCTCAAGCCGGCAAAGATATATTTTGAAAAAGACTTATAAGCATAATGTACCATTGTGCCTTTTTGGAAATTTACTGCCTCACTAGACAAGTCTGTTCTGAGGCAATACAGTGATAACATAGTATATATCAGTATATATCCTAGTTTTGAACTGATAGTATTGCGAGAACGTATGTTTTATAGGTGCTATTTTATCTTATTAAGCTTGTAGAACCAACAGTATATAAATAAAACAAGAACTGTATTTTAAAAGTGTTTATTATTGTTATAAGACAATACATAGCATGATTTCATAACTTTAATTCTTGCATGGTCTCTATGTTACTATCATATAAAATAAAAGTTTTACTACTGTATAAATTTTTAACAATGGGTATCTTAATTGAGCTTTTAATTGTAAACTAAGTGTACAAGAAAAAAGGGAAACCAGAATTGTGTTCTCAAAGGTGTGTTTGTGTCTAGACAATTGTCA
Organism: Molanna angustata; assembly: GCA_963576475.1. Taxonomy (NCBI): domain Eukaryota; kingdom Metazoa; phylum Arthropoda; class Insecta; order Trichoptera; family Molannidae; genus Molanna; species Molanna angustata. Next base: position 45,419,799 of record OY754967.1, read on the forward strand.
AAATTGTGTTATCACAAACGAATATAATATGTCCTGTGTGAACTTGACAACCAGCTGGGTTGGTTTCCATGTTAAATTGACATTTCATTGTATCGTAGACATGAATAAACCCAGAATACCTGGCAATGAATAAACCCAGAATTTAACAAGCTAAATCTGAAATCGATAATTGCTAGATTTTAATCATATCACAGTTAACAAAGTCTCCGAAATAAAATTAATATAATATATTGTGAAACTTTGATGTTTGACAATTGAGTAAGCCATAGAAGATCATAGAATAAAGATATATATTCTGTAGGAGATTTTACTTACCAGAGACTACAATATATGGTAATAAATTACAATTGTTTACGGCCGGGATAATAAACGAAAGAAAACAAAAAAAAATACATATATTTATTTGTTTATTTGTATATACAAACAAAATAGGAAAGATAAATTTGCGACTTAAGAATACTATATTTTTTTAAAACAATAATAACAATTTTATTTCATCGACGATAATTATTATGTGTTTAAATTTTATTTCATCGACAATTATATTTTGTATTTTAATTCAACTTGTATATTTGAGCATTTCTGTTATATTTGGATATTATTGTATTTTTTTTTAAATTTTATATATTTGACGCGCTATTGCGAGATTTTTTTATGCAAATAATTTTTATCCTGCTCAAATTTTTTTTACATGTTTTTAAATTGTTTTGTCCATGCGACACCTATTTTAGGATTTTTTATTTTTTATTCTGATGTACCATATGTAACTAAATTCCTTTCGTAACCGCGCACCTTGCTCATCTTGAGGGAGCTCGATTCGGGGTGTGTGTGTTTGGATCGAGAGGAACTTGGAGGCGCTCACGGTCCGGTCGCGGACGGAGCGATGCAGACTCGCGGAAGGGGGGTTTACCGGCGGTTTCGGGTACATTTGCCACCGCGCGTTCTCCTCCCGGGAGCGGCTCTCGTGCCGTCTCTCCCCCGCAGTACGGTCAGAACGACGCGGAGTACGGCGGCGGTACGCCATTTAACAGGGATCGCGCGTCCCACGTAGTGCATAGTCCACATGGGCCCCGCGCCGACACTGCACATTTTTCACCACGTGAAGCCGTGGAAAAACAGCTTCTGGCGCCCAACTATAGGATCTACGTGCCATCAGGCAACACTAAACTTGAAGAGACATTCTCGGGGAACTTGGCCGAAGACCCCGAACAGTTTCTAGCAGCATGCGACCGCCACTTCGCCCATGGTGAAGAGAGCGAAACCTTAAAGTGCCAGAAGGCGGCACAGCAACTGCGGGGGCGAGCACGAACCTGGTGGTCACAGTACCAGCAGGGCCTGTGGACCTGGGACCGGTTCAAGAGCCTCCTGCGCCGGAGCTTCGGGACCGAGTCTGTCCGCTCGGCCCTTCTAGCCCACCTGCACGCCGGCACACAATCTGAAGGACAAAGCGCCCTGCTGTATCTCGTGCAGAAGCAGGACATATTCCGCCGACTCTACCCCGGAGAGGAGATGGACGAGGGGTTAGTCGAGCGGATCGTAGAGTTGATGACGCCTCGAAATCGAGAGATATTTGAAATATGGGCCATGGCTGGCGCACCTTATGAACGACTCTTGGGGAAGGCCGAGCGGATGGGCTCGCGCCCATTTGAGTTGGACCTACGCGACACGCAGCCAATTTGCGAAGTGTCAGGAAGACGACCGGGCGCGGATGACTACCGGTCCCCACCTAGGTATCGTGACTCGCGGCCAAGCCAAGAATGTTGGCGTCAGGAGCACCCGCGGGGTCGTCGCGTGGATGATGAGCCACCGCGGTCTTGGCGCACTCCGGCTAACCCGGAACGACCACGCGCGGGACCGGAGAATCGTCCTCCGAGGGAGTGTCGGTTCTGCGGGGACATGCACCCCGTTGGTCAGTGCCCAGTGCTGAGGAGATTGGAAGAGGAGACGGCGCGCTCTAAGGCACGCGCAGCGTCCGGTCGGAGAACGGCAGCCCCCGTCCGACCGGAGCAACTGGGAACAGAGAGGGCATCCGATCGCCCTAGGGCCATCACGCGCCCGGACCCGGACTTGACAACGCGCCGAAGCGATCGGCCAGCTGACGCTCCAATTCTCCAGACCGGAGAGGCTGAGTGCTACGTTGTCACCCATCACTCAAATTTACCCCGGATCAAAATTGAGCTGAGGGGGCAGGAATGTCAAACACTGATTGATACTGCCGCCTCTCACAACCTTGTAAGAGGAGCATTGGTTCCTTCGGAAGCTGTTGTCCCCGTGACTGGTCTTCCGTCATTGAAGCTGGCCCACTCCAACATGACAATGGAGGTACGAGGGGAGGCGACCCTGGAGTGGTCAACGAAGGGCGTCCGAACGGCATCGACCTTTCTCGTCGCGGACGGCCTGCGCGAGGAAGCTATTCTCGGGCAACCTTGGCTCCTGGAAGAGGAGGTCTGCGTTGACTTCCGCCGGGGCTGCGTCAACTTCGGGAAGAGGGAGCGAATCACAATACATTTGACCCCCCATCGGGCATATTCACCCCCAGAAACCGCGACCTTGCCACTATGTGAGGGTGTTCCAGCTCCTGCACAGGGGAAGATACGAGAAGTGTTGGAGGACCTTCGGGAGGATCCAGAATCTCGACCGCTCACGGCTATTGCAGCGCCGGACGGGGCCCGCTACCGGTTGGTGGTGATGCCTTTTGGCTTGGCTGGTGTGCCGTCCGGTTTCCGGAGGACGATGATGCAAGTGACAGCAGGATTCGTTCACGAATTCTGCATGGTCTACTTGGACAACATCATCGTCTCCTCGGGGACGCGGGAGGAGCGCTGCCGTCACCTTCGGCTGGTGCTGGAGCGCCTGGCGTTGTATGGCCTGCGCTGCGCCCCCGAGAAGTGCACTGTTGGTGCGAACACCCTCCAGTATCTGAGACATGCGATGACCGCCACCGTGACTAGTCCGCAGGAAGTGCATGAGCGGGCCATCCAAGAGGCACCAACGCTAACACCAGGGGCTGCCTTATCGGACTTATCCGAATGCTCCGGTCACGTAACATCGGGAAGCTCCGACGATCCACTGGCAGGAATGGCCGACCATTCTGGTACGGGTTCTCAACCTTCGACCTCGGCCGCCGTCTTTCGTCATCGCCATAGGGCCCCGCGTTTGCCGAGCCGCTTTCGGGAGGAATGGACGAATGACAGGACGCTGGATTTCTCTCGAAAAGGGTGGGGCGATTGATACCGGCCCGCCACGGCCCCATGTCCGCGAGAGAGATCCACCGTCCTATTCGAGTAGGTTGTGGCTAAATTTCTCCGCGGAACCTACCCCGACCGTCAGCGGAATTCTGGGGAATTTTATTTTAATTTTTTTTACATGGCAATTTTTTTTATTAATGATTTTGCACTTTTTTCAAAAAAGAGAATTCTGACAGCTACCGACAGCTGGTCAGCTGACTTTTTAATCCAAGACTGCCGGACACTCTCCGGCACACAAAAAAAACAAACCAACTTGATATCTGAAGAACCCTTGGGATTCCGCCAGAGAATCCCAACAGGCCCTGACACAACAGAGGTACAACTGCCCCAAAAAAAAATTGAACACTTAAGGTACCTCCGCCACGCGGTAAATTTTTTTGTAAATCTTTTGGCAGCACTTTGTAACTGTAGAGGCCTCTTCAGACTGCAGCCGAAGGATAGAAGCAGCTTCTCAGGCCGTAGTGCGCCTCGTAACTTGCAATTTTTTATTTTACACCTGACTTTATCTTATAACTGACTCGAGGCGCCAACGGCCTGGGAAGTGTCTGCCCTAGCGCAAGCCAGGGCCCCTCTTTTGTAACCGTGTGGAGGGGAGGATTACCATAGCCTGTCGCGCCCTTGACCCAGAATTTCTCGTCTGCAATCGCTTTTCTGTTCTCTTTTTTTCTCTTGTTCTGGATCGAGGACCTATACCTGAGGACGTCACCCACCTGTAGCTTCCTGCTGGTCTACGACGGGGTGATCTGCTGAGCGTCTCCCTCAGCAGACGGTCGAAGAGGAAAGGACCGCGTTCTTGGGGTGAGTGCCTTCAATTCTCTCTCGATCCAAGACCGAAGCTGGTCACACTTTACATAACTAGGACGCCCTGCGTCCAGAGGACTGACGGCCCTCTCTGCTACCGCAGAGAGAGAGCTGGTGTCATATAGATCAACAAATATTTAAGATGGATCAAACATGTCGAAAATACAATTAAGAAAGTTATATAAATTGAGAGAAACTTTTGACACAAGGACATTGATTCATATATTATGAACTGGAACAACTGTTATATTTTGTTGAATCATTGGATGGGAAGGATTCCTGAAAACCAGCCTCTTCCCTGTCATTATTGCTCAAAGATCATTGATTCTTGTCATCTGTACATATTTATTCTTCTGATCGGCTCTTCTTTGAGCTTGGGGTTCTTGATGTCAGGAAACTTTACTATAAATACACAAATATTTAACACAATATATTTTTCAAATTATTTACTTAAAATAAACACTAAAAACAGACACTTATTGTAACCACAACATACATACATAGATGAAATTCAACATCGTTAAGCATATTTTTAGCATTGTTCTTGTTTTTTAGATGGCTTAACTATACACGAAGAGAATGCTCCTGAAGAACAGAACACCAACATATTAGAGTTTAGTGGTAAATAAATTTAAAATAACTTTATTATAAAATTGTGTAAACTTGTTATTTATTTATTTTATTTGTACCTACATAAAGATCTACAGTCATTTACATTTTGTATAGAAACAGTATTGCAGTACTTTTCTAGTAGATCAGTGTAAATTTCAATACATTACTTATATGATAGGATAGTTCATTTAGAGGATTTTCGCAGTCTTCTATCCCAATCCATTGGGAACCTTTATAGAACTTTTAAGTCCTGTTCGTAGGATAGGATAGTACAACAGGAATTCAAAAATTGCAAGGTTTGTCAACTAAATATTTATGAGAAATTAAAGGAAACTACTGTTCGAACTGCATTGACGGAGAACAAAGATAAATCATACCTAAATTATGTACACATGGCCATCTAGTATTTTGTTTACTTTGTTTTCAGGTAACTCACCTTCTCAAGTTGATGTTTCTCATACCAGTGGCGTGCAAGGGGTCCTTCAACTGGGTATGCCCAACAAAAATTACATCCTCTGTTTAGTCTGCCTCCAGCCTCCATATCTTTCCACCTAATTTTTTTAACTCCTGTTTTATACATACACCATTTACTCAAATTGTGTAAATGCAGGAGTAAATAATCAAAAACTGCATAATATTAGAAATATTCTGTTAATGACCACATTTTTTTATTCTTATATTTGAATAATATGTATGAAATTTCTTATCAATTATACTTATTGTTATTTGAAAATCTCTAAGAATTTTCTTACATATTATACATAACGTTATTTTTTTTCTTTATTTGCTTTTTATAATTGAATCGAATATTAAAACCCTTTTCAATTATGCAGCTTATTACCTCGATTTTTGCATAAATATCAAATGCAAAACAATCTTTTAAATAGTTTATGAAATTTAATTAGAAACAATTATTATTATCATGGTCCTTTTTATTTCCCGACATTTTAAAACCAAACGACATATTCGGTGATTCGAATCAAAATAATTAAATGTATTTCAATGTATTATGTTAGCACTAAACTTCTTGGCGCTAAATGACAGTAACGTAATCTAACGGTCACATTTGTATCTATCATATTGAAACAAAACCAAACCAAGCCATCAGAACATTCTTGCACCCATACATGCAAACTGTTTTAGTATCTCCCTACATGCCAGACATAAATTTTACTTTATAAAATCATGGATACACTAAGAAATATGCAGATACACTAACACATACAGACAAACTTTGTTCCTTTAGTTCCATATCGTATGCTCAAGTTTGTCAGGCATACAGCAATGAATAATAACGACAAAAGTAAAAAGAGATTGAGACTTTGTAGCATAACAAATCGTGAATGATAGAGGTGTTCTGATATTTTAGCTACTGTTATCAAAGCTGTCAATGTTTCTTCCTTGGTTGCAAACGTTTTAAAATAGTGTTGTAAACAGACGAAAATAATTCCAGGCAAATTGAGCCTACAAAGGACAATTTTTCAGGTTTAAAGACATTCATATCTCCGTTAATATTTGCGTTAGAAAAAAATAAAAACTGTTATATGATTCGTGGTATACGTTCTACAATTTGCTTATATTAAAACATATTTTAAGTTTGATTCTTTATTTTTATATTTTGATAGTCATGCCAGCATGTATGGCTTGCACGCCACTGCACACTACTAATTTTCATAGACCTCTCAAATTGAAAAATATTTTTTCTCTTAGGTATACAAAATTAGAATATTTATTACTAGTTGCATGTAACTCATGAGATCCATCTGTCGATGGCTATTATATCATGTAGGTATATTTGAAAAATACGTACGAAGCTTAATCCAAATTATTGAATAGGTATCTAAAGATATTTTGTTTTTCTATACAAACATCTATATCAGTATAGGATAGTGTGGAGTTCAGTTCTTTTTTCTTACCCCGAATAGATGAACAGCTTAATGGTATACATGATTGTATTAAGCTTAGGTATCAAACTATTAAGTCTTCTTACATATTGTGTATAGGCAACTGCCATACAAATTGTATGAAGCAATGTCCTCACTAAATTATTTTTTTCCAAAAATTGTTAAGAAAAGCTTGAGTAGTACTATAGAAAATTAAATCATCTAGTGTTTCGGCGTTTTTCGATATTTTTAAAAACACAAGAAATATAGGCAGTTAAACACATAAATTTGTCACAAAAAAAAGTTTGAGAAAGCTGGAACTTTAAAAAAAACAAATTTGAGATATTGTTCTTGTCTATATTTGTACAAATTGTCACTGTTCTAACTTTTATGGTTTTTGATATAAAATATAGAGAAATGTATTAAAACTTCAAATGTTAATATTGTTGAATTTCAAAATTCTGAGTATGAAATTTTTGTAAGCTTAAACTATTCTATACTTTCCTTTTTTACTCTTTTACTAGTGTTTTCTACACATGTTTGCTCTCTGTTCTGGTTGATATTGTGATCTTTCTTCCAAGCTGGTGCGTGCAATGCAGTCACCATTTACTCTATCGTTATCCATTCTTTTCAACACTCAGTTTTAATAATTTAATAAGTAGGATGTTTGATTTCAGGCTCGTTAGGGAAAAGCTCTTGGACCCACAACCAAATTCTCCAATTGATTGATGCTTATGGGAGACATAGGCATTTATTTGCCAGTACAACAATGAGAAGGGAGTTGGTGTGGAGAAGAATATCAAATGATTTGGGTCACCATTCAGCCAAAGAGGTTGAAAATAAGTTCAAATACTTAAAGGCTAGATATGTCAAACGCAAGGACAACATGAGTGTACGAAGTACTGGAGCCAATAGAGTCAACTTCTGCTATATGGATGAATTTGATGCAATCTTTAGGAATGATTCTCAAATTGAGCCAATTTCGGTTGTTGACACCTTGCATTTAGCTAATTTTCCTCGGCCACCACCTATTGTGGAATCTTCTTTGGCTCCATTTCCTTTGGTGACTCCTTTGGCTCCATCTCCATTGGTTACTCCTTTGGCTCCATTTCCTTTGGCGACTCCTTTGGCTCCATCTCCTTTGCTACCAATACCACCACCACCACCACCACCTCCACCACCAGAGTTTGCAAATGCCGTAGATACTCTGGGTCCATCGAGTCTAAGAAGAGGCTCCAGATATTATAGAGAAAGGTTTTTTGAAATGTGGGAGACAAGCGAGGCTGCAAAGGAGAGACGTCATAGAGAAACTATGTCAATCCTGAACAAAATTTATGAGGAGATTTCAAAGAGATGATAGGTAACTATTGGTTATAAAATAATAATATATTTCTTATCAATTCTTAATGCATATTGTGATTCTAATTATGCTAATGACATTCTATCCAAACATAGTACAACTTGATATGTATTGTGGTGGACCTATCTCATGGTTTTCCAAAAGACAACCTATCCTTCACAGAAACAGAGTTCATAATAGTAGCTGAATGTTATAAAGAAATCTTGTACCTAAAACCTTTGCTGAATGAATTGTTAATGATTAAAATAAAACCAATTATTATATTTTTATTTTATTAAGAAATACAACAGCTATTACAGTGATTAATATACAATAAAGTCTGTATCTATTTGACAGCGCCAATGTCAGTATTTCATAAGTATTAATAAATGTACGTATTATACATATATATACATTTTAATTTTGTTCAGTGTTTAGATACAGAAGAGAAAGGCAAACGTGGTTTCACTGGATTCATGAATCCAGGCCCACGAGCACAGGCGACCAGAGTACCAGTCAGTATAGGTGCACTGTTTTTCTTCGTAATACACATAACACATATATAATCAAAGTTTTATTCAGTTGATAAAAAAACAGGATCTTTCCTTAAATGTTCAAAACCTTTTGATGTTACATACCATTTACATTTTTATACATGAGAATTATACAAAGGAAAGGATTGATGACATTTATTGTCCTACTAAAAAAACGGTTAGCTGACATTGAAGCAAAGCATTTTACACAAATTTTGTGTAAAACAAAATATTATTTTATTTATTTATTTAACATAATAGAATAAAGTGTACATAATATAAGGTACACTTTCAGAAACTTTGCAAATGGTTAAGTATGTATCAAATTTGATTAATTTCTCAAATATCTGTATGAGTAAATATTTTTTATCTAATAATTTAATGGTATTATTATACTTTATTCAATAGTTATATATTTACATTAGCTATGGAATGTGAACTAAAACAGTAATCAGTTGGTAAATAAAACTGTATTACTTATAGAAAAGAGCTTAAACTCTTGTTTTATTTAAAAAAGAAGTTTATTTTTTGACTTAAATGTAATTTTCAAAACCTTTCAAAATTATTAGCTATTACATATATTTATTTTTTGTATCAGTAGGCATAGCCAAAATAAATAATTCTAGTGAAAACTCATTGAACTTTACAAATTTCACAACTTTGTTATAATATATTTATATGTAAGAATATTTTAATTTGTACATCTATTTATTTCCTTTTAATAATTGTATGCATGTACCTTGTAAAATAAAATAAAATATAATGTACTTATTGTTCTATGCTTACACCACACGGATGGAAAGAGTTCAATATGTTTGCAAGAGATAAATCAATTTTTGCTAAGCCTACAGAATATTTGCATCCTAACATTTCTCATAGTATTCCCCATTGACACACTAGAGTAGATGTACAGGGTATTTTATTTATTTATATAATATTATGTTAAGTATGTAAATAAGTCTAAAAAAATACAAGTCAATTTATTTAGAAATCTCTGTAATTTGATAAAAATATTGATATTGTAGCTCAGCAAGACAGTTTTTACCGTTCATGGTGTATAAAAAGAAGATACTAGATGTATGATGGTGCCTTTTGTATATGCACTATGTACATACCAAATTGTGTTTTAAAATTTATTTTAAATTTATAATATTATTATTCTCATTGATTGTCTCTGATGACTACTACATAAATTATTTACTTTTTACAGATTTTGCATCATGAAAGTATAATACTGTTCTGCATATTATACAATTACAACAACTTCAAGGAAATCAACCATTAGTCAACTAAAAGTGTCCAGGCTCAAGATTTCTCTAACAATATAAAAAAAACTATGATTATATACTGTAATTTGTGTTCTATGTCTATGTTTCAATATTTTCTATGTGAGAAATAAAACTAAGTTAAAAAAATAATCTTCTAATTTTGGAATTTATACAATTAATCACCATGTTGACTATTTTCTATTATAATAATTTAGGTCTATTATATACTTCAATTAGGTCATTTACTTTATGACCACTGTTTGTTTAGCCAATGATTCAAAAACATATCAAACTTCATGAATTTCACCACTTTGGTATACAAACATTCCAGTCTAGAATCTATCAGTGATTTCCAACTTTGAAGTCAATTAGAACCTTCACAGCATATAATGTTATAAGTAGGTATAATATTATATGCTGTGATGCAATAGGCATACAAAACTTTTGTACTAAGAATATCGAAATTTTAACTCAAATAACATTTGAACATTTCTTTATTTCCACATATTATCTCAAAAACTATAAAAGCTAGATTATTGAAAATTTATATGAATATAGACAACTAGATACAATATTAAGAATGTTAAACTCATGAAGGTATAATAGAGTTAAACTAATAATAATGATGAACACTTCCTTGCACCATGCGCAAGTGGCGAGTTTATTGCCGTATGGCAATTTATTCCAACTAACCATTGTTTTCAGCCCAGAGAGCAAGAATTGCATGAGAAATAAATTTAAATAAATATCTCCTCTACTGGGAATCGAACAAAAAACAACTGTGCCACAGTATATAATAAAAAAAAAATTAGCGAACACTATTTGCGTGAGAAATGAATTTAAATAATTATACCTCCATTATTTAAATAAACTTCTCCTCTGCTGAGAATCGAACCCAGGACGCCCGTACAGAAACCGAACGGCTTACCAACTGTGCCACGGCGGTCGGCTAAACTATTGTCTTGTTCTAGCGGTTGTCAAATATTTTTATCAAGAATTTTATTTATTTACAAGTTTTTGTATTCAACTATCTATATTACTGACAGAACCTTTTTAGGTATTTCTACAAAGTTTTTAAAATATAAGACATTTAAACAAATCTCTTTTTGTATGGTATGCATATTCTATTTAAAACATAATACACATTTCATACACCAAAACACAGAGTGGGCCTCGAGTGTACCCCACTGTAACCAATTGTGGTGAATACTATTAATTTATACTCGGGGTCTTATAACGGTGGTAGCATGGCGGCATTCAACCAGGGTTGCGCTTATTTACTTTCATTGATATATTAGACAAAGATATTGTAGTAGTAATTATGTTCCTTTGTTATTTTCTAAATTTGTTTAAATATGAAAATAAACTAATAATTACATCATCTTATAACTAATAATTACAATAACTTTTTTGGAAATGTTGTAATTTTCTTAATTTCTTTTAATGCCAAAAATGTAAAAATAACCATATTCCTTGGTTTTTTATACATTTATTACACTATTAATTGAATCGAAAAGAAATTATTATTAAAATATAACATGCATATAATACAAATGAATAAGATATTTGGAACCTAAATATATTTAGTAAGAGAGACAGAATATGTATTTTGTTAATATATTCTCTCTCTTCTTAGTTTTTTTCTCCTTGGTTTTAATAAATATATTGACACAATAAATATACATTTATGCAAGAATATTACATTAATTTGCACCTACACATTCATAACATTCAATAATATACTTAAGGCCCTACTATACCCTGGATATACGGATGTACGCAAAAATGCACACTAAATTAGCTTCTAATGTTTGAAACACGAGAAAAAATTGTATATCACCTGATATGTGATATACAACATTTTATCGTGCGAAAATGGTAAAATTTAGAGGTTTTTTTTAAATAGCAAGAAGAGTCATTGAAATTTTATAATAATAAAAAATTCAGCCGGTAGATTTTCATATTCTCTATCGAATAAAGTAAATATATACTTCATACGCCTTGTAGTTTTTTAGTTACTTACAGTAAAAAAATAAAAAAGGGTTTTACTAAAACTAATTTTACAAGAAAAGTATTAAACAAATTCAAAATTCAAAAAAATCATGCAATAGATTAAAGATATACATACAAACTGTTCCTTATTTCAAAGACGTATCTTTTGAGGGTATTAGGGAAATTATTTTCAAAATATAATGTATAGCCTACTATAGCCTCTTAAAAAAAATATATTTTTTGTATCCATAGTATTTCATACCTTATTTTATTTCAAATCCATCAAAACTCATAATACTACATGTGACATATTAGGTATATCTACCTAATATTGGGTACTAACGTTTTGTCTCAAAAATAGCATCATAAATATTTATTTAAAAATTTATATAAACACAATCAATATTAAACAAATCATAGACTTATTATTATACTTTACTTAATAATATTTAAGACACATTTTATTATTTTTTTACTTTTTTCAAAATATAATATCTTATTTTCTTCATATTAGATGCAAGTTGACAAATACATCTATCTGGGAAGTATATTTCAACGGAATGGAAGGCCTGATTAGGATATCAAAAGAAGAGTAATGGCAGGAAACAGAGTGAACGGAGCACTTAGACCAATAATAATGAATGATTGCAACATATTAAAGGACGCCAAAGTTGCCATTCATAACGTTATCTTAGTTAGTGCCAAACTTGATGTAAGCAAGTGAAACTTGGACAAGGAGTCGCACAAAAGCAGAATAAATGCGATCGTTAAGAAGAATCTGTAATAGAACAATGTATGACAGGGAAAGAAATGAGGATATAAGGAAAGAATGTAAGATGAAGAAAGATGTCATTAATAGAATGAAAGTGAACACACTGAGATGGTTTGGCCACATGGGGAGAATGTATGAGGAACGCCTGACGAAGAAAATATAAAATTGAATTTTTTTTTTTTTCATTTACTCATACAAACAGTATTACAATTACAAATTTGATATTATTCTAAATTCAATTATTATATCTTAGAACACAAACCACCATACCCGAACGCTCTCTCTCACCAATGTAGAATGACATTTGTCGAATCAGTCACATTCATTTAGTTGTTACTGAAGATGGATTGAAAAATCCAAAAACGTTACAACATAAATGTGAAGTGGAATAAGTCCTTTTTAAACAAGTACATATACATCTTCCTACGTTCCCTAAATTAAGCAAATAAATGCTTGTGCTTAGGTGAACGAAATCGGTCGAGGCAGGATCGGTAGCGACCACTGGATTACTAGCCCAGCGCGCTAACCGTTCTGCCACCGACCCATCTAAATGACCCATCATCTTCATTTTTAATAAAAATTACTAAAATATTTTGCTAATTAAAAAGCAATTACAAATTTGAAATAACTGGAATTTCTATTGTCATATCTCATTAGGTACTAGGTATACAAACAACTTTGATTTTTTATTTTTATCTGATATATACAGCAATTCACCCTATTGCTATATGCCTTGAATTGAAATATAAATAATAAGGAAAATTAGGAGAATACAAATAAGTTCAAAATTAATTAACAGTTCAATGTTGTGTGTTTTAAGGAATTTTAACAACAAGACATAAATTTTTGAATCATTAAGAGATAACAGGTGGGAGATATTAATAGGAGATACATGAATAGAGTTAATTAAAGACTGATACAAAATACTGGTACTAGACCGGTTATTACATTTAAAAAACATATGGTCCAGAGTCTCCTCCTCTAGACCACACTCACAGTAGAGTGACTAATTCTAATTCTCATTAAACAGGAAATGTCCCTTTTGGAAAACCCTCTTTCCTGAAACCAAGGCTATGAGGGGATCGTGGGCTGGAATCCAGCATAGAATGATCCTGTTCGAGTTCGGATCAATGAAAAGTGATCATTCCATCTACAACTTGACTTAATTATATAATAAATCAAACACACTACCCTTTACAACTTAATTGATTTACCTACACTTATAAATAAACAAATTATAGTACAAATCTATTTACATCTAATTAAAAATGGTTTTGTGCATCTCTCTCATAACATAAGTTTGTAACATAAATCATACATGTTTAATACATAATGTTAAGAGTAAATCAAATATTTTTATTATTACATATACGCTAACATTGGATTTTTTATATAATTGTTATTATGACAATTTGTAATATAATAATAATAATAATGAACACTTCCTTGCACCCTGTGCAAGTGCGAGTTTATTGCCATATGGCAATTTCTTCCAACTAACCATTGTTTTCAGCCCAGAGAGCAAGAATTGCATGAGAAATAAATTTAAATAAATTTCTCCTTTACTTGGAATCGAACCAAAAAACAACTGTGCCACAATATATAATAAAAAAAAATTAGCGAACACTTCTCTGTAAACTTTGAGCAATTGAATTTCTAATAATAGAGGCATCAGCTCTCCGATCATCATCTACAACATTAGATCTTGTTATATTGGCATCATTTTCCTCCTGCCCAATTACCAAGCCCCCCCCTTCATTGATATAAGATGATAGATCGGGATCTTCTGTGTTTAAACATAAATTGTGCAGGACGCAACAAGCAAGTATTGTATATGGAATTAAATCAACCCTATTCATATCTAGATGTTTTAATCTCCTAAACCTCCCGAAGAGAAGAGCAAATGCCCGTTCTACCACTTGTCGTGTTTTCGCATGGACTTGATTGAAATTTCGCCTTGTTGCTCCCAAATTCCCACGGTCTATATATGGAGGAATGCACCACCATAAAACAGGATATGCCTTGTCTCCAATTATGTATTTTCCATTTTCGAAAAAATCTGAAGGATTATCCAATACACTCCGATATAAACCAGAGTTTTGGAAAATCCTACGATCGTGTACTGAACTAGGATATCCAGCTGTGCAGTTTGTGAATTTAAGGGATGGTACTGCAACGGCTTGTAATGTGATGGCATGAAAACATTTTCTGTTAATGTATTTTTCTGCATTTTCTTTGGGAGCCTTTATTGAAACATATGTCCCATCAATAGCACCGATCACCCCTCTTAAATTAGCCATTCGTGCAAAACTCTCTTCTATGACACTTGCTTCTTGTTGATTTGGCCATTTTATAACAGACGAAGCAATTTTATTGAGTGCCATTACAATCCTGTACAGTGAATAAAACAATGAGCTTTTGGCCATATCAAATCTTTCACCAATGGATCTGAAAGAAAAAGATGTATCTTAAAACAGAATTCTTTCTTTTCCCTTAGCGCTTTTGTCCCATTTCTATCAGGGTACGCTTTGACCATGATCCTGAAATTGGCTAGTCTGGTTATTTATTACATTGAAAGGACTGCCATCTGACCTTCGTAACCCTTAGAAATGGAAACCAGACTAATTGGATCATGGCTACACATAGCTAGTGATATAAATCCGCACATAGATTTTTTGAAAATCCAGAGGTGCATGCCCCGCCCGGATTCGAACCGTCGACCTCACGCATATGAGGCAACGACCTTACCGCTGGGCTATCATCGCTCATCTTAAAACATAATTAGCTTGATAAAAATTGACTTTTGTAAAACATCAAAAAACATATTATTTTCAAACCGATATGTTATTTACCTATATGAATCTGGAGTGGCAAGTAACCAGCAAACTGATAGTAATTGTTTTCTAGCATCATTATTTAATGACTTTAATATACTAAACATATCACAATTATATGCAAAGAACGCTTGTACATACATATATAAAAACATAGACAAACTTGACTCTACGCAAACATCTAGACCAACTAGACAGACCGAACAGGCTAAACTCCTAATACCTAGACTCAAGACAACTTTTGGACAAAGAAATTTCCTGTATTTTGGAGTCAAATTATACAACGAACTTCCTTTAACACTTAGACAAAACAGTAACCTGAAAATATTTAAGCGAGACATTAAAATTTGTATTAAAAAAAAGGGCAGAGACTATATTAAAAATAAATTAATCACCTGAACTCATAAAATACTCCCATAGTTACTAACCAAAACTGAAAACTAATAAGACATCTATACACTGTCTCAGAACAGGTTTTACCTAGTGAGGCAGTTTATGACAATAGTAAAATATCTGGTAACTATTATGTAACCTAAGTTAAATATATTATATTGTATTAAAAAAAAAATTTCTTTGTTACTAGATTTAAGGAAAATTGTATTTTATATAATAAATAAATAAAAAAAAAAAAAAATCAATTGGTGGTAGTCCAGATGTTGCTGGGAGAATTAACTCGCTAGATATCATTCTTAATAGTTGTTCAAATACAGAAGGTTTGAGTCGGAAGTGGGATTGAAATTGTCTCGAATCAAACATTGGAACAATATTTTCCACATAGTTTGTTATCCTCAAAGGACGCGTTCTTTTTTGAACCTGCCCTTCAACAAACATTTTGAATCCTTCCTGAATATAATATTTGTCGTCTTCTTCATTTTTTTTTTCAAATGCAAGCTGTGCAACTATGGTAGAAATGACTTTATTTTTTTCTTCCATGATGTAAACTGAAATCAAAGATTATAAATAATATTCAAGTATATTTTGTTCCATTCTTGAGTCTACCTATTCTTAATGTCATTGAGCATTGTATGTAGAAATATATTATGTAGAGATTATGTATTTTATTGGTAGTTATTATTGTTAAAATGAATGCAATAACATTTTGTAGTAAGTATATATTTTAGAAATCTATGATTATGTCAGCGTGAAAAAAATATTAAAGAAATCCCCATTTTTTTGAAAATTTATGTATTTCATATTGTCCATGTTGACAGTATTTATGTTCTAGAACTCCATTTCATGAGTTTTGTTTTAAATCAACAAATTGATTGTAGTTTCAAAAAAAATCATAACTTATACATTGATTCCTATCGCATTATTATTCACTTTTCCACCAATATTTTTTGTTTTATATTGAAGTATTTTCTTTCATTCAGCTTATTTTATGAAATTAAAGCATTTTTAAATGAGTGTATATCATTTTTAAGAGAAATTAACAATTTTTGAATGCCCAAAACACAAAAAGTTCGTGAAAACCATGCACATACAAGAAAAAATCGAAAATACTTACGAATATTACGAACTCTTGCCACAACATGTAGATTATTCTCTCGTTATTATAATAAAAACATCCGATAAACACCAAAACAAAAGGTACAACCACTATTTTATTAAAACTTTTGACCAAAACTGACACAACTAAAGTAACACCAACCTTGTAATTTTAAATTTCCCGCGCCCGCGTAATTTTAAGTCACCCCAATATCGCTCAGTACCGTTCGGATTAAACATCGCCCAAATGTCGCTCTCTCTGCAACTTCAGGTCGCACCGGTAGAGCGATTCACTCAGCGATTCAGTCTGATTTAGAACGCGGCCCATGGATTAATCATACGAAAATTACATAGATTTTTATTATAATATATTAGATGTCGTAGTCAGCAAATTTTGAATCGAAGTGAGGCATTTTTCCGGGGGATTTTTGACGTTTTGGTTTATTTGTCGAAAAAAAACAAAAAACACTTTGTCTATTAAGATTTAGAGAACAGCTATCTAGGATGTGTTGAAATGTAAGGAAAACTGAAATATGTTGCCAACCAAAACGTCAAACGCGCGATATTCCATGACTCACTTAGCCGTCCTTTAAGCTACATCCACAATTTTAGTTTTCTCTCTTATCCATTTGTTTGTCTTCTGATCTATCAATGAAAAGCCCAGCATCTTTCTCTCCATGTCTCTCTGCGTAACTAATAACTTTTGCACAATTCACTTTGTTAGGACTAGCATTTCTGTGCCATACGTTAGGATGCATGAGTCAAATATTTTTTTCTTGAGATTATGGGGTACTTTGGGGACTTCAAAATGTAAGAGAGTTTATTGAAAGCTAACTAGGCAAGACCACGTCTTCTCTCTACATGGGCCTCTTGATTCTCTTTCCCAAGTTTCATATTATGTCCTAAATAGACATAACTATCGACTCTTTCGACAGTCCTTCCATCTACCAAAATGGGAATGTTACACGCCGTGATGCTCATTATTTTAGTTTTTGTAGCATTCATTTTGAGGTAAATCTTTAAACAGGCTGCATATATCTCATTATGCATTATGCTCAGTTCTTCCTCATCTTTGGCAAACAAGACAACATCATCTGCGAATCTTAGGTTATTGAGATACTTTCCGTTTATAAGGATACCTTTGTCCTTCCAATCAAGAGCTCTGAACACAACTTCGAGAGCCAGAGTTAAAAGTTTTGGAAAAAATTGTGTGACCCTGTCTTACACCAATACTATAGGTACTTATACAATGCTACTATACCAATACTATACTACTATACACAGGGCCGGATAAATCATAGAACAATCAGGAACAAGAAGTCAGGGCGGTTGTCTTAAAAATGGCGCTTAAATTTCTAAAATGTTTATCATATAAATCAAAAAACCGCAGGTATGGCACTCGGTTTTCTTTGTGTACCCGGATAGAGGCTAGGCATGATTTTGTTTATGTAAAAATCCCGCTTAGTGCTAATATCTTGCTCACCTACTTTTAACATGTTATTTGGGCATTATATCTGGTGTTGTCAAACAAAACAAAATTAACTCAAATAATGTTATACGACATTGGAAATTTGTAATATTATTATGAATCTCCAATTGTGGCTATTTTTCAAAAATAATAATAAACAACTGTATATGTTGTTTTAGGTAATATTAACAAACTGATTCGTCATTTTTGACCCGATGTAATTTTACATAATTTTAAATTGTTCTACATTTAAAATTCCAAAAAAAAATAGGGGGAGGGGGGCGGATTCAAATATATTGCTACAGGCGCAAAAACACGTTTATCCGGCCCTGACTATACACCTCTCTTTATATGGAATTTCTCCGATGGTTCGTGGAGTTGTATTGTTGATGTGGCATTTGTATAGATGGTTTCCAAAAGTGATGAGATTACGTTTTTTTAAATTACAAAGAATGCCACAGATCTCTCATTAATTAATTAAATTTACTATTGCTTCTTGGGTAACAAACAGGTACTAGGTATGCAAATATTAATTTAACAAGCACCCAATAACAAGTTGCCACATTCATATGATATAAATTTTATATTGCATGTCAAAAATATACCTATAATAAATTGAATACATACACATTGATTTGGTATTTTTTGTAAGTAAATGACACATTTTTGTAAGTAAATGACACATTTTTTTTATATTTATTAAAATAAAATATGTATAAGTATTTTTGATGAATAAAAAATAACATTTAATTCAATGAGACAAAACTATGATCATCAGTATAATTTTTAATAACAGAAGTAACAAATAATTATAAATATGAATTTTTATATACATAATGATAAATTTTTGAGAAATATTTTTTTTCACATAAAATTTTACATAAAGAAAATTACAAATATAGGTAAATAATGCACCATATGTAATAAAATTAAGTAGGATTATTTAAGCACCGTATTTAAGTCATGAAGTAAGAATGAGCTAAATTTTAATTAGATATACAATTAAATCTTATTAAAACAGAATGTATTAAAACAAAATGTATTAAAACAGAATGTATTAAAACAAAATGTATTAAAACAGAATGTATTAAAACAGAATATTGTATCTTATTAAAACAGAATATCAAATTTTGGATTTATTACAAAAGTAAGTAAATATTTGTAGGTACATTTTGAATGGTAATGAACATAGACACATATTTTACATAGATTAACAAGAAGTTTTTAATGTCATCTTGTCAAACAATGAATATTTCTTTCTATTCATATGCCAAAACTTAGAATAGTACCCCAAGTTAAGCCTGCCATACATTGTTGAACAGTTTGTCTCTTGGACGGTATCCTGATCTGAGTTTTGCCTGAACAATACCATTTACAACAATGCCATATAAACTATGTTTCCAGTCCAAAGAAGCAAGAATTTTGTGAGATTTTTTTTATATAATATTCTTTATTGCTTGAAATCAAACCTGGGACACTATAGCAAATGTGCTGTAAGTCAAGTTAGTAAGTTGAAAATGTCAAAAAAGGGAGTGATAAACATTTGCTCAGGCTGCTCATCATAACATAAATATTTGCTCAGGCTGCTCATCATAACATAAACAATTTGCTAAAATAATTAAGGCTACAAAATCAAAACAATTAAACAAATATATATTTTTTAATACAAAATCTTATCTTCACAAAGAAAACCAGAAATATATTCTACTCGTACATTCCTGAAAATAAATAAACACTTGCGCAAATTAAATCCGTCAAGACGGAATGTGAACCAAGGACCACTGGATTTTAAGCCCTGCACACCAACTGCTCTGCTCCGAATCCATTATTATTTTTAACTTTATTCTGATAAAGCAACATAAAAAAAATTAATCTATAAAACAGACGTAATATTGCACGGAAAAATAATTGAAAAACAAATTTTTAATATCATTAGAAATGTACTGTAAAAAATACATTGAGGCAAAATATATACAGATAGAGCTGATAAAAATTGTAACTAATAAACATTTGTAAATAGATTATCCCAATTCAGACAGAATAATTATTATTGATTATTATACAATAATGGAGCATCATAAATTAAACCAAATAAAACTGTTTTAAGTAAAATAATGATGATGAAAAGAATGTTGTGGTTTTTATAATTATAAATTCTTTAATAAGGAATATAAAGAACAGCACAAAATAAATATAACAATAATAAGCTACCACCAAATATGAAAACATTGAAATATATTTTGATGTGATTATTAAAATAATTTCTGTAAATTGCATTTTTTGATATAAGTACTTATACAAATAATAATTGACACTATGAATGGGATTTAATAACACACAATTTTTAGTGAAAGAGAATTTTCTTCTTCCGCCTTATATAAAGAATGCATTCATTTTGCAAAAATTGTAAAATGATCCAAGCCTAACCGCTTTCGCTAGATATGGCCAGCATTCTCAAAAACTTGGTTCGTCCTTGTTGATTAAAACTGTGTCGTTTTAAGCATTTGTAATAAAATGATTCACTGTGTTAATAAAAACATATCAAATTTATTAAACCTATAATATGTAAAATATATTTAATTTATATTTAGGGTATATAAGCAAATATTCGGAAGATTGCACTTTTATAAGAGTAAATTTTGTTAAAACTACACAGTAAATTTATTAATAATAATAAAATAAAACATATTTTTGTAAAACTGATATGCTTCTTTCTGTGAAATTGAGTTTGGAGTGTATATATCTATGTATCAATTTTAAATAACACGTTATATAATACTATTTTGAAATCAATGCATATGTATTTAAATATTTTCGAGTTTACAAAATTAATTTTTGATAATGTGTTTAATCCATGGTTTTATCAATATAAGTATTTAAAATAACTATTTCCTTTTGTTAATGTCATTAAAAACAGACAAATCTCATTCTGATTATATGCTGTAGTAAATCATACATTTATTGCCAAAATAATATCAAAATTATGATCAAAATTCACAAATCCGCCTCTATTGGTGGCTGTGCCTTATTAAAAAAAAAAAAAAAATATGATCAAAATGAATAATTCAAAAGTTTTTGGAAAATAAAAAAGAATTTTAATCATTCTATTTTCAATGTAAATTTGAAAATAAATAAAATAGAACAGTTTACAATGTTTCATTTCACTTTTATTACAAAGTTTCATATTTCAACTCTTTTATTTCTTTGAATGTATACAAAGCACTTGAATTTTTAAAATTAGTTGCATGTAACACATGAGATCCAGTTGATAGCGATAGTACTTATGTATAGTTGAAGAATATGTACCAAATTATTATATTATTTCTTTTTTTTTAAATGAATGTTCTAGTTAAACAAGTACATATACATCTTTCTACATTCCCTAAAATAAGCATAGGTGAACGAAATCGGTCGAGGCAGGATTCGAACTCGCGACCATTGGATTACTAACCCAATGCGCTAACCGCTCTGCCATCGACCCATCTGAATTATAAAATCCAATTTATTGAATATTTTAAGATATTTTGTTTTCATATTTCAGAATATTAGAACAGAACAGTTTGATGGTATGTATGTATGTTTGGAGATTAAGTATCAAACTATTGAGAGTCCCCGTAGATATTGTGTTGTGTATACTGCCATACAAATTGTATGAAACAATGTCGTCACTAAATAAAATTTTTACAAAATATGTAAAAAAAAGTTTGAGATGTACTAAATACTATAATGTACATATTTTTTGTAGAAAATTAAATTATTTAGTTGCTAGTTGGGGTGTTTCGACATTTTTGGATGTTTTTAAAAAAAATAGAAATATAGGCAATTAAACACATAAATTTATCACCAAAAAAAATGTTTTTCTTAATAAAAAATGTTTGAGAAACTCTGGATTTTTTTTGTAAAAACAATTTGAGATTTTGTATTTGTCTATATTTATACCAATTTTCAGTGTTCTAGCTTTTATAGTTTTTGAGATATATGGAAAAATAAAGCAAAAATTCATAAGTTGTTAACCCCTGACTGAAACAATATTCGAAATTCTAAGAATAAAAGTTTTGTAGAATTCCGAATGTGAAGCCTCTAAATTGGTGTTTTTTGACTTCAAAGTTGGAAAAACCATGCAAAAACTTTACTACTGCATACAATTCTCTTACATTGGACCAAGATTAATACTGTTGATTCATTAAGATAAATAAATACATTAAGAGAAATAACGAATCAACAGTTGGAATACTTGCGAACAGTTTTGTGCATAAAATTTTGTGGTGTTGTTAAAAAAAACAAATTGGTCTGTTTTGAGAAACAATATGATATTCAATTTTAAATAAACTGTATCTATTCTTTCAACTCATTAAACTTTTTATTTCATGACAATGCATAAACTCCATTGCAGGAAAAAAGGATTAGGTAGGTACTTGCTGTAACGTCTGTACTTAAGTACCCAAATAACTCAAAATAGTTTAAGCAATGCTAGAGAAATTACAATCTTTCATATGATTTTGAAACCATAATATTATTAAAAGTTAAATAAATCTATGACAACTGTTTTAGATTAAATATTTTTATAAATATTTAAAAACAAGTTTTCAAAGTAAATCAATAATATTAAACATAGATATGATTAAAGCTAGGCTTTATACAATTAATTTTAAATTTATCTCTAGGAGACTACAACAAATTAATAAAATGATTTAATTCTATGAAACTTTAACTAACGCCTTCGCCTCTTGTACTTCCTTCAGATCTAATCCTTTGTGATTGTATCTAAAGTGACTTTTCATGTTCCCCAACTGTTCAAATCTTTTGGGGCAGAGAGGACAAGCGTAGGGCTTCTCCCCCGTGTGAAGCCTCTCGTGTTCTTTCAACGACTTGAGGATAGCAAACCTTTTATCGCAGAATTGACACACATACGGTTGTTCACCGGTGTGAACACGAGTATGACAAACCAGCGACAACTTGTGAGCAAATTTTCTTTTGCAAAATGCACATTCAAAGTTTCTTTCACCAGTGTGTATCTTCATATGCTCCTGGAATTGGAAGAAAATAATTATTAATAAAGAAAAAATATTTTAAATATACTTTTCAAATGAATCAAGCTGGAAACAGTTTTAACATACATTGTCATTGGGAATCCACCAATTCTAAAAGTTTCAGAGCTCTACATTGTCAGGAAGTTAGTTAAAAATTGATTGCATAATTCTTGTCTGTACAGACATGTGAAGTTAGTTAAAAGCATGAAGGTATTAATATGAGTTAAAAGGGTGTAATAGTTATCAAAATTTCAAAAGTTTTGGAAAGTTTCAGAGCTCTGACTGGTCGGGAAGTTAGTTAAGAATTGATTGGAAAATTCTTGTCCGTGCAGACATGTGAAGTTAATGAAAAGAGTGTAAAAATACTTCAAATAGCTTCTTTTTCAAAAAGAAGCTATTTGATGCATGTATTCTCCCAGTGGAATGGAAACATTGGTCCTAACAAAACGAATAATGCACAAGCTGTTAGTGAAACAGAGAGCTATGGAGAGAAAGTTGCTGGGTATTTCAATAAGGGACAGAATTCAGAATGTCATGATAAGAGAAAGAACCAAAGTAGCCGATGTAGAGGAAAGGGTCGCTGGTCTTAAGTGGAGCTGGGCTGGGCATATTGCCAGATGCCAGGATTCACGATGGACCAAAAAGAACGTAGAATGGCGACCGAGAACAAGCCGAAGAGGTGTCGGCAGACCCCAGGCAAGGTGGTCAAGAAATGTGCCGGAGGGAGATGGATGCAGTGTGCCCAAGACAGGGAGTTGTGGAGGATCAAGGGGGAGGCCTATGTCCAAGAATGGAAAAGACAGGCTGAAGAAGAAGAAGAAAAATACTTACTGATAAACTTCTAGGGTTGCTAAGAACTTTGTCACACAATTTACAAGCAACAGCATAATTTTTCTCATGGACCATTTTGTGATGTTTCTTGGCTAAATAACCCGAAGTGAATGTATGTCCACAAGCTTGGCACGGGAAATTCTTAACCTGGATGTGTCTTCGTTCGTGAACCTTCATTAGTTCTCTAGTTGCGAATGTTTTCGGGCACTGACTACATTTGTGCATCACTCCAGAATGTTTGAGGATATGTTGTCGCAAATAATTTGAGCGTGGAAAGCTTTTACCACAAGTAAAACAGAGCTGACTCTCATCTTCGTATTTCCCGCTGCGATTCCTCTTTTTTTTTTCGTTCGTATCTAATATTTTATTCCTTTTTCGTTTTGCTTTCTTTAAAGACTTTGTTACCTCATTGATGCTTTCGTTGAAAACTTCGTTGATTATATCTAATTCTTTTTTAATTTCACAATCGTCTTCTAATTTGGCGATGGCTACATCAGCTGATACCAAATTGATACGATCGGAGAGATTTCTGTCAAGAATATGATTTGATTTAGATTTTTTTATTTTTGACAAGTTTTTTCCTAGCAATTTATGTTTTGAAAGTTTTAGTGATGAATTGGATTCTGATAAGTTTGTAAATAAAGTTTTTTCAATATAATCCTCCTTCTTCAAACTCAAAAACATCGGGTTCTTATCTTCTTCTTTGATGATTTCATCTTTCGATGAACATAAGTCATTTTTTATGTCTTGAATAAATGCATCGTCATCTTCGTCACTATCTGGACACTTAAGAGGGCTGCATTCTATATCTGTGTAGGGTTCTTCTTTGATTTCTGAGGAGTTGAGTTTGTCATCGTCACTCAAACCACATTTATTTCTTAAGACTCTATCACTTTCTTCACATTTGTCAATGAAATTGACAACATTTTCCAATTTTTTAACACATATACAACAGACATTTTCAGGTAGTCCATCATTTTTAGATACCTGTTGAGAAATGAAAAACAAAATTAAAATGGGTCGATGGCAGAGCGGTTAGCGCACTGGGTTAGTAATCCAGTGGTCGCGAGTTCGAATCCTGCCTCGACCGATTTCGTTCACCTATTGCACAAGCATTTATGCTTATTTTAGGGAACGTAGGAAGATGTTAATGTACTAGTTTAACAAGGACATATTCATTTAAAAAAAAAAATCAAGTATGATGAAAGTAAAAAATTGGAAAACTAAGTGTAAAAAGAATCAGAGAAAATTAACAGTTGCGATAGAATTGTAAATATACAGGCTCTGTGAATATTTGAACTTTTTAATATTCATTTTCTTACAATCTATGTCAATTTTACTATATCATCATTAGTTTTGACACACTTTTAGGCGTCTTCTGTTGCTAGGTCCATATCTCATAGACACTTTGATCAGGGTGGCAAGTATGGTCAACCGGTGGAATCAAAACCATCCATGTTTACCCATATTATGGATATAATTATCATATGATGATGACTATTTTATTGTGTATACTCAATAAAATATGTGTATATCAAAACATACTGTTGATTTTTTATATTAAATAGAAAGTAACGGAACCTAAACAAAAAACCCAACAATCTTAATATTTTTTGGTATTTTCAATTTATTTCTTGGTGTTGATATGGTATTTCGGCTAAAGATGCTATTTCCTACAAACTAAACGCTTAATCTAGCTCAAAAATAAAATACAAAAACTTGTCACTTGGTTAATTTTTCTCTCAAAACATCGTATATTAACTACTGAAAAACAATGAAATATGTGGCAAGAGAAAAAACTATACAAAAAAGGACAATAAGCAATCATTTGTTAATGTTTCCATGAGTAATTAAAATCATAATAATCTCTTACATTTAATTTGCAATATGATAATAATTTTTCGTGAATCGTAGTATCATCGCCAAATATTTTCCGTTTGGCGCGTTTCCCAAGACATAATCTACAAATGTCATTCATTTCTAATTTCAATAATTCATTTCATTTTGAATGACTTGACATCGAGAAAGTTTCACTATATTTTGACAGTTGATTGACTGTTGACAGTAATTTAAGCATAGAACAAACATCAAGTTTATCTTTCGAGTTGTTGCATCTTTAAGGAAAATAAAGATATATTTTCATAGACGTGACTATTGTAAATCATATATATTTTGTCAGTACAGCAAATATGGGTTGCCTGCGCAAAGAACGTATAGAATCTGAATCTGCACCCCTGTGTCGGTTTAGTGGCTTTGATGTACCTAATTTTTCATTGAATCAATTTTTCTCTTTCTTCCGTTTCAATCCCGAAAATTGTTCGCCATGTTTTCTTTCATTTCGCTGTGTGCAACCAATTTCAGCTCACAAATACTGCAGCCCATATCTCCGCACATAATATATTCCCTAGATAATTCCGCTGAGAGCATCCTCTATACCGTTTAGCTATAAAATATACCTACACAAAATATAACGTTGATATTTCCATAGGTATTGTGATCGATATATTTCCATGCATTATGATATCAAAGAAACCCAAAAACCATTATTTTACTTTGGCCTAATGTATTTCTTCTATTAATTCTAGGAACGGATTATAGCGGCCTCCCAGGCCTTGTTTATATATTTAAGCATTGTCTTTTCTATTGAAAATAAATTTGAAATGTAAAATGCATTTGGCAGATTCCTGGAATCTTGGTTGGCACCCGGCGGTACGGATTGATTCTTCAGTTTAACCACCCCCCCCCCCCCCTACTCCATGTTTCACGGGCGCTGAGTCGCCCGGCGGTAGTCGATCAGTTGTCTTTCGGTAGTGTCAGTGTGAGTGGTCGGCCAGTGGTATATCGAGTTTAACGCGTGTCGAGCGGTCTATCTTATAAAGTTGTACAGTATAGTGCCACGTGCTAGGGCTCTCGGATGGCTCTAGTTTTTTTTCTGTGTATACTAATATATTGATTGCATGGTAGAGACTAAGTGTGTTTCAGATCCATCTAATCATCGGGGGTGAATTTAAGATAGTTTAAGTTACTATTAAAAATAACTTTAAGAATAAAAATAATCGCATAATAGTGAATAAATGTGTTTCAGGTCCATATAACCAACGAGGGGTGAATTTAAGCTAGTTTTAAGCTATTTTTAATTAATAAAAAGTGATATGTAGTGTAAGTGTTTCCTCTACAGTTCCATTACGTGAGCAGCAATTTGGTAAGATCTTTCCAGTTATGTATATATTATTTTTACCATGCCTGTATTTGTATGTATTTGTCTTTTCAGGCACATCGCAGCCGATTATGTTTTATTAGATTTTTATTTTCAGAGGCAGAGTTTAATGTTTATTTTTATTATTTTTTCAGCCTCTTTAGCTAACAATTTCGCGTCCCAACATGGGACCAATATATTTCTTCCCAGCCTCCTTATATCAATCTCGCGTCCCAACGTGGGACTAGTATCTTTCTCCGCCTTCTCTAGATATCAATTTCGCGTCCCAACGTGGGACGAGTATATATTCCTCCTTATTCTCAGATGTCAACGTTTACAAAAATTAAAGCTATAAACCAGAGGAAACAAATGACACGAAATTGTTATAATATACACAGCTTTTGAAGTAAACACCAATATAACGACAAACCACCAGTATTAGAGTGTAATATTATTTGTTTTTCCATTTAGCGGGGCTTAGTCTTTTCAATAGAAAATGCTCAATTTATTTACCGGAATATATACCAGAGCGGAACCTTTTCAATTAACAATAATATGCACAATGAATAGCAAGACGTTATTGGAGATAATGAGACAAAGCGACGCACCAGAAGATACGGATTTATTTTTATTTACCTTCGGTTTCCATTTTGTTCTTGGATACCTGGTTCTGTCACGGAGGCAAAGCCTAAATCAAATATTTATTTCGAATGGCAACTTTAATAATTGAAAAACATAGAAAATTTAGAAAATTATCTTTTCAGTTTAATAAGTTTAATTTTCGATTTGCTGGATAGTTATGACAAAATCTGTATTTTTTGTTTTTGTCTTCATTTTGTTTTAAAATAAAATGAGTGCAAATATGGATGAAAAAGAAAATTGTACCCCTCAAAAATCAGAGGTATCAGAATCAATATTATTAGAGAAACTAAACACCATTACCAAGATAAACACAACGACTACCAAGGTAAAACTTTCAAATAGTTATTAAACTTTAAATTTAAATGTGCTATTATTTTAAATGAACTTTCATTGTTGTGCATTTTGATTTTAGGCTCCGGAAATTCAAGACTTTTGTATTGTGAAACCGATTAGCCGGGGATCTTTTGGTAAAGTGTTTTTGGGTTATAAAAAAACAAACCCAGATCAGCTGTATGCAATCAAAGTAATGAAAAAATCTGAAATGATAAATAAAAATATGGTGTCACAGGTTGTTACCGAACGAAACGTTCTAGCACTTTCTAGAAGTCCTTTCTGTGTTCAGTTGTTTTATTCCTTGCAATCAATATCGTCTATTTACCTCGTAAGTATTCACAATATAAATATGTTTTTAAATTTCCCTTTGTTGTAACCACACTACAGACATCAAAAAGTAATCTCCACTTTATAGGACCACTTTCACTCAAAAACAATTATCATTGGTTGTTTTGTTGCCTACTTATTGACTCTGTCCACTTCCATGGAATTGATATTATGTGTTCTGAATAATCCATGTAAGGTGTCTCCATATGATCTGTTCTTCTGATATTACTAGTTGCATGTAACACATGAGATCCAACTGTCGATAGCGATAGTATGTATAGTTGAAGAATAAGAATCAAACTATAAACCCATAAATCCAAATTATTGAAAATTTTAACACATGTTGGTATGTATGTCAAGATAGGACAGTATGGAGGTCAGTCCTGTTTTCCTACCCGGAATATGAAAACAGCATGATGGTTCTGTATGTATGTTTGGAGATTAAGTACCTATCAAACTATTAAGTCTTCTTACATATTGCCCCCAAGTCAAATTGAAAACGCTGTTCGTTATCGCCAAGCGCTATTTTTTTTGTATGGGATTTGACGTTTGTTATTTGTTATTGTAGAAAAAATTTCTACAACAAACGTCAAATCACATACAAAAAAAAATAGCGCTTGGCGATAACGAACAGCGTTTTCAATTTGACTCAGGGCCATTGTGTATAGGCGTCTGCCCTACAATTTGTATGAAGCAATGTCGTCACTACATTCAATTTTTATAAAAATTGTTAAAAAAAGTTTGAGATGTGCTAATACCATGTTAATATTTTTTATAGAAAATTAAATGATCTAGTTGGGGTGTTTCGGCTTTTTTCGATATTTTTAAAAAAAATGAAAATATAGGCAGTTTAACTCATAAATTTATCATAAAAAAAATATTTTTCTTAATAAAAAATGTTTGAGAAACCCTGTAATTTTTTTGAATAAACTAATTTGAGATTTTGTATTTTTCTATGTTTATACCAATTTTCAGCGTTTTATCTTTTATGGTTTCTGAGATATATGGAAAAATAAATTAAAAATTCAAAAGTTGATAACCCCTGACTGAAACAAAAATTCAAAATTCTGAGTATAAAAGTTTTGTAGGCCTATAACTGTTTATATATTCTGAAATTTTGGGCTTTGTAAATTGAGCGGATCAAAAGTTATAAGGGGGGGGACGGACACACACACACACACACAGACACACGCACACAGACACACGAAATGTTCTACTCCGAATTCTGAGTAAATCCGTGTATGGAACATATATGCTGCGAAGCCTCTAAGTTGGTGTTTTTTGACTTCAAAGTTGGAAAAGCCGTGAAAAAAGTAGACCTCTGCATACAATTCTCGCGTATCCTGGCTTGAAACATTGTCGATATGTTAAGAGAACAAAGTTCTCCTGAACAAATCGACAGTTGGATTATTTGAAACTGAATTTTTTCAAACAAACCATGCAGTCAATAGGCTTGTTTCTTGACTTGCTAGACTTTATTGCTGAATATAATAAATAATTGTATGTATATAGAGAATATCTGTGAAAGAAAAAAATTAATCACTTCATGCTCATGAACGAGCAGTATTTGTCGCGGGTGGCGTGTGCGTCGTATCGCGCCAACCCGAGCACTGGTCGCATGTTTCGACTTGTTTGATTTACATAAGGTAAATAAATAATCTGTGTTCACCAGTTGCCACTTGACGTTTATAGATGTTTATGCAAATTGTTTTTTTTTCTTTTTTAAAATATTGAAAAACAAACGTATAAAATATATTGTAAGTAAAATTGTGAAGCTTATCTTTGTTTTATTATTATTATTGGATAGGAGTGGGACCTTTTGCCCCTGCACTGCGACCATGTTTGATATATTGTGCACCTCCCTTTAAGGTTGTTGTCATTGGTAGCCACAATAAATCAAGTTTTCAAATGTTTTTTTGTGTAATTTATTGCTTTCAACCTTTTTTTAAAGGTTATGGCCGATTAAATAATGAAAATTAAATACTACCAATAATAATAAATTATTATTACTACCATTATACACTTCCTCAAAAGAATTAACAGATCGATGCGTAAATTATAAATTATTTAATAAATCAAAATAAAATGCCACAAATGCACCGATCAAGCTTTCAATTAGGAATAATTCACCCATCTAGATACTTAACATATCAAAT
Organism: Molanna angustata; assembly: GCA_963576475.1. Classification (NCBI taxonomy): domain Eukaryota; kingdom Metazoa; phylum Arthropoda; class Insecta; order Trichoptera; family Molannidae; genus Molanna; species Molanna angustata. The sequence continues at coordinate 45,450,552 of OY754967.1, forward strand.
GATGGCTTTGAGAAAGTCCGTGTACTACCTATCAACCCTAATGATTCCCGATTATTAAACGTTTAAAAAGTCTTTAACGATTCCATGTGTTTTCATTATTACAGATTTTTTCATTTATACTATTCATTTCTTTGATAAATCAAAAATTATGGCTAAACAATTTTGTAGTAATGCCAGTGGCTTTCATAATGAAGGGTAATATTATTATTTTACAAGAATGTCAACGTCTTTTTATCTCATTACCTTAATCAGTGTTTTTTCTAATTTTTTATATTATCAAAGTATAGTTATTATTATTATATTTTTTTGTTACATTTGTTTTAATATTTTTTTTTTATTATTACAGTTATATATTATATTATTTTGTTTGGTTGAGTTTTTTTACATTTTTTTATTGCTTCTGTTTTGTCTTTTTTAAACAGGAAAACTGATATTATGTAAAATCTTAAAATAAAAAAAAAATAACCTGATGTTTTTAGTTCTATAAAAAAACCTGAGCTTGAAGTGGTTTTAAATCCCTGCCCCCCAAAAAAAGAAAAGAATATTTAAAATTATTATTTATACACCCGTTAGAATGCTACTATTTGTAGCCATGGCTCAAATATGTCATAAAAACGTGGGGAAGGATCAATCTGGCGATTTTCTTGCGAAACATATTTTTTACATTGATATTATTTCCAACTCAATTAACCTAAATTGATTCAATATATTTTTATCAATATTTGTGAAATATGAAACTACGCACTACTAATTTTGCGCAGGTGATGGACTATATGGTTGGAGGAGATTTGAAATCTCTATTGGGAGTTTATGGGTTCTTTGAAGAGTCCATGGCCATCTTCTATGCTGCGGAAGTCATTCTTGCCTTGGAATATTTGCACGGCCATAACATTGTCCATAGAGACCTCAAGCCGGACAATATGCTTCTTTCTAAAGAAGGTCATGTTAAACTGACAGATTTTGGCTTATCAAGGATTGAAATTCACAGAGGTATTTAGTCATTTTTTATATACAGAATTTCTTTTTTAAAGAATGTATAGGTAAGTCTTTGTAACAAGTACATAATACATCCTCATATATTATTTATTTATCTTTTTGTACATAATATAAACAAATATATTGCACACTTTTTATTGCCACTAGGCAATTTCTTCCAACCAACCAAATTACAAAGTAAAAAATAATAAATAAATTTGGAATGGTAAAATAAAACCAAAGTGTTCAGTTCTACTAATTTAATGACACTGACTAGTTTCGGTCATCCAGTGACCATTTTCAAAGTGTGCACTTTGAAAATGGTCACTGGATGACCGAAACTAGTCAGTGTCATTAAATAAGTAGAACTGAAAACTTTGGTTTTATTTTACCATTCCAAATTTATTTATTATTTGAAATGGAGTTCTACCAAGAATTGTCCGTAGAAAAGTTAAAAAAAGCAAATTACAAAGTATGAAAAAAATTGAAAGCAATGAAAAACAAATAAAATATATACTACACTTAGATAACAATTAAAATAAAAGAAAAAGAAAATTCTTTATAGCAAAAAAGGATAGGAAAAGGACAAGGAGAGGAAATCAGGATCAGGTTTTAAGGGATAAATATTCCTTTTTTAGGTTTTTCTTGAAAAAAAAACAAAGTGAATTAGACGATGCAATATCCGGACTTAGGCTATTTCATAATCTTGCTGATTGTACTTCGAATGACGAGCTGAGAAATTCTGTATTATGGATAGGGATGGATAGTGTTGTACGTTCAGCAGATCAGAGTGGAAGTCCATGATTGGATAAAAATAGTGAATTTGTTTTTGAGGTACTGTGGCAGGTTTGTATTAGAGAGAATATTGTACAATAGTGACAGAATATGTATATTGCGCCGCTGGCGTATCTTGGGCCAACAATCACATTGTGGTTGATCAAATTTTTACATTCCCTAAATTAAGCATATGCTTGTGCTACAGGTGAACGAAATCGGTCGTGACAAGATTCTAACTCGTGACTGCTAGATTACTAATCTAGCGCACTAACCACTCTGCCACCACCCATCTAAATGCACATTTTACAAAATATTTATTTTTAATTTATTTTATATGAAATTCCGTTAACAGATTTATCAATTAAATCTTTTGAATATAAATTAAGATATGTTCTTACAAACTCTTTGATGGGGATGCTGGGACGGGTGGGAGTGGGGTTTCCTACCCAGCTTTCGCTTGTTCTTGCTGATCCATTATTGAGTATTGTGAGGTCTCTTGGTTGGTTTGCTCGGGAGAGCTCCCTCAAGCTTTAAGTTTCTTTTTTCTATTTATCTGATTGAATAAAATAAAATAAAAAACTTGAGACTGACCAAGAACGCCAAAAGGCGAAGGTCAAAAAAAAAAAAAGATATGTTCTTTTTATGTAATCCGTAGCATGCTAGTTTACTAAAGGAGAAGGATGGGTGGTCGGGGAGCGGTTACTGCGCTGGGTTAGTAATCCTGCCACTTCTTTCTTCTTCTTCTTTCCCCTTAGCGCTTTTGTCCCGTTTCTATCGGGGTACGCTTTGAATTGGAATTGGCGAGTCCGGTTATTACATTGATGCGACTGCAATCTGACCTTCGTAACCCTTAGAAAGGGGAACCAAACAAATTGGATCATGACTACACATAGCTAGTCATATAAATCCGCACATAGATTTTTTGAAAATCCCTGTTTTTTGAAGTGCCCCGCCCGGATTCGAACCGTTGACCTCACGCATGTGAGGCGACGACCTTATCGCTGGGCTATCACCGCTCTCGGTCAGTAATCCTGCCACAGCCAATTTTATTCACCTATTGCCATTTTTTTACCTTTAGATAGGCATCAATTATGCAGTTTCGCTTATATTATTACTGTTATTTACAGTTATATTATTTTTTTATGTATTTTGTTTTCGTTTATATTATTACTGTTATTTACAGTTATATTATTTTGTATGTTTTTTTTATGTATTATTCTTTTCTTTTTCTGTTATTCTTTATGTATAATTTTGTATGATGCATATATAATATGGTTTTTGTAGCATTGCACCCCCTGTTCACAAACTGAAATAAAAACTTATAATTATTATAGCACAAGCATTTATCCTTCATTTAGGAAATATATTAGGATGTATATTTACTTATTACAGAGACAGCTTGCTGAGTATTAGATTATTCTATGTCTATTTAATATTTATATTTCAATTGATTTTTCAAAATGTTTCTATACAATATCCAAACATATGAAACAATGATTGCTCTCATATCAATGTCCAACGTCAATTTTTAATGTCAATGTTGGATGAAATATATTTGTTTTTGAATTCTTATTCTCATTTTTCTCAGTTTCATACTTCATAGACATATAATACTCTAATCCTCGGCAAGCGATATTCATTCTTTATGTCTATGAATATGAGGTCCCCTTGTACTATTTTCACTCACAATATTGTTCTGGCAAATTGTAATTTGTGTATTTTATTAATTACAGACTTGGAAATGTCTGACCTCATAAATTGCACTCCGAGTTTCAAGGCTCGTACACCAGGTCAGCTGCTGTCCCTCACCTCTCACCTCTCCTTTGGATCCGGGGGACCCCTCGCTCCTGGAGGTAACAAACCCTGCCAGTCCTCGGGTGGTTCAAATGAATCTCCGATGGCAATGGATCTTAGTGAAAACCTTTTGCATACACTCGAAGAAAGCAGTAAGCAATAATATTGTTTATTTTAAGCGAGAAACTTTTTAAAATAATTTTACATATTCTTAAAAATTAATGATGTGATAAACACATATGTACATATAATACATATAATGTGACCCGATGGAAAGTTTTTCGTTGATGAATATTTAGACAATTTGTCTTTGATTTCAATTTATTATATATTTCTACCTTATCGATTACCTATATCGATCTTTTGGCGTTTCTGGACCAAAGTCATGGAACAATCTTCCAATGGATATAAGATGTGCGGAAAATATCAATGAATTCAAGAAGAAATTAAAAACTCATCTTTTCCGCAAATCGTATCCAGATTGTCCTTCATCCGTTCAATAATATTATGTTTACTAAATATTATGCCAGTTTACTTTGAATCGACTATTTTTTTTACAATTAATTTCATCTGGATTATGTAATATGTATATAACTAGATTAATTTGTGATTTCTACATATTTTTTTTTAGTTTTATGTTTCACCATTTTCAATGTGTTAGCTATAGGACTAATTTTAACTTATTTTTTTGCAAACTGAAAGCGCCCTTGAGGTGACCACGGTTGTCACTAAACGGCGCTTTATAAATTGTCCTTATTATTATTATATTATTATTATTTCAAGATATACTTTATTGATACGGTGCCACTATTTTTACGACCGGAATTGGCGGGAAAAGCGTTTTCCCGCCAAAAAGTGTCTATTTACACCACAAATTTTCTGACGTCGTCTATGGTTTTAGGTCATTTATAACCAATAGAAAGCGCAGATAAATCAAAATACAAAAATATTTACCTTTATCATTTTTTCAATGGTCATAAAAATGCATCATGGAAACCAACTTGAAGAAAAAATAAATAATATTGGCATCTTATTACATTTACTTAATTTTATAAATCATTTTTTCATCGAGATCTACAATTATAACAAAGTATAAACAAAGGTACATATTTTTATAACTTGATTTATCTGCGTTTTCTGTGGTTATTTTTGATTTTCGTCTATGGTTGAGTCGTGTAAATAGTCGTAGCCCCTCTTTTTACTTATTAACATTTATATATGCAAATATATAAATGTTAATAAGTAAAAAGAGGGGCTATAGGAAAGGAAAGGAGTGGCCAATGCTATACTCCTCACTACCTGATCATACCATATCAAATTTAAAGTTTCCTGAGCTTGGGGTCACTTTAAAATGTGACAGTAAAAAAAAATTAGAAGCACTGATCAGATATCCTTCAATGGGGTCCTCCTTTAATGGGGTCTAAGCTAGTATTAGATATGCAAATTAGCAAAATTTGAAAATAATCTAATTAATCTATAATCGATAAAGTAGAATAAACACGCCGTACATAGTACACAGCACATGCACAGATACATTGTGATGAAACTTTCAGAATACAATTTCAGCATGATACCAGCAATAAAAAAATAACCTTAAATATTGCGAATTCATAACTCCCCAGTTAACTCTCCTTGGGGTAGTGAGGATGAAAGTCACTATTCT